>CM053589.1:52528800-52587154 GCA_028646515.1 Pseudochirops corinnae | reverse complement strand
ATATACATATATATATATATATACATATGCACATAGCTGTTAAGTAAAAGCTGTTTTACACTCTCAGACACTCCTCAAAAATTATAGAGTTTCACCTTGATACTAGGTGAAAACTGAAGTTTCCAGGATTTTTTTTTAATTTCATCACCAACACTTAACTATCACAACCTACAACAAACAGTAAATCATTCAGATAAATGGCCCTGGTGACTTAAGTAATGGAATAGGAGGTGGATATGTAAATAATATTAAGATACCTGAGTTGTTCCTAACATCCAAACACTTCTTCACTAAATATGTAACAGAAACAAATCTGTGAATTGGATTTCTTTCTTTCTAGGAGCAGAATATTACATGTATCTTCTCAGATATCTCCTCTGAATTTGATTTTACTTAATGTGAATTGTTATCATTTAATTTGTAACCTAAAATGATATTTTAATCTATTATACTTTGGCCACTATTCTAACCCTTTGCTAAATTCTTCCCTTGTTTTATTTTTTCATACTCTAATTTTCTTAGAAATAAAAGCAACAAGGAATTATTTCAATGCCATTTTATGGACATCTGTTTAAATTTATTATTGATGAAGTACTTGGATTATTTGATGAACCTCTGTTCTCATCCATGTAGGCTCTCCCTCTAACATTAAAGATTGTAATTTATCTCTATTTTTTTTTTATCCCATCTTATCTCAACTCATAGCTACTACACAACTAGAGAAGAAACGTCTTGATTCTTAAGTCCTTTGTCCTATCAAATTCTTCAATATAAAAATGAATATAATTTCATTGAAGGAAATAACACCAAAGGAGATGAGTTAAATCTGCCTTGCCATTGTGTTATAGGAAACAATGGGTTTTCCATCTGACTTATAGCTAAAACCTCCTAAGTGTGTTGTTTCACTTTATTAAAATGGGAACATCCTGAGAGTAGGAAATATCTAACTTTCCCATTTGTGTTCCTAGTACCTAGCACACTAGTACAGCACCTGAAACATGTATTCATTCATACATTCTTCCTGTGTGATTCCATGTCTTTTCTATGAGTTATTTTTTGATCTCCTCATATGACTAATCTACATTGTTTTCAGACCATACTTCTCTCCGATGACATCTTTAATACAACTTCATCTGCACAGTTTTTCATTGGCGATACACTATAGCTTACTCTTCCGTACCATATACACTTTTGGGTGACCCACAACTTTAGTTCCATGTATGTCATTATTCTATGACTCACAGTCATAAAGTATTACCATAAGATTACTGTCATTAAAATATTAGACAGAGTGATCATTAATTAAGATCACTACACAATTGCACAGTTGTAATTTTGGAAAGGCAATTTTATTTCTTCTATTCCAGTCTAGACTCACTGTCCATTTGAAATCAGTAAAGTATTTATTTTCATTCACTAATATACCAGGCAGTATGTAAAACATTGGAGTAACAAAGAAAGGCAAAAAAAAAAAAAAAACAGTCCTTGCTCTCTAGGAGTTCCCAATTTAGTAGGGCAATAACAAGAAAACAACTATGTACAAGTAAAAGATCATCAGGATTAAATGGAAGCAATTAACAGAGGCAAAGGACTAGCATTAAGGAGAATCAGCAAAGGATTCTTGTAGAAACTGAGATTTTAGCTGGGACATGAAGTAAGCCTGAGAAGAAAGAGAAGAACTATCTTGAACTTATTTTCTAAAATGATTAATTATTCAGACAATGTAGGTCTGATTGGGAGAAAAAAAAATTTCCTATTGACCACAAAGTTTGTTTTTCCCTTTTCTTAGACAGTCTAAGACCTTAGGAAGTCTTTGTGGGGTGTAATGGCATCTTATTAGAGGGTTGGCATGTCATTTAATAGGTCCAAATTTCATTTCCTTTCCAGGGGGAGTTTAAAGCATAAATTGGCACAATGGATCAGGTGATGGAGCTTTGAAAGATGCTATGACAGGAACTTCAAGGTTAGAATGTTTCCTCACTGGTGATCTGGTATCTCCGAAGAAATCTAATCAAGCAACTTATCTGGGAGGTAACTCCAGTCGTTGAAACCTATTAAAGAAATAGCATTTTCCCTTTCAACACAATGACAAGCAGCATGTCTACTCCAAAGGGAGATGTATTTAAAGGTCCACATGAAAGGGTCATTACTCTTTAAGTTTATTAGCTTAGTTGGGAATACCTCTAATATCTTACACCAAAAATCCCTATACAAAGGCCCATCTCCTATTTTCAAATACATCAAGGATTAAGATGTAATTAACCAATTCCTCCTTGAACTTTGTTAAATCTCTTGCCAAGCATTCTGTAAACGTTTGATTTTTTTCCCCTTTCCTTCCTCTGTTTCTTGCTGTCGGGAAGTAATACTATGATAGGACAGAGGAAGCATTTAGTCAATCTCTCCCAACATTACCCTCCAAGCAATCTTCAAATACAATTCTGTAGCAGAACCAACTAAAAGTTATTTTGAGACATTCTTTCATCCCAAGACAACTTAGGAGGTCGGAAGAAGAGATCTGTAACACTGGAATAGAAGCTGACCCAGAGCTCAAATGGATACAAAACCATCATTGGGACTAGGTGGTGATGACAGAACCAACAGTAACTTTGGGAACCTTTAAGCCAAAGACAAAAGTAAGTGAACCTGGCAATTGGTCAGAAAGAGACTGCTAGGGTCCCCCGTGCTAGTACTACATGCAGGACTAGAAGCTAGTTTGGGAAACCTATTGTCTATATCTATTTTGGGGTCAAAGTTTAAGAGTGGAGAGGAGTATTCTTGCTCAATAGAGAATAAGAACCCTGAAGAGCAGTATTTCTTTCAGTCACAAAGGGTCAAACATCCTGATTGGCAGTAACACTTCTGATCCCAAGAGAGCAGGGCCCTGAGGAGCAGTATTGATTGTAATCCAATACTTCCTGGGTAGGGTACAAAGCACAGACAAGGAAAGTAGTGACCACACTTCTCCCCTGGATCATTTGAGAAAAAAAAATACTATTAAGTGCAAATTAAAAAGATACGCTACCTATAGCAATAAGACAAAAAAGAGATATTATATGAATAGAAACAGGTAATAAAGAAGTAAAATTTTCACTTTTTGCAGATTATATGATGGGAAAACCTAGAGAATTAATTTAAAAATTAGTCAAAACAAATAAAAACTTTAGCACAGTTGTGGCATATAAAATAAACACAAACAAATCATGTTGAACCTACAAAATCCTACAGGAAATGATAGAAAGAGAAACTGTTCAGATAATACAAAATACTCAGACACCTACCTGCCATGGCAAACCAAGGAAGTATAGGCACACAATCACAAAACACTTTTCACACAAATAAAGAGATATATTATCAATTAGGGAAATTTTTGTTGCTCAGGAGTAGAACCAAGTCAATAAAATCAAAATGCCAATTTTACCTAAGCTAATTTACTTATTCAGTGCCATACCAAACTACCAAAGAATTATTTCCCAGAACTATAAAAAATAACAACAAAAGTCATCTGGAAAATAAAAAGAATATCAAGGGAATCAATGAAAAAAAAAGTGAAGAAAAAAGGCCTAGGAATACCAGATTTCAAACTGTATTACAATGTGGTAATCATGAAAACCATCTTGTATTTATTAAGCTAAGGAAGAGAAGAGTGAATCAGTAGAATAGATTAGGTACACAAAGCAGCAAATGACCATAGTAATCCAGTATTTGGTAGACTTAAAGATCCAAGTTTTTGGATGAAAACTCATCATTTGTCATAAATTTCTGAGAAAAATAGAAAGTAGTTTAGAACAAACTAGGCATAGACTAACATCTTGAGCTATTTACCTACAAGATCAAAATGAATAAATGAGTTAGACATAAAGGTGATGGCATAAGTAAACTAAGGGAGTGTGGGAAAATGTACCTGTCAGATCAATGGATAAAGGAAGAATTTATAACCAAACAAGATCACAGGAAGTAAAATGGATAATTTTGATTACATCAAATTAAAAAGATTTTGCACAAGCAAAAAGGGTGCAGCCAACATTAGAAGGAAAAGAGAAACTTAGTGGAGGGATTATAGCAAATTTCTTTTACCTCATTTATCAATTATAGGAAACTGGCCAAATTTATAAAAATGTGAACAATTCCCCAATTGATAAGTTGTCAAAAAATATGAACAGGACATTTTCAGAAGAAATCGAAGCTATCCACAATCATAAAATAATGCTCTAAATCACTACTGATTTGAGAAATGCAAATTAAACAACTCTGAGATACTACTTTTCATCTATCAAATTGGCAACAAACAAGGAAAATGACAAATACTGGAGGGGTTGTGGAAAACTAGGGACACTAACATTTTGAAACTATGTCCAAAGGGCTATAAAACTGCACACACCTTCTGACCCAACAATGCCACTACTAGATGTGTTTCTCAAAGAGATTAAAGAAGAAGGAAAGAACCCATTTTTTTTTTTGCAGGGTGGTTTGGGGCAAGTATGTATAGCATCTCTTTGTGTGGAAGTAAAGAATTGGACATTGAGAGGATGCCTAGCAAATAGAGAATAGCTGAACTAGTTGTGCCATAGGATTTTGATAGAATATTATTTTACTGTAAAAAACAACGAGCAGAATGGTTTCAGAAACCCTCAAAAGACATATGAACTGAAGCAAAGTGTAGGGAGTAGAACCAGGAGAACGTTTACACAGTAATGACAATTTAGTAAGGATGATCCACTTGAAATAAGGCCACAAAGAGTCAGCCACAACTGAAAAGAATGAACAGCAGCAGTAATAAATATACTTTGCATCACTTCATATGTATAATCGATATTATATTGCTTGCCTTCTCAAGAAGTGAGGGAAAGGTAGGAGAACAGTAGAGAATTTGAAACTCAAAATTTTCAAAAATGAAAGTTACTTTTTACATGCATTAGAAAATATTCAATGAAATAAAATTAAATATAAAAAAAGAATGATATCCACATTATCAAACATTTTTCCATATCTATATTGTGTTGATTCTTGGTGACCACTAAGTAGGTAAATTACTATGTCAATAACATAGCTCTGTTATTCTGAAGTTTCCAATATGCTTTATCACTGCAAATTTAATAAAAAAATATTCATTGAATGTTGTCAGTTACAGAGCACCAAAGTGCATCATGTACAATGTCAATTTTAAAGTTTAAAGCTTAGACAATAAGAACCAAATAAAAAATATGAAAGTTTTTGTTTGTGTTTATCTGGTTATTACAGTCTTTTCACATATTCTACTTGCAATAATGTGGCCTAGCTACATAGTTTTCTGAAATAATTAATCAACAAGTATTTATTCCATGTTTACTTTGTGTTACACATTGTGCTAAGCACTCAGAATATAAATGTAAAAAAAGAGATAGAAAGTGTCTGCCATCAAGGAGTTTACATTCTAATGGGGAGTAGGGAAAGAAAGCATAGAGAGAAAGAGAGAGAGAGACAGAAAGTCAGAGAGACAAGGAAATAGAGATAAAACCAAAGACAGACACACAGACACAGACACAGAGATGGGCACCGAGACAGACAAAGACAGAAAGAGTATATCGCTATCCTGGGCACAGTTCTTAAAACTGAGCTTCTAGAAACAACTGACCAATCAAAGGAAGAATCTGTAGGGATAGAATGATCTTCTTGAGTGATAAGCTACTCGGTTATGGTGGGGAAAGAAATCCATAGAGCCAGGAGCAGAGTTCAGAGAGAAATAAAGGCATAAACATCACTTGTCTGGTCATTATCCTTAGACTAGAAGTACCTAGAGGAACTAACCAATAAGAAAAATGATCTTCTATGGTAACAAACCTGCTAAGGCTGATTCAGATAGCTATAATTTCTGCCCCAGTTTTCTAAAAAGCACTAGGAAAATTATTACCCTTTTATACTAATTTCCTTATCTCCAAATAAGGGATCATATGCCATTAGGAAGGCCTAGTTAAGACACATTATATTTTTAATAAAGTTATATATAAGATGGAATGCATATAAATAAGCATAAACAAATGCATAAAAGTTAAGTAGAAAGTATTCCATCTCTCGTTAAAGTGTTCATGACAAGAAACACCAGCCATGAGATAAAGGATCTGAAAAGTTTTCACATATGTAAATAATGAAGAAATAGTCTTATACTGAGCAGCAGGTTAGCAGGCCAAGAGAGTAGGGTGGCACAGAGTCAGGGAGGGGAACAAAATGGTAGCCATGAAGAAAGTTGATGAAAATGTCTAACTCCTTCAGCTAGTACTATTTAGGAAATCTTTTGAAATGGCAAAGGAATATATCAACTGACACATTTCATGCAACACACACCCTGGGCAATGCTCTCATGTCACTAAGAGACAAAGTGAACCATTCAGGAGTGAACCTGACTAATTTTGATGCATAGAGGCTGGAAGCCTTCCCCAAGAAGTGGGCAGTTAAAGGAACTTGTCATTGCAGATCTGACTAAGTTTGAAAGATGTGACTCTTTAATACAATGAAGACAAACAAGAAACTTCCCTACATGTCTCCTGTCTAAACAGAAAAGATGTGCCATCTGTATTCTAACCTCCTGTTTGCTGGAGGATAAATAATGCTACTTCACATTTTTATAGCACAGGTCTTTGAACTAGATAGTATAAGTCATTATTATCCCCATTTCATAGATGAGATGAATAGAAGCTCAGAGAGATTAAGTGCCCCATGGCCACACAGGTGGGCAGAAGTAAAATAAGGATTTGAAATCAGGTCTCCTGACCCCAGGGCTAGCATTTTTTCTTCTAAAACAATCTTATCTCTAGTTAAATTCATATAATGATGAGCTCATAGCCCGACCGATGATTGAACCTACCTGTCTTCAGCATATAGGCAGGCAGAACAGAGAGACGGTTTTCCCCTGTAGGATTTCTGGATGAAGAAACACTGTCAGTCGCCTTCTGAGGTGCCTCCCTTAACATATGTGTTCTCTATGAACTTATGCAGTCAGCCTGGGCTTCTTTCCAGATATAAGCATATGGGAGGTCACAGAAGTATTTAAGAAAATCCAGAGGGTTAAAAGAAAAAAAAAAAAAGACTTGTAGCAAAGAGATTATTGATTCTAGAAACAGGGTAAACAAGTCCATCAAATCTGTGTGTATAGAAACAATGATAATGGAACTCCACTCCCCTCCCCCCCCCAAGTTTCTGTGGCATTTCCTGTTTGCTTGGCAGTATACCCTGAAGCCCACCATCGAGATAAACATGAATGGGCAATAAAGGTAACACTGAAATACCTACAAGTAGAACTGTGGCTTCAGTACAACTCAGGTACAGTTCTAGAGAGGAAAATGGAATTTATACAAACAGAGGAGCAGTCTATGGTGAATGAGACATGAAAGAATATCCGTGCCAAGATTTCACTGTGCAGCATGGCTGCACTGATAGGAATTTTCAGCAATATTCTCCAAGCAGCCTGACGTCATTCTGGATTGGTTATGGTACACGGAAGTCTAAGAAGACTGAAAACACTCAGGAAGGAAATTAATGCAGGTATGCAAAAGCAGGAATATTTCTTAGCAAATAAACCAAACAAGAAGAGGTGTCACATTTGGGCATGCTGCTTCTATAGCTGCAGATTATATTCACTTTTTCTAGCCTTAAATGCCCTCACCTTCTTCCAACCAGAGAATTTGGGCTCTTTCAGAACAACAACAACAAAACAACACAAATTGATTTGATTTGACAAGCATTCATTAACTGCCTACTATGTGCAAGATACTCCATTAAAGAAGACACCAATAGCAATGAGTGACAACTCTGATTTCATCCATCACTCACCAATTAAGTAAAAAGTGAAGGTTTCTTAACAAAAGAAGCCAACTAATTGAGATGAGTGTTTCCAGCCCTGAGAGAAAATCTGTGACTTGAATGAAAGGACCATTCCTAGTCTAGAGTTAGAGCCCAAAGGAAGGGAAATCACCAGGACATGAATTTCTTCTGTTCTACATGACAATTGCAGGCATCTGACAAGTCAAACATCTGTCCAAATGGCCAGACATATGAGTTCTTCTGCTTTCAAATGACAAAATAAAAAATCATAAACATTTAACCAAGGTCTGTGAGGGATTATGAGAACATTAGGGAGAACAGAGGAAAAAAATCATAAAAGAAGAAAATTGGTGTTAAAACGAAGGGAATGACCTGAGATGCAAGGTAGAAAACACCTGTATAGATGCAGAAAGCTGATGAAGGACGATAAATGAAACAATCTACAAAGAGATCAAAGGAACTTGAAAAATTCCTTTTAGGGAGGCTTCAGTTCAAGCAAAGAAATTTGATGGGCTGCATAGTTTTGCTCCTCTTGCTCTTTTTAATTTATTTACTCATTAATTTGCAATTCCACAAGCTAAGTTCATTCAAATCCCATCTGAATTTAACTCTCATTTGTTTCAAGTGTGAAATATAATTCTAAGAAGTCACCAATGACTGTTATCAAGTTAAAATTGAGAGTAAGAAATGAAACTCCAAATAATGCTTTTTAAATGAAAACCATCAAGATGTGAGTCATTGCAGAGGAACCTATAGTGGGGGTTAGGGAAATCTTACCTTCTCTCCACTCCCTTTTTGGCCACGTCTGCTATTACTGCCCTGGCCAAACTCGGACAATGGACTGACATTTCTTAAGCCAAAGCTGAGACAATAAAAAAATACAAAGGTTTTTTCTAAATTACTGCTGCCCGTGTCATTACATTTCATATTGTGCATGGAATATAAATACATCACTTTGTTCTGCATGACAAGCAGAAGTGAGCATTCATACATTACTCAGCCACTTAATTAAGTGCCTGGGATATTTGCAGTTAGCAGAAACTAATAAGGGAATCACATTTAAATTCAAATCACTCCTCAGGGTAGCTGTCTGCAACATAAGCAAAGCTTACTGGGTAGCTGTTCCACTAAATGCTCAGCTAAAAGCTTAGATTCACTGTATTTGTGAATAAAGAATAATTCCGTTTGTGATTAAAGGTGAGAGTGAAATAAACAAATCTGTTAGGGATTTTCAAGCCATGTTTTATTTCCCCTGCTTTTAAATACCCATTTTGTCTGTTACTTTGTCTAATAAAATAAGAGTATGATTTAGACTTTTGCTCAAGAAACTTGACAGTAAAAAACAAACAAAAAACAAAAAACCCCTTATACTACAGAGAATAAATATCAAAATATAAGCTTTTCTTTTTGTACATATATGGAAGGAAGAGAAAGGGAATAATGCAGAGGGATAGAAATTGCATGTGAGGATGGGCAGAAAGGTTTTGTTTGTTTGTTCTTTGTGAAATCAGGTCCTCAATTTCCCAAAGAATGAATGCTTACCTACCCCTATCCTCTTCAATGATCATCAGAGGATTCATTTTTTAGCCTTTCATCTTTATAAATTTGAACTTTTCTGGACTAAAACAGAACCACATATGGTTTCAAATCTGCCCTTGATTCCAAACATCCCTCTCCCAGAGCTTCTCCAAAAGTTCAAAGCCATCTGGTCTCCTGCAGTATAAATAACCTCTCAGAACCCTTCTCAGAGAGAGTGCTGTTTCCAGAGCTCAGGAAACTGGACTCTCGGGCAGGCCTCTAGCTCATTGCTGCCATCAGAAATAAAAGGTACAGGAAGGATGCTATCATCTCTAGAATACAATAAAGTATCAGAGAGTTTGAAAGAAAAACTATTAGAATTTTTAAACTTTTGCTTGGTTTCTTGCTAAAGGAATATTACATAACAACTTTGTAAACTGCGTTATTTTTTTCTAGGGAAACAAACAAATGTCTATTTGGGACAAATTCCCAAAGTTCAAATTGTGTTTCTAGGCAGAAGCAGAAACATATGCACCATTCATAAAATAATAATTGTTTGTAAAATTACATTTAGATTAAATACACTATTTGGGATTATATAACAAGTTGGCATCCCATACAAGTCACAAAAACATTGGGGCATAAATTCTGATCATCACAATGGGTACTGTCACACAGCATCACCTCGGATACTGTCAAGGTACCATCTGGTGCTGGTTATTCAGCAGTGGTTGGCAGAGTGTGGGCCTAGTGATCAGTCCTCGAAAGTACATGGCACAACAATCACCCCACTGCTTCTAACCAATGAGGGGCCCCCAAAATAGTAAGCTAGGCACCAAGCAACGTGAAATGACTGCCGGTATTACCCAAGTGATTCCTCTGCCCACCTGCTCCCAAATGCTAAGTCTGACAAAACACTCAGGTGTTCCAAATGATTCCTTCCAACCTTAAAGAAGTATCCTTGCCCACCTGCACAGGATCCACCAATCTCATGAGCACTAGCCCTCTAAACCTTCAATAACTTCTTCATCTAAATCTTTTAAGAGGAAAGTACTTACAGGGATAAGCATCAGTCCTCATTAATATGAACATAAAGAGTTCCAATATCCCACTTCCTAATGCTTTCTTGGATTGGATGTTAAGGTGACTGGAGGCACTATCAAATCCAGGCTTAAGTATGATGTAAATGCCTTGAAAGTAGGAACTGTTACATTTTTGTCTTAGCTCCCCTTGCCTTATACATTCTAAACAAGGTCCTTAATAAGAACTCATTGAATGTAGTTGAATTGATACACAAAAAGAAAATAAAAAGAAAGCACTAAAATGAATGGTTAGGTGAAGAATAAGAGGAGGGAAAAGGGTAAGATTGTGTAGATAACTCATTAAATGTACATTGAATGTATTTGCATTACCTGATGGTTTTTTAGACACTGATATATTTTGGCACAGTATAATAGTTTATAATAATAAATAATAGTTGATTTAGAGAAGTCAAGCAAAATTCTTTGCCAATAGTGTTTTTTTTTATCTTATTTATTTTATCTTATTTTTATCTTATTTTTTATCTTATTTTTTATCTTATTTTATCTTTTATCTTATCTTATTTATTTTATCTTATTTTATCTTATCTTATTTTATCTTATTTGTTTATTTTTATCTTAGTTTATTTTGATGAAAAGAAAAACACCATTTTCCTCAGCTACTGAAGATGATAGAATCTTGAAGTTGGAAGGAGATGTAGAGATACATCAATAGCCTAATTTATCAGATAGGAAAAGGAAGACTTGGAAAATTTCAATGACTTCTTTGAAGTCATACACACAGCTAATTGTGTACAATTTTACTCTTGAGCCTTTTCTATTGACTCCTAGTCCAATATACTTCCTCCTTCACCATAATTTGAACACAGTAAGTACTTAATAAATATTTGCTATTTGAAATTCTGTATTGTATTTCTAGAGAATAAACAAGTAAACAAAGTCTCAGTTTCAGAATTTAGGAGACCTGGGTATGAATCCTGCGCCCACATACTTTACTAGATGTGTGACATAGGTCATGACAATGGACATGGACAATGGACAAATCATTCAGCTTCTCTTTGCCTTAGTTTCTTTAATTGTAAAATGAGTGGCTAAAACTCATGACCTCTAACGTCCCTTTATGAACTAAATCTATGGTCCTATCATCTTAGGGTTTTGTGAGGGTCAAATGAGATTATTTACATAAAGTACCTTATAAACCTTAACAGATTGCAGCAATATCAGTCATTATTATTTTATTAATTTGATTCCTCTCAATATATTTTGAGGATTAGATTCTAGCTTTTTTTCAAGGAAATGCAGTTATTCCCTCACTCCTTTCCAAGCTCTGTTCCTGTCTCTGAACCATGCCCCTTTTCCCAACTTGCGAAACATATTCCACCTTGGTTTTCAGCTCCCTTTTATGCATTGTTTACCCTGTTAGGGTAAAAGCTCCTTGAGAGCAGACACTTCCTTCCTTTTTGCTTATATTTGTATTATCAATATAAAGAAATAGAAGGATGAGCCCTCCATGTAGGGAGAAGCCATGTATGTAAAGGGGCTGGCTGTCCTTATGTGTGGCTCAACAAGAGAAAGAATAGATATCTCTTGCCTCTTCTCGTTCCACCCTTCTCCAAGGGAGGCTTTCATCTCCATGCACTACTGTGCTCTCCACAGAGAAAGGTGGTACTGGTATAGAACTATATCTACCTATTCTCTTAAATATTATTAGTTGGGATATGATTGGGTTCAAGCTAACTTTTGGCTGCTCTGGCCTATTTTGGGGGGAGGGGGAAAAAGAGGACTCCAAGTTATATGTATCTAAGACTTGAACCCTTCTCTACTTAACATTGGTTCCACAATAACCACACAAGAGAATAGCAAAGAAACCAATCTTGGCAAAGCATAGCAAAATAGAAATGAAAGAAAGTAATTTACCATGGATTGTAATGTTAATGAAATAGGAATATCTTCCTCACCCATTAAGGCCTATGTGCCCAATTGTTGCTGGTTTAAACCCAGGGACACCTTTTGTTGAGGTGGTGAGGTGGGGGCTCTGCCCACCCAAAAAATGTTGCAATTTCATGTTCTGTTGTGGTAGAGCAGTCTCCAAGAATTCAGAGTCAGACCACCTCTAATCCAAGTATAGGCATTTATTGAGATTGACAGCATTCATGAAGTGAGCTAAGTTCCAAGAGGAACCCTCAATTTCAGAGAAAGAAGGATGGAAAGGAGAGTAGGAGGGAAGGGGATGAAAGGGAGGAGGATGGAGGGGAGGGCAGGTTGGGAGGTAGGGTTGTTAGAAGTATATACTTCTGTAAAGGGACCGGGACAAAGTAGAGAATAGAACAAATTGGGGGAAGAATAGGAGGGAGGGAAATATAGTCAGTCTTATACAATATGTCCATTGTGGAGATGTTCTGCATAACTACACATGTATGGCCTGTATTGAATTGTTTGTTTTTCTAGTGGGGGTGGATGATGAGGGAGGAAGGGAAAGAATCTAGAATTTAAAGTTCTAAAATCAAATGTTAAATATATGTGTGTGTGTGTATGTATGTATGTATGTATGTATGTATGTATATATAAAATCATTATTATTATTTACATGCAACTGGGAAATAAGATGTACAGGTACTGTTGTAGGGAGGTCCATCTTGCCCTACCAGAAAGTCAGAGGGGTCATGGGGGAGGATATAGGAGAGAGCAGATGGGGGAGGGAGTATACAGTGGGATAGCTGTTTTGGGGTGGGGGTGGAGGAAAGATGGGGAGAAAATGCATAGCTCAAAATCTCATGGAAATGAATGATGTCAAGTAAAAAAAATAAAAGTTCAATTGAGAAAAAAAATAAAAAAGAAAGATGGATTTCTATAGGGTAAAGATGCAATTACATAATAGAAATCATGAATATTTAAAAGGCAGGAGGGGTTTGTTAAAGGATTAGGTAATGGAGGAGTGATCCCATCTATGGTTCAGTAGTTAAACATTCTGGTCATTCTGCCCTCCAACTTGCTAGCTATTGTGGTCCTGTCTGGTCAAGGTAGATAGGTATTATATTCCTGTCTTGGGCTAGATGTATGAAGTGATTGCGATTGAATACAAGAACACACCCATTTATTTGGGAATGGGTTTGGGGGCAGTGACTAGATAGAGGCAGTAGCTGGGTTCCCATCACGTGGACACACCTGCTGTTTCTGTGGGAACTAAGAGTTCAGGGACACACCCATTGTTCCAGTGAGCAGTAAGGCATATATGAAGAAGTTAGGACACTGGCATAGGGGTGAGGGGTAGGGGGGTGGGGAGTAGAGAGGTGGGGATAGGAAGGCACCCTGGGCCTGCTGTTCATTGGGGCCAGGTCTATAATGAAGTTAGAATATTGGGACTGGGGGCAGTTTTATTAAGATTTTACCACAACTGTGATACATCCTGAATCACATAAAGCCCATTGGGAAAGGAACTTGCCTAAGGAGGAGCTTGCTTAAAAGAAACTTGCTTGTAGGAAGGCTTTAACACCTTTTGGGACCAGCCTAATTTGGCACTCAAACACAAGGATTGTGATGCCTTCTGGCTCTGAGAAGTGTATACATACCCTGAGTTGGTATTTTGTTTTGGGGCTTTTCTAATGAGACTTGATTTCCTGGTTGAGACTCTTAGTAGCCATTTGTTCAGAGATTGCTCAGATTTCTATACTCCTTCAATCCAGTGATGTATATAAAGTATATAGCAATATTGCTTTACTCAGACAGTTGGAGCCCTGTCTGTTGGTCTTTGTGCTAATTTCTCTGCTTGTATTTTCTATACTGATGTCTTTCCTTGTAACTAAAGTAGAATTGTTAACCCCTTTAAAGCTGTCTTTCCTTTATAAAGCAGATCAAAACAACCTATGCTAGCAGGCCATCTTGGGAGTTTTAAGGTGCTTGCTAATACATGGATAGTGCTGTGTCTGTGATCAGAAATACCTGTGTTCAAATCTGACCTCAGACAATTAGAAGTTGGGTGACCCTGGGCAAGTTACTTAACCCTGTTTCATCACTTTCTTCATCTGCAAAATGAGCTAGAGAAAGAAATGGCAAAGCACTCCAGTATCCTCATCAACAATACCCCAAATGGGGTCACAAAGTATCAGACACTGAATAAAATAACTCAATGACAGCAAATTGAACTCTCAAGAAAGAGGGTCTTGAATCTGATTGGTACATGATAAAGACTATCTGCTCCTCTCCTCTTTCCATACTCTTTGCCTTCAACAAAATGAAGTGGGATTGGCCTCTTCCATCTTCTCTTGGAGATCTTCAAAGTTATATTGGTTGAGAACTGAAGTTCTTGCCTCTTATCAACTCCACTTCCCCCCATGTGGATCAGGACATTCATCTCCACCAATAAGGAGAGAGTCCCATAGAAATGGGCATTGAAACAAAGGTTATAATAACAATTCAATTAAGTAGACACTAATTGAGCACCCACCAAGTTCCTAGCACTATGTGAAATACTGGGGAGACCAATAAGAAAGATAGACCTTGGCCTCAAAAATCTTACAGTCATTATTCATATTATTCTATGGAATTCAAACCAAAGTGAGTTACTGATGGAAAATGGAGCATTATCTGGAAAGTTCTGAAACTTCAGAGTCCTCTATAAAGGAAGGTTTTGGCAGGAGTTTACAGCTCTACCCTTCTAACCTTCGAATATAAGAGGTGAAGCAACTAAGGGAGTAGAGAAATTTTTGATTATCAAAAATTGAGGGCATGGTGATGAGATTTCATGTGAGCACTTAGCAAAACACCTGGAATGTGACAAGCACTTAAGAAATACTTATTGCTTTGGCTTGTACAATCTACTGAATGTTGTTGATGAAATCTCCTCTTGATTATCAAGTTATCTTATTTTGTGGATTTTCTAGGCCTGATCTCCTCTTCACTTTTTAGAGAATTTATTTCACAGTAAGCACTGAAGCTAAAGCATTCATTCATTCATCCATTCACTAAACAAGCATAAATTGAAGACTTACTATGTGCAAGGTCTGTGCTAAGCCCTGCAGGGGAGAAAAAGCTATGCCCAGAAGGCGTTTACACTTAACCAACCAATAAACATTCATTACATGCCTATATGTGGCAGGCAATGTGCTGAGCAGTGGTAATAATAAACTTATCATCAAGTCATTGTGGTGTAAATGATACAGAATTGACTTGGACTCTGGAAGAGATAGGTTCAGACAGAGCCTTGGACACTTACTAGTCGTGTGATTTTGGACAAATCATTCAACTTGTCTGAGAATTGGCTTCTTTTTTTGCAAAATGAAGGCGACGATAAAAGCTACATTAAGTTCTTACATATGTTTTCAAACACAGAAAAATTAATGGAAAACCCTTAAAAAAATCTATATAACTTTTGGCTAGTTATAATGGCAGTAGTAATGGCAGCTAGATTCATCTTCCTGAATTCAAATCTGGCCTCAGAGACTTATTCACTATGTGGCCCTGGGCAAATCACTTAACCCTGGTTACCTACTTTGCCAAGAAAGTCTCAAATGCAGTCATGGATCCAGACATAAAAGAAATGACTATACAACAATGGTAGAAGCAGCATTAGCTGCAGTAGCAACAACAACAGTCAAAGTTGAGCAGACAGAGCCTAGAATCAGGAAGACTTGAGTTCAAATTTAGCCTCAAAGAGTTACTTACTATGTGACCCTGGACAAATCAGTTAAACTCTGTCTACCTCAGTTTTCTAATCTATAAAGGGGAGCTGATAATACCCAACATTGTTGTGAACATGAAATAAAATATTTGTAAAGTATATTGCATAACTTTAAGCATTAGATAAATTCTAGCTAACTAGTAATTGTACCTAGCAGGAAAAGTGGTGGTGATGATGAATAAGCTCAGAAGTAGAAATAACTGATTACAAAAATAAACTTGGTTTGGACTCAGTTATATGGCTAGCAAAACATAATTTGGTAAGATGAGAGATTGGAAAAACTTGACTAAATTAAGGTTTTTGGATAATTCATGAATTTTAATTTTCTTCACTCTTGCTATTTCTATGACAACAGCTATTCGAGTTAGGTATATTATTTGAAATAGTTCCTTCATTTCATGTTTGATAGTTTAAAGTGACCAGCAGCCCCAGAAATCTATTTATTAGGCACAGTAAGACTCCTTGGTACAAAGCCAGCATCTCCCCAAAGATTCTCTCATAGGATATGGCTCAACAACTTTCAAACATTGATTTCAGCACAAGTCATTATTATTATAGATTGTATGGGATGATGTTATCGCTCTCTACTAAAAACTGTTCTTTTTTTTTTTTCTTTCTTTGACCCCTCGGCTTGACATGGAATGTGCTATTTTGGATATAAAATACCTTTTAAAGAAAGAATTTATCAATTCGCAGATAGTTATTTTAATTATGGGAAGAGCTCTTTTCAGGTAATATGATGCTAAGATAGACTGTTAAGAATCTTGTTATATTCTAAGGAAAGATAAATTGAGCCCGATTCTTAGTCTAAAAGTAACAACATCCATCAATCTCACCCTTTTCACACTGAGCTAACGTCATTATTACAATTATTTATTTTTATTTAACCCCTTAGCATGTATTATTTCTAAGTACTTAGTCACTTGCTCACTAATTTTTAGAATGAATGCTATTTGATGTACTCAGAAATAGTGTGCCTCAATGAACGCAGTTCCAGAATCCTGTCTCTGACATTCATATATTGTATAACCCCATGCAAATCACTTCTCCTCCTCATCTGTAATTTAGAGATGAAAATATTTGTGGAACGTATCCCATAAGGTTTTGAAGAGTTTTAAATTAGATAATAAAAGGGCAGCTAGGTGGTGCACTGGATGGAGTGGGAGGTCTGGAATCAAGAAGACTCATCTTCCTAAGTTCAAATCTAGCCTCAGGTGCTTACTAGCTGTATGTTCCTGGATAAGTCACTTAACCCTCTTTGCATCAGTTTCCTCATATATAAAATGATCGGGAGAAGGAATGGCAAACTATTCTAGCATCTTTGTTAAGAAAACCCCAAATGGAATCACCAAGTGTCTGAAATGATTGAATGACAACAACAAAATCAGCTAATATATGTGAAGGGCTTGGCAAAACTTAAAGTGTTCTCTGTCATTCATGATTATTACACACATGAGCTCCTCCAACAATACATCTCCTATGTATGTGTCAAAATCTTATAAAATTCCTTGAAAGATGTAACAACAGAAATAACTTTTTTCTAACAATGCTCAGATTGTTAATAAATCGCAAACAAAGCATAAAATAGTGAGATGCATGCTCACCAAAGTTGTTTATCACTGTCATAGAGGCTTTTCAGCACAGAGATTCAATGGAAAGTGTTAAGTTATTTAAGTTATAGGAAACTGTGTTGATTGAATCAATTTCTGGAATGTTGCAGGGCTCATGCAATGAGATGCATAATCACTCAAAATAATTTGAATTTATTATGCAGCTAGGAATATCCAAGTGAATGAAGAATGTTTATCATCCAGAAGACAATCCGTTGAGTTTTGCCATTTATGTGTATGTGTGTATATATTATATATATTATATATATACACACATGTGTGTGTTATGTACGGATACACACAGATATATGACATATGTGTAAGTCTTCACGTGTGTGTATCTTGAATGGACTTAGCAAAACAATCACGGAGGATGAAGGAGACAAGCATTTCTATAACACCTATCAAGTGTAGGCGCTGTACTAATTACTTTACAAATATTAGCCTTACAACAACTCTGCAAAGTAGGTGTTATTATTATCCCCATTTTACAGTCAAGGCAACTTTAGACAAAAAAAGATTAAATGATATCCAGGCTCATACGTTAGTATGTGTCTCAGGTTAGATTTGAATGAACTCAGGTCTTTCTGACACCAGTTCCAGCTCTTTGCTACCTAGTTGCTCTCTAATAAGCTGGACCTAGAAGTGAAGTTGTGGGATCCTGGGCAAGCCACTTAACTCTGTTTGCCTCAGTTTCCTCATTTGGAAAATGAGCTGGAGAAGGAATTGACAAACCACTCCAGTATTTCTGCCAAGAAAACTCCAAATACGATCACAAAGAATTGGATACAACTGAAACAACTAAACAGCAACAAAAAGAAATGAACAAGAGAAAGAGAATAGATTATTATTCTTAAAAAGTTGTACAATATTTTTTAATGTCCCTAACCTTCTCCCAGAATCAAAGGTCTGGGATATTTCATGGTTACCTCAGTCACCAAAGGACTGAAGTAGGTCACCTAACTGGCATTAGAGAGATGCACAGTGGATAAGTATATGCCAAACCAGAAATTGCTTAGGAAAAACAATGTAAAGCAGAAATATATATACAAACACACACACACACACACACCAGAGAGAGACAGAGACAGAGACAGAGGCTGGTTGTGTAGTGAAAATGAAAAACAATGAAATGATCAGTACCATCCTATTCTGTGACAAATTTATGGAGCAGATAGACAAGAGTTTCCTAGGATTGGAAGATCTAGATAGGCTGCAATCTGTATCTTTGAAAGGAATAACTAGACTGATGAGATTTATTGAAGCGTGGTAGGTAACTAGTATAGTGACTAGGTTATAGTAAGCATTAAATTAATGTTTACTTCATTAAATTATATTGAGTGATACTTCCCTTTGTGGTCCAAAAGCACTCAGTCCAATAATGAATCAGACAGAAGATGCAACTTAGGTTAGACTTTAAGAAATTTCAAGCATATGAATAGTTATCTATAAGTTAGTGAGCCATTGGATTCCATTGTCTTAGAAAGACTGAAGGTGAAAGTAGATATGATATAAACTGCAGAAAATTGGGATTCATTTATAATTTCTCTAGCTGTTAACATTTTTTCTCATTCCAACTAATGAATAGTAGCTTTCTCACAGGATTTGACAAATGAGGGCATACTGAGTGACTTGCAATGGGAATAACATTAAAAACATTATGAGCTCAATGGAATTTATGACACCTGCTCCACCTATTGAGTCAGCCTCATGGTGGGTGGGTGGGTGCTGGAAAGGGAAAAGTGGGTGACATGTCATTTTCCATGGGCCAGAAATAAGCTTGGGCATTTCTAGCTCTTAGGATATTTTCTTTTTTTAACTCTTAGTAGCCAAAAGTAAGACACCTGGAGATCACAGTTTTGGGAAAGGGCTTCTGAAAAAAAAAAAAAAACACAAAGAAAGAATTCTCCAAAGACTATCAGCTGCATGACTATTTGGAAGCCAAACTGCTTATTTCTATTATGAAACTGCTTCAAAGCAAAGGGGTTTTCTGCCTTCCTCAATCAATTTGAATTATAGCCAGTGCAGTACAACTAACTTTTCCTTTAAGCCAAACATCCCCTTTTCCTGAAGAATCATCTACCAGGTGCCAAATCAGCTCTAAGCAAGCCTCAAATCATCCCAGCCTTTGAGTTAAGCTCTTTCCTGCCAGAAGTGCAAAAACATCTGTTATTTCTAGCCTAATCCTTCATATTAGTATCCACAACAAGTAGGAGAGACTGAATAAAAGGGGAAGAACAGAATAAGCCCTTGGCATTTTATCTTAGCACATGGACATTAATAATAATAATAATAATAATAATAATAATAATAATAATAATAATGATGATGATGATGATGATAATAATGATAATGATAAAATTTTAGAAAGAACAACAGAATTTGATCCATTGACTACCATTAATTTGACTTTACATTATAAACCAACACTAAGTCTACGAACCAAGTTTATGTATTAACTTTTTTTGCCACTCTCTCCTCTGAAATTTCTATAAAATTTCAAAGGAAGCTTCAGGATATGGTAAAACCACCTTTGGCCTTTTTTTGAATGTTTCTTCTCTAACTTTTTAAGATGCAGTTTAATGTGCACTCATATAATACTTTCCATTCTAAATATTGACAGCAGTTACCTTTCTTAGTTTTCTAAGGGTAAATAATTCATTTTGAATTTTGTTATATAAATAAAAAATAGAATTAATTGTACAAGTGGGCAATTGCTCAAGCCAAGAATATTTTTCTTTTTAATTCTTACTATTTGTTTCATCCAAAAGAAAGTTTCTGCGCTTCAGACCAAACAAAACCACCCAACCTTTCCTACAAAATCACATGGCAGTAGATTCTTAAAGTTGTCACTTAAAAAGTGTTATTATATGCTTCAATACTACAAGGATTCACGATTTCATCTGTGTCTAATCTCTCTGCTGAAATATATAATTTCCCCTGTATTTCTTAGTAGATAGCTTGCCTAATTTGATGTAGCTGCAAAAAAAAAAAAATCATCTCTTGGTGTTCAGTGTTCTGGTAATGAGCTTCCATGCTTAACCAGGCTAGTCCTTGGATGACAAACACACAGTCTGCCAGGGTCCATACCTGAAGCATATCCAGCTTGGTAAGATCTGCCAGAGTCTTGGTAGGACTCTGCTGGCATATCCTTCCAGAATGCAGGGTCACCTCCACGCCAAGATGAGGCATTGGCATAACACTTTTGTGGAAGGTACAGTACAGGATCTCTTGAAAAATAACAAGACACTTGCTTTTGCTGGACTAACTCCACCGAAAATATAAGCAACGTAACAGTCGTTCATAAGTACTTACTTGACACTCCCCCCAAAGGGGAAAGGTAATAAGAATTCAGAATGTCACAAGGACAAAAGGAATGTTATTAATAATAATGATAATCAAAGTAATGTGTGTTAAGTTTTAAAGGACTAAATACTACATTCTAAAATTTTATCTGTTTGAACATTTCTGATAATATGATTGGTCATATGGATGAATGATTTTCACATATACGTCTATATCTCTCTCACTCTATCTATGTATATTTCTTGTTTCCCTGATGAATCATTTTCTTTAAGATCACTACTCTGAAAGCACCACTGCCTGAATTTCATTCTTTTATTCATTAAATATTTGAATTTCTGCTATATTTAAGTCACTAGTCTAAGTCCTATGGAAGATTTTGACTGCCCTCATGAAGTGTTCTGATGAGTACTTTAAATTAAGGATGGGTTAACTTCAGAGATGTACAATTACGAGCTCAAGACAATTGACTTTAATTTTCAGTGTGAGCATGAGCACCTCGGAAATCAGCAAACACTACAAATCAGGGCTAGATTTATTATTTTGTCAATTGTCTCGTCTTAATAAAATAATGGAGAAAATGTAAACAATGAAGCTTCAACTTAAAAGTGTCCTGTGCATATTTTCATTTGTTTAAAAGCTGGGTGTTAAGACATTTATCAGAAGATTGCTGATTATAATTCAAGATAAACTTTCAACTTCAGTTTTGAAAAGATAGAAACAAAGTGTTAGGGGAATTCAGAAGGGGAAGAGATTGCTTCTAGCTAGGCTTTTGCTGTGATGTAGATGTTTTTCAGCCATGTCTTACTTTTTGGAATTTTCTTGATAAAGACACTGAGGTAGTTTACCATTTCCATCTCCAGCTCATTTTACAGAGAAGGAAATTGAGGTAAACAGGGTTAAGCAACTTGCCCAGGATCACAGAGCTAATATGTTTCTGAAACTGAAATTGACCTTAGGAAGATGAATCTTTCTGATTCCAAGCCCAGTACTCCATGCACTATACCACCTACTTGTCATCTAATTAGGTATAGGATAAGGAAAACCAGAAATGAGGGGAGATTTGTACAAAAACATATATTCCTCGAGTGGGAAGAAAGATACCTTAGAAACCATTAAATTCAATCTCTCTATTTGAAATATGAGTACAATCTAGTATATTTCTATTGGAGGGCCATTCTAGCTTGTCTTAAAAACCTCCATTATTGCAGAATTCACTACCTACCAAAGAATCCTCTTTCTAAATCTATGACTGGTTGATCATTATTCAATGTTTGTTTTTATTGAACTAAAATCTGCTTTCCTATAACTTCTACCAATTGCTTCTGGTTTTACTATCTGAGGCCAAGGAATGCTTCTTTCACGTGACAAAACCTTCAAATATTTTTTTAAGGCAATTCCATCCCCTCCAGGTCTTCCTTTGTACAGGCTTAGCATCCTGATTTTCTTCAACCAATTTAATATCATACTTCCAAAATCCTCACCATCCTTTTCACCTCTGGCAAGATACACTACAGCTAATAAATTTTTGTTTTGTTTTGTATTTTTTTTTTTTGTATTCTTGTAACATCAAGAGTTAGACACATCTTTCAGATGTGTTCTCACTGGAGCAATATATAACAGATTTATTACCTTCCTCTCTCTGATCACTGTGTTAGCAGCCATACTATTGAATTTGCAAAACAATACAACTTCCAGGTATTCTACATAAACTGCCTTATAGCCCTATACCCTCCACACTGCAGTGAGCGGGTCAATATTTTCAACCCAAGCATAAAATTTTACCTTTCTCCCTATTATAATTTTCATCTTTCAACAGTCTGTGCCCCAGACAGACTAAAGTGAGCCTGCATTTTCTTATTTCTAAACATTCATATAATTCCCCTATACCAGAGACATAGTTGCTATTCATCTCTAGCTGTTGAAATCTTTATCTTTTCCCAAGGCCTAGGTAATTTGTCGCCACTATTATGAGCCTTCTTGATTTCCCCTTCCCCAGCTAAAAGCGATCATTCTTTTCTCAATTTTTTGAATTATCTAAATATTTCCTTTGTTTCTAAAAAATCATCATATCAGTGACATTTATTGAGTACCTACTATATGCCAGACTGCATGCCAAGTGCTATTCCCTTAGTATGTGCCTACTATGTCCCCTTATATTGTAAGCATACTCAGAGTAAGTATTCTATATTTTTTAAATATTTGTATCTCTACTAACACAGTGCCTTGCATATGTTTGTTGCTTATGGAATCATTATTTCATTGAATTGTTCAATTGACTCTCAAAATATTGGGTCACTTTTCCAGCCTGTTGAGAACTTTTTGGCTACTGCTGCTGTCAAACAAGGTATTAACTATCCCCCTAAGCTTCATCTCAACCAAATATTTCATAATGATACCATATATCATAGAATCAGAATGACTTACATTTTCAACACTCAACTGTTGCCACCTCCTAAAATCTTCAATCATAATAATTTTTGAATCTTAAATTTTTTAAATAATGCTTAATTCTTAATAATTTTATTTGATTATTTGAACTAGTTAGAATACTTCTCCAACTCAATAATAAGAATACAAGAAATACAAATCAAAACAACTCTGAGGTTTTACCTCAAATTTTGCAAATCAGCAAAGATGATGAAAGATGGATAGTTATGATTATATGGAAACTCTAATGTACTGATGTTTTAGCTATGAATTATTGGTCCAGCCATTCTGCTAAAAGTTTGGAATTATATAAAAATGATGACAAAAATGTTCATACACTGTAAACAAGAGATTGCATCATTAAGTATATACCCCAAAGATACTCAATAAAAATTAATAAATAAGTCTTGTATGTATCAAAATATTTATGACAACACTTGGTTGCAGGAGCAAAGAACTGGAAACAAATCAAATACTTGTTGATTGGGAAATTGATAGACAAATATGGTACATTAAGGTAATGGCATATTAACCTGTCATAAGATAATTATTAACATGATGGAAACAGAACAATGAAAAGACTTATGAACTGATTCAAAGTGAAATGAGCAGGATAAGAAAAATAATGTATGCAGTCAATATAACAATGCAAATGGAAAGAACAAAGACAACAAATTACCTATAAGACTTTTGAAATCTATTGAACTAGTGTGGTTCAAAGATACATGCTATAGAATAGGATAGGACAGAATATACATGCTACAGGATACTAACACAAATGATTAGACAATCCCCACTCACAAGGTGTTTTCAGTTGTGTAATATAGAATACGGCAGGCTTTTTTCTTCTTTTTGATGTATTGATCAGTTGTGCAGAACATTTTTTGAGGGGGGGGTTTATTATTGTTTTGTTATAAGTGATTACTCTGGTGTGTGGATAAGGGGGGTATATTGGTAAATGTAAGTGATGGTGTAGGAAACATGGTTTTAACTAGGTTCTGAAGAAATAACTCTAGAAAGATGACATGACAGAAAAGAAACCAAATGTGTGTGTATGGATGTGTGTGGATGTGTGTGGATGTGTGTGTGTGTGTGTGTGTGTGTGAACATCATGAGTAGGGTGGAGTCTATAGGAAGCAAATTTCCCAAAAGAGAAAGAAAGTTGGCGGGTAAAAAGAGATTCAAAGATAGGACTGGACAAATTACAGGTAAAAGAGATAGAGTCAGTCTTTTTAAAGGGAACAATGTCCATGATGGGGATACAGTTGAAAATAGACTTGAAAAATAAGTAGAGACCAGAATGCAAGGAGGTGAACACACACACACACACACACACACACACACATCTGTTTTCTTTTCTGTCACGTCATCTCTCTCAAGTTATTTCTTCAGAACCTAGTTAAAACCATGTTCAAGGTCTATCAACTAGAGTAGTTCTTAAGACCGTATAACCATTCAATCATCTGTTCCATTAGTTTCCTCTTTGAGACTATATGAATTCTGCTTAAAAGCCATGTCAAATGCCTCTGACATAGCTGGTTTTCATTAAATGTAAGCAAGTACTTATTAAATATGAGGAATCAAAATAATAGTGATTATGGATAAAAGATGATAATGTTGACAATGATGAAGGAAAAAGCCATATATTCAGAATATTCTATATGTCTAGTATATAAAAGAAACTTACAAACATTATACCTGCATAAGTTATCATTTGAATAGTGTTTTAGTTTGCAAAGCACTTCTCACATGCAAAAACAAAGAGGTGGGTGATAGTATTATTCCCATTTTACAGATGAACAAAATGAGGCTAATAGAAGCAAAATATAATTTCTAAGCTTAGCTAAATTAATATCTGAGACAGGATTATAATTCAGGTCTTCCTGACTCAAAGTCCAGTACTCTAACCACTATGCCAACTAATAGTGACAATTTTGTAATTGTGAACATGTTCATCTTTCATTAAGAAATTTTTTTTTTATATTTTGTGGGGGTTTTTTTTTTCCATTTTCAGGTGGAAAATACCTAACATGGCAACCTGCAATTGAATCTAAAAACTAAAATATAAAGGATAGTATTTGAGCCTTCAGAGAGCTAGAACTGAGAATCCTGTGACTCCTATTGAGAAGATACAATCTAGCTGGCCTATGAATTTTATAAATCTTGTTTTATAATAAAATTCTTAGAAGCCAGAAAATTTTTTAAAAATAATCTTTGTATATCACCTAATAAATTTCAATTAGCATGAAAAAACTAAATAAACAAATACTTGATAATGGCTAAAGATTTTTACTAATGAAAATGATTAAATTAACTTCTGTATGTGAATGTAACATAATATTTTGTAGTATCAATAAATATCAAACATGTAATGTACTTTAATGCATAGCAGACTTAGGAAAAACTTAGGTTGAAGCTTGGCTTTCTTACACATACTACATGTTGAATGATTGTGGACAAATCATCTAAATACTCAGTGCTTCAGACAGCTATCAAAATCTATAATTTACAGTAACCAATTTTCATCAGAAGAAGGAATTGCCTTTCACCAATTCCCTTTCACCATCATAGGTCTGGCTTTTGGTTTTTTGCTTTTTTTTGTAAATGACAAAATGAAAAGAAAATTCATTACATGGAATGAATTCTCTAAAGTGATTTAGTAAAGAGAGAAGAGATAAAGGAATAATATTTCTCATGACTGCATCAAGTGAAACCAGCCTTGAAAGACAACAAACTGCTGGTCAAGTTCAAAGTTAGAAGATACATCTTTCCCTTATATAAACAATCATTAAACTTATTGTTTACAAATAATGTATTTTGTATTGGGTATGGAGAATGTCATTTGGGTATATGTTGGAAAGTGCCTATTGTATGATAGTGAAATGTATTGATGATTTTTAAATGCAAAAATAAAGGTCAATACTAATGAATAAATCAAGAAGCATGTCTTAAAGTGTTTTTACTAGAAGAACAAGTTGATTCAACAAGCATTTATCAAGTGCCAACTGTGTGCAACCAGGCTAGTGGTCATGTGATTAGAGAGAAAGTGGTTCTTAGGCATTATTTCTTTTGTCTTCATAGTTAGCACCATTGGCATGTGAAATTTATTAAAGGTCACACTGAACCACTCCTTTTACCATTAAGGAATGTATCTAAAAGAACCTTCAGCATAGGCAGACCTAAGATGAAAGGAAAAAAAAATGAAGATGTATACCCCAAAATGTATTCACCAATAAGAATGGGCATCCAGAGTCTGATTTTTAAAAATAAAAATACTAGAAGTTATATATTTCAAATAGTATTGTCCTCACCTTGGGAGGTAGGCACTTATTCCAATGATACTTCCTGATGTTGCTCAAAACATGTTGGGAACTCCCTTTTAGAACTGTTGTCAGAGCTTCCATGGCCTCAATGGTAACAATTATTTGAGTATAGGGAATACCCAAGAATGATCCAAAGGCAAGTCTGGTAAATAAGATGGGGAATCAAATTAGATAATACTATACGTGGTAAAAAAAACAAAATGTAGTTAGAGGGAGGGGCAATGAGAACTAACATTTTTTTTTCCTTCTATAGCTTATTAATTGGCTCTGAAGCCAGTTCCAAAAGAGGGAATTCCCAGTATTTTAAGCCAATGTAGCTATAGAGGTTAATTTCGTTGTTTACATTTAGTGTTGGAACCAATGAGATATCTGCATATTATATAGTTAACTAAAGGAGGTTTATTTAGCAATAACATAGGAAGAATGATCAACAAGGATAATGTAACACTTAACTTTGGTAGAAAAGGTCTCCTTGCCTTCAGCTGGAAACACATTTGGTCAGTAAGACAGGGTGTGGGGAGTAAAGGGGCCTTTAGACTTCCTCCAATTGTTAAGGGCTCCAACTCCAAATCAGTGGGCCTCTTTTCACTTTAGACAGTCATAAATCCATACCAATATGGTCAGAAATCAGCCACAATCTATGTTGTCGGAGTCTTAGATTCCTGGGATAATCAACACAGGACGTGGCTTTTTGGACTTTTTTGGGGGGGAAGGTTGGGGGAACAGACTAACTAATTCACATGGTGGGTAGAAGGGAAAAGAAGACAATGATCCCATTACAAATTCATAAATTTCACAAGTGTACAGCTTTATAGATTGATTGTAATACATTACTTGCAGTAATATGTGATCAATGTTTTGTCAGTATCATCATTTTATAAGCTCATCATCTCAATCCCATCCTAATAATATACATTATGCATGTTGTGATCAATTAGGTGATGCAGTAGATGAAGTGCTGGACCTGGAGTCAGGAAGGTTGCTGTTCTGATTTCAAATATAGCCTCAGACACTTACTAGCTTTGTGACCTTGGGCAAGTCACTTCACCCTATTTGCTTCAGTTTCCTCATCTGTAAAATGAGCCAGAGAGGGAAATAGTAACCACCCATGGGGTCATAAAGGGTTGGGCATGAGCAAAAATGACTGAACAACTATAAAATACATGTGGAAACAAAGATTAATGATGATTTTGATGCAGGAATTACTTTTTCCTGCCTTTAAAGAGAAACACACTTGGATTATCTGACAGAGATGAAGATACAACAGACCTCAGGTGGATTGTCTACCAGCAGCCCCAAGGGAAGAAACAATATTTCAAGTTTTAAGTATTTTTCCTATTCTAGTCCATCTCAGTTTTTCATGTTATAAAGTGGAGCTTTTCTTTTTCCCCTTTGTTCAGTCCTTGCTGGTAGAAAATCAAAACTGGATGATTTAATTTCATTTAGGTTTTCCTCACAAATTTTCTTTTTCAAAGCTTTTAATTAT
The DNA here is from genome assembly GCA_028646515.1 of Pseudochirops corinnae. Lineage (NCBI taxonomy): Eukaryota > Metazoa > Chordata > Mammalia > Diprotodontia > Pseudocheiridae > Pseudochirops > Pseudochirops corinnae. The sequence continues at coordinate 52,558,973 of CM053589.1, read as the reverse complement.
GGTTTTAAAGCTCTTGATTAGATTTGGAATCAGAGGTGCTAGGTTACTACTAGTGTGTGACCTCTCTGAGTTACATATTCCTTATCAATAAAATGAAGTTGGACTAGATAATGTCTGAGGAACTGTATATGACCACATGCCATGATCACAGTATCCTTCTCTGTGTTGCTTTCAAGTCTTCAGTCATTCTTTCAATTATTAAGCAGTTATTATGTACCAAAGATTTTGTTAATTGCTGGGAATACAAGACCAAAAAAGCAATTAAATAGCTGCTTTTCTCAAGGAACTTGTTTACTAGAGAGAGATGTGGAACCATGTGCACACACACACACAAAAAAAGTTTATCTTCATCCTATATTTTCAAAGAGGACTGATGACATCATGAGGTACTGTCTTGACTTCTGTGTGAATTGGATTTAAGTTGAAGAAGAGTTGCACAAGTGGTGAACCTCAATTTCACTTCCAAACTCATTGAAGTCTAGTGTCAAGAAAGAAGTCAAAATGGCTAGCAATGGCCTGAGAAGCAGTGAATGGTCTTGCTATATTCAATATCTGATCAAACTCTTAGTGCTTCACAGTACCTACTTTAGCTGTTTTCATTGCTGTTGGAACAAATTGTTCTCATCCACCATCTACCTTTGTTTTCCATCGGCCACCCTCTAACAAAAAAGTAAATACAATAGAAATATTTATATACCAAAAAAATTTAAAAGTCTTTTCATTGGGAAGGACATTCAAAACTAGGGATCAAGATGAACTTCCTATTGGAAGAAATAATTGATCTGAGCTTTGAAAAAAAAATCCCGAGTTTCCAAGAAGTTGAGATGAAGAGAGAGTACATATCCCAGTTATATTCAAAAGTAGGGAAAGAATCACAATATGGAATGTTACATATTCAGAACAGCAAGTAGACCAGTTTAGCTAGAATGTTGAATATTAGACATTATAATTAGTAATGCAAATCCTACACAGACTTCCCATGAGGAAAATATTAGAAGTTATTATAGGCCTATGGATGGAGAAAGTATGTGGAAGTATGAAATTAGACTGGCTACTTGAAAAAGTAATATGAAATAACCTGGAGGAAGAAAGAAATAGGAAACCTGGGTAAGATATCAATGTCCTAAACTAATTTAGCAGCATTATGACTATAGTGGAGGTAAAAAGAAAAGAACAGAAAAGAGAGTATATTTTAAAATATTTTCACTAAAAGAACAAGTTAATTTGACAGACATTTATTAAGTGTCAACTGTATTGAACCAGGATAGTGTCCATGTGAGTAGAGAGAAGATGGTTCTTATGCATTATTGTGGAGGCAGAATCAACAAGACTTGGAGGCTGATGATAAATGAGTCATGAAGAAGTGTAAAGAGTTAAAGATGACTCCTAAGTAAACTTGGTGACTTAGGAATAGTGATGATTTTAGCAGAAATTGGGATGTTAAGAAGAGGGGAACATTTGGGAGAAAACAGGAATTAGTTCTGCTTGGGGACAGGTTGAGTTCAAATTGCTCATAGGTTATCTTACTGTAGATGTCCAGTAGTCAGTTGGTAATGTAGAACAGGAAACTCTAAATCTATAAAACCTAGAACTGGGTACATCAGTAACTTCAATAAAGTTCTGATTTGTGCTGAGTTCAATAGGAGGTTCGCTTAATATGGTCTTTGAATGTATTCTTGTTGATATGTCTCACTTTCATACTTGATTTATTTTTCTCATTCCACTGCTACATGATGAAACTATTGTCACCTCACTGGGATCTGTGAGGTCATTTCAAGCTAAATTCTCTGTCAGGTTTCTAAACTTTATGGTCTCAACTTTACTACCATTTAGTTTCTTTACAACAAGTTTCTGCTTGTTAGATTTAAATAGGATAATGAGAACAGGCTATTTGGGGGGTTCAAGCTGTAGTGGAAAATGGTAATTGTTGGAGGTTCATCTCCATTTCCCCCTTAATCTAGATGTTTAGAATACACTTCAGTGGTTTCAGTCCATAGCTTCATCTAAGCAAAGCTTGCCCATACTGAATAATTTATGGTTTAGGAAATTGGCTAGAATGCCAACTAGTAATTAGTCTGAATCCTAGATCATATAAACTGTTCGCCAAAAAAAAAGAATATTTTTACATTTCTAATTGAATCAGTTCCTTCTTTTTTTAATCTTATATATTCATTTAATTTTTGAAAAATTACTGATATTTTGTTTTGTATTATTTTTACCTTACCTTTATTGATGTATTCTTCCTACCCATTCCACCTACCCAACAAGCCATACCTTTCAACAAAACTAAATAAATAAATGGGGGAGGGTAAAACAGTTCAGTAAAACTAACCAACATATCTACCAAGTCTATGCTATATATGCATAGTTACCCACATCTGAAAGGAAGGGAGGAAGATTTTTTTTTCCATTTATATAGTTGTATTCACTATATATGTTGTTTCCCTACTTCCATTTACCTTATTTGACATCAATCCATGTCTTCCCTTCGTTTCTCGTATTCATCATTCCGTACAGGACAGTAATGATATACCATTACTTATTCTACTTTGGTTAGCTATTCTGTATTTTCTGACCATGTACTCTATACATAATCTTTGCCTCCAAATTCTGCTAGAAATTATTTAGTGAATTTTCACTGTGCTAAAAAGGAGACAAAGATATCCCAACTAATCAGATTGTCTGTCAAATAGTCGGGATTATTTTTTAACTATGGTATTTTAAACAATCTAAAAATTGTAAAATAGAGTGGCTCAAAACTTTCCCACAATTTCAAAGTCTAAATTTTTATTTTACAATAAATGAGCTATAATATAAAATCATTTTAAGTAACTTACAAATTGTCTCAAAGTCCTCATTGACACAATAGGAGCAGCAAAACTGATACTTCACGAGATCAAAGAAAAATAACGGATGAAATCAACTATAGAACAGTCTTATTCCTGGAAAACACAAAAAGCCAGATGTAAAGAAAGTACTTTGTCACACAGATAACAGTGCAAAGGACTAAGAAAAGTGTGTGGTCATTTTACAATTTTAAAAAGTTTCAAGGCACCAATTTGGAAATAAACCGTGACTTCTAAGCAGGAATCTTAGGGGTTTTTTTTTGTTTTGTTTTGTTTTGCCATTTGTCTTAGTTACTTTAACAAAACAATGATTACAAATGAAAATGAATGTTCATAGAATCTGGGAATTAGAGTTTGGAATGAAGCTTTGTGCATTAGCCCAATGTATACCAGACCCAAAATCTTGCCAGGATACCTGGCAAGTGGCCTTCCCTCTCCATTTAAAAACTTCCAAAGATAACTCATTATCTCCTGGTACTGCCCCTTCCATTTTTAGATAGCTCTAATTATCAGCAAGTTCTGTTGTTGTCCTAGTTGTTGTCGTTATATTTCTTCCCTTATACCTAACTACAATCTATATTATATCCGTTTTTACCCTCAAGGTCTTCTGGGAACAAGGTAGTAAGTCCCTAATAATTTTTCCCCACATGCAAACCATTTAAATGCTTAGAGAAAATCCTCATGTGTACCATCTCCCCTTTTACCCAGCAAGCCACCTCCATTTCTTTTAAGTAATCTCTATATGGCGTGTTTTCAAGTCTCCTTGATATCTTTATCTTCCTCTGAACACACTTCAGTTTCTCAATATCTTTCCTAAAAGGTGGCAACTCAAACATTATTCAACACACTGGACATGTTCTGACAAGGAAAGAGATACCTTCTTTATTTTTGAATATCATACTTCCATTTATTCATGCTAAGGTCAATTTTGTTTCCAGGGGAGCAGAAGTGGGGTGGGGTAGGTTTTGGGCAGGAGAGGCTGCCCTATGACATTGTTTACTCATAGCTAAAATTCTGGATCTTTTTACAATAATTGTACTCTACCCATTATATTTTGACCCAAGATATGGGGGGGGGGGAAGAAAGTGTTAAATAGCCCTGTTTTTCATAGCCAATCCTTTGCAAAGTATTATTAAGTATACCCCCCATCTAATCAATTCAATTGCAGAAAACTTTTTATGCGGATAACTATATTCCTCTAAGTACTTTCCTGAAATGTGGTTATCAACCACATTTAGTTGTGTTTTCTTTATGTCTTGAACAAAATCTCAGTTCCAGTTTCAGTATCCTGTCTGTGATCTGTGCAGAAAGCATTAGGTTTCATAATTCATTTAACAAGTAAGCATCTAACCTTATAAATTTCAAAAGAAATCTATCTGCCTCTAAAGGAGCTCACAGTCCTTCAACCCTGTGTCATGTTGACACCAAGTACAGAAACCCAAGCAAGGTCAGACTCTACCTCAGGAAGCTATAACATGTGTAAGTGCATTATGAATACTGGAATGGAAAACTGATTCTTTTACATTCTTCCCAAGGATTACAGCAAGATGCCACAGAAGGAACATTGGTCTGGATATTGGGAGCCAAAATTTCTAAGATATTTTCATCAATCCCTTGTGGAAATTGTTAAATGCTCTTGGAAATCCAAGAGAAGAAAATTTGCTACAAATCAGCTGATGGTGCTGATAGTATTTAAGTGTTTATAGTATTTAAGAAATGAAGAGTTCAGTTATGATTATGAAGAAAATATCACATGATAAAAGAAAGCCATATAATGTAGCATCCTGAGCACTGATTTTCAGTTGTCCATTATAATCTAGAATATCCTACAAAGCTGGGTGAAGGCACATTAACATGCCTACATTAACATTAACATACACACATACATTAGTGTATATGATAGGGGTGGGGACTGAACCTGTGATTTCATTAGTATAAGGAATTCCTAGGTAAAAAAATTTCTCTATCAGTACAGGTCAGGACTTTGCAACTTAGAAACTTAGAGAGTTGCCTAGAGAACTGAGAGGTCATTTTCCCAGGGTCACACAGAGAATATATGTCAGATGTAAGAGTCAAACTTAGATCATTCTGGCTCCAAGACTAGTCTTCTGCTCAGTATAGCATACTGACTTTCATTTGGAATTATGATTTTTTTAATGTCCCCTTGCTTCTTTCTGTCTGGGAAAAAGGGGTTCATCTTAATAACAAGTTTCCTAATGATACTATAGAACTGAGAGTCACTGAATACCACTGTCTTTAAAGAATTAAAATTGAAGGTAGTAGAGAGAAGTACATTGCCTGCCTTAAAGGGCAATGGAGAGGCATATGGTGTGTATGAATGTTTTCTAACTCATTGCCAAACAGAAGTGCATCTCATTTAAGTTAGAGGGTAATAAAAGCTGAGAAGACACAACTCCCAATGGCTGGACAAATGCACCTTCTGCAAACTCTCTTTGCTTTGAACCAAAGCAACAATGTGTTCAGAAATATATATTACCAGAAAAGAATGAAAGACAGCCATGTGGCAAGAACAAAGGATAACCACTGGAAAATCTGTGTGCTTCCATGGAATCAACACCATGTTAATAAGATGCAAAGGGAAATAGATTGAATAGGGGTGTCTTTGAGGAGGGAGGAGACAGAATTGTTGAACAACAGATAGAATTCCATTCTCCCATGTATTTGTTTTATCCCACCTCTCAAAACGCCCCCCCCCCCTCCAAGACTTACAGGACAAAATAGATGGAGTTGCAATTTAAATTGCTGGAGGGAGAACCGTTGAAGATTTGAAGTATGCTTCAAAACCAAAAAATGCTTATTTCTTTCTCAGTTCTTCACTGAAACACAACCCTGTACCAATTATTTGCCTGGGACAAATTGCCAGATACTCTTATTTCTGACAAAAGGTATAATTTTTCCTCAGTTGAATATAAGAACATTTGGGAAGGAAACTTATCTCTTCTATCACCATAATGCCTAATCATCCTCAAAGAAATGGTCAAGCTAAAATAGATGATGCAAACCCTCTAAAGATGCTCTGAATCAAATTGTTCAAGAGAGCTATTCAGCAAGGCTTTAAACAGGTGTCAAGCCATTGAATTATTACAGGTGATTTTTTAAGGCTTAATCCAATTATCTCCATGGAGACTTACAGGAAAATAGAACAGTGATAGATTTGGAGGCAGAAGGATGTAGGCATAAAAAGTAGCTTTGCAAATTACTACCTGTATGCTCTAATGCAAGTTGCTTAAACTCTCTGGGCCTCAGTTTATTCATCTATAAAATGAGGACATTGAAGTAGATCCCTAGAGTCCTTTCCAGTTCAAAATCTATTTTCCTATTATCCTATAGGGACAATCTGAATACTGTCCTGTATACTCATTCTTTGTTTTAAAAAAGGCAATTTTTGTATGGTTTATTGGAGTGATGCTTCTATAGATGACTTCCCAGGATATATATCAGGCAAGATACAGAATACACAATAACTCAGGTAGAATTGTCTTTGAACAACAGATCAACGGAAAAACTATTCTTCACTGTGTGATTTAACAGCAATCAAGTCATTAGAAGTGTCTCCTAGAGCCATCTGATAATGAATTTTTAGCTTTACCTCCTGATGAATATTTCTAGAGTTGAAAAAAATTAAAAATTAAAAATCTGGCTTTTGTATCCACTATTGCACTGAAACTATACTCTCTAAGGTTATTGGTAACCTCCTATTACAACCTCCTACTAAGTAATTCTCATAACATTTCCTCAGTCCTATCATCCTTGACATCTTTGATGTATTTGATACTGTTTGTTGTTCACTTCTCCCACCAGACTCTTGAAATTTTCTTCTTTTTTAGCTTCCATTGACAACATAGTCACTTCTAACTGTTCTTCTCTATGTCTTTTGCTGACTTGGCTCCTCAAGTGACCTAAATATTGACATTTCCACTGGCATGAGGTCTCATTAGTCTTCCCTTCTTTCTCCAATCATTCTCTTTTATGATCCCACTTTTTTGATTTGAGCTATTAAGCCTTTGAAAGTGAGTATCAGAAAAAATATGTACAGACTTAATTTCTCTTCTAAGCTCCAGGCTGATATATCCAACTGCCTGATGGCTATCTCTAATTGTATATATTAATAACGCATCAAACTCAACATGCCCAAAATTTAATTTATATGCTCAAAATCCATTACTCTTCCTGAATTCTCTATTTTTGTCACTGCAACAACTCCCCCCACCCAACCCCCCTGCACATCATTCAAGGGAAGAAGCTCCATATCTACTTAGAATTCTTTCTCTGCTCTTTTTCTTACTCACTCAGTTGTTAAATTCAACTAACTCTACTTTCTAAAAAGTGCCAAAAGTCCTTGCTTGGTGTTTTTGACCTAAGGTTGTATGTTCAGTAGTGAGACTGCTAGGTCAAAGGCTGTGAACATTTTAATGACTTTTCTCACAATATTCCAAATTGTTTGTTTTGTGTTTTGTTTTGCTTTGTTTTGGGGAGGGTTGGACGTATTCATAGTTTCACCAACAGAGCATTTAAATGTCTTTCTTCTTTTGGTTTTCCTAAAACCAGTTATTTCCCCCTTTTGTCATGTTAACTTTACAGTCTTCATGAAAATGAAGCAAACCTTCACAGTTGTTCTGACTTGCACATGAATTAGGTGGCAGAGCTGTGCACAGTTGCCAGGATCACTCTCTCCTCCAAAGCCATCAAAGTCAAATGGCAAGACAAAAGTCATTTTTGTAGTTGTAGACACTTTGTATTTCACTTGAACAGTATTTGTTATTATTCTTTAACCTTTAGACTTATGTATTGAGGAATTATCCTTTATCTTATGTATGAATTTTTGAAGTTGGCTTACTCCCAGAGTTTTTCAGTAATTAAAAAAAAATACTGATCAGCCTTATGCATTCTTGACAAAGGTTTGGTTGAATTTAATTTGATTGAAACAAGAAGGCCAATTTAACACTACTTAACCTCTGGTGGTGCAGGGCAGAGTGAAGATGGTGTCATAGAAGCAAGAAAACCCCATGAGCTCCCCCCATAACCACCTCAAATACCTATAAAATATGACTCTAAAAAAACTTTAGAGCTATAGAACCTGCAAAGTGAGAGAGAAACAAATCTCCAGTTGAAGGCAGCCTGGCAGGCTGGGAGGAAGGGTCCATCACAGCATGCTGGGAGCCAAGCTGAGTCCAGTATGAGTTGAGGTTTTAGCCCCAGGGTGGCCCCAATCAGCCATGGCTATATGGACTTCAGGAGAGTGGATCACCAGCAGCTGTGGCTGTTTCCAAAATTATAAACACATAAATGCCAAAGGCAAAGTAAAAGGTCAGTGTGAACTTTGGGAACAGGAGACTGAGAATGCAGTCTGGCATCTTCCCAGAAGGGAGAAGCAGCTCAGGCTCCATGGCTGTGTAGCCACCTCCACATGGCTGCTTCAGAGCTCCTGGCCTGCAGATTATAGCAGGGCCAAGCATCCATTCTGATGGGTAATCACTCTTGCTTTAACCTGCATGGATCTAGATTGCTGTCTTGGATGAAGGTTCTAGGGTGTGTGACCAGGTGCAAGAGACTGTGGAGGCTTCAGAGAGGCACGCAACTGATAGCTCTGGCAGCTGTAAATGCCCCAGCAATTCGGGACAAAACTCTCCTCTCTGGAAGCAGAATTCTACTGTGGCAAAAAGCTCAAAAGTCAAGTAATTGAATGGTGTCATGAACAAGCAAAGGAAGCAAAGCAAGCCCAGAAATCCAACTTCAGATTCCTTTTTTGGAGAACAGAAAGGATCAAAGCATGGAATGGGAGGAGGACAACACAGCCAGAACTCCTGCACGAAAAACTTCCAAGAAAAGTATGAACTGGTTACAGGCCATAGAGGAGCTTGAGAAGGATTTTGAAAAACAAGTAAGAGAAGTGGAGGAAAACTTGGGAAGAGAAATGAGAGTGATGCAAGAAAATCATGAAAAGAGAGTCAAAAACCTGACTGAATAAAATAATACCTTAAAAAATAGACTAATTCAAATGGCAAAAGAGGCTCAAAAAGCCAATGAGGAGAAGAATGCCTTAAAAAGTTGAATTTGCCAGATGGAAAAAGAATCTCAAAAGCTTACTGAAGAGAATAATTCCTTCAGAATTAGATTGGAACAAATGAAAGCTAATGTCTTTTGAGAAATCAAGATACCATTAAACAGATCCAAACAAATGAAAAAAGAGAAGGCAATGTGAAATATCTCATTGGAAAAACCACTGACACGGAAAACAGATCCAGGATAGATAATTTAAAAATTATTGGACTGCCAAAAAAACCATGATCAAAAAAAGAACCTAGAAATTATCCTTCAAGAAATTCTCAAGGAAAATTGCCCTGATGTTTTAGAATCAGAGGGCAAAATAGAGGTTGAATGAACTCAACAATCACCTCTTGAAAAATATCCCCCTCCAAAAAACAAAAAAAACTCCTAGGAATATTATAGCCAAGTTCCAGAGTTCCCAGACCAAGGAGAAAATATTACAAGCAGGCAGGAAGAAATAATTTGAATATTGTGCAAACACAATCAGGATAACACAGGATCTAGCAGCTTGTATATTAAGAGTTTGAAGGGCTTAGAATATGATATTCTGGAGATCAAAGGAGGTAGGATTCAAACCAATAATCACCTACCCAGCAAAACTGAGTATAATGTTTCAGGGGAAAATATGGTCATTCAATGAAATAGAGGACTTTCAAGCTTTCTTGATGAAAAAATCAGAGTTGAATAGAAAATTTGACGTTCAGATACAAGAAGCAAGAGAAGCATGGGAAGGTAAACAGGGAAAAGTAATCATAAGGAACTTATCAAAGTTGAACTACTTACATTCCTACATGAAAAAAAAGATAATTTTAACTTATGAAACTTTTCTCAGCATGAGGATAAGTGAAGGGAATATAAATGTTTGTCTGTGTGTCTGTGTGTGTGTATAATATGTGTGTCTATGTGTATATATATATATATATACATATAGATGTCTATATAGAAGGTATATGGGTATATAAATACATATGTGTGTGTATATATGTGTACAGGTATACATAGACAGAGAACACAGGATCAATTGAATAGGAAGGGATGATAAAAGGTAAAATTGAGAGATGAGAGAGGAATATAATGAGAGGAGATGGGGAGAGACAGAATGGGGTAAATTATCTCATATAGAAGAGGCAAGGGATAACTGTTACAATGGAGCGGAAGAACAGGAAGGCGAAAGGGAATGAATCAACCTTACTCTCATTGAATTTAGCTTAGGGAAGAAATGATATACACACTAAATAGGGTATCTTACCCTACGAGAGAGTAGGGGTGAAGGGGATGAGAAGGGGGATAATGGAGAGGAGTGCAGGTTTGGGGGGAGGGTAGTTAGAAGCACACACTTTTGAAAAGGGAGAGGGTCAAAGAAGAAAATAGAATAAGTGGGGGACAGGATAGGATGGAGGGAAATATAGTCAGTCTTTCACAATACGTCGACTATGAAAATGTTTTGCCTAGCTACAAATGTACAACCTATAATGAATTGCTTATCTTCCCAGTAAGGATGGGTAATGAGGGAGAAAGGGAAAGAATCTGGAATCCAAAGGTTTAATGTGAATGTTTATATATATATATAGTTTGGGTTTTTTTTTTTTGTTTTTTTTGTTTTTGTTTTTTACATTCAACTGGGTAATAAGATATACAGGCACTGGGATAAGGAGATCCATCTTGCCCTACCAGAAAGTCAGAGGAGACATGGGGGAGCATATAGGTGAGAGCAGATGGAGGAGGGGGTATACAGTGGGATCTCTGTTCTGGGGTGGTGGGTAGGGGAAAGACAGGGAGAAAATTGGTAACTCAAAAACTTTTGGAAATGAATGATGTAAACCAAAAATAAAGAAAATTTAATTTAACAACAACAACAAAAAAACTACCTAAGCCCCAAGGAATCATTCTTATAGTGGTGATAGAACAACTTAAACATAGAGCTTTTCATTACTTTGATCTTCACAAGAGCTCTTTGAAGTGATTAATAGGAGTATAATTTAATTTTTATGATTAAGACAATTGAGGCACAAAGAAGTTCAATTCAACACAAGTATACATAGCCAATTGGCTAATATATCAATCCTTTTAACACTAACGTTATATTCTCTGTATTAAATCAAGCTGTACATAATAATAACAACTATAATTTTTAACACATATAGCATCTTGGGGTCTGTAAAGATCTTTACATATATTCTCTTGAGATTTCACAACCAGTAGATACTATTATTCTCCCGATTTTACAGATGAAGAAATCAAGGCTCACTGACGGCAAGTAAATTTTACAAGGTTCCTTGACTAGTAAATTTTAGAAGTACAATTCAAAAATAGGTCTTCATATTCAACTCACCATAGATAAGAGAACAAAAAATATGAACAATCAGTTGTTGGAAGAAAAACTGCCCACTATTAACAACCTCATGAAAAAATGCTCCAAGTCACTAACGATAAGAGAAATGAAATTTAAAACCACCCTGAGGTTTCATCTCACTACTTGGAAATTGGTAAAGAAAACAAAGATGGGAAGAGTCAATGTTGTTAGTTTATTATTGTATTGTAACCAATGCAGCCTTTTTTGAAAGCAATTTGAAATTATGCAAATAGAGCAATGAAAATATTTGTATTCCTTGAACAAGAGAATCCACAACTATGCTTATACTACCAGGAGGCTATTGATAAGAAAACAGAAGAATATATGGCAAAATATTTATAGTAACACTTTTTTTAATTAGCAAGAAATTGAAAATGAAGTGGAGGTTTATTGATTGAGGAATGGATAAAGAAAGTGTGGTTCATAAATATAGTGGACTGATACTCTGCTGTAAGGAATGATGAATACAGTGCATACAGTAAAAGCATGCACAGATTTACAGGATGTAATACAGAGTGAAGAAGAGCCAAGAAAATTATGTAAGTAATGACTAAAACATTGTAAATGGAAAGAACAACCACAAATAAATCTAAGTTAATTTGGCAAAATTCAAAAGAACAAGCATGATCTCAAAGAAAAAAATGTGAGAAGACCATACTCCAGCTCTTTGTAGAGGTATGCAGTCCAAGGGTGTGGTACATGATGGATTTTTTAGGATTTCTTCAATGTATTAATTGGTTTTGTTGATTTTTAATTTATTTTTCTTTATAAATATAAATTATATGTGATGGCTTTGTGGAACTGGATGGGATACTTAGAGAAATTTCCATGACAAAAAAAATTAAAATTTAATTTGAAAACCCAGGTTTTAGAGCGCCTGCCCAGGAGTCAGGAGGACCTGAGTTCAAATTTGTCCTCAGACATTTCACATACTTACTAGCTGTGTGACCTTAGGAAAATCACTTGACCTCAATCACCTTGCCTTCCCCCCTCCAAAAATTACATTTAAAAAAAAGAAAACACAGGTTTGGGGGGGCATAAGCTCCCATACTCCATTTGCTCTATGATGAACTGGCCCAATGTAAGATTCTTAAATCAGTTGGGATAGGTCACTTCACATGGTGAAAAGAAGGATATTTAATTATGGAAAAGACTGCAGGTGCAGAGGACTTACTCTCAGTAAAGAAAAAAGGTGAGGTATGTTACAAAAAGAAGAAGTCTATGATGCTGGCCCCCTATGAGTAAGAAAAGGATCATGGTGAAAATTCCCTCTTCAGAGTAGTTCCTATGCCATATGTATGTATGTATGTATAGAGAATGTGTACACATGAATGCATATGTACACATATGTATGTGTTGTGTGTATGTATACATCTGTATATATACACATACATATATAGACACATGTGCATATAGTTATATTCATGCATATGCATATATCTATTGCTGTCTTTGTATCCCTGGAGCTTGGCACTGTGTGTGACACATAATAACTGATTAATCAATGATTGTTGACTGAAGGACTTACCATTAACCAAAGCAGGGTTTCCTGGGGCTGCCCCATGTAAGACGCTCTATTTTCAGCACTTGGCATCTTGTTGAGAAGCAGAATAATTTAATACAAAGAGTGTTTTACATGCAAATCAATGAAGGGGTTTTTAAAAATAGTGTGTGACATAGACAGCTACCTGGCACTGATTCTTGCCTTAACTTAAATGCTCCAGAGGACATGATATACTCTCCCTGAGTGTTATTTAAGACATGAGCATCTGGATGACTCTGAATGGCTGGAAAAGAGGGTTTGGACTACTAGATAGGGTATAATTAACCTCTCTAGCTGAATTTGAGAAGTCAGTTTACAGGTGACTCAAAGCCCATATAACAGAAGCCTACAGCTCCAGAAAGACCAACATTTAAAATTCTATATTGTGTTCTGATGCTAATTTGACATACTGCAAAGCAAAACACATGTGAACAGAGTCCTACTGTGTTCATGCCACCGGCAGGTTTTCAGTCTGAGTTAGCTGATGTATGCTTAACTGTTCTCACAGCTGTGGCAAAGATTTAGCAAGGACCCCTTTGTGAAAATAGAAACTTTTTTTTTCATGAGTGACGAGGGTGGAGAAAGAGATTTGCTCAGGCCTTTAAGGTTTTAGAGGAGCTAAGCTTGAATTAACATGCTTACAACAAGGGATGAGGCAAGTTGCTCATTGCACTGGGCAAGCCCATCCAATGGCCATCTCCCTTAAGGTTTTCTGCCACATGCTTGATAGGCCTTTTCTCCATGGCAAGGCTAAATATATCCTGTAGGTTACTCACATTGCAAAAGCCTGCAAACAGCATTTATATTTGATCTTTCCAGCCAAGGGGTAAATGCAAAGCTTTCTGATTAGAAGAGAATGGCAGAACATGAAAGAGACTATGACTGTCACTCTTAGGGTAAGAGAGGACAGAGATATGCCCATGAGAAGGGAATCAACCAAGCAAGATTTCCACATCTCTAAAAATAATTTAAAAACGTGTATATGCAACCAAATCTGTTTAACAATATTTTATTTTTACCCAATTACATTAAACAGTTTTTAAATTCTTTTTTTTTAAGTTTTGAGTTCCAAATTTAATCCCACCCACCATCCTCCCCTCCCCACCTCTGAGATGGTAAGCAAAGTGATATAGGCTATACATGATCTACTATGTAAAATATTTCCATATTAGTCATTTTGTAAAAGAAGACAAAAAAAGAAGGAAGGAAAGAAGGAAGGAAGAGAACCTTCAGTCTATACTAAGACAATATCAGGTGTTTCTCTGGAGGTGGAGAGCATTTTTCATCATGAGTCCTTTGAGATTTACTTGGATCATTGTAATGCTGAGAATAGCTAAGTCATTCACAGTTCTTCATTGTATAATATCATTGTTGCCATATTCAAAATTCTCCTGATTCTATGAACTTCATGCATCAGGTCATGTAATTCTTTCCAGGATTTTCTGAAATCATCCTGCTTATCATTGCTTATAGCACAATGGTATTTCACCACAATCATATACCACAACTTGTTCAGCCATTCCACAATTAATGGCTATCCCCTCCACTTCCAGTTCTTTGTCACTACAAAAAGAGCTCCTATAAATATTATCTACTATACATTATGTAATGCTCTCTATATCTTATTTGGCCCTAATTGTGTCCCTTACCCATAAATATGACCAATAAATTATTTTATTGCAATGAAGTTTTAATTCTACTTTACTTCATAGAATAGTATAATCAATTAATAAAACAATTTATTGAACAATGACAGACATTGTACCATGTAAGTGCTAAGGATAAAACTATAAGCAATCAAGATAATATAGCATAGTATGCCACAGTCTTTTCATAACCCTTTGTGATACACACCTTTAGGAGAAATATAAGTTTGCCTCAGTAACAAGAGCCCTAGACTTGTTTTCTAGTCTAGACTTTCTAGTCTTCTTTTATTGATTAGTTGTGTAACTTTGAGCAAATCATTAAATTTCTCAGGTTTCACTTTTATCCACTACAAAATGAGAGGCTGAAACTTGGTAATATCTTAGGCCCCTTCCAATTTAAAGATGCAGAGTATTTGTCTTTCTTTTTTAAATCTTTTTTTATTTTTTAAATTTTATTTCTTTATTTTTAGTTTTCAACATTCATTTCCAGAAGATTTCAAGTTACAAGTTTTCTCCCCATCTTTCCTCTACCCTTCACCCCAAAATAGCAATCCTACTGAATACCTCTTCTCCCAATCTACTCTCTTTTTCATCCTCCCCCATACCCACTCTAACTTTCTATTAGGGCAAAATGGATTTCTATACTCCAGTGCCTGTATATCTTATATCTTATTTCCTAGTTGTTTGCAAAAAAAAAAAAAGTATACATACATACATACATATATATATACACACACACGCACAGATATATATATATATATATATAAACATTTGATTGTGTGTGTGTATACACATATTTTAACATTTGATTTTAAAACTTTTATTTCCAGATTCTTTCCCTTCTTCCCTTGTCACCAACCCCTACTGTGAAGAAAAGAGTTTTAATATAGGATATACATGTATAGTTACACAAAACATTTCCATAGTGGATTTATTGTGAAAGACTGACTATATTTCCCTCCATCCTATCCCTCTCTTATTCTATTTTCTACTTTGACCCTGTTCCTTTTCAAAAGTGTGTGCTTATAAATACCCTCCCCTCCAATCTGCCCTCCCTTCTACTGTCCCCCATCTTATCCCCTTCCTCCCTGCTTTTCTGTAGGGTAAGATAGCCAATGTTATATGTTATTCCCTCCTTAAGCCAAATTCAATGAGAGTAAGGTTGACCCATTTCCTTTTGCCTTCCTGTTCTTCTCCATCATTGTAACACTTTTCTCTTGCCTCTTTTATATGAGGTAATTTACCCTATTCTATATCCCCCTATCTCCTCTCATTATATTCTTTTCTCACCTCTTAATTTTATTTTTTAGATACCATCCCTTCCTATTCAACCGATCCTGTGTCCTCTGTCTTTGTATACACATAAAGATATGGATGTGCACTCACATATGTATATATATGTGCACATATACCCTCCTACATAAACATACATATGTATGTGTGTGAGTGTGTGTGTGTATGCATATATATTCCCTTCAACTATCCTCATAATGAGAAACATCTCATGAGTTACAATTATCATTTTTTTCACAAAGGAATGTAAAAAGTTCAATTTAAATAAGTTCCTTATGATTTCTTTTCCATGTTTATCTTCTCATGCTTCTTATATTTGAAAGTTAAATTTTCTATTTTGTTTTTTTCCTCAAGAATGCTTGAAATTCCTCTATTTCATTGAATGAAATATTTTCCCCTGAAACATACTCAGTTTTGCTGAGTAGGTTATTCTTCGTTTTAGTCCTAGCTCCTTTCACCTCGGGAATATCATGTGCCAAGCCCTTTGATACCTTAAAGTAGAAGCTGCTATATCTTGTGTTGTCCTGATTGTGTCTCCACAGTGCTCAAATTGTTTCTTCCTGGATGCTTGTAATATTTTCTCCTTGACCTGGGAACTCTAGAATTTGGCTATAATGTTTCTAGGAGTATTCTTTTGGGGATCTTTTTCAAGACTTGATTGGTGAATTCTTCAAGTTCTACTTTGCATTCTGGTTCTAAAATATCAAGGCAATTTTCCTTGAGAATTTCTTGAAGGATGCTTTCTAAGTTCTTCTTTTGATCATGGCTTCCAGATAGTCCAATAATTTTTAAATTGTCTCTCCTATATCTATTTTAAAGGTCAGTGGTTTTTTTCAAGGAGATATTTCACATTGCCTTCCATTTTTTCATTTGTTTGGATCTGTTTAATAGTATCTTGATTTCTCATAAAGTCATTTCCTTCCATTTGCTCCACTCTAAATCTGAAGGAATTATTCTCTTCAGAAAGCTTTTGAGATTCTCTTTCCATCTGGCAAATTTGACTTTTTAAGGCATTCTTCTTCTCATTGGCTTTTTGGGCCTCTTTTGCTATTTGAGTTAATCTATTTTTAAGGTGTTATTTTCTTCAGTCAGGTTGTTGAATCTCTTTTCATGATTTTCTTGCATCATTCTCATTTCTTTTCCCAATTTTTCCTCCACTTCTCTTATTTGGTTTTCAAAATCCTTTAGCTGCTCTATGGCTTGTAATAAGTCTTTATGCTTCTTGGAAGCTTTTGGTGTGGGAGTTCTGTCTGTGTTATCTTGCTCCCATTCCATGCTTTAATCCTTTTTGTCCTCAAAAAAAGAAATCTAAAGTTGGATTGCTGTTCTTACTTTGCTTCCTTTGCCTGCTCATGTTGCCAGTCAATTACTTGACTTTTTAGCTCTGTGGAACTCTGCTTCCAGAGGAGAGAGCCTTGTCCCAAATTGCTTTTGCAGCTGCCTGAGCTATTAGGAGGCCACTGCAGTCCCCACCAGCTTTGGCTCACTGAAAACACACCCCAGGACCACCACCCAAGACCACAATCTGATCCAGGCAGATCAAGGCAAGAGCACTTAGCCTCTGAATGATTGCTTGGCCCCCCCTACAATTTGTAGGTAGGAGCTTCTGAAGCAGCCATGTGGAAGCAGCCGCAGTGCCTCTGCTTCTGCTACTTCCTTGCCCTGGAGACAGTTCAGCCAGATCCTCTTCTCCAAATTTAGCTGAGTTCCACTAACCTTTCACTTAGTCCTTATTTCTTATGGCTTGACAATTCTGGAAATTGCCAAAGTTCTCACTGATCTACTCTTCTGAAGGCTCCAGCTGCAACTTGTCTTGGTGGCCCCAGGGCCAAGCAGTGGTTTCAGGCTGGGCTGGTTTTGACTTCCACCATGCGGTGAAAAGCCCTTCCTGTCCCACCTGCTGAGCTGTCTTCAGCGGGAGATGTGTTTTTCTGTAATTTTGTGAGTTCTGGAGCCCTAAAATTTGTTTAGAGTCATATTTTATGGGTATTTGAGGTGATTATGTGGGAAGCTGCAAAATGTTCCTGTTTCTATGCATCATCTTGGCTCCGCCCCCCCCGTACCACCCTTTTGAATAGATAAACTAATTTCAAATCAAGTAGGTACAATCCTCTTAACAAAAGAAAACTCTTTCCTCAATCATATAGTTTTATTAGTGTTTTTGTTTTTGTTGTTGGTCCATTTCCCAAGAACTATTTTTTTTGTATGGAAATGAATAGGAGAATGGTAAATTATTATGCCCACCTAATTCAACTAGCCAAAAACTACCAAAATATTAGCTAATAATTAGTATATTGTCAAGCACAGTCAACCAAGCCAACAATAGCTTAATAGAATAGTAACCATCAAAAGATAGGATTCCACAACCTCACTGTGTCAGTATTGTCCATGTTTCCTAGAGAGAACTCAGTCATTGAGGTAAAGCATATGAAGACCTACTGATAAATTGGTGGACTTGAACTGATTCAACCCTTTACCATTGGAGACACATATTTATACTGAAAATTAAAAGATCCTATTGATACAATCCCTTTTATGTGAAAGTTTTCAGAAGCTAAAATGTTGTTAGTAATTTTTACATGAGATGCTTAAGGACAGAAAACACAAAATTTACTCCCAATGGAATAAAGATAGATAAAGATATAAATATAGATAAATATAGATATAGATGCAGATGTAGATGTAAATGTAGATGTATATGTAGATGTAAATGTAGATATAGGACGGAAACTGAAAATGTAGTGTCCAAACAAGGAGTGTCTTGTACAAGGAATAATAAGAAGGCAAATTTTACTATGTCACAGAATGTTTGGAAGGTAGTAAGATGTAAGAATTATGGAAAGCAAGTAAATGGCCAGGTGTAAAGAGTCTTGTATACCAAAGTATTTTATATTTAATACTGGAGGTGATAAAAAGTCATTGGAATTTATTAAATAGAGGGGTAACATAGACATATCTGTGCTTTAGGAAAATTAGTTAGAAAGCTGACTGGAGAATGGAAACACAGGACAGGAGATCAATCAAAAGGCTATTGCCATAATCTCAGTATGGGATGATTGTGGTATTGTACATACTGCTCTGAGTCTGGAGTTGTTGTTGTTCAGTCATTTTCAGTCTTGTCTAACTCTTTGGGATGCCATTTGGGGTTTTCTTGGCAAAGTTTCTGGAGTGGTTTGCCATTTCTTTCTCCAGATCCTTTTACAGATGAGGAAGTTGAGGCAAATAGGGCTAAGTGACTTGCACGGGGTCACAGAGCTAGCAAGTGTCTGAGGCTGGATTTGAACTCAGGTCTTCCTGACTCTACTCCTGACATTCTATCCTAGCTGCCCATACCTGATTTACAGAAGTTCAAATCTGGTCTCAGACACTTAAACTAGTTGTCTGATGCTGATTAAGTCATTTAACTTCTGTTTGCCTGAGTTTCTTCAATTGCAAAATGGAGATAATAATACCTACCTCCCAGGGTTATTGTGAAGTTCAAATGAGATAACTATTTATAAAATGCCTAGCACATACTAGGCACTATATAAATGCTTGTTTTCTTCCTTCTTTTCCTCCTATATTAGTTGTACTATCAGAAGAAAGATGTAATAACAACAGAAATCAAAAAGATTAGGCAACAGCTTGAATATGAACGATGAGAGAAAGGGAGGGCCTAAAGATGACACCTTTGTTGAGTGTCTGAGTGACTGGGAGGATGATGGTACCTTCAATAGTAATAAAGAAGCTACAAAATGTTTTCTTCCTTCCTTCCTTCTTTCCTTCCTTCCTTCCTTCTCTATCTCCCTTCTTTCCTTTCTTTTTTCTTTCTTCCATCCTTCTTTCCTTCTTTGATTTTTGGATTGGATTTGGGGAGGGGATATAGTTAATTCCATTTTGGACATTTTGAGTTTAAGATGTCTTCAGGATATCCAATTCAATATGAGATGTCTCATAGGTAGTTGGAGAGACTAGTCTGGAGGTTAGAAGAGAGGTTAGGTTAGGTTAAGTGTATGTGACAATCATCAGAATAGAGTGCTAAACCCAAAGTATATGCTCAAAAAATAAGATATTAGAATTTAGAGGTTGAAGAGAGCTTAAAGATCATCTAGCCAAGAGTTTCTTAAACAGTGGGATGATGTAGTTTTTGTGTGTGTGTGAGTGTGTGTGTGTGTGTGTGTGTGTGTATGCATGTGACAGAGCCCTTTGGTAATCTGGTGAAGCATATGAATCCCTTCTCAGAAAAAGAATTCTTAAATTCATGCAGTAAAATGCATAATGTTACAAAGGAAACCAATCATATTCACATACAGTTGTCAAAATATTTACAAAAGTATGTTCATGGATCCCAAATTGACAATCTCAGCTCTAGCCCTATCATTTTATAGATGTAGAAAATAAAGTACAGAACAACAAAGAGATTTTCCCAGGGTCACACAACAAATAAGTAAATCATAGAATCTAGTCTTTAATTCAGGTGCCATGACTCCAAATCCAAAAAGTATTCTGCTGATTATTTGACTGATCATTGTCAAACATTAAGACAAGTCTTCCTTTGAAGTTTTCCACTTTTGCATTCTTCCCCCTTTACTTCCCTCTCTCCTTGGATGAAAGGGGCAGTTAGGTAGCATAGTGGATAAAATGCTGGGTTTAGAATCAGGAAGACTCATGTTCCAGATTTCAAATCTGGCCTCAGACACTTACCAGCTGGGTGACCCTGTTTGCCTCAATTCGTTATCTATAAAATGAGCTGGAGAAGGGAATGAAAAACCACTGCAGGGTCTTTGCCAAGAAAACCCCAAACGGGGTCACAAAGAGTCAGACACAACTGAAAATGACTGAACAACAACTGCTGGGTCGGAAGGGCAGGTAACTCAGAGAAATCTCTATATTTTGTGGTTTGTTATTTTAGCTCACATCAGAATCATAATTTCACAGTTTTTATAGTTATTATCTACTTGTAGCAGATCTTCATTCATGTCAGCATATTGCAGCTATATAAAACTTGCAATCTTGCATTTTTAAAACACTGGTTCAGACCTGAGGGGGAAAAAAGTCAATAAAATACTTTCTAGACAGTCTCAATATGCCTGTACTATTTTGGTCTTCCTGTTCTTCAGTCAGGTTTATGAGCTCATGATACTCTGATAGCTACAGGACAAGCAGCTTAAATGACTGTTTCTCTTGATGGTAGCCCCAAATCATTATGTTCATTCATAAAAGTCACATTTTAGGTTCAAGAAGGTCTTTGTTGTTGGTCTTTTTAGCTATGTTCAACTCTTTGTGACCCCATTTGGTGTTTTCTTGGCCATGGTACTGCAGTAATTTCCTATTTCCTTCTCCAGCTCATTTTACAGAAGAGGAAAATGAGGCAAAGTAGGTTAAATGACTTGGGTCACAAAGTTAATTAATGTCAGACATCAGGTTTGAAGTCAGGTGCTCCTGACTCCAGGTGCAGTGTGCTCTCTACTGTGCTACCTAGCTACCAAGTAGCTCCTTCAAGAGGATAGTAAAGACATAAGGCATTGATTGTGTATCTTGTCTCTACATCCTTGTTTTTCAAACACTCTAGCAAATGGTTTGATATCATATCCTATAGATCCTCCAGAATGAAACAATTACATAAATAACTATGTTCTGTATATATGTTCTATATATGTTTTGTATAGCCTATTCAAGTGAAACAAAGTCAGGATAATATAAGGAATTAAATATATATATTGACATTTGGATCTTCCTTGAATAGGCCTACATTCTCAATCATTTTAATCATTCATGACATGTACTTATCATAAAAGAGTAGGATTCATAAAAACAGAGTTGGAAGCAATTTTGGAAATCACTTATCCTGACATTTTTATTTTATAAATTAGAGATGAAAACCCAAAGTGGCAGAATTACATGACCAAAGTCATAGAGGAAATAATAGTCAGAGGCAGGATTTGAACCCAAGTCTTCTGATTCAACATCTAGCACATTTCCACTATATTACACTGACTTGGCATTTTGACTCATCTAATTTTCATTCTACATCCTGTAGAGGAGATCCAGATCACTAGAAAATAGAGACTTAGACCTCTAATTCCATGTCTTTAAAATGATTATCATCCATATTGACCTGGCAAAGCAAAATCATAGGATAAGAAAACATAGTATCATAGACTTTAAGTTGGAAGAGATCTTAAATGTCAATTAGTTCAAGTCTCTCATTTTACAGGTAAAGAAACAAGCTCAGAAAAACTAAGCGACTTACTTGGGGTTGTCCAGGTAATAAGTGGAAGGTCTCCAATGCTAAATCATACACATTCTTAAGCAGTGGCCTACTGAGACTTTTGATGACCCCATTCTCTCTCCCACAATTCATGACACAGTTCCCCTAGATAAAAAGTGGTAAACACGTAGGAGACCAACAACCCTCCTGAGTACAGTGGGAACTAGATTGACATATAATCGGGAAATAGTTGACAAAATAAATAAAAATACAATAGAATATAGGTAATGTTAACATGAAATTTTCTAAATCAATATGCTACCCACTAGGACACCTATGTGGGGTTTAATTGCTCCAGTTTTTGTTTGAATTTGATACTACTACTCAAGCTCCTCCTCTCACAAATTTTCTCCCCTTTCCTCAAAATATCAAACCCAAAATTACTGTTACTAACATTTATTCTGTCTTTGGCTTTTTTTGTTTTTTGTTTTTTTTCCTACAAATTCAGAGTATCTCATAATTTCTTCAGGGAAGGGCTAAGTGAGAGATAACTGGTATGAATGTGTATACTGCTTTGGCCCCTGAGACCTTTCTGAAGACATTCAATGGTAAAACATTCAATTTCCAATGACATTCAGGGGTTGCACAATCAGATAGCATATGGGGATACCTGCTAAAGGTAAGGGCTAGGATGATCAAAGGTCTTGAATGTTTAGAAACTACAGGTGAACATAACTACTCAAGAAATTTATTTTAAGAAAAAAAAGGGACTTGTCAAAAACCTTTCTAGGAAGTTTCTTATTTTCATGATGTATAAGGAACAGAATTAAATTTATAAAACTAAGACCTATTAGCCAGTACATAAATGGTCAAAAGATATGAATCAGCAGTTTTCAAAAGAAGAAAGACAAGCTACCAAGAAACCATGTGAAGATGCCTTCTTAATCATTAATAATTTGAGAAATGCAGCTCTTGTTTTGACCTCCCACTTATCAGATAGGAAAATAATAAATGTTGGAAGAGATATGGGAAAACAGGCACATCATACACAACTGAAGGAACTACAAATTGGTTCAGCCATTTTGGAAAACAAATAAGAACTATGCCCAAATTCACTAACCTATGTATACCCTCTTTTCTAGTGATACCGCTAATAAGCCTGTACCTCAAAAGCACAGTTCATCAAACTACAGACTACTACAGAGCAAGGGACACATCAGGAATACTTCTTTTTTATGTCCCCAGCTAAGAATAGCTTTTTGTTTTCATTTTTTACAATGATAAGTATAATACAACTTCATTTTAAAGTGTAGAAACAATTCTTAGGTAACAGGCCATGCAAAAATAGGCAGCTGGACAGATTTGGCTGTGGCCTGGGATATAGAGATCAAAGAAAGAGAAAAAGGACCCATATGATGTACAAAAATATTTATTTCAGTTCTTTTTATAGTAGAGAAATATTGAAAACTAAGGGGATGTATACTAGTGAGAAATGGTTAAATAAACTATGGTATAGGTTTCTTGTATTGTTCAGTCATTTCAGTTGGGTCTGACTTTTCACGACTCCAGGATTGTCTTGGAAAAGATACTGGAGTGGTTTGCCATTTCCTACTCCAACTAATTATACAGATGTAGAAACTGAGGCCAACAGGGCTAAGTGGCTTGCTCAGGGACACACAGCTAGTAAGTGTCTAAGATGGAATATCATAATAAATGAGGAAATAAATAGTTTCCAAAAAAAAAAACAAAAAGCAAATAAAACAAACAACTGGGAAGACCTACATGAAGAAAACTGAGAAGAATCAGGAGAACAATTTATATAGTAACAGCATTATAAAGAAAAAAACATTTTAGAAAGACTTTATAACTTTGACTGATGCAATGATAAACCACGATTTCAGAAGGCCTAGTAAAGACAATGGTTGCACACCTCTTGACAGAAAGGTGATGGACTCAGGGTAGAGAATGAGAATACATTTTTGGACATGTTCAACCAAGGAATTTGCTTTGTTTGACTATACATATTTGTTATGAAGGCTTGATTTATATTTGTTATTTAATTCGGATAGAATGAAATGTAGAGAAAAATAAATGTTTATTAATTCATAAAGAAAAAGGCTGGGATGGGAGGGGGACACAGAGGGTACCTGGGCTAAGACAGCTTGTTCAGTGGAGTTGAAACCAGGCATGTCAGCAAATGCAGAGTCTAGTTTGGTAGTTTTGTTCAGTCGCATCCAACTCTTCATGACTTATTCAGCAAAGATACCAATATGATTTGCCATTTCTTTCTCCATCTCATTTTATACATAAGAAAATTGAGGCAAACAGTGACAAGTGACTTGCATAGGGTCCCACAGCTAATCTAAGGCCATATTTGAACTCTGGAAGATGATTCTTCCTGATTCCAAACACAGAGTTTTATCTACCTGGTACTACAGTCATCTAATCATCTGAAAGAAGAGGCTGAAGGAGGTTATGTTAGTCCAAGCTTGAGTTAGTAAATGAGATTAGAGATGATGAACTTAACCTGGGAGTTGTATATGGCCTGGTAGAACTGAAATCAGGCAGAGCAGTAGCTGTAGAGTGAGAAGATAAAATTCTTCCTATTAGTTAGTATGAGAAAACTAAATATAATTTACAAGTAAAATCTATGCACAGAATTAAAAGTTGACTATAGATTTTTTAAAATTTTTTTAAAAATTTCTATGTGCAAATAGATTCAATTTCAATTTAATTCCAATTAATTTCTGAACTAAAGTATAAATTAGTGAATTGTGTTTTGTTGTCTCCTTTGACCAGACTCATAGTATCTAGCATATGCTAAAGTTGTCTACATAAGTGTATCCTGGATTATTGATGTGAAATAAGAGATCTGAACAATTTAAACTATTTTCAAATTTAAACCTATTTTTATTTATTCTCTATCACTTGTTGATCTCATAGGTCAGGAATGGAGCCCAGAGATGAATGAAGACATGCTTGGACTGTGCACTTTCCTTAAAATGGAGTCGCTAGGGGGAATCAACTAGATATGACTAAATGCATTGTTTCTAAATAAAATGTCAAAGGGGCCAGTGGGGTGAGGTGAACTTCCAGGGTGAGAAGAGAAGCAACGGAGTCAGTTTCCAGGGTGAGTAGGGCCTCTCAGGACTAGGACAAGCTTCCAAAGTGAGAAGAGAGCTATATCATAGTGGAGAAAGTTCCAGAAAGTCAGAAATGGAGCCCTGAAAGGAATGAAGATATTGTGCTAAGAATTCAGCTTCAGCTGAGAAAATTAAAGAAAAGTACCCATTAGTAGGTGACTAAGACAACTAGGTGGCACAGTGAATAGAATACCAGACCTGGAGTAAGGGAAATCTGAGTTCAAATTCAATCTCAGATATTTACTAGCTGTGTGACCAGGGCTCCTAGGAGGAAGCAGCGATTTTGACATTTAAACTCATACAGCACTCTTGTCCCCCAGTCAGCCATGGAGGCTCCTCAGGCCTCAAAATTTCAGGTTGGGAAACCTGTCAGGAGGACTATAGGCTTGAAAAGTACAGCCTGACAACAAATCTGGGCCTACATTCTAGCATGAGCATCATCTCTAAGTAGATGATTCTCAGATCTACATACTATCCAGCCCTAATCTCTGTACTGAGCTGCAGCCCAATATCACCTCCTAAATAAGCATCTCAAATTGGTTGTCCCATAAGTATCTCAAACTCAACATGCTCAAAACAGAGCTTCTTATCTTTCCTTAAAATTGTACCTTCCTTTCCCAACTGTCCTTTTGTTATCTAGGTTACCACCATTCTCTTAGTCACATTTGCAACCTTGAAATCCTGCTCAAGTCTTCACTCAAGCTCATCCTACACATCATCCATTGAATATATTCCTTTTACCTTCAGACCATCTCTTAGATGTGTTGTCTTCTCTCCAATCACATAACTCACCAACCCAGGGTAAGCCCTTTGAGTACAATTTTTACAGAACAAATCATCTTATTGAGGGGATTTGTTGTATGAAGATTTGATTCAGTCAAAGGGCCCCACTTGAGGATATAGAGGGCCACATGTGGCCTCAAGGCCACAGGTTCCCTACCCCTAACCTTCTACCTCAAGGACAAAATATAAAATCCTGTGTTTAGAATTTAAAGTTCTTCAAAACCTGAGTCCTTCCTATCTTTCCAGTCATACACTTTTCCATGCACTCTATAATCCATCTACATTGACCTAATTGCTAGTCTTCCTACAGTGTCTTTTCACAGTAGTGTTTCCCATGCCTGGAACAACCTCCCTCCTCATCTTTGCCTCTTAGTTTCCCTGGCTTCCTTCAAAACTCTGTTCAAATCCACCATTTGAGGTAGATCTTTGCCAGATATTCCCACTCCTCCACCCCCTCTTTCCTCCCAGTTCTCCCTTTTTGTGTTTATCTTCACTACGGTGTTTATCGTATATGAACATGGTTACTTACATGTCTCCTGAATTTGAATGTGAGCGCTTTAAGACAAGGGACCCTTTCTTTTATCCTCAGTGCTTATCCCAGTGTCTGGAACACAGTATTTAAAAAAACTGCTTGTTGATTATTGATAAAGTCAAAATAGAATCTTTGTATTGTATGTGTGTGTGCATGCATATTTTAAACTGTCCTAGAAAATGGAAGCTAAATAGAAATGTTAATATATCAAGGACCTGCCATTAATTACTGTGGGGAATCCTAGTGGGAAAATTCTATCCAAGAGTACAGATCACAATTAATGTATACTTTAGATTTTTAGAGGTCAGAAAAATTAAGTGACTTTCCTGGGGTCTCATAACCAGTAAAAGTCACATGTTGAATTTGAACCCATGTCTTCTTGAGTCCATGTTGCAAATGGAAACATAGTTCATTAATTTTCTAATTTTCTTTTCTTTATCATAGACTTCTTTAGCTAGTCATGTAACATGTGTAACAATAACCATGTATAAAATCTGAAAGTGGCATCATGTTTTCATGGAAAAAACACTAAAATTGGGAATCAAAATCCCTTTGATCAAATCCCCATATCTACTGCTTCCTCAATGTGTAAGCTTAAGGAAGGTATTTAATTTACTCTGAACTTGATGTCTCATCTGCAAAATGGGAATAATTATCCTTTCACCATCTACCTCCTAAGGTTGTTATGAGAATCAAGTGAGATAATACAGGTAAATTGCAGTCATAAAGTGCTATGTAAATGTAATCTATTATGTATCTCCATTTTTTCTTTTTCACTTTCTACAAATTATACAGCTTTCTACAGTAAGTTCTTTCTCTTTTGTAGAAAATCATGCCACTTTTGGGGGAGATCATGAAGCTCAAAATACTTCTTTGAAAATACCAATCTACCTGGAATTGTTTTAAATCTTATTCTGATATGTTAATTTCTTCCCCCAGTTTGGGGACCCATAACAGCATGAACTCCGAATAAAGGCCCCACACGTTTCTTTAGACACACAAATTTGTCTGATTTCATCACCTCAAATGTTGACAGCCCACCCTCCCATCCCCCAAGAAAGCAAAAGCTATTAATGGCAGGTTTTTAATAACTTTTAAATTTTTTTTTGGTTTTGGTTTGCATTTAAGGGAAGGGGAGAAAATAATCAGCCTGTTGACTCAATGTGATTTCTACCCTGTATGTGTTAAAGGAGCTGGCAGCCCCTTTGATTTGTATTTTAATCTTTCAGCTCCATAAAGGACCTTGACATTCTGCTTACCTTCTTCATTCCTGCAGCCTCTTAAATGGCAGGCTTTAATGATTTTCCTCCTGTAACTCTCAAATTACTTTGCTCATCCCTCTGATGTCACAGCTTTGCCCCTTCATTTTTCAAGTCTTATTTGTTCCAGGGTGACATTGAGAGTATGGACATCAAAATGCATATTCCTTCTCTTCCTTGGACACGCAGGGCTATTTCCTGACTCCCTCACATCCCCATAAGTTATATAGAACTACCCCTGAATAAGGCATTCAGGAGAGTTTGGGCTGGTGGTCTGATTCCCTCTATCACAGGGTGCATACATAGTGCCTCATTAGCACTTGTTGTGGTATGACGGAGTGTGCTTTGCGTGATAACTGTCAAGCATCTGTGTTATGGACCCTAGAATACTTCATCCCTCTCATTTGCACCCCTGTAAGGGAAATAATCTATAGGCTGAGAATCAATTGCTCAAGGGAGTCCTCCAGGCATCCTGAACTGGCTTATCCATGGACTAATATCTCATTCCCCTCCCCACCCCCAATTGTGCTACACACAACCTTTCCCCCACCCATGTCTTAGCCATTTTCCAGACTTAAAAAAAAAAAAAAAGACACTTCTAAATTTTAGAAGCTGACTTCAGATATTTCCTGAGCTCTTCTGAGGAAAGGATTTTATCGATCCATGAATGTCATGACATTTAGAAGATGATGGCTGCAACAGAATTTTTAGCATGACTGGGGCCAGGGTTGGGACAAGCAAGATGACAGATGGGAACTTGTTCTTACAAATTTCTGCAGCAGAGAGAACTGCAGCAAAGATACAAAAGCACACATGCGCACTTAAACACATATGCACATGCACATACACACAACGGAAGAAGCTGAGCCACAAATCTCTTGAAACAATCAACTTGGGAGTGGTCGGGCAGGAAATAAAGCATGTTCTTGGTGGGAAGGATGAGCCAAGTTGGGGAGGAAAGGGAATGCACATGGGAAATTTTTCAAATAAAACTTTGAGCTGCCCCTGGTCTTTTAATCCAACAACAACAACAACAACAACAACAACAACAACAACAACAACAACAACAACAACAACAATTTCAGTGCCATTGCTTTCCCATTCTAATTAAATGCTGAATGTATAATTAAATTTCATCGTCAATTGTGACTAGTTCATGTGAAAACAAATCCCTGGGAATTTTAGTGGACTGTAAGCTCTTGAGACAAAAAGAGTGACATGGTAAGGAAAAAATAAAAACAAAAACATGAATGCAATCTTTCTTAAGCGTCAATATTTTAAGAACCTGTGGTTTCATTGTTTTATAAAATGACCAGTAGGTGAAAAGGAAGTCTTGAAACTAGATCTTCCTAATTCTATAGACATCTACTATGCCACTTTATCACTACAGTTTTACCTGAGCTTTTCATTTTTCTACTGTCACTTCTGACATATATTGGCTTTTCACAAAAGAGGAAAAATTTAAATCTAGACTATATATGCATATATGTAACAGAAAAGAGCAAGAGTACCAAAAATTAGACTTCATCAGTCATCTTACTTGACCCCTACCAGAACTAGAATCTTTCCTACAATACTGCAACAAATTATTTCTTCTTGAAGATCTCCATTGAGGATTGAGGAGAGACAGTTTTCCAAGGTAACTCATTCCATTGATGATTGTTGTTAGAGTATCTCTCTCTCTCCTCTCTCTCTCTCTCTCTCTCTCTCTCTCTCTCTCTCTCTCTCTCTCTTTCTCTGTATAACACACACAAACACCTGTGCGTATATACATTTATATATGTGCACATATATACATGTGTATTGTATACATGTATGTGAATATAATATACATGTAATCCTTTGTCTCTCTGTCTATTTCCTATCCTTCTGTGGCCCTATCCATTTCCTATTATTTTTACCCCTCTCTAACCCACTTCCTTTCATTTGCTGGTATTATTCCTCATCTTACCCAAGATTTCTCAACTATTTCTCTTGACGCAAGTAAAATCATTGTGAACATATGTATATGTGTATATAATGCATATAAATGCATTATGTATCACATACTGTAACGATACTGGGATTTGAAGATCTTCCACGCCCCTTGAGCTTGCTGACGTAGCAGGAAGGGGTGGAGCAAGAGAATGCTAGAACCAAGCTAGTCTCCCTGCGGTGCTGACTAGAAGCGGCGTCAGAGGCAGTGGCTGCTGTTGCGAACCCCTTTTGTTTTGAGCAAGGCAGAATCTCTGCTAAGGACTCCTGCTGAGGACTGCCTGGGGCAGGAACTGCCAGGGGCCGGAGCTGCTGGGACCAAGCTGCCTGGACACTGAGCAGTTGCGTGCATGAGGAGAGGAGGATCTTTGCCTGAGGTAGCCTGTCCTGTTTGAAGGCTTGAGGATGTGGGTTTTTACTACTGTGACCGCATGTGCCAACTTCATCACTACTGGGTTGGCTTTGACTTTCTGGTTTTGGGACTCAGTCTTCTGGTATTTAAATGAATGCACTATCTATATTTCTTATGTAGAGAGCCTGTT
>CM053589.1:52503526-52528300 GCA_028646515.1 Pseudochirops corinnae | reverse complement strand
TTATTTCTCTTCCCAATTTTTCTTCCACTTCCCTTATTTGGTTTTCAAAATCCTTCTTCAGCTCATCTCTAGCTTTAAGGCATTCTTCATGTTTATTGGAGGCCTCTGGTGGGAGCGCTCTGGCTGCACTCTCCTCCTCCCTCTCTGTCCCATGATCTTTCTTTTCCCCAAAGAAGGAATCTAGGGTTTGGGAGCTGTTCTTACTTTCCTTCTTATGCTTATTCTTACTCATGGTTGTTCAGACCATGATTTGTTGTTTTTTTTTTTTTAAATCTCTGGGCCTCTGCTTCCAGAAGGGAAAGCTTTGTCCCAAATTTCTGGGGTCCTCCCGGCTGCCGTAGACTTCCGGCTGACTGGATAACGAAGACTCCAAGACCTAGGCCCAAGACGACGATCCGGAGCCAGGCCACTCAACGCGAGAGCACTGGCCTGAATACAATCGCTCAGTCCCCCTGCTGTCTGCAGCCCGCGGGCGGGAAGCTACAACGTGGAGGCGGGTGCAAAACCTCTGCCTTTTCGCTTTTCCACTCTGGAGACCTTTTGGCCGGACTGCTTATCTCCCCCTTTCACAATCCCCACTTGCAGCTGGTGCTAATCCGCTCACCTGAGAGGCTCTTCCACTTCCCCCGGGGCACAGCCGCAGCTTCAGGCCAGGCTGGCTTGGGTTGGCAGTGCTGATATGGTTCCTCGTAGCCGAGCTGACTTTAGTGGGAAGTATCCTTGTGTGCATTTTGGAGTTCTAGGATTGGTTTAGAGTCCTATTTTATGGGTATTTTGGGGTTGCTATGTGAGAGCTGTCATATGTTGCTGCTGCTACGCTGTCATCTTGGCTCCGCCCCAGGAGTTTACAATCTGATGGGGAAAGTCAACAGAAAAAGGGGAGCCAAAAAATGTGCAAGAAGTGGGACATAATAAAAGCCCATTCTTGGGCACACAGTATTGAAACCAGAAAGTTAGAAGTACCTCCAGGAGGGACATGAAAGTTGCTCACTCTAGAGTTCTCTTCAATTTGGAGACTGAAAGAAAAGTCTTCATTGGGAGAAGAGGGGCAGCATGGTTCATAGATGTTCTAAGGTAAGGAGGCCAGAGGGGCAAAAGGATGTTCCATTTAAGATACTGTGCTAGCTACCAGGCATAGAATGACAAAATTAAAGCAATTTCTGATTTTAAGGGTTATAAATTTTCTGGCCTACAGTTTCTCTCCTATCTCTAAAACATTTTTCATATGTATACCAAATAAATCTTTCTAGTACATAATTCCAAATGTGTCACTTTACTACACCAAAATCTTCAATGACTTGCTATTACATATGAAATTAAGTTCAATCTTTTTATCTTGGCATTACTAACTTTTGTAATCTGGTTCAACCTACTTTTTCCACTGTTAGTTAATCCTATCACCCTTTAGGGACTCTTTGCTTCAGCAAAACTCTCTTTGTTAGTGTTCATATGCCATAATTTTTTGCTTTCACCATATTCCCTAAATCTAGAAGTCTTTTTCTCAACTTCACATATTTCTTCCCCTCCTTAAGACCCAGCTAAAATCTAAAATGATTCTCTCTCTCTCTCTCTCTCTCTCTCTCTCTCTCTCTCTCTCTCTCTCTCTCTCCCCACCCCATAACACCATGCACAAGCAGATTCCCAAAAGAATGCTACTGTGAACAGCTTTTAAGGTTCAGATTATGCAATATAGTGAACACTCCATTTATTCCATTACAAATCAAGGCAAACATTCACAACAAATCATAATATAATATTCACAACATTACATCTTATCACAGAAAATCACAATATAGTGTTCATAACAGCTTAACATTGGAATGGCCACACAGTTTTCACTACAGTGGCCACAGTATTTAGAACAAAGAACAAAAGAGTAATCATCTGGCTTCCCAAAGGGGGAAACCGTCCTTACTTAATCAATCAGTTTGCAATACAATAGTCAATCTTCCACTCATGGGGCAATCATTATATTAATCAGTCACTAATCTAGATTCACAATTGCTAAATATCATTAATCACTAAGTACAGTCATTAGAAAATTACACAAACCCTCCACCCCTTGGTGTCCAGCAAATCTCAATTTCATCCAAGGGGAGGCCTTTTCTTCATCTTGACTAGGGGTAGTCTCTCTGATTCCCTGGATTCCCTTCGTTGGTCCCAGCTCCTACCTGAATCCACCAAACAGTCATCTGGATTCAGAGGTAGATAGCTCCCAGGTCCTTGTCCAGTCATCTGTGCAATTCCAGGCACACACCAAAATTCACAGTGTGCAGCACATCTCAAACCCTTAACCCCTTCTGTTGCAGGAACTCAAAGATCAGCCAAGCTACAAACCAACAAAGGCTTATCCAGGTCATGCTTCTTCAGTCCTCCAGCAGTTCAGCTGGCCCTAGGACCTAGGAGAAAACTCAGCCTTTCAGGCAGCAGTAGCAACACTGGCCTTCTGGGCAGCAGCAACAGCCACTTTGGCCTTCACCAGATTCTGGTCTCAAGAAAAACTCCAACTCAGTTCTCAGTCAGTTTCCAGATGCTGGGAAAGAAACTCTCTTTCTCTCTCTTTTTCTCTCTCTCTCTCTCAAGAAAACTCTGACTTACTTCTTCAGGACAGCAGGCCAGCTCCCAGATGCTGGGACAATCCTGCTTCCTCCAACAGAAACCACCAGGAGGAACATTCTGATTCTGTCTCTCTCTCTCTCTCTAGAACTCTTCTTATATATACACACTGGCCTCCTGTCTTAGTCAACTCCCTCCTGCCACTTCAGGATAGGAGAAGAGCTCACAACTTCCCTTCTTAACCCTAAGTTACTAAGTGCTAAGTATCTGCTAAATTGATTGCTGTTATACCCTGCCCCACCCCCCGCCCCCAGCTCTCTTATATAGCACTGGACATATTAGATAGAGTATTGGATTTGAATCTTACCTGAGACACCAGCAATGTGACCAATGGCATTTGAAATGAGAGATCCTGGATTCAGAGCTCTATCACACATATGTGTGATGCTGATTGGGCTTAATCTCCAGGCCTCTGTTTCTTTATATATAAAATGAAGGAGCTTGATTACATGGCCTATGTAGTCCCTTTCAGTTACTTTCAATTTCCTTATTTTCAAAATAGGTCAGTTTAATAACTTCAATAGCAATAGGATTGCTTGTGAATATAATGTATGTGATGTATATTGGAAACTTCAAGGAACTATATAAATGCCACAGACTTCCATTATTATTATCATGTTTTATTTAATTTCACAGTTATTTTTGTATTCTTCCTATTTCCCTTACTAGATGTGGGACTTCCTGAGGTCAGGAGCTATATCTTATTAATCTTTCTATTCCATTTACTACCTAGAACAGTTCTTTGCATATGGTAAAGGTTCAATATATATATATATATATATATATATATATATATATATATTTTTTTTTTTTTTTTTTAATACTGAATGAACATAGAGCTAGTATGGCATTGTTAAATCTAGAGTTTGGGAGTTGAGTTCAAATTTGACCTCAGACACTTACTTGTTGTGTAACTCTACACATGTTATAACATCTATTTGCTTCAAGTAACTGCCTAGAACTTGTGTATTAAGCCATGAATGGGTTATGATTTTCATTGGTGGGAAGAGTTCTCTATCCTAACAAAATCACAACTCCTTTGCACACATTCAAACGGTTAATGTACACACATCTGGTGAATTTTCACTGACTTCCTCATATGCCCAGAATTCTCTCTTCCACTTCCTGGCTTCCCTGAATTCCTTTAAGGCCTGTCAGCTTAACTCTCACATTCTGCAAAAATTCTTTCCCAGTCCTTCTAAATTCTAGTGCATTCTCTCTGAAATTATCTCAAATTTATTCTTTGTCAATTATCTTGTTTGTACACAGTTGTTTGCTTGTTGTCCCCCACCTTAGAATGTGAGCTCTTTAAGATCTAGTAGTAATTTTTTGCTTGTTCATTTGTGTATTTTGCTTCATATCTCCAGTTTGGCACAGTACTTGATGATGGGGCTCACGTTCTGTGAAACCCATTGAAATATGATTTGAATCTTACCACTTGATGAGGCATTTGTCTGAGGCCATAAGTCTTTCATTATAGCTAGGTCCAAATCTCTGTTACATTAACCTAGCATAGCTCTCCATTGTCCAGTTACTTCTCACCCTTGATCCTATCAAAATATCTATACCCAAATCTGTTACCCTTAAACTAGCCTATCCTTCCATTGTCTATCATCTCCGGGTAGTCTTTAACTATTTCCCATCCTTAATCCCATTGCCGGAGTCTGACCTTAGTTCCTCAAGATCCTCCTTACACTCCTCCTCAAGAC
The DNA here is from genome assembly GCA_028646515.1 of Pseudochirops corinnae. Lineage (NCBI taxonomy): Eukaryota > Metazoa > Chordata > Mammalia > Diprotodontia > Pseudocheiridae > Pseudochirops > Pseudochirops corinnae. The sequence continues at coordinate 52,523,975 of CM053589.1, read as the reverse complement.
CCTTTCCACACTCCTCCTCTAGACCACCCATAAATCTTCCCACAATCTTTCTGTATGTAAGATCCATCTTGCCTCCACAAATGGGTGAGAGTAATCTAGTGCAGATTTACTCTGTGTCAGATTAATCTGGCCTGCTTTTCAATACAAGCTTCACAGATACTTAGACTCCTTAAGAGTCTACCCATTATTGGGGCAGCTAGGTGGCACAGTGAATAGAGCCTTGCCCCTGGAGTCAGGGACCAGAGTTCAAATCTGCCTTTAGATACATAATACTTAGTAGCCCTGTGACCTTAGGCAAGTCACTTAACCCCAATTGCCCTGCCCTCCCCCTTCCCAAAAGGAAAAAAAAAAAAAGATTCTACCCATTATGGAAAATCTTTAATAAACTTTAATTTTGCTAAGAGGAGACGAGTTAAATTCATTCAGCAGAACCTGGCATGTTGTTGTTTTGGAGTCTTGAGCACCCCTTAACCCTAAACCTCAACATGGTACCTAGTAGATGCTTAAGAAGTAATTGACTTCTTAGGACCCATATACTGCTATGTTAGATAAATAAGCATATAGTAAAAATGTATCTATGTAACTCTCTCCCTTTTTCCTTAACTCTCTTGCAAAAGGAATCAGACACAAGTGTCTAGGTCAGAAAGTATCCAGACGAAATTAATAGAGTAATTTTCTGGAGTCAGAAGTATGTTTGTATCCTTTCTCACAAGGCTAGGGAACTACAGGGGCATGGAAAGAAAAGACATCTGGCAACAAAGCACAGTGGGAATAGGCCAAGCATCTCCATATATAGGAGTACAAGTAAGAATTTTGTGGCAGTTTTGATAGAAAATAGTTTTCACAGTACTTATTATAGCTACTTAATTAGATATTGAAATCTTCTCTCCAGGAATAAACAAGAGAGCCAGGATATGGGTGTTTATATTCCAAGGAACTGAACACATAAAACTAAGTTGTAAACTTGGAAAATATGGATTTAAAAAAAGCAAGAAAGTAAAGCAGAGCGGTAATGAAAAACATCTATATTGCAACAATTCCTTTAGGATAACATTCACCCTGAGGTAGTAGTCCAGTCAGGACAGAACCCTGGGGAGGTGAAGAGAGGCGATTCCTGTTCTGACATGGTTTGAAGCACAGACTCTGTTACCTACAGCTTAGAAGAGTCATTACTCAGATGGGAATAGAACTAATCTAGCATATAAAGGACTCTGTACAAATGGCCCCAGGGACAGATCTATACAGTTAGGTGGGTTCTAAATTAATGATGACTAACATGAATAGTGAGGGGATACTTCTATCAAGCCATTTTCCAAAGGGAGATAATTTTTATCACCAAAGAACCCCTTTACCTACTTTGTCCAGTAATCACCATCTACCTCTTAATTTCCAAATCCAATGGATTTTTCTCAGTCTTTGTACTTCTTGACTTTTCTTCAGGATTTGCTATTGGCTAAAAATGCATTACTTACAGAAATTCTCAGGTTCTTTTCTTTCTCAGTGCCTTTAATTTCAATAAGGTTACTCTTTCCTGATTTACTTCATAGTTCTCATTCTAAGTGTTCTTCACTTGTTCATTTCCCTTTTCTTCCATTTACACAAGGGTGTCTCGAAAACTCCCTGGTTTTTTTTTTCCAGTACTTAAACTTTTTCTTAGTGATTTCATCTACTCTCATGGCTTCAAATATCACTGGAAATAATTTCCATATATATATTTCTAGCCCCAATCTTTCCTCTGACCTCCATTCTTCAATTACCAATTACCTTCTATAGATGGAATCCTGGGTTTCCCATAGGTATCTCAAGTTCAAAATACTCAAATTAATTCCATTATCCACTCTTCCTTTTTTAAATTCAATTTAATTTAATTTTAACTCCCAAGTTGTGTTCCTCTCCTGACCTCCTCCCTTAAACATTGAGAAGCCCACAAAAACAAAAGCCATTACAAAAATGTATAGTTGTGCAAATCAAATGTCTGAATTAACCATGTTAGGAAGAAAAGAAGGAAGGAAGGAAAGAAGGAAGGAAGGAAGGAAGGAAGGAAAGAAGGAAGGAAGGAATGAAGGAAGGAAGGGAGGGAGGGAGGAAGGAAGAAAAATAAGGAAAGAATAGAAAACATGGTTCAATGTGCCCTCTGAATCTCTATGTAGAGGTGGATATCATATTTCATCTTCAGTCTTTTGAATTTATGGTTAGTCCTTGTATTGATTGGAGTTACCAAGTCTTTAAAAGTCAAATTCACAATATTGCTGTTATCATATAAATTGTTCTCCTGGCTCGCTTCACTTCATTTTGCATCAGTTCACACATATTTTCCCAGACTTTTCTGAAACAATCATCTTCATCATTTCTTAGAGCAAATTAATATTTCATTACATTCATATGCTATAACTTATTTGGTCATTCCTCAATTGATGAGTATCCCTTCAGTTTCCAGTTATGTGCTACCACCTTTTCATCTTTCTTTGATCTCTTGATTCTTGATCTTTTTTTTCAGTCTGTTCCAGGGTGCTGTAATAAGGTGGAATAGGGACAAGCTAAAAAGAGAAGCTGCTGCATCGACTTTGGAGAGGTGTGGGACAGATGGAACAATTGATAGAATGCTGGTCCTAAAGGCAGGTAGATTCATCTTCCTGAGTTCAAATCTTACCTGAGACACGTATTAGCTGTGTGACCCTGGGCAAACCACTTAAACCTGGTTTCCTTAGATTCCTAATCAGTAAAATGACCTGGAGAAGGAGCTGGCAAACCACTTCAGTATTTTTGTCAAGAAAACCCTAATGGGGTCACAAAGAGGTATGACTGAAATGATACAACAACCACAATGCATGTTAGTAGAGAAATCTTTTTCCACATACCTACAAAAATGAGTCAAGAGACTGTATTTGTCCTACCTATGGCTAGACAGGAGGTATATCTGTAATTTTGTTGGTATTAGGAATTCTCATATGAAGATAATCCCCCTATCAATGCAGACAAGCATCTTTTCTGCAACTTATTGTCTTATGGCCTTTCCCTGAGCATTAAGAGGCTGTGACTCTTAGGCAGGGTAAGGCAGTTTTTTTTTTTTTTTTTTTAAGATGCAGATTTGAAACCAGGTCTTCAAATATGGTCATGAGACCGGCTCTCTATCCACTATATCATGCTGCCTCCATGATTAAAGACAAGAGTATATTTTTATTTGGTAACTTACTTTGATAAGAGATCAGTATTTGTATAAATATAGATAAGCACTCCGCTAATGCAGATTGCAACTCTTTAGCTTCTTAGTAAGTGATCTTCATGTCCTGATGTAATTAAAAGAAATCATCACCAGATGGCCAACATTCTGGTGAGGAGCTGCTCTGAACTTAGCTTGGCTGGTCCTCAGATGACAGACACCGTCTGTCACTGAATTTGAACTTGAAACTTTCCAGCCTGATGGATGTCTCACAGCTTTTGCTTGCTTCACTTACAGAGCACTTAGGAATTCAGGATTCCCTTTATTCTAGGGAAGAGATTCAAATAGTATTGCAAATCATCTTAATAAGTTTTTAGCAATACCCTGGGATGATAGAAACCATACTTCCTTTGTGAAACCTTCCATGACAAGAATGAAACCATCTGGCAGATCAGAGAAATACCTCAGACGCAGTCTAACTGGATTTCAGTGAGACTCTTGACAAAATTTCTCATTACATTTTTGTATGGAAAAGATAACTGGATAAAAGTAGATGGATTTGGAATTGGTGAAATTGCTGAATCTAAAAAGCATTGGTTCATGTTTTCTGTATTTTTTATCCATGACCTTGATGAAAACATCAGTTTTTTATCGGGGTTTGACAAAGTGTTTGGCACATAGTAGGTGCTTAATAAATGTTGATTTATTAATTGATGTAATCGGCTGGCTTTATGAAATTGAAAGGAGGAAAAATTAACAAAGAAAAAAAAAGAAATTGAAAGGAGGATATAACTATGTTAAAAGACAGAATAGGGATCCAAAATATCTTGGCAGGCTTTATAGTAAGGTCAGACCAAATAGGATGAAATTGTAAAGAGATAAGCATAAAATTCTATATTTGTGTGTTTTGAAATGAACTATAAAAGTACAAAATGTGGGTGAAATGGCAAGAAAAGTCACATAAGAAAGGACTGAGGGTTTGAGAGAACTACAAGTTCAAGGTGTGTCCTTAGTGTGACATGGCAACCCAAAAAGCTAATGGGATCCTTGGCTGTGTTGTTGGAAGTAGCCTGTGTCCAGAGCAAAGGAAGTGATATCTCCATTGTATTCTGCCCTGGTCAGAACAAATTGGGAATATTGTGTTCAGTTCTTAGCAGCCCATTTTAGGAGGAGCATTATGGGACTGGAACACAAACAAAAGAGGGACACTAGGATGACGAGAATATTCAAAACCATGTCAAATGAAGATGAGTCAAAAGAATTGGAGATATTTAAGGTAGAAAAGAGAGAGCTTAAGGGCCAGACATGATTTCTGCCTTTTTTTTTTTAACAAATGGAAAAGCATAATAACAGAATAGTTAAAATTTTAAAAGATGCATGATGGGCATGAACAGGTTACAATTTGTTACTAACATGCATGCAGAAAATATAATAATATAATATGAGCATTTGTTCATCACTTTAAGGTTTTCAAAGGACTTGACATATTATAAATGTATATATATATTGCCATTTGATCCTCACAGCAACCCTATGAAGTAGATGCTGTTATGATTCCCATTTTTTCAGATGAAGAAAACAAGTTTAGTAAGTGTCTAATGTAGGATTCAAGCTTAGATCTTACTGACTCCCAGCTCCGAATGCTGTCTACTGTACTGTATCACTTCCTCAATGTATAGAGGACATTATGGAAGATATATACAAACAGAAAATAAAATGAGCTGTTGATGTGAGAAAATAAATGGACCACTCACATGATATGTTTTGATAGTTTTAGATAGTTCTAAAAGAACAAAAGGAAAGCCTTTAGGGAATTTAATATATTATCTTTGGAGCGTTTATGAAGGAAAATATGGACAAGAGTTACATTCAATGAAAGGGGTTGTGATATGCACTGAATGGAATACTCATGCCAGTGTGGCCCAAGAGAAAGAAGTTCATAGCCGTCAGAAAATGGAATGGCTACCATTTTTGTTGTTCAGTTATTTCAGTCATGTCCAATTCTTTGTGACCTCAGCTGGACATTGCTTGGCAAAGATATTCAAGTGGTTTTCTCTTTCCTTCTCCAGCTCATTTTACAAATGAGGAAACTGAGGCAAACAGGGTTAAGTGACTTGCCTAGGATCACATAGTTAGTAAGTATTTAAGTCAGGGTTTGAACTTAAATCTTCCTAACTCCAGGCCTCGTGTTCTGTCTACTTTGCTACCTAGTTGACAGAATTTTCTGTCACTGAAGGTCTGTAAGCATAGCTTTTATAAATAATTGTCGCAGATATGTCAGAACCAACATCTCTCTGTCTGTAACCTCTACATATTGATCATAGTTCTGCCCTTGGATGGCATACAACATTTCCCCGTGACTTTAGAACTTTAAAGAATTCACATTTTTGGTTACAAATGCCCTCTAAATTCCCTTCCATTTCTGTGATTCTTAGAAAGGTCATTTCCTCCACAACATCAATTCCCATTTAGGCCCCAGAGCAATGAAGAAGTAATCACTCACAAAGGTCACAGGTGCTAAGGATTAATAAAAAATGATAAGCTATAGCAAGCTGATGTCCTCTTTATTGGGTAAATATCAAGGACAATCCAAAGACAGAAGAAAATGATGGCAATATGGTAGTAAACTCAATGAGTATTGCTTAGCACAATTTTCAATACTTAAATATGGATCTGTGTCATAGAGTGTTTGAAGTAAGGCATCTTTAACACTCAGCTCTTAATGGTTTTCCCTTATAGCAGTGACATGCAAGCTCTTCCAGGTCAGGCACTTTCTAATGTTTTGTCTTTGTATTCCCAGTGCCTGACCTAGTGGTCATCTAATAAATGTTTTTTTGAATTATACTGTACCAAACTAAGTAAAGTTGCTTTTGTTATTTCACAGAAATATCATGCAGAAAAGTAGCTACTGAACTTCCCTAGATAAGTGATATCAGGTACATAGGATAAAAAGGAATTCTATTAGAATTGTAGTAGATGGTACAGCACTCTGGTCAGATCAGAGAATACAGAAGTATGGTTATTTATCCCAGCACTTCAAGTAATAGGGAAAAGGAACTGAGAGTAGTACTATCCTGCTCTCCCCCATTCAAAGTACTGATTACAATTCTTTCACAGCCAAACTCTGCTGCTGATTAATCTACCTTCCAGGCCCTCTACCAACTCACTATGTTTGTTAAATGACAAGGTTATTACTACTGATTGACATCCTAGGATTTTTAAGTTCAAAGGAAAAAGTATTTCCTCAGAGCTCTGAAAGCAATTTGAACTATTGCTATCTGTGAGGCAGAAAGGGAAAGAGAGGAGGAGGGATTTGGGTTCAAATCAGGACTATACATTTTCAAAGAGGACATAGACAGTCTATAAAAGAGTAGACTGAGAGGAAGGAGCAAGGAGACAGCATCCCTAACCCTGACGATGGCTTAATAACTATCAGCAGGAGAGGTACAACAATTGACACTAAAAACAAAACAAAACAAAACAAAAAAACACAAACAAAAATAAAAACACCTTTCAAAGGAGAAATTGAAAGAAACTGAAAGGGAAGAGCTGCAGGAGAGAAAGGAGAGAACTAGTTGAATCATTAGACCTCTGCAGGTATGTTGAAAGGGAAGAATTGAATTGAAGCTCCCCAGTTGTATTCACCTCTTCAAGGTCAGAGAAAAAGTTGCAGTTTTGCCCTTTCCCCAACTCCACATCATTGTGCTTATCCAATAACAGACACTGTCACATATTCTGTTCTGGTATTTTACCTAAATGTTTCCTTAATACTTCGTTGGATGGAGATACACAAAACTCGAAATTCAGACAAAGAAATAAACATCTGTCTGAATGTCAGGAATTTTCCTAAGTGGGGTCTCTGAACTATTGTAAGTATAATGTTGACTTTTTTTCTGTTATAAACGCCATAAAACACCAACATGTGTGTTTTGGGGGGGAACCACTTGGATCTGGGAATCATTTAATTTCTCATTGGCTAAAGAGCAAGCTGCTTTTTTTCTAATCAAATGTCTTATTAAATCTCCAAGGAAAAGTGGAATGGGGAGAGGAGGGTGGTGTTCAAAGAAACAATCACACTCTTAACTACCCCACAAAATGAGGAAAAGTAATGCCTAAGAATGCTTTATCTTCACTACTATCCATGAAGTAAGAAGTAGTTAAGATTGAGTAATGGCCAACCAACTCTATACTTCATAACTACAAGCAATGACATTACAATGGGATTTATTATTATTCTTTGATATCTCCTGGTCCAATCCTCTTACTTTGAAGATGAGGAAACCTAGGTTCATGGAAATGAACTAATTTGCCTAATGTCACATCAATACTAAGTAGAGCAGAAGCAGAGTTTGAACCCAGATGTTCTGACTTCAAGCCCTTATTTTTTTCTCTGTATACCCTCTCCCTTATTCCTTTATTAGGTAAAAATGGGAAGTTGTCACCTATTTTGCTGTTCTAGCATGTGATGGAATAAACTGACTGATACTGAAAACAAAAATATCTGTGAATGCCTTGGGCTTCTCATTTGATTCCAGCTTCACCATGGCATCAAACTCCAAAATAAATTTGGTATCTAAAGAAACTTTTATATGACTATACTTGGTCCAACTATTGTACATATTTTACTGGGCAAGTCTACCATGGCCATCTACATGTTACATACCAGAATTTTAGGGAAAACTATCCATAATGAAACTTGGAAAACAACCAAGTCACCAAGATTACAATCATGCTTACTGAATTTGTCTTCGCTAGAGCCAATACTCATGGAGGATGAATAAGGCAAGACACCTACAGAAATCAATGATGTGTTTTTAGAGGAATAAGCAAGGAACAGATTTTTTAAAAAGTTCAAGACATGGCTTCAGGCAAGTATAGACTGTTAGGAAATAGCAATAATGAAGAAACCAGCCTTCCTAGGGAGTCACATCAGTCAGGGGCCTGACTAGGCAAAAGTGTGAAAGAAGAACAGTTCAAGGTGTCCTCAGCTTTTTCTTTCTATTCCCAACCCCCTCCCCTCTTCTGGCTTTCAGCCATTAGATGACCTAGAGTTCTCTCTAGGCTTTACCTCCCTCAATGACTTGCTATTGGGAAAGGATTCAATATCAGTCAGTCATACTTTAAAGGTATGTGGTGCTTCTCGCAGGAGTAACTGTATTTAAGCCTTGTTTAAAATTATGAGGTAAAAAGCTTTGTCTCTTGTTAAAGGATGCTTGGGCTTTTCAGGGAAGCATTTGAAAGAAAGTTTCCCTATAACAAGAATTATAACTAGGTATCCATTTGCTGGGCACAAAATAACTTGAGGGATGGGCACAAGGGACAACTGAGAAGTCCAACTGAGGCAGTCAAGGTAGGAGAGGTAATAGTCTATGCCTCATGAGCTATTGGAGGGTAGAGTGATGCTAGGAGAGAGATAGCATGGTGACAGTTTCCTGGGGGTTGGTCTGAATAAAAGGAGATGGGTGGTCAATCTAACATAGGCCAATTGAGAACTAGAAAAAATAAAACTTGGAATGAATAATTAATGGGAGAAATTCTGAGCCCCACCCCTGGGGCAGGGATAGAGTAGTTTGGCTCTCCCTAGAAGCTTTTATTTCTTAGAACCTGGAGATTTATTTATTCCTCCTAAGTGAAAACTTTATGAGAGAATGGGTAATGTTGGGGCTGAAGTTGCATTATGTAACCCTGAGCCTCAGAGCGATGATGTACTCTGCAGAAAGGTATAGAACCCCTAACTACCCATGTCCTCAATATAGTAAATATAGCAAGGCACAAACTATTCTTTCCCCATAGTCTCACACCCTTTGCTAAAAGCTCATTTGTAAAGGGCAGTGGCAAATATAAAGGAAGAAAGAAATTAGAATACATGAGTCACTGGAAAAACTGCTTAAGAATATCAACTGGCATTTATGTGGCACTCTAAGGTTTGGAAAGAACCATGTTGATGTTATCTCATTTGATCTTTACCATAATCCATCGAAGTTGGGGATATTATTATCTCTATTTTACAGATGAGGAAACTGAGGCAGAGAAAGGTTATGACTCACCCCGAATCACACAGTGAGTTTCTAAGTAAAGATTTGAATTCAGATCTTGCTGACTCCAGGTCCAACACTGTGTCCACTGGGCCACCTACCTCTAGTATGTTAAGGGTGGGAAGGATTTTAAGAATAAGAGATTAAATATACCAACAATCTCCTTTTACATCCAAAAAAAGTCTTTTCCAGCAGGTTATACAGTTTCTTCTGACTCATCAATCAATCTGACTTAGAGAAATGTGCCTACTACATCTTTTGGTTCATTCACTCAAATTTGTCACCATCCATTAGGAAGACCTATCAAAAATGCTAACTTGCCAGATGTCTGCAGCTGAAAATTGTTCCGTGAAACAAGGAAGGCAGGGTCAGCATCACACATAAGAACTTAAAAGTTCACTTACTTCATTGAGAATGATAAATGGTGCATGAACTCTCTTAGCTTAAAGCTTAAATCTGTTTGAACAGCCTCTGGTTTCTTTGAACTCTAGCCTGACCTTGGACTTGGTTTCTTGCTGTTCCTTGTATCTCAATACTTCATTAACAATTGACTTTTCTAATCCCTAAACAGATCTGAATCAGGCACCAGTAGCTTTGCATTTCATGGCTTGCTAACTCAGAAGCTGACTGTTCTATTCCATATGAAATACTTCTAATTCGGCTGGATCACATCTCTTTTATAAGCATCCCTTGAGTAAATGTGAGTATTAATTCCAGCTACATATTGGTCAGTCCCTTCTCCTGATTCATCCTAAATTTGGTGATCTGAAGAGCAAATATCTTCCTTAAGCATCAGCCATAAAATGCTTTGAGTAGTGTGATATAATGGTTAGAACTCTATAAGGTCAAGCAGTAGTTCGCACCTTGTTCCAACTATTGAATTAACACTTTGTTTCAGTTCAAGTTTCTTTTGAGCCTTGTATCAAGTCTGTTAAGAAACAGAAAATGTGAATCCCACAACTTGTGAACCCTAGAACTCATGAACTCCTGCAACAGGAAGAGGAGGAGCTAATGACCATGTATAAGGAGAAGCCCAGGCTAGAGACAGCAGAACTGAGAAGAGGACTCTTGTGGTGGCAGTCAAGAAGGAGAAAACTTGTGGTATCCCCTCACTTTGTTTGTCTGCTCTGTCTGTGTTGATGTTTGTTTGTGATACTTTATACAGAAGCCCTGGGACCTTACTGGAAACCCTGAAAGAGGATTTTCTGGTTGTATCTTTACAGAAGTCCTGGAGGAGGGTTTTGAAGGTCCTGGGACTTTACTGATGATCTATGCTAACCTCTTGGACCTTGTTTGTGGATCTGTGTTCATTTCTATGTTGATGATTTGTGTTGAGTTCTCAGACCTTGTTGGTGGGTCTGAATTGATTCCACAGGCCAATAGTGAATTGATGATGGTGCTGGCAATGTGCATGGATATTATTGTGGCTCTCTCAAGCTTTGTCTTCTAAGAAACAGGAGCTGTGAGGGACTTGAGGTGGACTGGACACAATGAACTTCAATATAGAATGGGAACTGAATGAAGAACTGGATGAGGAGCTGGACAAGGAACTGTGAGCTGCCTGCCTTTGAACCCAGCTGACAGTTGGAGCTGGGACCATGGAAGAGGAACTATGGAAGCTGAGAGGCAGCCTCAAGTCAAGCTGAAAGAATTCTTTACTTGGATACTGTGTACTGACTGAGAAGATTATGATTTACTGTGACCTAGGGGTGGAGAACTTTGACTTTTGTATTTTGTGATTGAATTAAGGATTTTGTGATTGAATGTACTTTGTTTAAAACTATGTGACCACTTTGGTGAAAACTATGTGGCCACTCTAGTGATAAGTTGTTGAGTTGTGACATAGTGAATGCTATATTTTGATTTTCTGTGATAAGCTGTAACATTATGAATATTGTAATCTGATTTTCTATGAATGTTTTGCTCTGATTTGTTATTAAATAAATAGATAACTCACTATACTATGTAATCAGAGCCTTGAAAGTTATTCACAGCAGCAGTCTTCTGGAAAGCTGCTTGTGTGTGGCTTTAAAAGCTCTGAACTTGAGTCAAAAAGACTTGTATTCAATTTCTGCTGTAGATACTTGCTAGAAGTCAGACCCCAGGCAAATAATTTCTGTGCTCTGAGTCTCATTTTCTTTATTCATAAAGTAAGGCACCTAGTTTCAGTGACCTCTAAGGTTCCTTCCAACTATTGAGTGCTATCCATGCCTACACTACTTTCATTTATCCCTAAGTGCTCTGTGGAGAAATGGACAAAAATTCATGCCCCTACTAACTCCCAGAAGCACAATAAGCCACTTACCCAAAGATACCAAATTGACATCCCTTGTGACAATGTTCTTGAATGTTAGCGTTCTTGAATGATGGAGTTGCTCAAATACATAGTATACCAAACAAAATAAGAATTTCTATTTGAATTGATAGTTTTCAAGAAAAAGAGCAAACTCTCTGACTTGTGAACCTACATATTTCAAATGAGAGATTATTCTGTCTGTGCTAGGATACTTGATTCAGCCTGAGGGCAGGCTTAGCAGTTCACTACCCCCTATTGTCCAGTCACATAAGGGACACATCCAATTTTCATTCCATTACACTACCACAGGGGGGCTGACTATGGAGTCACATTACATTAACCCAAAGTTAATGAAGATATACATTAAAAAGAAAGAAAAATAGAAGACAACCAAGAAAAGGAGAAATGATTCTTTCTTTTACTTTGGCTTTTTAAAAAGCCATGTTTATGCACATTGGGCACATATTTCATTTCCCAACTGCGCAACAAGCTGCTGTTACCTCAACAGCCAAACTAACATTTCCCCAACTACACTGTTTCTGCTCATTTTGCTCATTTATTTCTGTGTGTGTTTTCAATGCCCTTGTGTACACTTGGCAACTAAATGCCAGCTCATCTCCCCATCCCACAGCCATATGCTATTCTGTGACAACAAAGTCCATTCTCTTCCATAGGAAAAAACAAATGAGCTAATGCTCATTTTTGGGGGTGAGGGGAGTATTACACCGCAGCAAGGACCCCCACTTTTGATTGAGGGGAAAGTACTCCCTACAGCCTCTGGTTTATTATCTCAATTGTAGCATAGTACTACCAATTGCATAAAAAAAATTGCAGTTTATCAAGTGCTCCATACCTGACAGATGACCTGAAGAAACTGTGTTTTGGTTGAGGTAGAGATTGGGGCCTTTTTTCAGGAATCAGGAAATGCACTTTTTAAAAAATAGAGAATGGGGGTGGGGTGTTAGGAAAGAAGAAAGATCAGTGTTGAAAAAACAAACAACAAAATTAAATTAATGGTGCTTTCATCACATGAGACAGTGTTAAAGGCTATACAAAGAATTGTGAATTTATAAAAATCTCCAGGTTTCTGTGTATCACCTCAATGGAAAATGTGAGAATAAGAAGTATGAATATACCATATTATTATCCAAACAGGAGGGAAAAAAGATGACATACAGATAAGTCAATCAGTAAGCATTTATTAAGCCTTTTTGACAGTGTTCTAAACTCTGGAGATACAAAAGCATTGCCCTCAAGTAGGTCCACATTTTAATGCAAGAGACAATATATGAACAAGTATATACATACAAGGGTGCTGGTAGGTAGAGGGAAGGCACTAGCAGTTAGTGGAAGGGAAAACAGGGACCGGGGAAAACCTATTTGCAGAAGACCACAGGTAGGTGGCCCAACAGAAAGCCTTACAAACATACATCATTGGGATGTGGTCTCTTTAATTCAGTTAACCAGACAGATAAGAACACGTGGCATGAAGTCAAAGTACAGCAATAAAAATGATTAAGGGGAAGGAGTGACTTAAGATGGCATACTAATTAATAATAATAAAATTTAAAACCATAGTGGAAAAACCACTCAAGAGGAAATAATCCAGTGTGAAGATGGATTACAAATGTGTGTGGCTCAGGAATCATCTCATATTATTAACCCCAACACTGCTAAGAGTTGAACAACCCTGGTATTAGGAAAATCTTTATGTGGGGGGAGTGGGGAAAGGATTTCTAGGATTCAGGGCTGGGAGAAGAGAACAATAGTAAGAGAAAATTGGTTTACTGCAGGAGTCTTATGCAAACTCCAACCTAAAATAAAAACACTATTGCAGATGTGGGAAATTTCCATGACAATTTAACAAATTAGCACCAATACAACTCCTTATGAATTTTAAATGTGTGTATGTCATTGATCCAGAAATGCCTTATTTCACCTAATTAAAGCTAAGTTTATTGCATTTCATGAAAGCAACTAAGACCAGAAAACAATAAAATATAAACTATGTTTATAATTTTCACAAAAAAGTATATTTTAACATAGAAATTGACTCTAAGAGGTATTTTTCTGGGTGCTAAAATACAATGGTAAAATATATTTAGTTAAATAATTTGAAAAAAGACTGAGGATTCTATTCTGTGATAGTCTTTGTTGATTTGGGAAGAAGGGTTTCCCATTCTAACTGAAATGCTGACTGATTTGGGTATACATGCCTCTCCTTAATTTTCTAATGTTCATCTAAATGGTTTCATACAGACCCAAGGATTAAAATACAGGTAAATGTTATTTTAGACCAAAAAATTAAAATCTTCTCTAGCCACAAAATAGATTCTTATATAACCATGGTCTAGCCAGACTATTTGCTATAGTATCAGCATGGCATTAAACTCTGAAATATAAATATGTGTGTATAAATATATATTGTGTAGATATGTATGTATCTGTATATATATATATATATATATATATATATATATATATATATATATATATATGTGTGTGTGTGTGTGTGTGTGTGTGTGTGTGTGTGTATGTGTGTGTATTTGTGTGTATATGTATGTATGTACATATATATATATATATGAGCTGGATAAACTAGAAACAGTCTCAGTTTCATAAATAGTTGCATTATACATAATACAACAGCATGCCACCAAAAAAACCCCACATGGGATGAAAAATGGAAAGCAATTAGGTCCTATGTTGCAGCCATGTTCCTTAAAATATATCTACTTCTGGAGCAGACATCAGTGTAGTTTTGTTATTAGTGATTTTTACTATTATAGGACAGCTGCATAGCACAGTGAATAGAGTTCCAGTCTCAGACACTTAGTAGCTGTATGACCTTGAACAAGTCACTTAGCTTTGTTTGCCCCAGCTTCCTCATGTGTAAAATGAGTTGGAGAAGGAAATATGGCCAACCACTCCAGTATCTTTGCCAAGAAAACCCCAAATGGAGTCACTAAGAGTCAGACATGACTGAAAGAACACAATAAAAAAACCAGTAACACAGGATTATAGATTTACAACTAGATGGGAGCTTAGAAGTCATTTACTAGCTAGCATTTATACAGAACTTTAAGATTAGCAAAGTACTTTATATTACGACATTTGATCCTCCTAACACCCTTGGATTGGTGGGCTTGTTTTGTTGAGTCATTTCAGTTATGTTCAACTCTGTGACTGAATTTGAGGTTTTCTTGGCTGAAATACTGCAGTGGTTTACTATTTCCTTCTCCAGCTTATTTTACAGATGAAGAAACTGTGGCAAACAGGGTTGAGTGACTTCCTCAGGGTCACAGAGGTAGTAAGTGTCTGAGGTTGCATTTGAACTCCAGACCTGACACTCTATCCACTGCACCAGCTAGCTGCCCAACATCATTGGGAGGAAGGAGCTATTATTATCCCATTTTACAGATGATGAAACTGAAGCAGAGATAGGTTAAATAATTTCCCTAGGGTCACATAGTAAGTATTTAAGGCAGATTCTGAACTAAGATGCTTCTAAGACCAATTCCTATACTCTGAATCCACTGTGCCACCTAGCAAGCTCTGGTCCAAATCTCTCCCATTTTACCAATGAGGAAACCAAGCTCAGAGAGATGACCTAACTTGCCCAGAGTCACATATGTAGTAAGTGGCAGAAACTATGTTTCAGTTAACATACATTTTGGCTCCAATCTAGCATATGTATTAATGTTTACAAAATCCCTCCCTGACAACTCTATAATAACCAATATCATAATCATAATAATAGCTATCATTGATATAGAACTTTATAGCTTTCAAATTGCTTTAAAATATTATTTCATTGCATCCTTAACAATAATCATGGGAGGTAGAGGTTATTATTATTCCAATTTGATGGATGAAAAAACTAATGCAGACAAAGGTTACATCATTCATGTGCATTATGTCAGATAGCTAGGAAGTAAGAAACAGCATTTGAACTCAGATTTACCTGACTCTAAGTCCAGCACTCTATCCACTGAACCATTTATTTTCCTTGTGAGGTGGATGGTATATTAATTATTTTTCCCTTTTAACAGAGAAGCAAACAGAAACTCCCACAGGTTAAGTAAGTCTGTAGCTCATATCTGAAAAACTAAAAACTGTCAGAGCTGACATTTAAACTAAGCCTCCTCAGCTATCTTTCCCCCACAAGACTGTCCTGATTGATGAAACATATGTATTATTTCCTACACAACTGAATGATGAAGCAAGCAGTGACCAAGGAGCAGACGAATTGAAGAAATGTGGAAAACATATGATCAATTAGATCTTTGGGCAAGCCAGTGTTCCCAGAATATTGACGACTAGAGATCTTTAACTGCTCTAAGTTGTGCTAGCTAACCTGGGCCAAAAATCTTATGTATTTTCATTTGAACTTTTAAATCTACCCCTCCTATAAGATACCCACCCATATAAAGGATCAGCTCTTTCAGATGGCAAGCACAAGAAGGGCAAATAGAATGCCATTTTGCCTTTTTAAGATGAAAGACTTCAATTGTACTTTCGTCTCATTTAAGTGAAGAATGAGTTGTGAGTGCCATGTGAGGAAATGGAGAGTGCACATTTCAGCAGTAAAAGACAGATGAAGGAAGGCCTCTGGTGAAGTGATCTAAGGCAGATTGAAAATAAATAATGAAAGATGGAAGGCTTATGTTTTTGAGTTGTATGGAGACAGAATGTGCCAAAGTTGTAAAAACCAAAGGATATAACTGAAAAGCAAAAGGAAGAAAGGGAAACCAAGAATCTTTAGGTCCTCAGGCACTTTAGGAGCCCAAATTGTTAATTAGGACCCCTAGACAGCAAAGTTTCCCTGTCTGCAAGAGAAAAAGGAATGAAAAGCCAATACAGATATAATATAATACTGAGAGCCACTACTGGTTAAGATGGTGTCATTAAAAGTCCTAGAGGATCTCAGTTCTTCCATAAACACCTCAGCATAGATTTAAATGACACTGGAAATAAAAAGGATCCAGACAACCAAAGACAAAAAGCAATGAGAGATTCCAACTAGTCTACAACTCACAAGAAGGCAACCAGAAGGATTACCACTATGTAAGAGGAAGCCATCCAGTGGAAGCTAGTACCTGACAGTCCTAGAGACAATGAGACCCTTAGGCCTGTATGAGGAGTGGCAAGGTAGAATTCAAGAGGTTCACATAAAAGAAAGAGAAGGCCCAGGGTGGGCAAAAGACCTAAAACCAGGCCTTTTTTCAAAATCACAAGAAGACACAGGGACAGTCTAATACTAACTCTGGATGCAACAAGATTTCTGACATCTGACTAGGGCCTGTCTTGGCCACAGCAGGAGATGGAGTCAATGCCCAAATAGGGATTGTTCAAGAAGAAGACAGAAATAGGACTAAGTCTAACACCCAAGTAGTAGCACCAGGAAAGAAAAATAGCAGTCAGGGACTGTGGCAGAGGGTAAGGACTGTGTCCCAGCTACTCTACTAAAAAATTCCAGCAAAAACAACATCAAAAAAAAAAAAAAAAAGAAAAGAAAGAAAGGAAGGAAGGAAAAATTAGGGTATTCATACCCTTTCAAGAGCATGGGAGAAGAACATTCCCTTGAAAAAAGTCTTAATCTAGGAACTGAAATCAAGGATTTTAGCAAACAGAAAAAGAAATGCATCAAAGAAAGCCAGGGGTTAAGAGAAACACAAAATGCTGACAACAATGTGGCATAATGGATACATCACTGGACATAGAGTCAGAAAGACCTGAATTAAAATTCTACCTCAGACACTTATTAACTATGTGACCCTAGTCAAGTCACTAAACTTGCCTAATTATCAATTTTCTCACCCATAAAATTAGGGAGCTGGACTTGATGGCCTCTGAATACTACTCCAATTTTAAATCTATGATTGTATGGTCCTAAATAAACTCAGAAGAGTTTATAATTATAGTGATATTCTCTATAATATGTACAAGTAGAGGTTTACAGAAAATAAAAATTTGTATGACTGGAAAAAGTGAAATAAAAGGTAAAAAAAGGTTATAAATGAGTTTTTAGCTCTCAAGGAAAAAATTGAAAGAAAATATCTTAAAACAAAAAATCTCCCTTGAGTAGTGAACTCTCTAAAACCTGAATGGAACAAAGAGATTTTAATGATTCCATGAGAAAAAAAAAATTTAAATAAAATCACAAAACAAAAATTATAAAACACAAGAATACATGGATCTACTATCAAAACAACTAACCATAAAATGAGTCAGGGAAAGATAATTTAAAAATCATAGGATTATCTGGAAACCATATTCAAACAAAACTTGAATTTCAAGATAATTGCTCAGAGCTATTAGAATCTGAAAGAGAGAGAAAATCAACATAGGAAGAATCCATCCAATACTTCCTGAAACCCTAAAAGGGGAAATAACACAGCACTGACACAACCAACATCCGGAG
The DNA here is from genome assembly GCA_028646515.1 of Pseudochirops corinnae. Lineage (NCBI taxonomy): Eukaryota > Metazoa > Chordata > Mammalia > Diprotodontia > Pseudocheiridae > Pseudochirops > Pseudochirops corinnae. The sequence continues at coordinate 52,506,060 of CM053589.1, read as the reverse complement.
ATTTCGGGTCAAAGGGAAAATGCTGTAAGAAGTTAAATGAGGTTTAAATTCCAAAACAAAATCAATAAAGAACGCATAACACCATGCTGTAAATACTATGAAGGTACAAAAATACTAGAATATAATAGTCCAACAGGAAAAAAGAAAGAAAGGGAAAAAGAAAGTTTTCAATGTAAATAACTTACCCTGCAAAATTGTAGAAGAAAAAATGAATTTTTAAGACAAGAGAGACTTTCAAACATTTTTAATGAAAAGACCAAAACTGAAAAGCATTTTTGAAACACAAACACAAGAGAAAAGAGTAACCTAGAAAAGTAAATTCATTTCAGCAACTGGAAAGAACTACATGTTGATGAAATGTTTATATTTCTATAAAGAGAGAAAAGAGAATTGCTTTTAAGTATCACTGACAGACTAAAGGAAAAAAACATACAGAGACTCGTGGTGGTCTTGTTTTATTGTATTATTTAGAGAGTAAAGAGAATGGATGAGAACTGGCATATACTATGGGAAACTGAGGAAAAAGGCATGGAATCTTTTTTTTTTATGTTTGGGGCACAGCAAAATAGTCAAATATGGAAGAGGGATAGGGAAAGAAGGCATCTAACAATGCTTAGTCATCTGAACCAGAAAAAAAAAAGAGATAAATACACACACACACACACACACACACACACACACACACACAGACTTCAATGGAGGAAGGAAGGAGAGGGCATAAAATAATCATAATCAAAATAAACTTTAACTCTACAGAACAGATTTTAGATGGTGTGCTAAAGGGAGAGAAAGTATTAGAATCAGGGATCCAAGCAGATCGGGGGTGAGGGTAGTTAGAAGCACACACTTTTGAAAAGGGACATGGTCAAAGTTGAAAATAGAATAAGTGGGAGGCAGAAGAGGATGGAGGGAAATATAGTTCATCCTTTACAATATAACTACTATTGAAATTTTTTGTGTAACTACACATGTATATTGAATTGCTTGTCTTCCCATGGGGGTAGGTGAGGAGGGAAGAACGGTTTTAAAAACAATTTTTTTTCAAAAATTGTTTTTTTATGTGCAACTGGGAAATAAGATATACAGGCACTGGGGGGATAGAAATCCATCTTGCCCTACTAGAAGGTTGGGGAGGGGAAGGGGAGGATATAAAAGACAACAGATTGGGAGAAGGGGTATTCAGTAGGCTCACTATCTTGGGATGGGGTAAGGGGAAGAAAGGGAGAAAATTTTTAACTCAAAATCTTGTGGAAATGAATGTTAAAAACTAAAAATAAATTTAAAAAAATACCAATCAGGATGTGGAGTGTGGGATATGTGAAGAGAGTAGGAACAGAGGAGTAGAGTCAGACCAGCTGCATGATAGTTTGAAAGTATTAATCATATTTGTTTTCTTTCATACTTTCTTTTTATTTTTTGTAAGGGAGAAGGGACTGTATAGCATAGCATTTCATAAGCCAAAGGATGCCAATTGTTGGAGTAATTTGAACAAAAATGCGGAGAAGATTAGAAAGTAGTCTGGTAGAAATTAGGGCCAGGCTGACATTTCATACCATGTATGGTATGAAATGAAATGAAATGAAATGAAAGTAGCACAGTAAGTCACCAATGGAAATAAGACCTGTACATAAAAAGTGCATAAAAAGCCATATAATAAACAAATTAGATGGGGAAAAGAATGCCATACCTTTTACAATAGTGGATGGGATAAGCCTTGTTGGAGAAACAAGGGGGAAAATATGGTGAAAATTAAAATAGGTTGTTTTGATTATACAACATTGAAAGGGTTTTGTTTTGTTGAATTTCTGTTGAACCATTCTGGAAAACAATTTGCAATATGTCAAAAAAAGTCACTCTGCTGTGCACATGCTTTGAACCAGCAATACTACTTCTAGGTACATATTTCAAAAGACTAAAAGACAGAGTGACAGAACCCCTATTTACAAAAAATATATATTTATAGTAACATTTGTTGTTTCTGTCAAAGAATAGAAACAAGGCATTTGATTAGCAATTGATGAATGGCTAAAGAAATTATGGTCTATATATTTAATGAAATATTATTGCTGTGTAAAAAGTGATGAAAGATATGGATTCGAATCAAGCTAGGAAGAGTTTTGTGAAGTGATATAGATTTAACATGAACAATTTATATGATGATTAAGATAAATTATAATAATAATTTATATGATAATTAAGATAATAACCATAAAAGGCTTTAATAACTCAATCACAAATCCCAGCTTCTAAACACTGAAGATAAATTATGTTTCCTCCTCCTTGTTGCAGAGTGATGCAATAGAAGTGCAGGATGAGACATCTATTCTGAGACATGATGAATTTATTAATTTTTTTTTTGCTTGACTATACTTAAGTTATTTACACTTGTATTTTGTTACAGGGAAGGGTTTTTATCTTAGTAGGGGACATAAGGTGAGGAGTGGTTGGGCAGTAATAATAATGTAAAAAGAGGAAGAAAAAGAAGAAGAAGAAGAAGAAGAAGAAGAAGAAGAAGAAGAACAAGGAGAAGATGA
>CM053589.1:52485105-52503426 GCA_028646515.1 Pseudochirops corinnae | reverse complement strand
AGGAGAAGAAGAAGAAGATGAAGAAGAAGAAGAAGGAGAAGAAGAAGAAGAAGCAATTAAAACTTGCATACCCTTTGATATTATTTCATTACTATTTATAAAACACGAGGAGGTCAAAGACAGAAACAAAAGTCTAAAATATAGCAAAATATTCACAGCAACACTTTTTGTATCAGAGAAGAATGGAGAATAAAGCTCATATTCAATTTTTCAAACAGGGAGACTAACTGAACAAATTAGTAGATGAAGGCAACAGAATGGTTTTTTTTTCCTAGAAAAAGCAACAAACATGGAAAATTCAAAGAACCATGGGAAGATTTAAAATGCAGAGTAAAATAAATAGGAATGGACTAATATAAATAGTGACTAACAATGCAAATTAAAAGATCACCCAAAGGTGGTCAAACTCTGATAAACTTAAAAATTAATAATGGTGCCCAAAGCAGATAAGAAAATATACCTCTAGCTTCTTGAAAAAGGAGACTATTAGTGGAGAATGACATGCAATATCATATATATGTATAGATGTGCATAATATGCCTATATATGTGTACATGTTTGTCTATATGCACATGTATGTATCATATAACTGTTTTATGTGTGTACTTATACAGATGTGCATATATATGTGTGTGCAAATAAATATATGTGTATACAGATATGGATGGATGTATAAATATATGTATATTTAAATGTATGCCTATAGGTACACACTCATACCTTTATGTTATATAGGTGCATTTGTATGTTCTATGTATGGACATGTGTGAATATTATATTACATATATATACATAATCACCAATACAACTTATTCTTTTTTTAATCTGGGAAAGAGGGACTGAGGAGAATGGGCAGTGAAAAATGCCATGTTTATCAAATATTGACAACAATTTAAAGCAGAATTTTGGGGGCTAGAGGAAGAGAGGAGAGCCACTGTTTGTTGTATTGTTGATAACGCGATAGAGCAAAGTCATTTTGGGGAGGGAGCATCAAACCATTTAAGGCCAATAGTTCTTGATGAACCTCAATTAAATATAGAGATGCATCTCATTTAAAGATTCTCAGGGGAAGCAGCTTTCAAATAAGAGTACCAATTTTCACCATGAATCAATAAAAAAAAAAGTATTATATGCTTAAAAAAAACATTTTTTTTTCCATGAACATGACATGACAGAGGTCTGTCTATCAAAGGCAGAAATTTGGAAACCAAGAAGTGGGATGATTTAGCAAAAATGAAGAGATAAATTGGAAAAAGGAAAATTCCCCTTATATGTATATCCCATCTTTAGATGTTTCTTCCTAACATGTTCCTCTTATTTTTTGAGACCATGAGAAATGTCCCTGAGTGCAATGTTCAGGGGAAGAGAAACCAGAGAAAAAATTCTCACTAATTATCTTGGAGGTAAGATTTAGTAGCATTCTAGGAAGTTAGGGTTCAGGATATGTTACCTCAAGGAATATAGTGAGTCCTTCTTTTTGTGAAAGAGGTAAAAAAAATGGAAAATAAAGAGGGAAGAGTTCCATATTTCTACACTGTTCTTTGTCCCTTTACTACAACTAGATAGACATTCAAAAACATAATTAAATATATAATTTATTCATTTTCCTCCTTAACCCTAGTCCATTATCCTGTCAAACAACTGGCATAATTTTGACATCTTTCCAGGCATCACAATATAGCAGAAAGAACAGAGGACCCGGTAACAAGAGACATTTTACAATACTTTCTAGTTCTCTATCTCATCTCCGAGATAGAGTGTACTAAAAGTGACAACTTGTTTATTAGCTTTCAATCAGAGATAGTGCCCACAACCTCCCAGGAAAATGAAAATGATTTTACCTCTCTGAGCTTTGGTTTCTTCATCTATGAAATGGAGGCAATAATATTTGCACTACATATCTGATGATATAAATGTCTATATAAATATGGGTTATAAATTATTAATGTCATTCTTCCAGTGATTATGATTTATTATCTGAATACATATCAAGGGTAATAAACATAGTAAGTCATCACCCTATTTGGAAGTATCAGGTCACTAGCTTGAAGTTCCTTTTTTATTTCCATGTTAATCACTAAATAGCAAATAAATTAAATGATATCTATTTAATATTGTCCACCATTTTAGAAATAGTGATAGCTACTGTATATGCCCTGACTTCTTCCTTATGACCCTCTATTGAAGCAGCAGTAGGATGATGAATGTAAGAAGAAGAATCCCTCCGTTCTAGTGACCTCCAGATTCCTTCTGTATCACTGACATGCAGGCACTGGTATAATCACCATTTAAAGCAGCGGTTCTCAACCTGTGGGTTACAACCTCTTCGGGGATCAAATGACCCTTTCACAGGGGTCACAGGGGTCACCTAAAACCATTGGAAAACACATATTTCTGATGGTCTTAGGAACCAAGACACCGCTCCTCTATCCATCTCCAGGCAAGTCCACCCACATACAGATATGCCCACATACGACTATTAAAGGGTCACGGTATTAGGAAGGTTGAGAACCACTGATTTAAAGCCAATCAACTTGGTCTGATGATGATTTATGCATTACTACCTGACATTAGTGGGAACAGGGAGAAAGAGGTGTATCTTCTTCCTCTATTTTTATATATCCCTTTATTAATTCTCTGACCCCATAATTACAAAATTCTTACACTGAGTTCTATAATACTTTGCAAATAATTACAAGTCTGGAAACCTTTATTATAAAGAATCCACTTTGATGATAAAAGAATAGTATATTGGCATTGAGTCTGCAAAATTTGGGTTTCAGTCCTGATTCTTCCATTTTCTAGCTTTCTGAACTTGGTCTTACTAGACTTAATTTTTTTAATCTCTAAAATCATCCCTGAGGTCTCTTCTAGCTCTACATTCTATTATCCTATCATCCTACCACATTGAGTAGCCCATCTACATTGTTTCATGTCATAAAGCAATATGACATACAAGGATACGAATAGCAAAGTAGAATTTGGTTTGAGTTTTGGCTCTGATATTTGCTAGCTATTTGACTTTGTGCAAGTCATCAATTTATCTGAGTCACCTGTACAGTGATCTGTATAATGGAAATAATAAGATACTACTTTCCTCTCCTTCACCTGCCATATCCAATAAATTGCTCAGTTTTGTCAGTGCTACCTCATCCATTTTCCACTCATAAGCCCACTATCCTAGTTAAAGGCCTCATCACTTTGAATTCTAAAAATAGTCTCCTAATTGAAATGCTCCAGTTCAGGTGTCTTCCTGTGTCCAATCCTTTCATGACTCAGCCTCAAAACTGGAATTCTTAAAGCTCAGGGGTTCTACCAGGGAGTGAAAACACTATTGACACTGGAATGCAAGCACCTTCAGGGAAGGAATTGTTTTGCTTTTGCCTTTGTTCCTCTAGAAGTTTCTTTCATAAAGTGCAAACCCAGTAAATATCTGTTGAATGGATGAATTGGGTTATAATTATGATATCCCATGTAATAATGTTTTGTAAACATTAAGCAATTCACAAATGTGAGTGACTATTAATGAGATTAATGAAAAATCAAAGTTTAGAATTAAACACGATCAGAAGGCATGAAGGAATTATGATTTGCTTTTTAAGAGGAAATACCTGAGTGATGAAAGTACTGATCACAGCATCCAAATAAAGCATTCTTAGTTATTGTTGTAGATACAGAAACTTAATCACAGAGATATGCCACATTTTGTTCAAGGTCACAAAGGTGTTCATGGTGCAACTCATATTCTGAGTTGTCTTCTATTTCTTCAAATGCTCAGAAGGAGGTCTTTTTCCACTTTGCCAGACTTCTTAGTGCTTAGAGATAGCCACTCTCTGTTTTGAAGATATATGTTTTCTATCTCATATCCAAGAGAGTTGGAAGGAAATAAAAATGGCAAGTAGACCAACCAGTTTTAACCCACAAAACCCATTTCAAGGAGACTTATGCCCAAGGTCTATTAAGGGAAACAGATTGTTGAAGAAAAAAGGTCTTTAAAAAAGAATCCATTCAAATTTTGGAGGATTACTGAAGAATTCGGTGTTCTTTGGGGATCTACCTTAGCTGATGCCTTGGCTAAATATAGGAGATGAAGCATCTCTGTATACCTATATAGGTAACCAATGAACAAATCACGTATGCATTCTGTTTACTTGACTTTAACGTGAAACCCAGGACACTGACTTGAAAACCTCACATCTGATAAAATGGCATAAGTCATACAGAGATCAACCAAGAGTGTGTGAGAAGAAATCTGATTTAAATAGGCCGCTGACTGATTTCTTAAAGTCCCATTGCTTTCAATTTTCAGTGATGATATGCTTCCCCACAGTCAATATACATCTCTTAATTTGTTTGCAAGAAAACTGGCCTCTTTTGCCTTCTCAAATCATACTTTGTAATCAACAGCTATGTTCTAAATTCAACTCAGAAATGTCTTTGGAAATCCAGGGCAATTTCAATAGGTTATTTTTAGCCTGGTATCCCTCTAGGAGCATATTATTACTGTAGTGCAGCAGTAAATTATTTTTCCTTTCCACTTGCATCTACAGGCCACTTATTTGACTATCATAGATTTTTATTACCACAGGTCAGAACTTACAGATAAGTGGTCATGTACTACAGATAGCTACTGTTAAAAAAAAAAATCTCATCCTCAGGAGTGAAGTGAAAACATACTATATAACTCCTCTGATAGCTTTTGTTATTTCAAACATAGTAGTTAATGAATGAAAAAAAATTTTTTAAGTAATTACTATTTACTATGTGCTAGACAGTGGAGATACAAAGTCAAAAATGAAATTGTTTCCTTTTTCAAGGAGAATATATTCTCTTGGAGGAAGCAACATGGCCATATTTAAGAAGAGACAAAATAAGTACAAAGTACAAAGTACAAAATAAGAACAGGCAGGAAAGAAACAAACATTTTTATAAATAACTATGTTTCCAAAATGGACTAATCACATTACAAAAATCATCTCATTTGATCTTCACAATGATCCTAGAAGCTCAGTACTATCATTATTCCCACTTTATAATTGGAGAAACTGAGATTGTGATTTGTCCAGGTTCACCCAATTGTTAAAAGTGCGAGGCCAGATTTAAACTCAAGTCTTCCTAACTCCTGACTCAGGGCTCTACTAACTGTACCACTTACTTGCCTCATCAGGGAAGGCCTCAAGTAGGAAGTGGCTTTTAAGCTGAGCTTTGAAGGAAATTAAGCATTCTAAGAGATAGAGATTAGGAGGAAATGTGTTCTAGGTATAAGTGTGAGGTTTTGTTTCTTCAAAGACTTAGAAAAAGAGATGGAATACTGTGTGAGAGGGATATCAAGAAGTATCATTTTCCTGGAATGTAGCATTCATAAAATATGAATAATAAATGATAAACTTGGAAAAATCGTTTGGAGACAAGTTGAAAAGTTGAATTTAAATAACAAATAAAGGAGTTGTACTTGAAATTAGAGTCAATAGGACTGGAATTTTTTGAACAGGACTATAGCCTTGTCAGACCTGTAGATTAGGAAAATTCCTTTGGCAACTGTGTGGAGAAAAGACTGGAGAGGTGAAAGCCTTGAGACAAGAATATCAATTATTATGCCATTGCAGTGTTTAGGTTATATGTGTTAAAAACGAGGATCAAGGTAGCAACAGTGTAAATGGAAAGAAGAGGACAGATATAAGACACTTTGAGCTAAAATCAACCAGACTTTGCAAATGATCGTGTATGTGGGCTGAGGGATAATGAGAAGTGACTACAAAATTATGAACCTGAATATCTAGAAGAATAGTGATGGCCTCCACTGAAACAGTAACATTTGGAAGGGGTGAGTTTTAAAATGCTGAGTTCAGTTTTCAACATGATGCTTTTGAGACATGTGTAGGTTATCCAGTTGGAAGCTTCCATTGGTTGGTGACATGTAACTGGAGTTCAGAAGAGGGAATAGGTCTGGATATATAGATTTAAGAACCATCTTAATGTAGATGATATTTGAACTCATAGAAGCTGATGAGGTTTACAAGAAAATAAAAAGAAAGAAGAGACTATTGGACAGAACCTTAGGGAATACTGTAATGCCATGCTGAAGCAGCTTTCCAGAAGAATGCTACTGTGAAGAGCTTTTAAGGTTCTGATTACACAGTTTAGTGAACACTCTATTTTTTCCACAAAAAATCAATGCAAAACATTCACAGAAAATCAAGGTACAGCATTCAAAATATTACAACTCATCACAGAAAATCACAATATAGTATTCACAACAGCTTATCATTAAAATGGCCCCATAGTTTTCACCATAGTGGCCACAAAGTTTTGAACAAAGAATAATCATCTGGTATCCCTAAGGAGGTTTACCTCCTTACTCAGTCATTCAGTCATCTCAAAGTACAATAGTCAAAGTCTTCCACTCATAAGACAACTAAGTTAACTCAATCAGTCATTTATTCAACAATCAATTACTAAGTATCATTAACCACTAAGTACAATCATTAGAAAATACACAGACCCTCCACCCCTAGGTCATTAGTAAATTTATAATTCTTTAGTCAGTATATAATATCCAAATAAAGTCTACTTTCAGCTTGGATTCCCTGGATCCTCTTCCATGGTCCCACCAAACAGTCACCTAGATTCAGAGGCTGACAGCTCCCAGGTCCTTGTCCAGCTCTCCATATAGGTTCTGCTCCACATTGAAGTTTACAGGATCCAGTCCATCTCAAATCCTTCATGATTTCTGTTCCTGGGAATTCAAGGCTCAATCAAGCCCCAACCAGACAGTCTTAAATCTGTCACAGTCATGCTTCCTGAGTCTTCTGCAGCTCATTCAAAAAATTAGAATCACCTTATCCAACCTGGGGGGGAGGGGCTGCTGGGCTCCTGGACTCTTGGGCTTCTATTCAGCCTACTCTGTCTTACTCCAAGATCTGACTCAGTTCTCAGCTCTCAATTCTCTTCTGTAGCTGCTCTGCCATCAGATGCTGGTGCCAAGAAATTCTGATTCTGCCTTTCTGAGGCTTTTCCTTATATACACACACCATTAGCTTCCTGTTTCAGCCAATCCCTTTCTGTTACACCAGTAACAGGGGACTGGAGTTCATACCTTCTGTTTCCCCAACAGTGGCCTGATCAATTACTAAGTGCTAAGTACCTGATACCTTTGCTTAACTTGAAACAAGGTAAGTACCTGCTTACTTGCCAATAGAAAAAGGGGTCTTCAAATTCAAATTAATTACCATTACAAATACTCAAAATTAAGGAGTATGATATGGATGATGATCCAGCAAAGGGAACTGGGAAATAATTGACAGACAGGAAAAGAACCAGTAGAGAGCAGTGGAATGTCATTAAAACCTAGAAAGGAGATAGTGTCTAGGAAGAATTGGGGGAAAACAACCTCAAATGTGTCAGAAAAGTCAAGAAGGATTATGCTGGAGAAAAACACACCAGATTTTAATATTTAGAGATCACAAGCAATAGAGATAGGCAACATACTTAAGGCTATAGGACTATCCTACTAACTGTCAGTACTTTTGGAAAAGGTTTTAATTTACCCATAAAGGAAAGTTTCATTATAAGATAATGAGATGGGAGCAGGGACAGAGCTAAATGATTAAAGAATATTGTGAACAAAAAAAATATATGACTTTACTGAAAATTATTTATTCAGTTGTGGATATAAATGATCTGACAAATGGGCCTAAATATTTAAGGAACCTGATTGTTGTTACTACACTAGGTAGTGTCTAATCTTTAATGGTCTATATAAATGCAACAGGTTGTTATAAAAAGAATCTCTAATCTGAATTGAGAAAAGCTGCTTTGGAATGTTGTTTGTCTTACCTCCTTTGTGACCTTGAGTAAGTCACTTTGCTTTCCTGGGTATTAGTTTCTTCATTTGTAAAAGGACATTTACTTATTTTGAAGAGGAAACTACTCATAACGGTACCCTATTGTTTGAAGATAAATATGAAATAAAATTAAATAATCTTATACAATAGTTTAAAAGGAGATTTACTTAGGTATTGCAAGAGAAAGATACTTATGATGAAATTCTGAGTTGACTTAGGTAAGTAAACTCTCTTGCCTCAGTTGCCCATTATACTCTACTAAGCATCAAAGAGCCCCTGAAATTTTTTGTGGCTATTTTGTACTCTGATGACTAGGAAATTACGTCAACAGGATGAGCCTTAAATCTCTGAGTGAATAGCTAATATAGTCTCAAAGTTACAGTAGTTACAAAATCTTTTAAGAAAAAAAAATGCACAGCTTAACTTGAGGGGGGGGGAGGTTGAGGGTAGGGGTGTCCCTCCCAATAAAAGACTAAATAATATATAATGTCTCTTTCATCTCTAAATACTAATATTTTGACAAATAATACTAAAAGGTATGTTTTCAAAAGACTAAGAGAATCAATAAGCTTTTAGCCTAACATCCAAAAATGTGAAGAAAATTAAATTATTGAAACAAAAAATGAACAACAAAAATTCAAAAGAGAGAATTGTGAAAAATTATGAAAACCTCTCATATGCATTATGTATTGCATGATAGTATGATTAAAAATGTAAAATCAATGATTACATACAAAAATTAAAAGAAAAACATAGACATTAATGAATATAGGCTAGAAATCTTAAACAACTCAACCTCAGAAATGAAAATTAAGTTCAACATAAGGATTAAGGAAAAAATCTTTGGTCCAGATAAATTTGTGGGTACATTTTATCAAGTATTAAAGGAGTTATTAATGCCTATGTTACACAAATTATTCTTAAAATTGAGAAAGGAAATATTCTACCAAACTTTTTAAATTTAGATAGTATTTCTGCACAATTATCTATCAAAAAAAAATTTTAGCATTCATTTTACAAGATTTTGAGTTCCAAGTTTTTTCCCTCCAACCCCTCTGCTCTTCTGAAAATGATAGGCAGTTTGATATAGTTTATACATATGCTATCAAGTAAAACATGCTTCCATACTTGTCACAGCTGTGGAAGAAGAAACAGATCAAAAGGTAATATAACCATGAGAAAGAATAAAGTGAGTGAAAAAAATGTTTCAATCTCCGTTCTGAGTACATCAATTCTTTATTTGGAAGTGGATAGCTTTTTCTTCATGAGTCCTTTGTACTTGTCTTGGATCATTGTATTGCTGAGAAGAGCTGAATCATTCATTGTTGATCGTCACATTATGTTGCTGATACTGAGTACTACGTTTTTTGCTTCTGCTCATTTCACTTAACAACAGTCTGTACAAGTTTTTCCAGGTTTTCCTGAAATCTGCCTGTTCATCATTTCTTATAGCACAAAAGTATCTCATTCATATAACCTAGCTTGTTCAATCATTCTCCAATTGATGGAATCCCCTCAGTTTCCAACATTTGTCTACCACAAAAGGATTGCTATAAATATTTTTTTTTTTGCACATATACATCCTTTTCCCTTTTTATGATCTTTTTGGGGTACAGATCTTGTAGTGATATTCATCTACCAAAGAGTATACATAGTTTGGTTGCCCTTTGAGCTTAGTTCCAAATGGTTCTCCAGAATGACTGTATTAGTTCACACCTCCACCTACATACAGTGCATTGGTATCCCAATTTTCCCACATCCTCTCCAACATTTATCATTTTCCTTTTTTGTCATTAGCCAATCTGATTGGTGTAAAGTTATATTTCAGAACCATATTAATTTGCATTTATCTAATCAAAAGTTATGTAGAGCATTTCTTCATATGCCTATAGATACTACTGATTACTTCATCTGAAAAATGCCTGGTCATATCCTTTGACCATTTCTCAATCAGGGAATAGTTTATATCCTAATGAATTTGACTCAGTTCTCTATGTTTTTGAGAAATGAGGCCTTTATCAGAGACACTTGCTGTAAAGACTGCTTCCCAGCTTTCTACTTTCCTTCTAATCATGGTTGCATTGGTTTTGTTTGTACAAAAGCTTTTAAATTTAATAAGATCAAAGTTATTTATTCTACATTTCATAGTGCTCCAGACCTCTTGTTTTTTTCATGAATTCTACCCATCTTCATAGATCTGACAGGTAGGCTGTTCCTTGCTCTTCTAATTCAATTGTTTCATGCTCTAAGGTGCCTTTTAACAAGATGTGGTTTCCTTCCTTATTTCTTTTAATTAGGTTTATTTTTTCTTTTGCTTTGTCTAAGATTTTATTTTTACTTTAACTGAAGCATAATAGATCCTGCTCCAGTCTCTTATTTTTACTTTGTGTGTTTCTCTCTCCTTCAAGTGTGTTTCTTGTAAGCAACATATTGTAGGATTCTGATTTTTTATATACTCTAATATGTACTTCTTTTTTATGGGAGAGTTCATTCTACTTGCATTCATAGTTATGATTACTACCTGTCTATTTCCCTCCATCCTATTCTTTCTCCTGTTTGTCCTCTTTCTCCTTTCACCCCTTCCTACCTCACCAGTATTTTGCTTCTGTCTACCACTTCCCCTGCTCAGCCCTCCCTTTTGTTAGTCTCTACCCTATCCTCCTTTACTTAATCTCTACCCCAATTGGGTAAGATAGATTTGTATATTCAATTTATGCATAATATGCATATTATTCCCTCTTTGAACCAATACTGGTTAGGGTAAGTTTCAAGTGATGCCTATCTTCCCCTCCACTGTAAAAGGTCTTTCTTGCCTCTTCACATGAGATAAGTTGCTGCTCCACTCTACCTCTCCCTTCCCTTCTGCACCCTTTGTACTCCTCTTTCTCATTCTTTAATTTTTTTCTTTGCATGTCTTCGAATTCACTCTATAACTGTGTTGTGTATCTATGTATATCCCTTCTATCTGTACTTTTAGTGATACAATATTTAAGAGTTACAAATATCATCCTTCCAGGTAGAGATATAAACAATTTAGGTCTATTGAATCCATTATGTTTTCTTTTCCTTTTTGAACTGCTTATATTTCTCTTGGGTCCTAATGTTAGAGGTCAGATTTTTGGTTTAGTTCTGATCTTCTCTTTATGAATGTTCCCAATCCTTCTATTTTGTTAAATGACTTTTTTTTTTCATGTTATGTATTATGCTTAATTTTGCTGGGTAAGTGATTCTTGATTGTAGTCCTCACTCCTATGCCCTCTGGAATATTAGGTTCCATGACATCTGATCCTTTAATGTGGAGGCTGCCAGGTTCTGTGTGATCCTGATTATGACTTCCCAATATTTGAATTGTTTCTTTCTGTTCAAATGTAGTATTTTTCCTTGACCTTATAGATTTGAAATTTGATCATAATGTTCCTTGGGGTTTTTATTTTGGGATCTCTTTTCTGAGGTGATCAATTAATTTTTTAAATGCCAATTTTGCCCTCTGGTTCCAGGATATTGGGGCAGTTTTCCTTGATAATTTTTTGAAAGATGCTGTGAAGGTACTCCTTTTGATTATAGCTATTCAGTATTCCAATTTTAATATTACCACTTCTGGATCTATATTCCAGGTTAGCTGTTTTTCCCCTGAGGTATTTTACATTTTTTTCATTCTTCTGAATTTGTTTGATTGATTCATGAAGTCTCATAGAGTCATTAGCTTCCACTTACCCAATTCTAACTTTTAATCTGCTGCTTCTTTAATTAGTGTTTGTACTGTCTTTTCCATTTGGACAATTATACTCTTTAAGGAGTTGTTTTCTTCAGTGGATTTTTCTATCTCCTTTTCCATTTGACCAATTCTACTTTTTAAGCAGTTTTCTGGACTGTTGATTTTTTTTCATAATTATCTTGCATCACTCTCATTTCTTTTCCAATTCTTTTCAACCTCTTAAATGATTTTTAAACTCCTCTTTGAGCTCTTCCATTAGATCTTTCTGTGCTTGAGACAACTTCCCATTTTTCTTTTGTGATTTGTCCATAGAATTTTTCCTTTTAAATTTGAGCTCTGTCCCAAGGGTGGCAGGGTCACTGTCTCTGGCTTCTTGTGCTAGTGGCTACAGGGACTAGCTGTTTACCTGGTGCTGCACTGATGTTTCTCTGAAGTCAGCAGGGACCCTCATGTCTGGTGCTGTCTGAGGGCATGAAGTGAGGGTTGGCTGATGCTGCTAGAAGCTGTAGAGATCTGACAGTTTACCTGGTGCTAGTGATGGTGTTTGGTATGTGTTGAGGTCAAGTGAGGTGTTTCAGTTTTCCCCAGGGCTCCAGTGAAGCATGTGGTAGTCTAGGCTCTGGAGGTTGCCTGTTTACGCAGAGTTATGCTGAAGTGTAGCAGGTTGGTGCTGGTTGACAGCTGTCTGTTCACTTAGGCACACGTAGGATAGGTATATACCTGTTTACCCTGGGCTGTGCTGAAGCGCATGAAGATCTGGTTGCTGGAGAATACCTCTTTGTCCAAGGCTATGCTGAAGCACATGCAGTTCGTAAAGCTGAAGTCTGCTGGTTCTCCTAGCTATACCAAGGTACCTGAGGGGTCCTTGTTTTGGTGTTTGCCTGCTCCACCACACTAGGGTTCAGGATCTCTCACTGGTTTGCTGAGGTGGACCTTGCAGCTGTATTATTAGGATGCTTCCCATCACTCCCCTTTCACCTAAGTGAGACAGACTTTTTTTGCTGATCCTCCAAGGTCCTTGGATTAACATATTGCTACACTCCATCTTTTTGCTGGTTCTGCTGTTCCAAGACTTTTCTGGGGGCTCAATATTATGTTGCTTGGAGGTGAGTATGGGAGAGTTTCAGCATTTTACTGCTTACTCCATCATCTTGCCTCCCAAAAGTCCCAAACTTTTTTTTGAAACAAATATGGTCCTTGTATCTAAGCAAGGAAAGGATCACAGAAATAAAGAGAACTAGAGATCAAGTTCATTAATTGAAATTGATGGAAAAAGTTTAAATAAAATTTCAGCAAAAAGGCAAAGGCAATATGACCCTTCTCCCCAAATCACTTATTTTGAAAAAGTTGTATTTATACACAGGAAGCAGGAATTATTCAAGAGAAAAAAAAACATTCAATATATTGAGTATATTAAGAAGAAACAAAACCCACACATGATCATATCAAAAGATGCAAAACAAGTCTTTTAAAAAATACAAAACATTTGTGCTCAGAATCCTGAAAACCTGGACATAAGACCATTACAATATCATAACCAAAAAAATTCTAAAACCACAAGCTAATATAATTTAGAAAGAATAATAGAGAGAGACTAAATTCCTTTTGAATAAATAAAGAGGTAAAACAAGGAGACTTCCTCTTTTTGTTATTTTATTAGTGGTGTGCCACAGACCTAGAGCACCTAAAATGATGTCATGCACATGGAAGAAACAGCTCCCCTAGCATCTTCCATGTGGATGAGGCCAAGTTAGTTGATCTATGCATGTGCTAAACCTCTATTACACTAGTACATAATAATGTAACATATTATCCCATTACATACCTTCTAATCATAGCAATAAGAAGGAAGGACAAGAAATTTAAAGCATAAACACTGGCAAAGAAGAAAGTATATTATTCTGATATGCATAAAACAATAATTTATTTTAAAAAGCACAGGTAATTAATGAACAAATAAACTGAAATAATCAATACCTTCACAAAAGTATCAAAATGCTTTAAAATAAATGCACAAAATTTTCAACCATATAATATAAAAATAACAAAGACTAAGAGGAAGTGTGCATCAGCAAGCACCATAGCATACCCAGGGTGGCTGCTAACACAGGTTCTTAGATCTGCTTTTCTAAAGGAATGCAACTGAAAATGAGTAAACAATCTTACTTTAATCAATCAAACATATCATTTACTTAGTTCAGGGGGAAAATTCAACACCCTGAACTTCAGGGAATATAAACAGAATAAAAACAGAAATTACAAGCAGAAGTTACAAGCAGACAAAGAAACAGATCAGCAGATAGGCTTCCAGACTTCTGACAATTACATCCATACCTAGTCAGTTACCAGAGAAGGAAGCACCAACATCTGGGTTTCAAAGTCTGGGGGCTCAATGGCTGCCCAGAGTCTCATCTGGCCAAATCACACAACTCTTTTCAAAGTGAGCCCCAAAGCAAAAACTCACATCATGGTATATGTAGCCTTCTCTTGGATCAAAGAATGTCACAATCTTCTTGACCCACTGCCCAACCACAAAGTAATAAGGTGTGGGCATTCCCGAAAAACAAGCTTCCTTGCGTAGGCTCCGTGTGACCACATTCAGCTTATTGGGGGGCATAGTATATTTTCAAATCAGGTAAGGCTCTCAGAGTCACTTTAGCCTATCAAAGGGCGTAGAGGCCAGGAAGATCTTCAGATTCCCCTAACAAAGTGATAGAAAGAGACTGCTTCAAAATTGCCTAATTAATGCATTACTAAATGCATTAAATATCTGGTAGCTAATGTACAAAAAATACTTTAAAGACATAAAATACAATTATACGAATACTCTTCAGAGAAATGGAAGTAAGTTTAAATAATGAAGGCATATTCATTACTAATGGTTAAACTGTTTTAGGAAAAATAAAAATAATAGCAATTCCTAAATTAATTTACATATTTAATGCTTTACCAATTAAACTACCCAGGGATACTTTGTCTAGACAGACAAAATAATAATAAAATTAATTTGGAAGAATGAGAAATGTCTAGAATCTCATGAGAAGGAAAAATGACTAAAAATAAGGAATTAAGGAGACATAGCACTTTCAGAACTCACAATCTAATAGAAAAAATTTCTTGTCAAAATTTAGCTACTTATTAAAATAAAATAAAATGAACTACTCAGTAAAATAGAACATTTTATCAGTGTGTCTGATAAGTAAAGAATAAAAAAACAAGGAACTCAATAATCCAGTGTACAATAAACCCAAGAACTAACTTGAGAAAAATTCCATATTTGGTGGAAAAAACAGTATTCAAATAGCAAAAAATAATTTATGTTCTTAAATATTTGAATATGCCCTCTAAGGATGGAAATCACACCTGTCCATCCTGTGGGAATGGTCCATGTACTCTCTCACAAGCCTATCATAGGAGGTCCTCCCAATGAGTTCAGGGACTTTCTCTAACACTGTGAGGGTTGTCAGTGATATAGGTGGAGCACTTATATCATCCACTCTGATAGACCTTGCCTTTGCCACATGATGAATCCATCTTATCTTTCCATCATATATTTCCTCAATGACAATAAGTCAACAAGCCTTTATTAATTATTTAATATGCACCAGGGATAGTGCTAAATGTTGGGAAAACAAAGAAAGGAAAAAGTAAAGGATTTATAAAGGATGACAAAATCCTTTACTTCTTTTATTGTTACTTATTTGTTAAAGTTTATATCCAGATCAAGTCAATCATATTCCTCTCTGTTGTTCTCTATTAATTTTCAGTTCTTCAGAGATTGTGATGTTATATATCTTGTAGCCATGCTGATATTAAAAATATAGGCCTTTGTTTATGGAAGAAGATTAGGTTCTTTAAAGGAGTGATACAACGTCCTAAAGTCAATTAATTCTGTAAGGCCCCAGACACCCAGTGCCATGGTGCAACCCACCAGGCAGTCCCAGAGACCCAGTGTGGTGGCACGAACCACCAGGAAGGCACCAGAGACCCGAGGCCTGCTGAGAGGTCGGCGTTGGACATCGTCTGCTGACCCACCAACCACAAGGGCGACTCCTAGGCATATAACCACAGGGCGGGCACAAACTGAGCTGGTAAGAAACGAAGGGAGGGCGCATAGCAGGAGCAGCAGCTACCCCCCGGGACTACTCATTCACAGCCTGGAAATTTAAAAAGCCCCTATCTGAATCTCCAGGGACCAAGATGACAGACTGAACCTTAGCTGCTCAAATCCACACCACCCCCACCCAAAAACACAGTAATTATTATCCCAGAGGAAAATTTTAAGTAGTAAAGGCTTAGGAGCCCCAGAGGAAGGGCGTGAATAAGGTCCTGCCTCTAAATTGGAAGAAAGCAGGCTACAAAGATAAAGACAAAGACTCTGGAATCCTATTATGGTGAGAGGGAGGAATCAAAATCAGAAGGAGAGATTATTGACTCCACACCCACAGCTGAAGCCTTAATAGGGACTATGACTTGGTGTCAGGCACAGAAAGCATTCCTAGATGAGCTCAAAAAGAACTTTGAAATCAGACTTAGAGAGGTAGAAGATAAAATCAACACCTCCTACCAAAACAAAATTGTGAAATTAGAAAAACATTACACTGAAGAGAACAGCTCCTTAAAAAGTAAAATGTGTGAACTAAATATGAAATCTGAGCATATAGAAAAGGAGCTTCAAAAACTAACTGAGGAGAATATTTCACTAAAAATTAGAATCAACCAAATTGAAGCCACTGACTCTATGAGGAACCAAGAATCAGTCAAACAAAACATCAAGACTGAAAAATTAGAACAAGAGGGAAAATACCTCAATGGAAAAAATAACTGACCTGGAAAACAGATCCAGGAGAGACAATCTGAGAATCATTGGTCTACCAGAAAATCATGATGAGAAAATGAGTCTGGATAATATATTCCAAGAGCTCATCAAGAAAAACTGCCCTGAGATCCTAGAACCATAGGGTAGAATAGAAATTGAGAGAATCCAGCAGACACCTCCTCAAAGAGATCCCAAACTGAAAAGTCCGTGAAAAATTGTGGCCAAACTCCAGAACTATCAGGTAAAGGAGAGAATACTACAAGTGGCCAGAAAGAAACAATTCAGATATCGTGGAACCACAGTGAGGATAGCACAGGATCTGGCAGCCTCAACGTTGAAAGACCAGAGGAACTGGAATATGATTTTTCACAAGGCAAAAGACCTCAGGCTACAACCAAGGATCACCTATCCAGCAAGACTGAGCATAATCTACCATGCAAGGAGATGGTCATTCAGTGACATAACAGAATTCTACACCTTCCTGATGAAAAAGCCAGAGCTCAATGGAAAATTTGAACTCCAAATACAAGACCCAGGAGGGACATCAAAAGGCAAATAAGGAAAAAAAATTCACACACATAACTTGTTATTTAACAAGAGCAAACTATTGATATCCCTATATGGGAAGCAGATGCCTGTTAATATAGTGAACTCTATACCTATGGCAATGTCTAAAAGGGATATAGACAAACAGAGGGTGTGGGTATAAACTATGCAAAATGATGATAAAAATCCTTATTAAGGGACTGTAATGGAAGAAGAGGAAAGAATGAAGCAGAAAAGGGTAAATTATGCTACACAAAGAGACATAAAAACAATATAGAAGAGGGAAAGAAGGGAGGAAGATGAGAACTATATGGGCTTTTCCTTCACTGGTTCTAGTGCAAGGAGAGAATAACACAACCGGTTAAAGATAAGACTCTATCAAGAAGAGACATAAAACTCATAATAGAGGGAAAGAGGGGAGGGAGAAGAGCACTGCATGAGATCTATTCTTGTCAGTCTTGGTCTGAGGAAGAAATAACGTACGGCATTGAGTATAACAATCGATCATATCCTACAGGCAGTAGGAGGGGGGAAGGGCCAAGAAAAGGGGGGGGGGTTAGAAGGAATGGAAGAAGTAGTAAGGGAGAAGGGTAGGAAAAAGGAGGGGGTGGATAAGAAGGGAATACTGAGGGAGCTGGTGGTGGTCAAAAGGAAAACTCTTAAGAAATAATCTGGGAAAGGAAGGAATAGTCTACCTGTCATTTATGGAGTAGCGAAAGAGTTAGAGAGCATTATAAAACGTAAAATGGATAATCTTGATTACATTAAATTGAAAAGTTACTGTACAAACAAAGCCAATGTAACCAAGATTAAGAGGCAATTGGGAAACTGGGAAAGAATTTTTACAACCAGTGTCTCTGATAAAGGCCTCATTTCTAAAGTATACAAGGAATTATGTAAAATCTATAAGAATGCAAGTCATTCCCCAATTGATAAATGGTCAAAAGATGTGAACAGGCAATTCTCAGAGGTAGAAATTAAAGATATCAATAAGCATGTGAAAAAAGGCTCTAAATCACTATTGATTAGAGAAATGCAAATCAAAACAACTCTGAGGTATCACATCTCACCAGCCATATTGGCTAAGATGCCAAGACAGGAAAATGGCAAATGCTGGAGAGGATGTGGAAAAATTGGAACACTAATGCATTGTTGGTGGAGCTGTGAACTGATACAACCATTCTGGAGAGCAATCTGGAACTATGCCCAAAGGGCTATAAATAATTGTATAACCTTTGACCCAGTAACACCACTTCTGGCGTTATATCCCAAAGATATCACAGAAGTGGGAGGAAGACCCATATGTACAAAAATGTTTATTGCAGCTCTCTTTGTGGTGACAAAAAACTGGAAATTAAGGGGATGCCCATCAATTGGGGAATGGCTAAACAAGTTGT
>CM053589.1:52457586-52484605 GCA_028646515.1 Pseudochirops corinnae | reverse complement strand
GATCAGTGAATTCTTTCAAGTTCTATTTTGCCCTCTGGTTCTAAAATATCAGGACAATTATCCTTGAGAATTTCTTTAAGGATGCTTTCTGGGTTCTTTTTTTTTTATCATGGCTTTCAGATAGTCCAATAATTTTTAAATTGTCTCTCTTGGATCTATTTTCCAGGTCAGTGGTTTTTTTCAAGGTAATATTTCACATTGCCTTCTATTTTTCCATTTGTTTGGATTTGTTTAGTAAGATAATAGTATCTTGTTTTCTCATAAAGTCATTTGCTTTCATTTTCTCCACTCTAATTCTGAATGAATTATGCTCTTCAGAAAGCTTTTGCGATTCTTTTTCCATTTGGCAAATTCAACATTTTAGGGCATTCTTCTCCTCCTTGGCTTTTTGTGCCTCTTTTGCCATTTGAGTTAATCTATTTTTAATGTGTTATTTTCTTCCGTCAGGTTTTTGACTCTCTCTTCATGATTTTCTTGCATCATTCTCATTTCTCTTTCCCATATTCCCTCCACTTCTCTTATTTGGTTTTCCAAATCCTTTTAAAGCTGATCTATGGCTTGCAACCAGTCTACTTTTTTCTTGGAAGCTTTTGGTGCAGGAATTCTGACTGTGTCATCTTCTTCTCATTCCATGCTTTGATTTTTTTTTGTCCCCCAAAAAAGAATCTAATGTTGGATTTCTGTTCTTAGTTTGCTTCCTTTGCCTGCTCACGTTGCCAGTCAATTACTTCACTTTTTAGCTCTGTGGAACTCTGCTTGCAGAGGGGAAAGCTCATCCCAAATCCCTGGGGTTTTTGCAGCTGAGCTATTAGGAGGCTGCCATTTTTTTTTTTTTTTTTTTGCAGCCACCACCAGCTTTGGCTCACTGAAAACGTACCACCCAAGACCACAATGTTGATCCAGGTAGCTTAAGGCGAGAGCATTTAGCCTCTGAATGATTTCTTGGACTCCTGGCAATCTGCAGGCAGGGAGCTCCTGAAGCAGCCATGTGGAGGTGGCTTCAGGGCCACCACTTCTGCTCCTTCCTTGCCCTGCAGGCAGTTTGTCCAGACCTGCTTTTCTCCCCCAAATTTAGCTGAATTCATCTAACCTTTCACTTAGTCCTTATTTCATATAGCTTGATAATTCTGGAAATCAACACAGCTGCCACTGATCCACTCTCCTGAAGGCTCCAGCTGGGGCTTGTCCTGGCGGCCCTGAGGCCAAGCCAAATTTTCAGGCTAGGCTGATTTTGGCTCCCACCATGCTGTGATGAGCCCTTCCTGTCCCACCTGCTGAGTTGCCTTCAGCAAGAGATATTTTTTCTGTAATTTTGTGAGTTCTGGAGCCATAAAATGTGTTTAGAGTCATATTTTATGGGCATTTGAGATGGTTATGTGGGAATTGCAGCATTTACCTGCTTCTATGTGGCCATCTTGTCTCCACCCTCCCCTGCTGGCCATAGTTATACAAGATATCACCTTCCACTCTCCTTTACTTTTCTTATTACCTTTCATATTTAAATTTTGCATTTATTTGGGGTGGCAACATGGCAGAGAAATAGAGCTGACCTCAGACTTAGAAAAATCTGAGCTCAAATCATGCTTTTGACATACATTGATTGTATAATCTTCACCAGTATCTTAATCCTTAAGGGCCCTAGGCAATTCTGAGACTATAAATTGATGGGAATTTGATGAACTACACAGGTAGAGAGAGCTTTCTTTGCTTGGAGTTCTGTATATCAAAGAAATTGCAAGTTCTTTGCTCATAGTAGGTACTCAAATAAATGTTAAATTGACTTGATTATTCTCAAAGATCAGAGTTAGAATTGAAAGGAACCTTAAAAGCCATCTGGTCCAGCTTTCATTTTTCCTACAAAGGAAGTGAAGCCCATAGAAATAAGAGGACTTGTCCTAGGTAATATGCATGATAAACATTTAGGCTGGATCCTCCAAATCTAATCTACCTTTCTTTCAACTGTACCAATCTGTATCTTTCTTTAAAAAAATTAAGCTTGCTAATAGTCTTCTTTTTTATTCATCTTTATTTGATACGAAGCTGAATATAGATAATAAAATGGATAGTTCCAAATAAATAAAATTTTTATAGTTTTACCTGAAAAAAATGAATGCTGCTAGAATTTGAATAGAAATAGTTAATTGAGAAAAATCTGCAGCAATTATCTCGAAGGTCTGATATTCAAGCTACATAGGACACTGATACAAATATCTAATAATAATAGACATTGTTCAATGGATTTGTGGTTGAAGTTTATGAACAGTTTTTAAAAAGTGAAATGTAAACTATCAACAACTACTTGAAAAAATAAGACTGTTTCAAAATACTAATAATAAAATAAATGAAAATTGAAACAATGCTAAAGCTTGGCTTCATCTTTAAGGTTAGAAAAAGGTGATAAAAGATAATGATAGTAAATATTGAAATGTCTGTGGGAAGAAAGACATACTAATAACTTCTTGGCAGGGTTCTGAATGTATTCAACTATACTAAAAAATTTGAAATTGTACTAAAAAAATCACTAAACTGAACATCTTTTTTGACCCAATGCAACCAATACTAGTCAAAAACATGAAGGCCATCAAAGACAGAAGGAAAGATCTTATACATTCAAACATATATCTAGCAGCACTTTTTTGTAACAGTAAAGAACTGAAAACAAAATGAATTTCCATCTATTGCAGAATCACTAAAAAATTATGGCATATGAGTATAATGAAATATTAATGGACGATAATAAGTAATAAATATGAAGAATTCAAAGAAACTTGGGAAGATTTATTGGTGAACATTTGAACAGAACCAGGTGAGCAGTTTACACGATGGACATCATAAAGTGAGAACTTAGAACTCTGAACAATATAGTATCTAATTATGACTTCAGAGGGCTGATGGAGAAATATGCCTCCCGGGAGATAATATGCTGTAGTTATGAAATGAAACAAATACTTTAAGGGATGGTCAACATTTCAATTTTTTTTTGCTCACTTTGCAATATTTGTTTCAATGGAGGATTCTGGGTCTATATGTGGGAAGAGAGGAATGGGAAATTCTGGTTTAAAGAATATAGTTTTTGAAGTCAGAACACCTGAGTTCAAATCCTGTCTTTGTTTCCTACTTTAGCTATTCATTTGTATCAGACTCTTCATGACCCCATATGGAGTTTTCTTGGCCAAGACACTATAGTCATTTGCCATTTACTTCTCCAGTAGATTAAGGCAAACAAAGATTAAGTGACTTGCTCAAGGTCACACTGCTAGTGAGTATGTGAGGTCAGATTCAAACTCAGGTTTTCCCGACTCTAAGTTGAGCACTCTATCCAGTGAATCATCTATTTGCCTCCAGCTTACTACCTGCCACTATAAGCAAATCCTTACACATTCCTAGGACTGAGTCTCCTAATCTATAAAATAAAGGGGGGAATGGATTAGATGACTTATAACTTTCCTTTTCACACTAAATTTTTGATCTCATGATTGTATGTAAAAAAAGAAAAGGAAAAAAAGTAAAACATTAAAGAAAGAGAAAAAAAGTAGCCACTAGCAATAAAAAGAACAATCTAAAAACCCTACAGTGAAAAAAGCCAGGGAAAGACTGTAGGGGGAAAAAAACCTAAGGTCATGGTTTCCTGTGAGAACTCTAATGAAAGCAGGGAGCAAAGACTAAGGGGTAACTCTTCAGACTGACACAAGAGTGCTGAGACAAGCAAGAAGAATGTTGCTGTAAAGCCTAGATAAGCAGCTAATCAATATGGCAAAGGTTAGTTTATTAATAGTAACAAATAGAATTTCTTGCTACACAGTGCCATAGGTAGGACTGTCAATACTGATGAATATGATCTGGTGAACTTCAGGTATGGAAAAAGGGGCTTAGTGAAAGTCTCCTTGGAAAAGATCATAAAGAGGTCTTTTATTTGGATTGTTGAAGTCTGTTTTATCTCACACAAGAGAAGGTTGCTAAATGCATTCTAAAACTTTCCCTAACATGCTGTACATTTTTATGGTAAGATTTTAACCTCTAACTTAGCAGACAGAGTACTTGTGTCCAGAAATAAGAGGTAATCCTTTACTTTTCAAGTCTAAACCTTATATTCTTTATTGTTTCTTAAATTAATTTGTGACCACTCAAATTTAGGATTAAAAATAGCAAGGAGAGCTTCATTAAAAATGAGAATATTGAACTTCATTTTCTAATTTCCAAACCTTATCCCTACGTGGAGCTCAGAGAAAGAAATATATTTTCTTTGCTTGTTGTCCTCTGGGATGGTATTTGCAAGATTTTAGAATCTTGCTAATCAAGTCACAAGTATTCAGTGTGCCCCTGATCTGGGCCTATAGCCTTAGAATTCTTAGCATAGTCCCTGCTGTTGAACTTGGTTGGGAAAATAAGACACATGGACAGAAGTTTACTTAATGATATTGGAGTAATTAAATATTAGAATGAACTGTTTTACTTGAAGTTGTTCAAGAATGCAATGCAATACTTGTTTGTAATGAATTCCTCTATTCATGGAGGAGGTTGGATGAGACTTGTCAGCCACTTCTGTGCTCAAAAAGCTTAGCACAATGCATGGCCCATAGGAAGACCTAATACGAATTTATGGATTGCTTGAATATTGTGGAGGAGACCTGTTGAAATTTCTCCCACTTCTGACTCTCTGATATAATAGATGATAGATACTCAATGAATTCAGAGAAAGGAGGAATCCCTGTGGGTTAGCAATGAAAAGATTAGTTGAAGAATAAAATTTAATGTGAGTTCTTGAAGAAATCAGATTGCCAGAGAAAAAGGTAATAAAAGAGCATTCTGTAGGAGGAATACAACATATGGAAAAGAGCATGGCAGGCCCTGGACATAGTGAGAATATCTGCCTGAAATGACTACAAAAATATAAATAGCCCAGATTACCAGAAAAGAAAATAGAAAATTTAAATGATATTGTTTTAGAAAAAGAAATGGAAAAAGCCATAAATGATCTCCCTAAGGAAAACAACAACAATAACAGGACCAGATGGATTTATAAGCAAATTCTACCAAACCTTTGAAGAACAACGAATTCTGAGGTGTATAAGGAAGATCTTCTACAGGGGAGGGGAAAATGGGGGAAGAGGGTTCAAGCAAGGCTTGACTCTTACTCATATCTAAATTGGTTCAAAAGAGGAATATCTATATCTATGTCTCCACACATATATGTACGTATGTATGTATGTATGTTTACACGCAATTGGTATGAAAAATCTGTTACCCAATAGGAAAGTAGGAAGGGAAGGAGATAAGAGAAAAGATGAAAGAGTGATAAAAGGGAGAATAGATTTCTTTTTTAAATGGCAGTTGTCAGAAGCAAAACATACATTAAAGAAGGGACAGGTGTAATGGTAATTAATTTAGCAGGTACTTGGTCCTTAATAAGTAAGGGCTAAGTACTTCTGTAAAAGAGGCAGAGGGTGTCAACTCTCTCTCCTGCATGAAAGAAACAGAAACTGTGAACTCTGGCTCTTGTGTGAAAGAGAAAGAGGGCATGGACTCTGTCTACTGTTGCTGATGAGGCAGGAGGGTGTTGGCTGAGACATAAAGGCAGTGTGTGTGTGTGTGTGTGTGTGTGTGTGTGTGTGTGTGTGTGTGTGTGTGTGTGTAAGAAGAGTTTCAGGGACAGAGAATCAGAATCAAGAATTTTCTTCCTGGCTAGCTCCTGGTGGAGGAAGAATGATGGAGATTGAAACCAGGAGAGAGAGAGATAGAGACAGAGAGAGAGAGAGAGACAGAGAGACAGAGACAGAGACAGAGAGAGACAGAGGGACACACACAGAGAGAGTTTCTATCAGTGAGCATCTGGAAGCTGATTTTCTTGAGACCAGAACTGGTGAAGGCTGAAGTCACTGCCTCCTGGAAGGCTGAGATTCCTTCTGGGTCCTAGGGCCAGCCGAACTGCTGAAGGACTAAAGAAGCATGACCAGATAAGCCTTTGTTTGTTTGTGGCTTGGTTGATCCTTGAGTTCCCAGGAATAGAAATTGCGAAGGGTTTGATATGTGCTGGACCCTGGGAACTTCAATGTGTAACAAGAACTGCCTGGAGGACTGGACAAGGAGCTGGAAGCTGTCTGCCTCTGAATCCAGGTGACTGTTTCGTGGATTCAGGTAGGAGCTGGGACCATGGAAGGGGATCCAGGGAATCTGAGAGACCACTCTGAGTCAAGATGAAGAAAAGGCCTCCTCTCAGATGCATGATGAAATTGAATTTTAATAGACATCAAGCAGTGGAAGGTTTGTGTAATTTTCTAATGATTGTATTTAGTGACTGATTGCTAGATAAGTGACTGATTAAGTTAATCTATGATTGCCCCATGAGTGGAAGATTGATTGTTGTATTGTGAGATGACTAAATGACTGAGTGAGGAGGCAAACTTCCTTAGGGAAACCAGATGATTATTCTTTTGTTCTTTGTTCTAAATAGTGAAAACTAGTAGTGAAAACTAGGTGGCCATTCTAATGTTAAGTTGTTGTGAACACTATATTGGGATTTTCTGTGATAAGATGTAATGTTGTAAATATTATATTGTGATTTGTTATGAAAATTTGCCTTGATTTGTTGTGGAATAAATGGAGTGTTCACTATACTGTGTAATCTGAACCTTGACAGCTGTTCACAGTAGCGTTCTTTTGGGAAGCTGCTCATACGTGGCATTACAACAGGATAAAAACAAAGAGACAAAAGATAAACAGAAGAAAATAGAATGGAGGAAAATTCACATTTATTAGTCATAACTGTGGATGTTAATGGGATAAATTCCTCCATAAATTGGAAGCAGATAATAAAATTAATTAGAAACCAGAATATACCAGTATGGCATTTATAAGAAACACAATTGAAACAGAGAGACATGCAGAGTCAAAATAAGGGACTAGAGTAGACTCCATCATGCTTTGGCTGAGGTTAAAAACTTGGGTAGCAATCATGATCTCAAACAAATCAAAAGTAAAAATAGACCTAATTAAAAGAGATAAGTGGGAAAATATAACTTGCAAACAATGAAATAATATCAATATTAAACATAAATGCATCAAATGGCATAGCAACCAAATTCTTTTTTTTTTCTTTTTTCTTTTGGAGGGCAGTGGGGGTTAAGTGATTTGCCCAAGGTCACATGGCTAGTTTTTGTGTCAAATGTCTGAGGCTAGATTTGAACTCAGGTCCTCCTGATTCCAGGGCTGGTGCTCTATTCGCTGCCCTACCTAGTCATCCCAAGCATCCAAATTCTTAAAAGAAAAGTTAAATATATTACAGGAGGAAATAGACAGTAAAACTATACTAGTGGAAGACCTTGACATTTCCCTCTCAGAGCTAGATAAATCTCATTGTAAGATAACTAGGAAAGAAGTCAAGAAGATGAATAGAATGATTTAAAAAAAAATAGATATGATATAACTCTAGAAAACTAAATGGCAATAGAAAGGAGTATACTTTTTTCTTAGCTGTATATGGCACCTTTACAATATTTGACCCTGTATTAGGGCATTGAAAAACTCATAACCTCACAACAAAAAGCAGAAAAACAGACATATTAACTGTATCCTTTTATGACCATAATGCAATAAAAATACATTTAATGAAAGGCTATCGAACCATAGATTAAAAATTAATTGGAAGCTAAATAATCTATTCCTAAATAATGAGTGTGTCAAAAGATAAAAGACACAAACAATAGTTTTATTAAAGAAAATGACAATAAGGCAACATTCAAAAATTTGTAGGATGTAGCCAAAGCAATATTTAGGGGGAAAATTATATTTCTTAATGCGTATGGCCACAAAAGAAAGAAAGAGCAAATCAATGAGATGGATAGGCAACTGGAAGAAAAATGAGAAAAAGAAGAAATTAAAAATCCCCAATTAAACAGCAAAATGGAAATTCTGAAATCAAAGTAGAGATTAGTAAATTGAAAGTAGTAAGAACACCATTGAACTAACAATTAAAACTAAAAGCTGGTGTTATGAAAAAAATGAAATAAACAATTGGTTAATTTGACTTAAAAAAGAAAAAAGAAGAAAACCAAATTACTAGCATCAAAAAAGGAAATGATAAATGCAACAGAAATGAAGATGAAATTAAAACAATTATTAGGAGTTATTTTACCCAAGTATGTTCCAATAATATTGACAATGTAAGTGAAGTAGATGAATATTTACAAAAAAATAAATGTGGATTGCCTGGCTTAACAGAAGAGGAGATAGAATATTTTACCCTAGCTTAGGAAAATAAATTTAACAAAGCATTAATGAATTTTTTAAGAAAATTCCTCAGGACCAGGTGGATTGACAAATGAATTCTACCAAATAATAATAATTTAAAAAACCCAGTCCCAATACTAAATAAACTATTTGAAAAAATAGGCAAGGAGGGGTCTTGCCAAATACCTTTATTGCAAAAATATGATGTTAATATCTAAAACAACAAGAACAAAAACAGACCAAAATTGTAAACTAATTTCCTTAATGAATATCAATGCAAAAATTTGAAATGAAATATAGCAAGGAGATTAGACTAATATAACACAAAGATCATACACTGTGACCAGGTGGGATTTGTACCAACAGAGTTGATTCAATATGAGAAAAACTATCAGCATATTTGAATATATGAATAACAAAAAACATATAATTATATCAAGTACAGAAAAAAATTTAAGCCTGCTGAGTAAAAACCTGAGTGCAACAGGGATGTCCATTATCACCACTACTATTCAAAATTGTGTTACAATTGCTAGGTATAAAAAATTAAGAAAAAGAAATTGAAAGCATAAACATGAACAATGAGGAAACAAAACTATTAGAGGTGACATGATGAACATCCCTGTTTCACTCAGGTTTTCACTGAGATTTTATTGAGATAAAATTTATCCTCATTACAGATAATACTTGATCGTGGTTTTACATAGATACTTTTTATTCTAAGAAAGGCTCCCTTGATTCCTATCCTTTCTTGTGATTTTTTTAATAGGAATGTTTGCTTTATTTTGTCAAAGGCTTTTTCTGTACCATTGATATAATTACATATAATCATACCTAGATAAGGTCAAAATGGATAAATGATTTAGACATAAAGGGTGATATTACAAATAAATTAGGAAAGCATGGAAAATATACTTGTCAGATCTATGGATTAGGGAAGAGTTTATGACCAAATAAGAGATGGAGGTGATTATGAGAAAGAAAATAGATAAGTTTAATTACATGAAATTTAAAAGCTGTAGCACAAACAAAACTAACAAAGCCAAATTAGAAGGAAAGCAAGAAATTTTTGGGAAAATTTTATAGCAGACATTCGTCAATGCAATAACAGAGTAAATGAACATGTAGATTTCATATGGGATCATAGATTTAAATCTGAAGAGACATGAAAGGTCATTAAGTCCAACTTCCTCCTTTTATAGATGAGGAAACTGAGAAGTGTCTTACCCAGGATCATACAGCTTGTAAGTGTTTGAGGCAGGATTCAAGTGTCTAAGGCAGGATACAAACCATTATAAATATCATTTATTATTTTTATATCATTATTTTATCATTTATATTATTTGGAGAATGACTGAACAAGTTACAGTATATGATTTATGATTGAATACTATTGTACTGTAAGAAATGATGAAGAAGATGACTTAAGAAAATATTTGGAAGACTTTTATAAAATGATGCAACATAAAGTGAGCAGAACGAAAAGAATAACATATAAAATAATAGTGATATTGTAATAGTAATCAGTGGTAAAAGACTGATGAATGTAATATAATAATCTATGACAATTCAAAAGGACTCATGATAAAAAGTGGTACCTACATCCAAATTGAGAAGTGATGGATTTGGAGTGTAGATTTAAGTATATTTTTCTTCATTTTTATTGCTTCTTTTGTCCCTCAACATAGCTAATGTGCAAATATTGTTGTGCATGACTTCATATGCATAATGGGTATCATATTTCTTGCCTTCTCAGTGGGTAATGGTAGGATAGAATGAGAGAATCTAGAATTGAAAATATTTTTGAAAGAGAATATTTGCCTGATTCTAATTGAGAGTTTATTTTAAAGAGAAGAGATAAGATTAGCTAGGTATGACTGAGCTAACTGAAGAGTGGACAGAAGAATTTGGAATTTACCCAATGGCCAAAAAGGAGCCTTTTACAGGTTTGGGGTCCAGAGCAGGGATGGAGGAAACTGTAGCCTCGAGGTCACATGTGTCCCTCAAGTGTGGCCCTTTGAGTGAATCAAAACTTCAAAGAACAAATATTTGAGGATCCTAGAGGACCACATGTGGCCTCAAGGCTGTAAGTTCCCCATCTCTGGTCTAGAGGGTATTTATGAAAGTCCTTCTTTTAAAGTTATTATTCTGAGAGCAGTATGAAGATTGGTAAGAAGTGGAAAAGACTGGAGATTTAGGAAATAAGAGGTTGCTACAATAATATTTTCAACACAGCACATTTATCTAGAACTTTGAGGTACTTTCCTTACAATAACCATGTGAAGGAGGTATTTGAGTGTTATTATATTCATTTGGTGATGATGAAACTGGCTCAGATAGTTGAAGTGATCTATTTACCTAATGTGACATGACTAATAAGTAATAAAAGGTTGGTTTTTTTTGATGAATAGTCCAATAATCTTTTCATTCTACTACTGTATCTTTTTGCTATACTAATCCAAGTCTCTCTAGGATCTTAGCAATGATCTCCTCTTACCTTTTGATTTTGAGGGAGTTTTGGATATGGCTCTCATAAAATTGGTTGATCTGTAAAGGATGCTTATGGCTGATCTGGATAGCTATGCTATAGGTGAGCAAATGTTGGAATACTGGGTCTAAAGGCAAGAGACCTGAGTGCAGAGGTGTGCTGGGGCCAGGTTGTAGTGCTTTAGGAGAGCCAACTATTAAATATTTAGTGTCAGCATTTATATCTCCGAAATTGGCAAATGTGACAGATCAGGGTTTGACTTGTAGTTTTGTTGATTGTTTAGACTTAGAATAGTGATGGAAAACAGTTAATAAGGCAGATTACACTTACAAATGTGTCTTGGAGACATTTTCTTTATTCTGGAGACCCACTTATTAAGCGTTTACCATCACATCTACCATCTCTGTTTGAATGTAAATCTCAGCATCCCTGACTGACTTTGAGGGGGTGAATCCCTGTTGTTCTTTAAAGTCTCATTATCTGTCTGACTCTATGATCAGTGAATATATAAACAAGATTAATCTATTGGGGAAGAGAGAGTCATAATTTTCTGTAATGAAAAATCTTTCCTTATTAATTGGGAAATTTTTTTTGAAAGGGTTAATAAAACAGGAGGGATAATTCATTTAGATTTCCAAAAGGGTCCTTGAAATCATTAGGTAAAGAGCATGGAGGAAGTTTGAAAGTTATTTAATCCTCTACTTTCATTTCTTCAGAAGCAGAAAATGAGGCCTAGAAGGCTAAAGCAACTTCTTCAAGTTTACTCAGGTAACAAGTAGCAGAGCTAGAATTCACAGTCTGGTTTTCTGATTCTGAATCCAGGGTTTTCTCTGGTTCTAAATCCAAGGCTCCCTCCACTATACCAGGTTTCACTCTTGACAGGAGATGTAATTGTGAAAGGAAATACCACCTTTCTATTACTCTCAATATTTTGAACACATTACTCTGAGGTTTGGCATAGGTAGTTTATGCCCAGAGGTTCAAAGACTATTGGAATAAAACTGAATGAGAGATCTTTAATGGGCTTTTTAGAGGAAGGTACAGAAATGTGAGGCAGTAAGAAGAGACAAATTTGGAGTCAGAGGAACCATGTTCAAATTCTAATTTTATGATTTGCCACCTTTTTGTTTTTTTGCCTAGGTCACATAAAATTTAAATGACTTGCGCAGAGTTACGTGAATTGCATGTATCAAGGGATGAAACCTGGACCCATCTTTCTGACTCCCTATTTACTCATGCCAATTCTTTAAAACTGTCTAGAATAAGGATATTAAAACTGAGGTTTGTGACTTTTTTTTAAAGTTAATATTTCCTTGTTAATCCTATTTTATTTGTGTATTTAAAAACATTATTGTGAAAAGTGGTCCATAACTTTCACCAGATTGCCAAAGGGATCGTGAAAAAAAATGTTAACAACCCCTAAACTAGAAAATTGGTCAAATAAGGCAATGCATGCAACGTCCTTGGTCACAGAGGCTTTCCTGCCTCATAAACCCCACCTTCTCATGCCTCTCAGCTCATCCCTGCTGTGCTTAGATTAATCACAGGGTGAGAGTGAGAAAGAACATGAGAACCTTAGGCTCTGCTCCCCTCTAGGCTCTGGGTCCAATGGTACTGCCTTCACCTTGAAAACTCTCAATAAAGCAGCAGCTTCATTGAATCATAGAATCTGAGATTTGGAGATTTGTGGTTAACTGATTTGCCAAAGGTTACATAATCATTTGCATGCCCTTATGGGAGAGGAATTGGGTTGCTTGCTTCCAAGTTTAAAGGTTTTTTTTTTTTTTTTCACTTCACTGTCAGGGAAACTTGAAGAGACCAACAGATCACTTACAGAACCCCTAAGGGCTACCAATGGTCTATAGACCACATTTTGTAAAGTGCTGGTGTAAAGAAGAATCTGACACAGTTGTGGTCTATTTAACTCAGCATCCTATCATCATTTAACAGCTGGGCCTCATAAGAACCGCATAATTTCAATGAGCTATCTACAAAGGAAGAATGGTAGGGAGTGTGTGGGAGAAAAGGAAAAGATAACAGACATATCTGTGGGAGTGTCAGTAAAACTTTCCATGGTTGGTCAGTGTGCCTTGATCCAAGAATAACTTGGCCTTAGTCCTTAGCTCATCTATTGCAAATTTAATTGTGAAGTTGAAGGCTTCAGACCACCTTGAGGTATGGCTGATGTGAGGAGGTTTTGCAGCACATCAGGTGTAAAAATATGTAGGGAAGAATCATAAATACCTTCACACTTTCATTGCTGAAGGATCCCACACCATCTGTCTCTGGCAGTTAGTTTCTTCCTATGTCTAACTGCCCAGGGAAGTTTTCACATATCTACTGAAGACTGTAGGAAGGAAACACTGATTAAATAAGTGTGAGTGCTATTAACTGGTGTTTTTCTTTCCAATAAAGCTAATGGGAAGGGAAGCAGACTCCAGTCCAGCTTTATTCCACTTGTATTATTAGCCCTTTGAGTAGACGGTAAACTCCCTGAGCGCTGAGACTGTTTCATTTGAATTTGTTTCTCTAGGACCTGGTACAATGCCTAGAACATACTAGATGATTAATAGATGCTTGCTGAATGAACATATTTGTGAACTAAATGTGGCCCTAGACTTCTGACTATTTTTAAAGTCTATGTCTAAACTCTTTGGAAGATATTAGTCTCAATAATTCCTAGTGCATCATAGGGAGTTCAGAAAGGCATTAATGAATTTCTCCTGGCCGCACAAAAGCACTTGCCATCTTATAGATTCTAGTATAGTTTTATAGAGAAGAAAACAGTGGCCAAAGGAAGACTAAAGTCACGTGTTGTCCTGTGTTTGACACACCTTATAAAGTGACTGGTAAAAATAGTACAATGAATCACAGATAAGAAAACAAAAGAGTGTTTTACTGGATTTTTCCTGGCTGAAATAATACATATAATTGTTTCAACTCTCTACTTTAGTTGTGTAGACATCTAGTTGACAAGATTTTGTGAGCTTAAAACTGTCACTAAATTCTACTACTTTCACATTTGCCAAGAAATGACAAATAAGATCTCAGCAATAAGGAATTCAGGATTTTGGTGGCAGTCTCATTGTTGGAATCCAGCAATAGATGCTGGTGATAGTTCCATTTGGAGAGATCCCCATGTTCTGATCATAACACAAAAAAGCAGATACACTGTCAGCATCTGTCCCTGCAAGCAGATCCTTTAGTCATTATTGTAAAGCCCATGGGCAATAAAGAATAAAACTGTGATATTTATTTTATGTACTTGTATCTCCCCTTCCCAGAGTACTTTCTCTCTGTCTTCAAACATGCTATTTCCCCCTCCTCCACATTTTTTGTTTGTCACTGCCATACTCCTGACTTCTCTGCCCTCTTAATAGTCCTTGTTTCTAGCCTTTAGGAACATAAAATCATAGATTTAGAGCTGAAAATGAAAGCAAAGGCCATCATGTCCCAAATCCTCACTTTCTGAGATGAGATCATTGATGTCCAGGAAGTTTACATGACTTGGCCCATGTGAGTCAGGTAGTAAACACCAGAGTCAGAATGTGAAACTAGATCCTCTGACTTGAGAATCAGTGCCTTTTCCATTGAACCTCAATATCTCTTGACTCATAGGAATCTTGATGCCCACCTCAACTAAGCAAGCCAATTTTTTTCCTCTCATTTATTGAGGATCTACTATGTGCAAAGCACTGTGCTAGATGCTGTGGGAGATATAGTAGGGAATTAAAACATTCTTTTCCCTCAATGAATTTATTTTGTAGTAAGAGTGGTAAGACATAAGCATAAATAAGCATATACTGCCAGAATTTCAAGGAGGGAGAGATCATTTATGACTGAGATGAAAAGGGAAGGCTTCATGGAGGAGTTAGCATCAAGGTCTTGTTTATGTACTAATGTGAAGGGTTGGGCAGCAGAGGATCAACAGTGGATTTTAGATTTAGGACTGAGTGGGAACTGAGAAGTTATCTAGTCCAAAACTGTTATTTTACAGTTGAAATTGTGGTATGTTACAGAGAAATGAAATTATTTTCTTATGATCACACAGATAGTAAGTGAAGAAGTCAGAATTTGAACCCAGGCCCTCTGATTCCAGATCAAGTACTCTCTCTACCATGTCATGCTTCCTTTGAAGCATGCATGGTACCTGGCATATAATCAGAAATTAATAAATACTTTTTGACTTGACTAATTGTGCTTTTTCTAGTCAAAAGGTCATTCTACGTGGCAAAGAACACAGGCATAACATAAGCATCAAGAAGCCCTACTTTCTCTTAATCATTTGTTATTACTATCCCATCTACTCAAAGCAGAATTCCAATCCTTTCTTTGAGCCTTCTCGTTCAGCAACCTTGTTGTTCTTACCTATGTTTATTGTCAAATAAAAGTTAATGACTTGCCATATCATTCAAACTACTCAAAATTATTTTATACATCTAGAAAAAAAATAACAAAATTCATCTGAAACACAAGGGAAAGCAGCTTAGCTGTACCAGATCTGAAACTGTATTATAAAGCAGCAGTCATCAAAACTACTTGGTACTGGCTAAGAAATAGGTGGCCGATCAGTGGAATACATTAGGTATGCAAGATACAGTAGTCAATGACTACAATAATCTACTGTTTGATAAAATCAAAGACTCCAGTTTGATAAAATCAAAGACTCAAAACAAGAACTATTTGACAAAAATTGCTGCAAAACTGGAAAATAGTATAGTAGAAACTAGGCATACATCAGCATCTTACACAATATACCAAGACACAGATAAACCGGGTACATGATTTAGACATAAAGGGCGATACTATAAGCAATTTAGGAGAGCAAGCAATAGTTCACTTGTCAGATCTATGGAGAAGAGAAGAAATTAGGACCAAACACGACACAGAGAACATTATGAAATGCAAAATGGATAATTTAAATTACATTAAATTAAAAAGGTTTTGCACAAACAAAGTCAATGCAACCAAGATTAAAAGGGAAGCAGAAATCTGGGAAACAAATTTTATATCCAGTGATTCTGATGAAAAGCTTCATTTCTAAAATATATGGAGAATTGAGTCAAATATTTAAGAATACAAGCCCTTCCCCAATTGATAAATGGCCAAAAGATATAAACAGACAGTTTTCAGAAGAAGAAATTAAAACTATCTCTAGTCATATAAAAATGCTCTAAATCACTATTGATTAGAGAAATGCAAATTAAAACAACTCTAAGGTACCACATCATACAGATCTGATTGGCTAACTTGACAAAAGAAGAAAATGATAAATGTTGGAGGAGATGTGGGAAAATTGAAACACTAATGCATTGTTAGTGGATTTGTGAACTGATCCAACCATTTTGGAGAGCAATTTGGAACTGTGGCCAAAAGACTATATAACTTTTGGTCCAGCAACTTCTAGTATCACAAAGTGATCAAAAAAATGGAAAAAGACCGACATTTACAAAAATATTTATAGCAACTCTTTTTGTGTTATCAAAGAATTGGAAATTTAGGGGTTGCCCTGTAGTAAGCCAATATATTTGATTCTTACAGGTCAGTTTCTATGTAGATGTCCTTGATGAATGCGGCTTTGGTCCCTGGCCTTGATGTCTACTCTGTAGAGCATCCTTTGTTATGTGAATGAGTTAACTGACTGTCCCAAAGATTTTTTGGTGCCTTTATAGCAAGGCCTGATCCAGGACTCAGATAAAAATTTTGACAGTGTGCCCTAATTAGGACCCTTTGTGATGTGGCTTGGCAGCTTTTTGTTAGGCTAGCTCCTTGGGCCTCCCAGGTCTACACTTAAAGGACTTTTATTTGGGATCTTGACATGAAAGCCTTTACTCCCAGACATTAGGCACCTAAAGAACATATTCCTTATCAAATTATCCATTCTGTATTAGTTCCAGGATATAACAGACTAAAGACAATGATAACACCTATATAACATATTCCTTATCAAATCGTGTTACTTCCAGGATATAACAGGCTAAAGACAATGATAGTAAAACTTGAGTCTTTTTCTTCTTTTGTATCATTTTGCTTTATAAAATCCTTGTTCAAAGAGTCATTAAATGGAGTTCCTGGTTCTTCCTTGAACTACCCCCATGGTCTTGTCATTATTATTCACATCTCTGATCATGCTTAAGCGCTGGGCACTGAGCAGCCCATGACAATGCTCATTAATTGGAGAATGGCTAAACAAGTTATTTTATACAAATGTAATGGAATCCCATTGTTCCATAAGAAATGACGACTAAGTAGATTTCAGAAAAACCTGGAAAGATTTCTATGAACTGATGCTGAATGAAGTGAGCAGAAACAAAAGAACACTGTACACAGTTATAGCAATGTTATGCAAGAACCAACTTTGATAGACTTAGCTCTTCTCAGAAATGTAATGATCTAAGACAATTACAAGACTAAAAATGGAAAATGCTATCCATATCCAGAGAAAGAACTATGGAGCCTGAATGCAGATAGAAGCTTACTATTTTCTCTCCTTTTTGGTTCATTTTTTTCTTTCTTGTGGTTTTCATCTTTGATTTTGTTTCATCTTTACAATATGACTAATGTGGAAATATGTTAAATATAATTATACATATATATAGCTATATCAGATTACATGCTATCTTGGGGTGGGGGGAGAAGAAGGAGGGGAAAATTAGGACTCAAAATCTTATAAAAATGAATGCTGAAAACTAAAAATAAATAAATGACTTAAAATTAAATTAAATTTAAAAAAATTAAAAAGAATATTAATGAAAAGATACATTAAAAAAAGAAAAGATACATTCTTCTGCAATAAAAATGTATATAAGAAAAAGAAAGTTAATGACTGAAGTGTTGGGAAGTTCAGTTCAGATAGTTGAGAGACATGGCACCAGGGCACACCAAACCAATGGGGAAGATATCTTATGAACCCATGGTACTTTGTCATGCCCTAAGTGAGATACCATGTAGACTACCTACATGCCTTCACCCCAACTGAATATCTTTTAAAGAATCATTTTTCAAGGAAAAGTCTCTTCAGAAATAGCTATTGAGATTTTTCGACATTTTAATCATTTATCAATTCTTCTGTATTTTTTTACAAACTTGGAAAATCAAAAGAGTCATAATAATGTAATTCTCTAAGACTCATTTGAGTCAAAAGGCTTCAACAGTTTAACAATGTTTTATTTTTTCATCTGTTATCCATTCTCATAATCCCATAGTTCCAGATTCTTTTGCTCCTTGTTTCTGGCTTACTAAAATATTTAGCACTTGACTCTTACTCTGGATTAAAAAAAAACAGATTTCTTCAGAGTTAGTGTAGTGCATTCAAGAGAGTAATAGACTAAAAATAAAGATAAATGTTTTCTACTCCTGTCTTTCCTACTGACTCATCTTGTGATCTCTTATTTTCCCTATTTGGGGATATTGATAACAATACTCTTATATGCATTTCCCTTTATAGTTTTCAAAGTAATATCATATATAAATATGTAACTAGACCCATATGACAGTCCTATCTACCAATCCATCTCTCCATCCCAGGTATCTTGCTAATCTTTTCCCATTTTCTTCTCTGATAGCCTTTTTCAACAGAACTGAGAAGGGGAATGGGGATCAATCTCCCCACTGATTCCTTCTTATCTGCCTAAATACACACACACACACACACACACAAACATAGGGGAAAAAAGTCATATATATTTAATGCTTCTACTTCCTCACGACCTACTCTCTTTCCTGACAGAATTAATGAATTCATCTTTGGAACTTTAACCTGAGAATGATCTCTACTGATTTTTCAATCAGGTGAATAAATGCAAAGTTATCCCAAAATAATATTGATATTTAATATTTGGTCAAATGTAAGTCCCATCCCCCATCCATCTGATTACACTATGCTCATGATGTCATTGGTCCTCTTTGAGAAAGAATGATGAACAACAATATGCCCTTCCATGCATGTGTTCCTGTAACAACAATGCAATATTCACAATGTCTACAGTTACTATAAATATGCCTGTATAGTTATTTATCACAAAATGTAAAAAGCTCTCTACATGGGGGACATAGCCAGAATATTTATTCAAATACCAGAAAGCTGAGCCCCAAAACTAGGAAGTCAAAGCCATCACAGTAGCCATGGAGTTGGCACACATAGTTAATGCATTAAAATCCACATTCTCAAGTCCTCAAAACAAAACAGGCTCCCCCAGGCAAAGATCCTCCTCTTCTCACTCATAGTAACTACTCAGCCTTCACACAGCTTGTTCCCAGAAGATCTGGCCCCTGGCAGTTCCCATCCCTGGCAGTCCTCAGCAGAAGTTCTGGGTAGTTCAGAAAAGAAGTTCGCACTGCCATCACTGCCATTTCTAGTCACCAAGCTGCCTTCAGCCCAACCCCTACTGGGCTCCAGCTCCTTCCTGCCCCTCCCCTTCCTGCTATGTCAGAAAGTTCAAGGGGCATGGAAGACCTTCAAATCCCATTACCATTACAGTTCCTCTCACCATGATACCCTTTCTGTCCACCCTTCTCATTTTTCCACCTCTTACTCTGGTAACAGTAAGTACCAATAGCACTATTTCCTTTGGAAATGTCATGCAAAATATGGTTCTCCTTTCTATCTCTATGCCTGCTTAGGTCAAAACTCCCTTCTTTGGCTAGAATTTTCCTGCATATGTTGTCTCTAACCCCATTAAAAGTACAATGTTTTCCCCTTGTTGAAGACAAGGATGTCTCACTTGTAAAAAATTGTATCTCTGCCAACTAGCACAGGGTTTAGTTGACTAGGCCCTTAATTACTGGTTTTAATTAACTTATTCATTTTAAATTAGCATAAATAAGGAAGACAAATTCACCATTTTACTTTTACTATAACTCATAGGCTCACAAATCTGAAGTTGTAAAGGGTATCTGTTGCCATCTGGTACAAGCCCCCCTCCATTTTTAGAGTAAGGAACTAATGCCCAAGGAAATTAAATTACTTGCCCAAGATCATACAGGGAGTAAACATCAGATGTAGGATTTGAACGGGTATACTCTGACACAAAGTTATATTTTTATAAATGTAGCAATGTATGGCTGTGGAAGTTGGACTATAAGGAGAGCCAAGTGCTGCATAATTGATGCTTTTGAATTGTGGTGCTTGGAGAAGACTTTTCAGAGTCCCTTAGGCAACAAGGAGATCGAATCAGTCAATACTTAAAGAAAGTAATTCAAACTGCTCACTGGAATGTCAAATAAGAAGCTGAAACTTAAATACTTTGGCCACATAGTGAGAAGACCAAACTCAATAGAAAATATCCTGATATTGGGTAAGATTGAAGGCGGAAGGAAAAGGGAACAGCAAAAGATGAGATGGCTAGATAGTGTCAGGGAAACATTGAAAAATAACTTGGAAAAGAGATAGTAGAGGATAGAACTATCTGGCTTGCTAAGGTCCATACGGTCACTAAGAGTTGAATGTGTGAAAGACTGAACAACAATAACTCTGACACAAGAGTAAGTACTCTTTCCACTGTACTTCAAAGCTTTCCCATGACTGATTTGCCTTCTTACTCTATTATTCTGCTATCATTCTCACAG
The DNA here is from genome assembly GCA_028646515.1 of Pseudochirops corinnae. Classification (NCBI taxonomy): domain Eukaryota; kingdom Metazoa; phylum Chordata; class Mammalia; order Diprotodontia; family Pseudocheiridae; genus Pseudochirops; species Pseudochirops corinnae. The sequence goes on along the minus strand of CM053589.1, from coordinate 52,464,324 downwards.
ACTTCATTTTGAGGATTCTTTGAACATCCTTATCATCCTGTTTCTCAGCCTTTTGAATTCCAATGATTTCTTCCTACACCACACACTGGTATAGTCATACCTGAAACCCCATCTTCTTAGGTCACTTACTAGAACTCTATTACCTCCAAGATTCCAAACTTCAAAATTTGACTACCTGACTACAACCTCTTATCCTTCCACTTTTTCCACCATGTCACAACAAACTGATTTTCACCTTAGTCATAATCACTAATCCATTGAACCTTCCCTAATGGCTTATTTTATCCTTCCCCCTCACTTTGGTTTCACTCTTCTCCATTTGTAGCCTTAAATCCATGATAATAACACCATTATAAAAATGCCACTAGTTTCCACTTTGGAATTATTCATCTTCTCTCACTTTCCATCATTCCTAACCTTCTGAAGCTTTTCCCTGGTTAATTTTTACCACTTTATTTATCTTTGTCAACAGGCATTACTGGGGGAAAAAAAACAAAAAACAAAAAGCAAAAACCTACATTGAAGTTATTTCATTTACAAATTTGTAGAGTATAACTTAGCTAAACCCTCAAATCCTATTCAATAAGATTTCAACTCTATTATAAAGTCTCTATCTCCCTCTCAAGAGTAAGTATTATCAACCTTTTGAGTCTTCCTCACACCTCTAACAACTTGACCAATTCCTTATGCAAATTTTTAGCACCCAAATTACTTTCCTACTTCATTTTGATGGAGGCCACCAAAAAGCAGCTCTCTTAACTCCCCTCCATTAATCTTCTACAAATTAGCATCAATATCTCCTACTCTCCAGGTCTAAACAGCAGCATCCCTTTTCTAGAAGGGACTAATCTCACTATTTTAATCCCTTGGAGGGGCATGGTGCAGGAATCATCCCTGATGCATCTCTGATTACTCCTTTTTCCATTGACTTCAACCCATCTGCTTACAAACCTGATTAAAAAATATTGTTGGGTAGACAATTCTGTGAAGATGGTGGAATAGGTCAGAAAATTCCAAACTGTCAAGATTTTCACCCACAAAGGAGTTAATATAGCACCTTAGGGTGCACAAAGTGTAGGTAGAGATAAATAAGAACAGGGGCCAACAGGGATTTTCCTGAGACAATTTGAGGAGATCTGAAGAAAAATCCTAGGATAACATTTGGTGCTGGGTTAGGTTCTGTTTTAACAACGAGGGACAAGCCATAGGGTTAGTTGGTTTGAGAGACTGCCTCTGGCTCAGTCACAGGAACTTTTACCCCCATGATAGTGAGGGGAGTTGGACTTCAGAGCCCTGGAAGATGGAGGGGACCTCTGCTGACCAGGAATGTCAGACTCAGCCATGCTGCAAAAAGTGGCTGTGGTGAGACAGAACTAGCACATGCCTGTTGAGTGCAGAAGCAGTGGAGCAGAAAGCCCCTGGCTGTGGACACTTCTAGGAGGTTGAAGGCTTGGCTTTGGTTTGTGGCTAGAGCTAAGAACTGAAGGTCTAGGGCAAAAAGCACCAACCCTCACATCTCAAGGCTAGAAGTGAATAAAAAAATTAAACCATCACCACAAAAATCGCACAGGCAAAGGAAAAAGAATCCAACCATGGAAAGGTCTTATAGGAATAGAGAAGACTAGGGTTCATCTTCAGAAGAGATTTTGAAGTAAAAAAACCCAAAAGAGTAACATCAAATGGTCACTTGCCCAAAAAAAAGAATTCATAGAAGATCTTAAAAAAGACTTTAAAAATCAAATGACAGAGATGGAGGAAAAACTAAAAAAAAAAAAAAAAAGAATAATCCAAAAAAAATGAGGTTATGAAAGGAAAGTCAACCAATTAGAAAAGAAAATATGGAACTTTAAGGAAGAAAATGGCACCTTGAAAATTAGAATTGGGCAAAGTGAAGCCAGTGAAATTATAAGAGATTGAAAAATAATTAAAGAACACATGAATAGTGAAAAAATGGAAGACAAATTGAAATATCTTATAAGAAAAACAACAGATTTGGAGAACAGATCTAGAAGAGAAAATATAAAATTAATTGGGTTAACTGAAAGTTATGATCAAAAAAAAGAATCTTGATATAATAATACAAGAAATAATTAAAGAAAATTATTCTTAAATATTAGAACAAGGGGAGAAAGTAGAAATAGGAAAATTGATCAATCACCACTTAAAAGATATCCTATGAGGAAAACTGATAGGAATATCACAGTCAAATTCCAAAACCCCCAACTCAAGGATAAATTGTTAAAAACATCAAGATTAAAGCAATTTGAATATGTTGCTGCCACAATTAGACTCACACATGACCTGGCCATAGAGACATCAAGACACTGCAGATCTTGGAACATAATTTATCAAAGGGCAAAAGAACTGGGACTCGGGCAGAAAATATCATACCCTGCAAAGTTATGTATTATCCTGAAGGAAAAAAATGAACATTTGATAAACTCTCCTATTTTCAAGACTTTGTTTAAAAAAATTCCTGAACTCAATAGAAGATTTGACATACAAGAACCAACAGAAATATAACATAAGCATCAAAGACTGATTATAAGGGACTCACAAGGACAGACTATTTACTTTTTATATATAAAATGTATGTCTAAGAATCTTATTAACAATTGGGTAGCTCATAAGAAAGATTGGGGGTAAACATGAGTATGATATGAATTTTAAAAGTAAAACCATTTAGTAACAGCTAGAAAAGAGTAATTATTTTATACAAATGGGGTGTAAGAGGAAGAATAAATACCAAGGAATTAGAAGGGGAGGAGGGCTTGTAGTTCTGGTAATCTACTTTCATGAAGAATGGATTTAAGAGGGAACAATATATATGTACTTAAAAGAACATAAAAATATTTTAAATTCAGAAGAAATAAAGTGGTAGAGGTATAGGTAGGGAGGGAGAGAACAAGGGAAAATGTAAAAAAAAAAAAACCCAATCCAAAATAGAAAAAAAATAATCAAAAGCTAAAAAAAAGAAAAAAAGTTAAAACAAAAGATTGTCCTTGTACCACTTATACCAACAAGATATTTTTCTTTATTCTCTGCCCCTGGACTAACAGACCTCTGGAAAAAGTTGTTGACATCTGATGCTTCCACTTTCACCACTATCTTCTCTCCTGACTTCCTTTAAAAGTATGTTTTATATGCCTCAGTCTACTGAAACTTCTCTCTCATTTCTCACCAATGGCTTTCTAAAAGCTAAATCTCTCACAGGAGTATGTTTGAAGATTGAGACAAACATTTACAGGCCTTAATTCTATAAAAACCCAAAAAACCACAATGATTTCTAAATATCTTTATCAGTGTGTTGTGAGTTTTACCTGGCAAATTTTTGATCAACCTGATAAATGTACAGGGTTGTGAACCTCATTTTGAGACTTTGATTGTACCTCCCTATGGAAGGCATGAACCTGCCCTTTGAGACCTCATTGAATATGAGAGCATGTTCTTAAACTCATTCATTAGTTATGAAGTGATTGGCTTGAGCTGCTTTAAATTGATTAGAGATTAATTATGTAGTTTGCTCTGGGTCAGGGTCATCTTTTTGTGCTAGGAGTATAAAAGGAAATCTTCATTGAAGAGTTGGTCCTTTGACCCTTTTCTGATGTGTTCCAGAGAGCAACAGGCCTAAGAGAGAATTTGGGCCCTATAATGAAAAAGCTGTGCATACTGTCTCCCCACCAGGGTGTATCATTAGTTGCCTTAGGAGAAAATCTTATTTCAGATGCATTTGCTCTCAATTACCCAACTGGTGAGGAGAGTTCCTAGACTCTGAGTTTCTGAGTTCCCTGAGACCCAGACTTGAAGATGTATCTTTCACCCTGAGATATGAACATCACAGAGAGAAGAAGCCTATGGCCAAGTTCAAGAGGTCAGGACTCTAGTCTCTAGAGCAATGGCTCTCAAACCTGGGGGGGTTGTGACCCCTTTGGGGGTTGAACAACCCTTTCACAGGGGTCGCCTAAGACCATCGGAAAACACATATTTCTGATGGTGTTAGGAACCACGACACCGCTCCTCTATCGTCTCCAGGTGGGTCTGCCCACATGCAGATATGCTCACATATGAGTATTAAAGGGTCACAGTATTAGGAAGGTTGAGAATCACTGGTCTAGAGAGAGAAAGATGAGCTCCTTAGTATCATCAGCCTTGTTGTTGCCTCTCTAACAACTCAAAATTAATGAGGAGTCTGGAATTCAGCCTCTGGTGAGAGAAAGGAGACATTATATATTCAACCCTAGTATTTTGAGTTCCATTTTTTACATCACCAATTATTATAAACTACTTGGTAAGGAATGACAAGTCACCCCCTGGAGCCTCTCTGCTTTTGGTGGTTTCTCTGGACTATCTGGAGATAGTTCTTCTCTTTTGGGTGTTGATGTTATGTTCTGAAGTAACCAAATGAATGAATTGGTCCTTCTTTAGCTAATAGCACTTTGGGATCTTATTAGATAAACATTAATATTTTTGACTTAATAACAAATGCCTGGAAGTGAGATAAGAAAGGATTTTGAATTTAGAGCGTGCAACCCACAGGGATGCATTAAAAATTCTTACAGGTTTTTAGCAAACCTTTAATATTTTAATGAAGCATTTTATGTGCCAATAGTACTTAATATTCTAAATGAAGCCTATTCTCCTTCTGATATGCACATGTAACTACCATTATGCTTTGTCAAGGAGAGAGCTGGGAGAGAGCCCCTATCTGCATAGTGGAGTTTGGCTTTATGCAGAGGCCAACAATAAAGTCTTTTGACTTTTGACTAAGCTGAGGTTACTTCATAAGGACTGCAAAGCTTCAGTAAGCATTTTACATTTTATTCAAAACACGTGAGTTGGATAATGATAGCAAGTTTCAATATGGTCTCGGTTAAAAATAAATTCACAGTTTTTCTAATGTCATTCTCTCCTTCCAAGTGAACAACACATGTGAATGGCAGGATCTGGAGTGTGAGGGGTCACTTGCAGATTTTCAGGAAGATGTGAATCTCAGCAAAGATGGTTCATGTAACTTAGTTAATTGCCAGCATCAAACAGACCTGAATTGGATTCTTGAGTTTCTTTCCAAAGCGTGGCAGTTCACCCCTACCTGCTTTCCATCTTCCCCCTCCAGAAAAAGGAATGGAAGAAACCATTAGAAAGACAGACTTGAGAAAAAATATTTTCAGCTATCTAACTTACTTGGTGCTTATATGAATTAAAGGAGAGAAGAGAAAGGGGTAGGAACTCTTTGTAAAGATAGATAAAGGGGAAGTATGGAGATATTCTGCATATATGTACTGATTCCTGTAGGTAATGGGATGCTGATTATTGGATAGATTGACAAAGATTGCCTAGGAGGTCAATTTACTTTAGCAATTATGTGGTTTCCCTGAAATTTTTTACATATTTTTTTAGTTTCTGGAGTACATATCCTTCCTGCATCCCTCCCTACTGGAGAAGGATTCAGCTTTAATGACTATTCTAGTGTTGGAGCTTCAAGTGGGAGAAAAAACAAACAAACAAACAAAAAAACAAGGAGAAACTAGGACTCCTCTCCAAACATTATATCGTTTTTTTTTTAAGTTGAGGGATTGGGGAAGAAATGATCTTAAGATCATAGATTTAGAGCTATAGACTTCTGAGGCTATCTGGCTTAACTCCATCATTTTATAGCTAAGGAAAGTAAGGATCAGTGATTAATTCCATCTCTGTTTACAGAGTGCTTCATTATCACTGTGAGGGAAGAGAAATGAGAAATATGCAAGAAAATCATGAAAAGAGAGTCAATACTTTGACTGAAGAAAAGAATAAGAAAAGAAAAATAAGAAAAGAAAAATAACTTAAAAAATAGACTAACTCAAATGACAAGAGGCCCAAAAAAGCCAATGAGGAGAAGATTGCCTTAAAAAGTCAAGTGTTCCAGATGGAAAAAGAATCTCAAAAGCTTTCTAAAGAGAATAATTCCTTCAGAATTAGAGTGGAGCAAATGGAAGCAAACGACTTTATGAGAAATCAAGATACTATTAAACAGATCCAAATAAATGGAAAAATAGAAGGCAATGTAAAATGTCTCATTGGAAAAACCACTGAGCTGGAAAATAGATCCAGGAGAGATATATTAAAAATTATTGGACTATCTGAAAGCCATGATCAAAAAAAAGAGCCTAGAAGTCATCCTTCAAGAAATTCTCAAGGAAAATTTCCCTGATATTTTAGAACTTTAGAACTTGAAAGAATTCACCAATCACCTCTTGAAAAAATTCCCAAAAAGAAAACTCCTAGCAATATTATAGCCAGGCTCTATAGTTCCCAGATGAAGGAGAAAATATTACAAGTGGCCAAGAAGAAACAATCTGAATATTGTGGAAACACAATCAGGATAACACAGGATCTACAGTTTCTACATTAAGAGTTCAAAGGTCTTAGAATATGATACTCTGGAGATCAAAGGAGGTAGGATTCAAACCAAAAATCACCTACCCAGCAAAACTGGGTCTAATGTTTCAGGGAAAAACATGTTCATTTAATGAGATGGAGGACTTCCAAGCATTCTCAATGAAAAAACCAGAACTGAATAGCCAATTTGACCTTCAAATACAAGAAGGAAGAGAAGCATGAGAAGGTAAACAGGGAAAAGAAATCATAAGGAACTTATCAAAGTTGAACTATTTACATGCCTATGTGGAAAAACAATAACTGTAACTTATGAAACTTTTCTCAGTATGAAGATAGTTGAAGGGAATATAAATGTGTGTA
>CM053589.1:52436686-52457086 GCA_028646515.1 Pseudochirops corinnae | reverse complement strand
ACTCAAAATCTTGTGGAAATGAATGATGCAAACTAAAATAAAATTTAAAAAAAAGAAGAAGAAGAAGAAGGAAGAATGAAAGGAAGGAAGGAAGGTAGGAAGGAAGGAAGGAAGGAAGGAAGGAAGGAAGGAAGGAAAGAAGGAAGGAAGAAGAAAGAAAGAAAAAAAGAAAGAAAGAAAGAAAGAAGGAAAGAAGGAAAGAAAAACTATGACTTAAATACAAAGACTACCTCTGGCTTCCTGAAATCAAAGCTTAATGAGAGAAGTACACTTAAAGAAGCTAATCCCTCTGTAAAACTTCTTAAAGTGCCATTCAGTACTATAAAATGGACAGTTCTTGATTTGTAAAGTATCCTTAAAAAACACATACATACAAGGAAAAAAATATTGATGAAACAAGACAGTCTTAGGTCACATAATAAACACACACTCATATATACATATATGTGTGTATATATATATATATGTATATATATATATATATATGTATTTAGATATATATTTCTACATGTGTGAATGTGTGTATACACACACACACCCATAGCAGATATCATTTCATCAAGTAATGGCAAAGTCTTCTTACAAAAGGTACATACCCAGAGATAAGTCAAATGCTTCTGAAAGTGGTTTACCTTTGGATGCGTCCTTTGAAAAACCTAAGGCCTAAGAAAAAAATCAAATGGCCCTCTATTTGTAATATTCTGGTGTCCTCAGTCAATATGTCCACAAAAAAACATACAACAAATTTCTGAAACATGAAGATATAATTGTTGGAAACAAAAGAGGTTTATAATGGCAATTCTGAACCATGTCATCATCACCACAAACTGCAGCAAGATTATCCTAAAGGAACTCAGACTAAGTGATCAATTGAGTTTGTGGATTACAATAGTAGAAATAGTATTCTAGGCTGTAAAAATTTGGTACCCTTCAAATGCCACATAAGATAAGATGACATGGTCATTAGAATTGAATATCAGCCATCTTTCATGGTCTGATAGATTTCAATTCTCCATGTTTCAAATACAAACCTCAAAAGAACTTTCAACTAATAAAATGTACTGGCATTATACCATTATTACAGATGAAACTGTTGTGTGCTATCTCCTGGATATAAATTTGATGCACAAAAAACTAAGAACAACATTTTTCATAAATGTCACCAAACCAAATATTCATAATATCCAAACTACAGACCCATTTGTAAAAACTTTCACAATACAGAGACGTATCAAAAGAGACCCAATGGTAAGATCAGAAATTGAGGTGAATGTCATTCCTATCATGTAATCTGTTGCTACAGATTTACAGATTCTTTTGGTGAACTTAAAGTAGATTAATTTACATCCTAATACAATTCAATTACCAAAAATAGATATTTGATTCTCTATACAATCATTCAAAGAACACTAAATATAAAAGAAGAATCGTTACAGGACCATTTGTGTTTGAATGCCAGTTTAAAAGATGAAACAAAATTATGGCAATGGTGATGGTGATAAACCATGTTTTGTTTTCTTTTAATAAAAATTTTAAGGTTTAAAATTTTTTCATGTATCTTTATCTTATTGAAGCTAGAACCCTAGGTGTTTGCACAAAGTGGTTCAATTATCTTTCTGCATATGAAACAGATACAGGTTGCTGCTTCTTCAATCTAGTCTACCATTACTCATTCTTTCCCCCCTAAATTAATAGATTTCTGCCAAGATATTTTAAGGAAATTTGAAGTACTAACTATAATTCATAGCTATATCGAATCTCCTCGAAAGATAGCATAGAGTGATGATTGAGTATTGGATTTAGAGAAAAGAAGAAATAGAGCTGAATCCCAACTCAGACACTAGCTATGTGACCTTAGCCAAGACTGTAAAATTTGCTGTGCCTCTATTTCCTCATCTGCAAAATGAAAAGTTTAGATTTGACCTCTAGGGTAATTGACTTCCTACCTGTAAATCTATGAAACTGTGATCTTTCTAGCCTGAAGACAAGACAAAAGAATGTGGAATGTAATTAGTTCATCCTCCAATTTTTCATTTTCTGAGGCCATGAATCCATACCAACCAATTAGCATGGTAGCTCTTCCTCTCTCTCAATTATTAGTAATCTATTTAGGGTTAACAAAAAGTTCATATTTACAAACTTCTTCATTATTAATTTAATCCAATAATCCCAGAGTCACATAGAAAAATTGCTAAAAACTACAAATAAGAGTTTACCTACTGGCCCCTGCACCTGGTTAACTAAAAATAAAACTTCAATTCCAAACTTAAAAAAAAAAAATGTGTCTAGCAGTTTTGTGTAGCTGTTCAAACGAGTATGCTAATATAAAAACCAAATATCATTTATTCAGAAGGGGAATTAACTTTTATAATAGTACACATATTTCAGAAATTCCCCGTGTAGATAAATATTGCTTTTCCCCTCGTACTTAGATTTCCTCTACAAAGACTTACTCTGTTCCATTGAATTCTTCTTTTCTGTAAACTGAGAATCACAAATGAATATATGCATGCGAGACAAGGCAGATACATTTATTGCTAAACTAATACTCCTTGTATTAATATGTTTCAAAGGGTTTTCAACATTAATATGCAATATAATAAAAAAGAAAAATTAATTTACATGTTTAAGAGGTCATATTTTATCATCAATCTGAAATACGAATCCAAAAGAAAGTTAACTGTTAAATTATTCACATGTGGATGCATATACATTTATGGATATATAGAGATAAACAGACACATATGTATGTATATTCATACACATGAACATACATACATAGAAAAACATTCTACAAACCATATATGTATACTCTGTTATCCTGTTCACTCTTCCTCCAAGTAATGCTCTCACAAAGGTCCCATTGCTCTTACTCCTGTAGGTAGGCTTAAGAAATATGATCCATTCTTGAAGAAGCTGCTCTCCTAAAGTGTCCTACTCAGCACTCTATATGATGTTCTTACAAACTTTTCTGCTCTGTACTCTCAGTTCTGCTCAACATAGGAGAATTCAGTACTATACAATTTTGACACTCAGAATGTTACTATACTAATCAGAAGAGGCTTTATGTCATTGAAATATTAATTTAATTCTTTCTCCAATACCTCCTAATTTATTATTCTTTAAATCATTTGCTTATTCTTTTGCCCATTTATAATTTATTCATTCCCTCAATGTCTCTTACTCAATGTGCAAGTTGATTTTAATAGAAAACTCAATAAACAAAAAACTCCCTTGACCCACACTAATAATTTTTTTTCCCCTAGCCCTAGATGCATAAAGAGCACTTACTTAATGCATTGATGTTTGTTACTTCCTAATACCCTACTCACCTCTGGTTACTTTGTGAAAGAAATGTTCTGACTTTTATTTTCTACCAAATATCCTTTTTAATCGAGCTGTTATACAAAATATAATATTTGGGGGTACAAATTAATCTTCCTTTTCTCTCTTGACATTCTCATCAAGAATTATCTTGGTATATCATTGGTGGAGCATTTTCATAAAAAGTAATTTAAAAGATTTTAAAATAAACATATTTTAACCAATTGGAGTATACCATAATGGAAAAAGAACAATGCCTGGCAGATAGTTGGCACTTAATAAATGCTCACAGGATTGAATTTCATTTCTATTTGAATATATCCTTCCAGGTTTACCTTTAAATTTTCCCTGGATGATTTGCCTCAGCTGAGTTTCACACTAAGCCTTCTGTATACTAATTATCCCTTTTCATGATGTTGAAGTAACACTTCCGCAGTAACGTTTTGCAAATGAGCTTTTACTCTTATCTGTGTGGTGCACTTGACTGTCTTGTTTTGTTTTTCTTTTTTTGTTTTTTTTGTAAAAGAGAAAGAATGAGCCATTACCAAGTAAATTAGTTTCTTAGCTCTTTTGTACAATATATTTTAGCAAGGATTGTATCTGTTAAGTTTCTCTAAAAATGCAATGATCATTTGTTCATTTTTATACAGCTTTCATTTTTAGTTACTTTTCAAATTAGAGCCAATGATTTTCTCAAATATTTTTCTAATTATATGTAAAAATTTTAAACATTTTTTAAATTTTGAGTTCTAAACTTGACCTCTCCCTCTGTCTTTTCCCTCCCTCCCTTTGCCCATTATTTAGAAGATAAGCAATATAATAAGTTATAGATGGCCAATCATACCAGACATATTTCCATATTAAGTCTTGTTGTAATATATATATATAGATATAGATATATATGCAACAAAACAAAAAGAAATTAAAAAAAAAAAGCATGATTCAATCTCTGTTCAGATTCCATCAGGTTTTTATCTGGATGTGCAAAGAATTTTCATTGTGAGACCTTTGGGATTGCCTTAGATCATAGTGTTGCTGAGAATAACAGTCATTGATAGTTAATCTTCAAACAATATTGCAGTTACTATGTACAAATTCTCCTGGTTCTCCTCATTTCACTTTACATGAGCTTGTATCTTTCCGAGGTATTTTCTTTTAATTCATGCTGCTTGTCATTTCTTATGGCACAATAGTACCCCATCATAATCATGTACCAAAACTTGTTCAGCTATTCTCCAATTGATGGACATCCCCTCAATTTTCAGTTCATGTCCACCAAAAAAAATAGCTGCTACACATATTTTTGTACATATAGGTCCATTTACTTTTTTTTTTCTTTAATTCTTTTGGATATAGACTTTGTAGTCCTATTGCTAAATCAAACAGCATACACAGCTTTATAGCCTTTGGTGCATGTTTCCAAGTTTCTCTCTAGAACTTGGATTAATTTACAATTCCACTAATAGTATATTAGTGTCGTAATTCTCCTACATCTCCAATTTATCATTTTCCTTTTCTGTCATATTAGCCAATCTGATAGATGTAGATGGTATCTGAGAATTGTTTTCTTCTGCATTTTTAGTGAATTAAAGCATTTTTTCATACAACTATCAATAGTTTTGATTTCATTATCTGAAACCTGTCTGTTAACATCTTTTGATCCTTATCAATTGAATAATGACTTGAATTTTTATAAATTTCACTCAGTTCTCCATGTATTTGAAAAGATGATGCCTTTATCAGAGACACTTACTGTATATCTTCACTTCCCAGTCTTTTTCTTTCCTTCTAATGTTTTTGTTTCTGCAAAAACTTGTTAATTTGATGTAATCAAAATTATTATTTTTGCATCCTGTAATGTTCTCTGTCTCTTTTTTTGGTCATAAATTCTTCTGTTAGCCATAGATCTAACAGATAAACTATTCCATACTTTCCTAATTTGCTTACGATATTACCTTAATGTCTATATCTTGTGCCCATTTTGACCTTATCTTGGTATATAAAGTGAAATGTTGGTCTCAACCTGTTGCTTTGTAGTTCTTCAGGTGTTTCAGTTCTTCATTAACCCATGTGAAGTTTTCTTGGCAAAAATGTTGGACTGGTTTGCCATATCCTTCTGCAGCTCATTTTATAGATGAAGAAACTGAGGCCAATAGGATTAAGTTACTTGCCCAGGGTCACATAGCTAATAAGTGTCTGAGACTGGATTTGAACTGAAGACATCCTGTTCCTAGGCCTAACACTCTCTCCAGTGTATCATCTGGCTTTTAAACTGCTTCCTAGTTTTCCTAACAGTTTTTGCCAAATGGTGAGTTCTTGTTTTAAACAGATTTGCTGTGGTCATTTACTACTGTGGAGTCTATTCAATCTATTCCACTGATCTACCATTCTATTTCTTAGTCAGTACTAGATTGCTTTGAGGATTACCACTTTGTAGCACAATTTGAGATCTTGTATGAAAAATTCACAATCCTTCACATTTCTCATTGATTGCCTTGATATTCTTCATCTTTTGTTCTTTCAGATAAGTTTTACCATTTTTTTTTAGATCTATAGAATACTTTTTGGTAGTTTGATTGGTATGGAATTGAAGAAGTAAATTGAATTAGACAGAATTGTCATTTTTATTATATTGGTTTAGCCTAACCATGCACAATTAATACTTTTCTAATTGTTTAGATCAGATTTTCTGTGAAAAGTATTTTGTAATTGTGAGTTTGTCTTGGCGGGTAGACTCCCAAGTATTTTATATTGCCTACAGTAATTTTAAATGAAAGTTCTCTTTCTATCTCTGGCTTCTAAACTTCATTGATAATATTTGGAAATGTTGATTAATGGAGGTTTATTTTATATTGTGCAGCTGTGTTAAAGTTGTTAATTATTTCTACTAGTTTTTAAATTGATTCTCTAGGATTTTCTAAGTATAGGATTATGTCATCTGAGAAGAATGATACCTTGGATTCCTCATTGCCTATTCTAATTCCTTCAATTACTTTTCCTTTTCTTAATTCTACAGCTAGCATTTCCAGTACAAAACTGATTAACAGTCATGATAATGGGCCATAATGGCAATGGAAACTTGAAGATCTTCCCTGATTTGAATTTCTTCTCTGCCCCATAATAGGCCTAATGTAGTCATTTGGAGCCTGTAGGAGTTGATTGCTGAAGGATTGAATACAGCCCACAGGAAAGTGGGAGAAGGAGCAGTTGGAGCTAGAGGAAGGAGAAGAGGCACCCAAGAGGGCAGCTAGGCATTTGAGTTTTTGTTTGTCCCCTGATATGACAGCTAATCTTGTGAGTGTTTATTTGTGGGAAGAATAAAGGATGCTATGGCTTCCTGCTATTTTATGGTGTATTAACTTTTTTGTTACTATGATGGATTTCACTTTCTGTTGTTAGGATTTGGTTTGCTGGTGTCTGAATAAATGTTTTCCTTCTGTCTTCTATATGGAGATTGTGTTATATTTTGTGCATGAGAAATTTGCAGGCATATGTGTAGTCACCAGCGGTGCTGTGAATATTGTGTTGGTGCCACATGGCCATCCTTCCTTTACCCCTAATCTTATTGGAAAGGCTTCTAGCTTATCTCCATTGCAGATAATGCATGTTGATGTTTTTTAGATAGATACTACTTATCCTTTTAAGGAAACCTATCTTTATTCATATATTTTCTGGTGTATTTAATAGGAATTAGTGTTGTATTTTGTCAAAAGCTTTTTCTTCATCTATTGAGATAATAATATTATTTCTCAGTGGGGCAAAAGAAGGGACTTGGTTGAGATCTCCCAGAAACCCTTCCAAATATCTATTAAAAAAAAAAGGATTCTAAAAAATTCTAGAGCTTCAGAACCCACAAAACGATAGAGTGAAACACATCTCCATCCCAAGAGAGCCTGGAAGATTGACAGGAAGAGTCTATTGCACCAGGCTGGGAGCAGAGCTCAGTCAAACATGGGCCATGCCACCACAGGTGAGGCTGGAACAGGCCTCAGAAGACTGAATAACTGGCAGCTGTGGCAGTTTTGACTTTTCAGTCCACAAATGCCAAAGACAGCATAGAATGAACATGGAAAAATTCCATCTGACCTGGGTGAAAGAGGAATGTTGTCTGGCCCCAATCCTGAGGTGGCTGAGGTGGTGGAAGCAGTGGCAGCAGCAGGGTGGAGGATGCTTCCAGAGCTCCCAACCCACAGATGATATGAGGATTAAGCAGCTGATCAGAGGGGGATTGTAGGGATCTCTTGGCTGGCACTGACACTTTGTCCTGCTTAGATCAAGGTCCTATGGTGAGGAAGAGTGCTGGTGTGGTAGAGCTTGAGATGTGAAGGAATTTAGAGGGAATCTTTCTCACTTTTCCAAGACAGAAAAGAATGTTTGTGGTCACTCATCGACCAGAGCACAGGCCAGGAAAGAAGTGAACACCTCTCCTTTGATCATACTACCTTGGAAGAACTGAAAATTTACATGCTCCTAGAAATATCTCTGAAAAAAAATAAAACTGTACAAATGCTTAAATTTGGGATGGTGCAATGTCTTTCCCCCACTGGAAGCAGAGTCCTACCTTAACAAATAGTAAGAAAGTCAAGCATTTTTCTGGGGAAATGAGCAGACAGTGTAAAAAAACTCAAGACTATAGAATCTTACTTTGGTGACAAAGATCAAAACATTAAACCAGAATAAGACAACAAAATAAAAGCTCTTACATCTAAAGCCTTCAAGAAAAATATGAATTGGTCACAGACCAGGGAAGAGCTCAAAATGGATTTTGAAAGTCAAGTAAGAAAGTTAGAGAAAAAAATAGGGAGAGACATGAGAGTGATATAAGAAAATCATGAAAAACGAGTTAACACTTTGCTAAAGGAGACCTAAAAATATACTTAAGAAAAGAACACCCTAAAAAATAGACATTCAACTGGCAAAAGAGATCCAAAAATCCAATGAGAAGAAGAATGCCTTGAAAAGCAAAATTGGTCAAATGGAAAAGGAGGTCCAAAAGCTCCCTGAAGAAAAAAAAAGTCCTTCAAAATTAGAATGGAACAAATGGCAGCTAATGGCTTTATGAGAAATCAAGAAATTATATAGACATAGAGCACAGGGTGAGTTGAATATGAAGGGATGATATCTAAAATATCTAAGAAATAAAATTAAGGGGTGAGAGGAGAATACATTAGGAGAGGGAGAAAGTGAGAGATAGAATGGGGCAAATTATCTCTCATAAAAGAGGCAAGAAAAAACTTTTACAATAGAAGGGAAGAAGGGGGAGAAGAGAGGGAATGAATGAACCTTATTCTCATCAGATTTAGCTTAAGGAGGGAATAACATGCACTCAATTGTGTATCTTACCACACAGGAAAACAAGAAGAGAATAAAGAGGTGGGGGAGACGATGGAAGGGAGGACAGATTGGAAAATGGTGTAGTCACAAACAACCACCTTTGAAAAGAAACCAGGTCAAAGGACAGAATAGTAAAATGGGGGGGGGGTGAAGGAAAATATAGTTAGTCTTTCACAACATGGCTATTATGGGAGTGTTTTTCATAACTACACATGTATAACCTATTTTAAATTGCTTGCCTTCTCAATGATGGTGGGTACTAAGGGAGGAAAGAAGATGTAGAACTCAAAATTTAAAAAAAAATATTAAAAATTGTTTTTATATGCAACTTGGAAACAAGATATATAGGCAAAGTGGGATAGAAATCTATCTTGCTCCACAAGGGAGATGATGGTGGCAATTGAGGGGAGGACAGACCTGGGGAGGGGATAATCAGAATGCAAGCCTTGAAGTAGGGGGGAGGTGAAAGATAGGGAGATTTGGAAATCAAAACTTGTGGAAATGAAAGTTGACTAAAAGAAATAAAAGTAAAAAAATAATATTATTCCTCTTGGTTTTCTAATGGATAAAGTCAATTTTGCTAATAGTGTTCTTAATATTAATCTGGCCTTGCATTCCTGGTATAAATCCCACCTGGTTATTGTGTATGATCCTTATGATATATTGCTGTAATCTCCTTGATAATATTTTATTTAAATTTTTTTGCACCAATATACATTGGGGAATTGGACTATGTTTGTTTTGTTTTTTTTTCTCTTTGATTTTCTTCATTTAGGTATCAAAACCATATTTGTGTTGTAAAAGGAAGTTGCTGGGACTCCTTTACATATTTTTAATAGCTTATATAGTATTGGAATTAATTATTCTTTAAATGTTTGGTAGAATCTATCTGGACATGCTTTTTTTTTCTTACAAAGCTTACTGATGGCTTAGTTAAATTATTTTTTTAAGAGAGGTTTATTTAAGCATTCTATTTCCTTTCCTGTTGCTCTTCACAATTTATCTTTTTTGAAATATTCATATATATCACAAATATTGTTAAATTTATTAGCATATAATTTAGCAAAATTGCTTCTAATAATTGCTTTAATTTCATCTTCATTGGCGATGTTATTGGTAATTTGTTTTATCTCCTACCTATTTTTTAAACCAAATTAGCTAATGGTTTATTTATTTTGTAGGGTTTTTAAAAATAAGAACCAGTTTCAAGTTTTATTTATTAATTTGTTTTTTTACATTCAATTTTGTTCATTTCTCCTTTGATTTTCACGATTTCCAATTTGATATTTAATTGGAGATTCTTAATTTATTCTTTTTCTTTTGTATATGCAATACATCGATAAATTCTTTCTCTATTTTATTGATATACATATTTAGAGATATAAACTTTCCTCTGTGTACTACCATGGCTGCATCTCCTAGTTTTTGCTATGTTTTCTCATTTTCATCATTCTCTTTAATGAAATAATTGATTGTTTCTCTGATTTGTTATTTGAACTATATATTATTAGATTGTATATTTTCCAATTAATTTTTAATCTCTTTTTCCATGGCCCTTTACTAAATGTAACTTTATTGCATTGTGATCTGAGAATGGTACATTTAATCTTTCTGCTTTTCTGCATTTGGTTGTTGGGTTTTTATGCTTAATACATGTTCATTTTTTGTGTAGGTACCATGAAACACAGGAAAACAAAAAAGTATATACCTTTCCATTCCTATTCAATTTTCTCCAGAGAGTTAGCGTATCTAACTATTCTAAAATTCTATTCATTGGGGCAGCTAGGTGGTGCAGTGAATAGAGCACCAGCCCTGGATTCAGGAGGATCTGAATTCAAGTCTGGTCTCAGACACTTGACACTTAGTAGCTGTGTGACCTTGAGCAAGTCACTTAACACCAATTGTTCTGCCTTCCCCCCCCAAAAAAAAAGACAAAAAAAAAAGAAATCTCAAAATATAAAATTCTATTCATCTCTTTTAACTGCTTTTTTGTTTGTTTGGTTTTTCAGGGAGGAAGACAGGGCAATTTGGGTTAAGTGACTTGCCCAAGGTAACATGGCTAGTAAGTGTGTCAAGTGTCTGAGGCCAGATTTGAATTGTACCACCTAACTGCCCCTTAACTTATTTCTTGTTTATTTCTTGGTTAGATTTATCTAATTCTGAGAGGGGAAAGTTGAGGTTCCCCACTAATGTAGCTTTATTATTTCTTCTTATAATTCATTAACTTTTCTTTTAAAAATTGTCATGCTATACCATTTGTTGCAATATGTTTAGTACTGATATTACTTCAATATCTAAGATATCTTTAGTAAAGTGTGGTTCCCCTATTTATCTCTTTCAATTAAATCTATTTTCACCTTTGTATTGTATAAGATCATGGTTACTACTCTTGTGTTTTTTTTTTATTGTGTCCCATTCCCTTATCTTTATTATATTTATGTCTTCCAGCTTCAAGTGTGTTTCTTAGAAATAATGTATTTCAGGATTCTAGCTTTTAACAGTATCTGTTATACACTTTCCTCTTATTAGTGAGTTTATCCCATTCAAATTTACAGTAATGATTACTGTGTATTGCTGTCCATCTTGCTTCACCTATTTCTATTTATCTTTCTCTCTTTCTCTTTTCACCCTGTCTTTCCTCAAAACTCTTTTGCTTCCTTCATCACTTCCCCTAATCCACCCTTCCTTCAGTTTCCCCATCTTCCCTAATTGCCCTCCCCCTCCTTCTTTACTGTAGATTTATAGATTTCTATACTCACTGAGTATGTATGTATGTTATTCCCTCTTTTAGGCAATTCTAATGAGAGTAAGGTTCAAATATTGCCCACCCTCAACATTTTCCCCTCCAGTATAAATTCCCTTCCTTTTATACCATTTTTATATAAAAGTAATTTACAGCGTTCTACTTTTCCTTCTCCCAGTGCATCATTTTCCTCACTGCTTATTTTTGTTTTATAACACTTCTTCATAGTTGACTCATACCATGTCCTCTGTCTATGTCCTCTCCTTCTAACTGTTCTAATAATGATAAAGTTCTGGTGCTTACAAGCATCCCCTCCCATGTAGAAATGCAAACAGTTTAACCTTGTTGAATCCATTATGATTTCTCTTTCATGTTTATCTTTTCATTCTTTTCTTCAGTCTTATATTTAGCTATGGTGTTTTCATCAGGAATATTTGAAAACCCTCTATTTCATCAAATACCCATTTCTCCCCTTAAGAATTATACTCAGTTTTGTTAAGTAGGTGATTCCAAGCCCTCCAAACCTTTAATATAGAAGTTGCTAAATTTTATGGTACTCTGACTGTGCTTCCATGATATTTGATTTGTTTCTTTCTGACTGTGTGCAATATTTTATCCTTTACCTGGGAGCTCCAGAACTTGGTTATACTGTTCCTGGGATTTTTCATTTTAAGGTCTCTTTCAGGAGGTATTGGTGAATTGTTTCATTTTCTATTTTACCCTCTGGTTCTAGGCTAGTAGGGCAGGTTTTTCTTTTTTCTTGTTAATTTACTGAAATAGGATATTGTAATGGCAAGCAAAGAGATAGTTAACACCTTGTTTCAGCTTTGTAATTATTTAGCACCTTGTTTCAAGTAGAACCTTGCCCTTGATTCTGTCAGGTCTTTTGCTAAGAAACAGAACTTGTGAACCCCTGTTGCTGATGCAACAGGAAGGGGTGGAATAGGGAGGAGCTTTATGACCATATATAAGGAGAAGACCAGGCTGGAAGAGAGCAGAAGTGGGAGGAAGCATGGCTGTGGCACCAGTACTTTGTTTGTCTGTTTTGATGTTACCTTGTCAGATTCCTCTGCTGATAGAGGATGTTGCTGTTGTTACAGAAGGCTTAGGACCTTACTGCTGGTTCAGAGGCCCTGAAAGAGGACGTTCTTGTTGTCTGTTTACAGAAGTCCTGGACGAGGGTCTTACTGATGTTTTTAGATGTCCTGGAAGTACGGATGATTTGTGTTTACCTCTTGGACCTTGTTGGTGGGTCTGGGTTGATTTCACAGGCAGGTAGTAAATTGATGATGGTGCTGGCAATGTGGATGAATGTTATTGTAGCTCTGTTAAGCTTTGTCTTCCCAGAAACAGAAACTGTGAAGGACTTGAGGTGGACTGGACACAGTGAGCTTCAATATGGAACAGGAACTAGGCAAGGAGCTGGGCAAGGAGATGGACAAGGAGCTGAGGGCTGCCTGCCTTTGAATCCAAGATACAGTTGGATAGATTCAGGCAGGAGCTAGGACCATGTAAGAGGAACCATGGAATCTGAGAGCCAGCCTTGAGTCAAGATCTCTTCTTGGGTATTTAATGAAAACTGAGAAGATCATGATTTATTGTGGCCTATGGAGGGGAGGACTTTGTACTCTGTATCCTGTACCTCTGAAGGATGATTGAATTAAGCATGATTGGAAAATAATGTCCAATTAAGAAGAAAAAAAGACTTTTTGACTAAGAGATTAAGACAATGTGACCTAGGGGTGGAGAACTTTGACCTTTGTACTCTATGTCTTTTAAGGAGGCTTACTTCCTAAGGATTATTGAGTTAAGGATTTACTAAATTATACCTTTTAGTGAAAACTGTGTGGCCACTTTAAGGATAATTTCTTATGCTATAACATTGTGAATTCTGTACTTTGGTTTCTATCAATGTTTTGTCTTATTTTGTTACTGAATAAATAGAAAGCTCACTATACTGTGTAATCAGAACCTTGAAGTTGTTCACAACATCAGTCCTCTGGAAAGCTGCTCATCCTTGGCTTTACAGATATCTAATCTCTTTATCTGATTAGTCTGTCAGGTAATCAAATAATTCTTAAGTCGTATTTCTTTGATCTATTTTTCATGTCAGGTATTTTTTCTAATTAGATATTTCATTTTTCCATTCTTTTGAGTGTGTTTTATGATTTCTTAATACTTTTAAGGATTTTTTTTCCTTCATTAAGCATTTGTATTTCTTTTTTTGCTTTGGCCAGTTTTACTTTTTAAGAAATTCTTTTCTTAGTGAATTTTTGTACCTCTTTTTCCATTTAAAGAATTCTGATTATTAATGAATTCTTCTCTTTAATAAATTTTTGTACTTTTTTTCCCATTTGGCAAATTCTTCTTGTGAAGGACATCTCTTTAGTGGATTTTTGTGCCTCTTTCACTATTTGACCTCTTCTACTTTTCAGGGTTTCATTTTCTTCATTTTTGCCTCTTTTACAAGGTTATTGGGTTTTTTTCATATATTTGTTGATCACTCTCATTTATTTTCCCAATTTTTTCTCCACCTATCTTATTTGACTTTTAAAATCCATTTGAGCTCTTCAAGGAATTCTTTCTGAACCTGGGACCAATTCACATTTTTATTTGATGCTTTGGATGTAGCACTTTTGACTTTGTTGTGTTTTGAGTTGTGTTTTGATCTTCCCTATCACCATACTAACTTTCTATGGTCTGGTGGGGTTTTTTGTTGTTTTCTCATTTTTCCAAAATATATCTTGACTTTTAATTTTATGTTAAAGTTGGGCTATGCTCCCTGGGTGGATATGGCACTATTCCAAGCTTCAGGTTTTTCATACAGCTGCTTTCAGAACTAGTTCTGGATGGTCTGTAAGTTTTCAGTTCTTCCAAAGTGTTATGATCTAAGGAGCAATGTGATCATTGCTCTCCTGGTCTATGTTCTGGTATATGAGTGACCACATAGGTCTTCCTGGACTGAAGTCTTTTCTCCTGCAAGGGTTCATCTTCACCCTTTAACTGTGACCCCAAATCATGGATGGGCAATGCAGAAGAGTCTTGCTTCCAGGGAAAGCAAAGGGTCCCCTGAAATCAATTGTCATAATCACTTTATATCCTCTAGGGTGAGAACTCTAGAAGCTGCTGTGGCCACCAATTCAGTTGCCCCCAAAGTCTGCTGTTAGCTTGCTCAACACAGCCAATGCTCAGGCTATGCTGGATGGTGCTTCACTCAAATCAGTGAGACAAACTTTTGCTGATAAGCTTCTAAGTTGTCTTAGGCTATAAAATTGTTTCATTTCATCTTTTTTTGGTTATTCAGCTCCAAAATTCATTTTGAGGTGTTATTTTAGTGGTTTTTGGAGTTTTTGCTAATTGCAAGAAAGATCTTTTCATCTTTACCTTTTCTTCCAATTTGGTATCAGTTTTTATCTTGAATCATGTAGTCAAGGATTTGATTGCATAGTTGGTTTATTTTAAAATGGTTGTTATACCATTTCTTCTATAAGATAGTAACATTACTGGTGACATTGTTCAGTGTTTGCCATTTACAATACCTGAAATGTCTCTCATTAAAAGAACATAGGACATACATGATGCTTTTAAAGAAGGTAAAAATCTTTTGTCTAATTTTTCAATTCATTTGTCATATTTTATGCCAGAATTTTTGTCACCAACTAATCTTCTGGTTCTATGTTTTGAGCCTCTTTGTCCCCCAAAAAAGATTCTATAGTCTTATTGTGCTTCCTCTGTTTACTCATCTTGCCAGGTAATTACTTGACTTTTGGGCTCTTTGCCACAGTAGAATTCTGCTTCCAGAGTGGAGAGTACTCTGTCCCAAATTTCTGGGGTTTTGCACAGTTGTCAGAGCTATGAGGAGGGCACCCTCTGTACAGCCTCCACAAGCTCTGCCACACTAGTGCTCCTCACCCCAGGACCATCACCCAAGGCTGCAACCTTGATCCAAGCAGGTCAGAGCAAGAGCAATTGCTGTCTGAATGGTTGCTTGGAACCCCTATCATCTGTAGGCCTGACGCTCAGAAGGAAACCACACAATAGCTGTAGTTATCCCACCTCCAGTGCCCCCAGGTCAGGGGCCTGACTGCGCTCTTCCCTCACACAGTTCCAACAGAGTTCCCCACTGACCTTTTACTTTCTCTTTGGCATTTATGAGTTGAGAAGTCTGGAAACCACCACAGCTGCCAGTGATTGACTCTCCTGAAGTCTGCTCTGGTGGGTCTGTGACACAGGTCTGGGCCACCTCTGGTCTGGGCCAGTGTGGCTCACACAGGACTGCACTCTGCTCCTAACTCAGTGTGATAGACCCTTCTTGATGGCCTGACAGGCTGCCTTCAGTGGTAGATTTGTTTCTCCCTGTCACTTTGTGGTTTCTGTAGTTCTAAAATTGATATAGAGTCATTTTTTACAGGCATGGGAAGTGGTTGGAGCAGGACCTCAAACAAAATTCCTGCTTTTATTCCCCCTTATTGGCTCTTCTTCCCCCCTCCCCACTTAAATATTTTGTATTTTGCTGCTCTAGAAAAAACCTACCTAAGTAGAGAGGTAACCACTAGCCTATAAATTATGAATTCTTCAGACTTATAACTCACAAAACAAATATAAATGTAAATGACCCTGTCTATTCAGCTCCCTTTTGCTTCCTCAATGATGGTGACAGAACATTAAAGAAATCAACAGAGGATGATAAGAATCATGATTTTTACACTGTCCACTGCTGTTGTTCATTTTAGACTATCTACTGTTGTTGTTGTTCACTCATTCCTTTATTTCTTTTTTTATTTATTTACTATTATTTATTTACTTTTATTTTTTCCTATACTTACTTATTTCCTTGATTTTTATTTTATTCTCTGCTACAGATGTTGGTACTCAAATTACAATTATCTTTGACTTGGTCTATTTGTTGAAACCCAAAATGATCACTGTATAGTGAGCTGATCAATTGTCCCATTAAATGATGCTTCTTGTTTTTTTTGTTGTGTGATATGACTTACTCACTCTTTTCCTCAACTTTCTGCAAACCTATGAGGCTTCTTGTCATTTAACTGCATTTACTTTAGTTTTCTAACTTTATTTATGAAATAATTTTATATAGATATGTTTTAATTCTTCAAGTCTTTTACAAATGTAATGAACGTTGAAAAAAGATCTCACCTTTTAAAATTGTTTGCAGATAGTTTGTTCACATTACTCATTGCCTTGTCATCATAGATGTCCTTACTTAGCTCAATGAAACTATGAGTTATGCCATTCAGGGTTACCCAAGGTAAACAGATCATAGTAGAGATTCCTAACAAAAGTGATCCCCTGGAGAATGAAATGGCAAACCACTCCAGTATCTGTGCCAAGAGAATCCCATGGACAGTTTTAGTATTATAAAAAGAGATAACATTAGAAAATGAGATGCTCAAGCCCAAAGGTCTCCAATATCCTACTGGGGAAGAGTAGAGGACAACTGCAAGTAACTCCAGTACTAATGAAGCACCTAGAAAAAAAGCTGAAAGGAAGCTCAGCTATGTATGCATCTGGAGAGGAAAAGAAAGTTCAATGCAGTAAAAGTCAATATTGCATAGTAACCTGGAATGTAAGATCTATGAGCCAAGGTAAGTTGGATGTTGTCAAATAGGAGAAGGAAATATTAAACATCAATAGTGGTGCTGGGGAGCACCATTTGAGATCCCCTTGCCCAGCAAGGAGATCAAATCAATCAATACTGAAAAGAAATTAATTCAAGCTATGCACTGGAAAGTCAACTACTGAAGTTGAAGTTTAAATATTTTGGTTGCATAATGAAAAGATAAAACTCATTAGAAAAGACCCTTATATTGAGAAAGACTGAAGGCAAAAAAAAGAATAGAGGACAATAGAGGACAAAATGGTAGAGAGTGTCATGGACAAATTTCAAGAGATAGTGGAGAAGAGAATGATCTGGTTTTTGGGGTCATGAAGAGTCAAACATGACTGAATGACTGAACAACAACAACAGCACTGGACAGTGTAAAAGTCATAATTCTTATCTGAATAGACAGGGCCATTTACATTTATATTTGTTTTGTGGCTTATAAGTCTGAGGAATTCATAATTTATAGGCTAGTGGTTACCTCTCTACTTAGGTAGGTTTTTTCTAGAGCAGCAAATACACTCTGTTGCCCTGATTAATGTGTTCATTCAGAACATTCGTTTCATTGACTTTAGGAATCTATGTGATGGGATAGATAGAATGCTGGCTTTGTAGTCAGGGGAGGTGGATTCAAACTCTGTCTCTGCCTTTTGTTACTTGTATGATATTGGGCAAGGCACTTAATATCTCTGTGTCTTAATTTCTCCTTGGTTAGATGAGATGGTTGGACAAGATGATCTCTAATTCCCTTCCACCTCTAAATCTGGTAGTTACTGTACCAGAATGAAGAGGACTTTTGTGGAGAGTAATTTTAAGGCAGGAGATCAATGCAACTTGCAGATGCAATACTCCCCTCCCTTTCAACTTTCAACACAGATTATTGATCTCTTGCAGCTATCACAGGTGCTAAATAATTGACATATGTGAACATTAATGCCAAATTCCACTTCTTAATGTCAGCATGGCACTCCTAATACTTGTACAGGCTTTATGAAATTGAAAATTCAAAAACCAGGAATGAGCAAGGAATATTAGAAGAGTATTGGAGTGAATCATGTTAATCTGAGAGAAGGAAAGAAAATCTTCAGAATAGAAACTGTTTTGATAATATGAACTTCCATCTATTCACTAATTAAACCCTGAACCTTGTTAGTCACCTTTTTTTTTGAGTTGATTTCTGAGAACAGGTTTCCTAATTTTTTTTGTTCCCATACCTTTTTTGGTAGCTTCTCTCAACATATTTCTTTTAAAAGGCTAAGCAATGTGGCAATGAAATTCAGCAAAATGATGAGCAACAACATTTATAATTACATCTCTTTTTTTTTTAAGCTGGAACTACTTGAGAAGCCATCTAGTTCGATACCTTCATTTTAGAGAAAAAGGAACAGACTTAGAGAGATTAGGTGACATACCCAAAACCATACCAGTAGTAGCAAAGCAAGGACCAGAAAACAGATCTTCTGTGTCCCAAACTATTGTTCTCCATACCATATTGCCTTCTCCTTGGCAGTAGAAGAAAAAAGAAATACAGAAGAAGTGAATGATTTGCTGTTCCTCATATTTGAATTCTGGCAGGCTACCCATTTTTAAGCCATATTGCTTTCTGTGTTACTAAAGATCAACAGTACTATTTTGGTTTAGCTTATTGTTCATACTAAACCATTACAAAGTATAGTAAGAGACAGAAAAAAAATTTGATTTTGAAGTTTACTTTCTGTGCTTGGAGCATGCAATGAGGAAAAATGTTCTGACAGTTCAAGTTTACTCAAGCTTAATGACAGATCTAAATTGGAGTTTGGAGATAAAAGGAATTCTTTAGTGATGCCTCAGTTGTCATTGATTGCTATGAGCAATTTTAAAGCTATTCAAGTTGAGAATTGCCAGCTTGGCTCTAAAAGGGGAGAAAGTGGTACATAAGATTAGAGGTTGGTACCAATGCTATCTAGGCTTAAAAGAAAGAAAGAGAACAGGTTTGTATAACTTACATTCATAGGTGATCATCACAACTCCATATAGACATATATCAGCAGGAAATGACTCAATGAAGCTACAGGATACATTGTAAGTGCCAGATGTTCTAAGGAAGATGAAAATGAAAGGCAGGTGGCATTACAGGGATCAACTGCAGTAGAAAAGCTGAAAACAAAACATTAGCTGGCCAAACTGACAATCAGCAAAGAAATTAATAAGGGAAGCTCTGCTCAAAATGATGGCCTCTCTCCCTGCTATTTGATGAAATCTTTTGCATTAGAAATACAGAAAATATATTTTGAATGACTATTTTTCCTCAGATGGAAATGTAAAGTATTTCCAATTTTACATAAAACTGAAGTCCCATACCCCATTTAGGCTAATCACATGGGATCCCATGAGATTTTTATCTGAGTCTAAATAAATGATGGTTGTGATGATGCTATGTTTTTGACTGGTCATCAAAGTCACTTTCTCTCATATTTTTTTCTTTATAAAGTACATCTGTAGAAAGCATCTTAAGTGTCTTAAAACTCTACAAAATTCATTAATTACTACCATTATTCCAAAGAATGTACTCATGCCTAATTTAAAAAATGAAGAACTTGACTAATATTTAATGTGAAGGTTTATGTAGAATCTGTATTGTACTGCATGCCGCCATGGGGCGAGGTGGGGAGAGGAAGAGGAAGAGAGGTGGGGAAGAAAATTTGGAACTCAAAAACTTGTAGAACTGAATGTTGTAAACTAAAAGTAAATAAATAAATACATTTTTAAAAAACAAAACAAAAATGAGGAATGAGGAATATGATAAAAATAATTTCCTTATCTAAGATCTCTTACATATCACTGCCAGCTCTAGCACCACCACCACCACCATCATCATTGCTATCATTTACATAGCACCTTAAAATCAACAAAATGTTTCAGATATGTTAACTCATTTAATTCTTACAACTCTGTGAGGTAGATTCTATTGTTACCATCTTACACATGAGTAAACTGAGACAGATCTTTCTTCCTATGGATCTAAGAACTACTAAGAAAAGAACTAGCTCCTTGCTGATGTCACCAAAGATTATAACTCATGAAATACTTCAGATGGCATACCAACATATATGTCAATCTTTCCCACAGATCATTCAGCCAATAGAACTTCCTGATTCTGATCTGACACAAAAATATCCCATTTTCACCCAATTATCAATACCAGCAGAGCATTTAATTAGATAGACACTTTCCTAATCATTCACCAAATTGTAACAACAAGCACCCTAGCATACATAGGGCGGCTACTAGCACAGGTTCTTAGATCTGCTTTTCTAAAGGAAAGCAACTCAAAATGGGTTAACAATCTCACTTTAATCAAACATATCATTTACCTAATTCAGGGGGAAAAGTCAGC
>CM053589.1:52396295-52436186 GCA_028646515.1 Pseudochirops corinnae | reverse complement strand
GCGCCACAGGCTCCACGTGACCACATTGAGCCTATTAGGGAACAGAGTATACTTTCAAATATCCAAGGGTCCTCAGAGTCACGTAGCCACATTAGCAAAGGGCCTAGGGGCAGGGAAGATCTTTAGATTCCCATAACACAAATGGACAGAGATATTTTTCCTGTAATTAAAATAATCAGTAAAAGAGATTGTGACATAGTGAAAAAACCAGTAGAATAGGAGACAAAAGTTCTGAGTTCTAATACTACTTCTTTCACTCGGGAGCTATCTGATCTTAGGCAAGTCACAAGTACTCTGGGCCCTCCATTTCCTCATCTTTGAAGAAAGAGCTCTGCATTTGGAGGTTTCATCAATCTCTATCTTTATCAGATTCTACATCATACCTCCTGTCTCTACAATAATATGAAAGTATTCACCAACTAAGATCACTTCCACTAGAGTGTCTATTAGGGATACAGAAAAAAAGGTACATAAAAAATTAAAGCTTAGTATTTCTGAGTTCCCTCCTTTTCTACAGATATAAATATGAGAGAAATGCATGTGTGTATACTTTATCAAAATTAAGTAAATTTTAAAGTCAATATATTGTGAAAAACCACATCAATTCCTGATATAATTCCTTTGCAATGGTCTTTTCAGGGGGAAGAAAAGGGATCACAATATTTCTTTTTGATCTTCAGTTCATATGAAAAAAAATCCAGATGCATTTAGCAAAGTACCACCTGCAAACCAACTTCTAAATCCTTTATTTTGAAAAAAAATCCATAGTTTTGAATTATTATGACACCCCAAGGCCAAATTTTAGAGGCCACAGATGTTAGAAGTGAAATAAATCTGCCAATCAATATTACTTGAAAGGTCCTGGATTTTTTTTTATTTATTTGCAGTATGCTAGCTCTGAAAAGGCAAAATGCTGCTATCTCCTTCTATGGCTTTGAATCTTAACTCGTATATCACTTGCCCATGAAGACACAAGCCTGCATGCTCATCTCTCTATTTTGTAACATCTCCCTTTAAATCACTTCTTATATGGGTGTTTGTTCTGCATGAAGGTATTTGCAAATCCTGAATTCATGAGAAAATAGTGCTTATCTTCTCTGGAATGCATATAGATTATGACCCCAAAAGTTACATTTACTGAATTTCTCTAGACTTGTCAAGTAACTATGGAAAGTATTTGAATGTGATTGGAGAACCTACAATAGATATTAAATTAAAGAAAATATGAGTTTAGGTTGTTTTCTTTTTTTTTGAGGGGAGTGTCAGTTGAAATTTCCTACATATTGTAAAGGGGGTAAATGTTTGTAGATAATATTAAAGCATGCCAGTTAAAATTTAAATGACAAGAGATCAGCACTTTTTTCTTGATAGTCCTTTGAAATCCTTTCAAGAGCTATCTATCTATCTATCTATCTATCTATCTATCTATCTATCTATCTATCTATGTGTCTGTCTATCTACACACATTTACACATACTTGTGTGCATATGTGTAAGTATATATAGGTATATGTGGATTATATGTATGTATATACATACATGTTACATGTGCTCATGCTTTTTGTGTACACATGTAATTATATTAGGATGTATAACTGCTCTTTGGTTTTTGCCATAAATTTGCCTTGTATTCAGAACCCTGAACACCAAAGTCCAAGGAATAATGGACATTACCCCTGCCAACCCCTGGTCCTGCTTCCAGTCCAGCCTCCTTGTAGCCAAAAGAATCATCCTTGGGAAGAATAATAAGCCTACCAGTCAGACCCACACTAATCACTAGGCAACTGCCAGCAATGACAAAGAAAGTCCAAGAGTCCTGAAAATAGCAGTACTCATCCTATCTGAAACCATCAGTCCCTCTTCCAGCCTGTTCCCTGCAGCCATCAGCTATGATAAATATGGAGATACAATCTGATATCTCCTCTGTGGGTGCTATAACCCCTTGCCTCTTCAGCAATCATATCTACTTAAAATCTTTTCCTGGCAATCATCATGCCACTATTGAATGTTTCAACCTCCACAATTTATCTGTGGAAATGGCATTAAGGGAAATGATTCACCATGAGGTTTGCTATTGCACCCAATGTACCATTGGGCTTGTGCACCTGACTTAAAGTTGAAACTTCTCATTAGACTCTGAGCTCCTTGGTAGCAGTAGAGTTGTATTGTTTTTTTCTTTGTATCCTTAGCCTTTAACCCATGCCTTTGTATATACTAAGGATTAGAAATCAGACCTGTGATTTTAACAGTGTAAGGCACTACTGATGAAGAATTTCCTCAATCAATACCAGGGGGGATCCTTTTCTTCAACAAGAGTTAGCAGTGTGTCAAACTCAAATAGAAATAGGGGTTACTAATCCACATATAAGGATCCCTACAGGCTGTATTTTGACTCAGTTTTAAAATGTAATATTATCTGTTTTAATGTATTTGATTAAGTATTTCCCAGTTATATTCTAATATGACTTGGGTTGCACTTGAGAGTGTTGTGGGCTGCATGTGCCTTGCAAGGGCACATGTTTGACATCTTTGACCTAGAATATTGAGGTGTTAAGCAACCTTCCCACTCTGACACAGACTGTATGTATTAGAGGCATGAGTTGTACTTATATCTTCTTGGTTATGAGATCTTTTCTCTGTCCACCACATTTTCATATAGTAAACACTTAAATATTTTTTCATTCATTTGACATTTTTTGTTTTTTGTTTTTTTTTCCTGACATAGGCAACAAGATTTTATCATATCACCGAGTCATTGCCAGGGAGTAGGTCAGGAATCTTTGGAAAACCAATTGAATCTTCCAGATCATTAAATAACATTTAGTAGATTACAAATTAAGTTCATGAAATGTTAGCTTCTGGTTTGAAGAAGCTTCCTAACTTCCTCTCAGGGAGTGACAGACACTGGTTCCATATTAAATCAATGATAACTATTAACAGTTCTTTCTCTATATTCTGATCAACTTCTTCCTATTACCCAGGTTTATACCTAGCACAACACTTGCACATATGAGGGACTCAATTATTTGTTAATTGATTGATTTTTTTCTTGATCTGTTCCCCTCCATTAGTCTGGATAATCAAGAGTTGACTACATTTGCATTCAGCCCAATTTCACTTTAAATTAAATGACTGAGAAAGTGAAATATATCTGGATCACAAGAAAAACCTGTTGAAATACTCCCATAGAAAATTTCCCTTTAACAACAACAAATACATACATATGTGTGTATATATATATATATATATATGTATGTATGTATGTATGTGAATATGCAAAAATGTATGTATGTATGTATGTATACACACATATATGTATATACATATATATTTATATTTTCAATGTTCTCTTCTCACGTTTTGAAATATACATGCCATTTCAATTCACTGTCATTGTAGGCATACATTTTAGAATAACAAAAAATAATAGCTTGCATATGTATAGCACTTTATGATTTGCAAAGCAATTCACAAATATTGTATCCTTTGATCCTCAAAACAATACAGGCATCCATCTACCATTATTATCCCCATTTTCAGCTGAAGAAATTGAGAGAAAGAGAGAGAGAGAGAGATTAAGTGACTTGCACAGGGTAATACAACTAGTGTCTTTAACAGGATCTGAACTTGAGTCATTTGGATTTCAGGGCCAGTATTCTATCTACAACACCTGCTAACATTAAAGCCATTCTTAGGACCATTGACTTAAAGCTAGAAGGGACTACATGAGCCATCTAGTTGAACTCCATTTTACAGTGGGAAAACTAAGGAACAGAGAAGTTAAGTGACTCACACAAGATCACAAAAACATTGTTATTGGTTATCTTCTGGCTAACTTGCCTCTACAGAGTCTCCTTTTTTTAGGGTTTTCTTGAAGTTAGTTTCCTTCTAATCTGGTATATGCCATGTGCCATGTCCAAACCTCAAAAACCAAGGTACTGTTCCTCCTCTGAATCCTATCTTTCCCTATCTCTTCAAGAAAATGTTTTCAGTTACATATTCTCAGAATAAAGCTAGCAAACTTATTGTATATATGAAGGAGGAAGGTATATGGGTAGTTAAGTGACTTGTCTAGCGTCACACAGCTTGTGATCATTTGAATGAAGATTTGAACTCAGATCTTTCTGACATCAGATAAAGCACTTTATCTACTCTCTTATCTAGCTTTTGGTTCTGTTATGGCCCTCTCTTTGAGACCGCATTTGAGGTTCTATTGCTAAAACTACTGGAATGGTTTGTTATTTCCTTCTCTAGTTCATTTTACAGAGGAGGAAGAAGGAGAAGCCCTTTCTTTCACATCCTACAAACCTGAAGTGTATTCTGCTGAAGCCTCTCCTATCCCCATGCTCAACTAGTTTGACCTGTTCACTAATATACCACAAAAGGCAAATATTACAAGGGATGTGAGAGTGAGGGACAGAGGGTAGAAAACCTAAATGATTCACTTTTATAGAGAAAATACTAAAACTTCCAGACCAAGTCTCCTAGAACAATGGATGGATCACTATGAAGTATTTACAGAGAGAAAAAGACAAGAATCAGACAGAATGAGAAGGAACAAATGGGAGAGATTCTGCACCAATGGGAGGTCCATGCTAATGATATCATGGATCAATTTAAGTGCTAAAGAAATGTATTTGAAACAAGGTTTAGAGAAATATGGATATTACTGTCTGTCTTAAGTTTAAAATAAGTATTTTTTTTATTTTTATCTTCTTGGATCCCAGAAAGTGATGCTTGAGTTCCACAAGACTGACACATCTATCCAGCCTTAGCTAGGGTGCTTATTAAAGGAAATAATGAAACTGCTTTGTAAGAAGAACTCCAAGGCATAAATATAGCACTACCCAATAAAAAATGAGAGGATCTTACTTGACTAATGCAAAGTTAAACTATACACATGTTTAAATACATTTTTGCCTTTATTTTTAAGGCACTTAATCTGTTTTTCCCCAAAACATGTCACATATAATATCATAAATTACAATCATCATTGTGTGTCCTCAAAAGGACCAAGTACATATTGTGTGTAAGATTCTGTGACAGATTAACACAAAGGTTATGACAATATAGAAAGATTAACAACAATTAAAGGAGATAGACCCTCTGTTGTGCCTTGAAGGAATGCAATAATACCAATAGCTAGCACTTAGGCATTGTATTCCCAAAAGAATGCTACTGTGAATAGCTTTTAAAGTTCTGATTACACAGTATAGTGCACTCTCCATTTATTCCATAACAAATCAAGGCAAACATTCACAACAAATCACAATATAATATTCACAACATCACATCTTATAACAGAAAATCACAATATAGTGTTAACAATAGCTTAATATTAAAATGGCCACATAGTTTTCTCCAAAGTGGTAACTGTATTTAGAACAAAGAACAGAAGAACAATCATCTGGTATCCCTAAGGGGGTTTGCCTCCTTACTTAATCATTTAATCATGTCGCAATACAAGTCAGTCTTCCACTCCTGGGGCAATCATAGGTTAACTTAATCAGTCACTTATCTAGCAGTCAGTCACTAAGTATGTTAATCACTAAATGCAATCATTAGAAAATTACACAAATCCTCCACCCCTGGGTCTCTAATAAACTTCAATTTCTTCACTGCATTCAATATCCAAGGAGAGGCCTTTTCTTCATCTTGACTCAGGGTGGTCTCTCATATTCCCTGGATCTCCTTCCATGGTCCCAGCTCCTACCTGAATCTACCAAACAGTCACCTGGATTCAGAGGCAGACAGCTCCCATGTTCTTGTCTAGTCCTCCAGGCAGTCCCTGCTACACACTGAAGTTCACAGGGTCTAGCACATCTCAAAACCTTCAACACTTCTGCTGTGGGGAACTCAAGGATCAACCAAGCCACAAACAAACAAAGTCTTATGCCGGATTATTGCTTCTTCAGTCTTTCAGCAGTTGGGCTGGCCCTAGGACCCAGAAGAAATCTCAGTCTTCCGGGTGGCCTTCTAGGCAGCAACTTCAACTTTCACCAGATTCTCGTCTCAAGAAAACTGTTTCCTCTACCAGGAGCCTGCCAGGAAGAAAATTCTTGATTCTGACTGTCTTTCTCTGGGCCTCTTCTTATATACACACAGAAGCATTGGCTTCCCATTTCAGCCAAACCTTTCCTGTTATGTCAGCAACAGGAAACAGAGTTCACACCCTCTGCCTCTTAGCCACAAAGGTTTGATTAGTTGTTAAGGGCTAAGTAACTGCTTACTAGATATAACAAAAAGGGGTCTTCAAATTTAAATTAATTACCATTATAAGCATTACTATCACATATTTAAGAATTGGAAAGTACTTAATAAGTGTTATTTCATTTGATCCTCAACACAAACCTTCAAGGAATCTGTGTTGGCTTGGGCATAGTTTTTTATTGATGGAGACTTGCAGATGACCATCTCAGAGGGAGAGGAGACATACAGCCTTCAGTTAGGCAAATAGGGAATATTGTTATTATGCTATAAGAAATGACAAGTAGGATGATTTCAGGAAAACCTGGATGATTTACATGAACTTAATGCAAAGTAAAGTGAATAGAACCCAAAGAACATTATACACAGTAATAGCAATTATTACTTTGTAATGTGATGGGAAAATTGTGAATGACTTAGCTATTCTCATCAATACAATGATCCAAGTCAGTCCCAAGGGATTAATGATGAAGCATGCGACCCACTATTACAGAGGAAGAACTGATATCATTTGAATACAAGACTAAAGCATGCTAGTTTTTACTTTCTTTTTCTTTCTTTCTTTCATTTTAGTCTTCTTGTATGGAATGACTAATGTGGAAATGTTTTACATGATTGCACATGTATAACCCATGTCTGATTTCTTACTGTCTCAGAGAGGGGGAAGGGAAGAAAAGGAGGAAGGTAGGGATAGAATTTGGGACTCAAAACTTTTTTAACATGTTATAAATTGTTTTAGCATGTAATTTGAAGAAACATATATGCACACACAAACAGAGAGGGATAGAGAGGGAGAGGGAGTTAGAGAGAGAGACAGACAGAGACAGAGAGAGGGACAGAGAGAGAGAGAGACAGGCAGACAGACAGACAGAGAACCAGAAAGAGAAACAGAGACAGACACAAGACAAAGACAGAGAGGGAATGTTGTTGTGAGTCCAATATGAAAGAAATTAATAAAGTTTGATTGTATACAATAAAAAGTATAAGTTTAATTAATGATTCTGTCATAGCTGTTAGCATTAGTAATGGAAAATTAGCTATATGCACTGTAGCCTCTAAGTCAAAATTTTAAACAAAGTCTGGACTTTGAAGGTTTTGAAAATTATTGGTCTTGTCTTTTCTATTCTGAAAGAAATTTTTGAAGGACTGAAGTTTGTAACACAGAGTCCACACTAGGGAGGATGAAGGTGGGTGAGTAAAGAGAAAGGGACTTTGACAAAACCATAATCTGATTAGTTTGTCATTTGAGTTTTTGTTCAGTTGAGAAAAACACAGGTAGAAAATCAAGTTCCTTATGAACTACAATGTTTTTTTTTCTTTTGTTTTCTTATTATGGCCAGCACTTAGGGTAGTACTTAGCACATAGGAGATACTGAATAAATATTTCAAATTAAATTGTACTGGATTTTTAGCCCCTCTCCATATAAACAAGTAACTTTGAAGTTCAAAAGATAGAAATATTTTGATGAAATCAAATACCATAGTTCTCCTTCCTTCCCCTGAACACTGTTAAACAATAGGTAAGGAACTCAAGGACACCCAGCTTTGTAGAAAAGGGGAAAAATAATATTTTTAGAGTGTTTACAAAGTAATAATTCTGAAACATGGCTCAAGCAGAAGAAAGAAGACAAAATTTCTATTGTTACAAATGATGTTTGGGATTTATGGATTTTTATAATGCCACACTTGAAAGGTAGATAGACCTGCCATCTAGCAACAGCTGAGAAGAACAGCAGTCACTTATTTGTGACTCTACCATAATAGAAAATCTTTCAAAGTTTTAAGTAATAACAAAATAAACTTTGTCATTATATAGCCTACTATAGTAGAACTTAACAGTGGTTGCTGTCATATGGTCCTTTTAAAAAACTGATGAGTCTTAAACATGTCAGTGCAGGTTTAAAGTATGCTTTGAAGGGAGAAAATCAATACAAATACAATATTTGTATTTTCCTTTACATGGAAAAAAATAGGGAAAGTGCAGTGGTTAGCTGGCAAATGAACAACTTGCAGATAAACATTGGAGAGGGCTTACAATCACTTTTCTCAAGAAATAATATAAAACATGTATATATGTATGTATGTATGTATATTTGAATGTATGCAGATATGTATGTATGTACATGCATACATATATTTACATTTAAATAGCTTATATTTTCCCTTTCTTTAGGATAAGTTAAGTATGAGACTATTTTAAAGTGTAAGAAATAGACAAGATAAATCTTAAAATAATTGCTTAATTTTGATTCTCAATTTTTGAGAAAAATAGATGGTGTATTTATAGCCATCCAATCCCATCTTCTATAAAAGGTAGTAAGCTGATTCATAACTTCACTCATATCCTCTGTTTGAACACATTCAGTGATAGAGAACTCACTACCTCCTGAAGCAATCCGTTATACTTTCGGAGGTCTTCATTCATTTGAAAGATTTTCCTTTTATTAACCAAAATTATGCTTACCTATAATTGATACTTATTGGGTTTCATTCTGCCCTCTGAGGCTACATAGGATAATTCTGACATCCTTAATGTGACTTCCCTACAAATGTTTGAAAAGCAAATTCCATGACCTTCCAAAAGTTTCTTTCCTGTAGGATAAACATTCCCATATCCCTCCATCCTATCACATCCCCCATTTTTTCTATTTTCTCCTTTGACCCTGTCCCTTTTCAAAAATGTTTGCTTCTGACTATCCCGTCCCACAATCTACCTTCCCTTCCATCAATTCACCTTTATCCCTTTCTCCCTTATTCTCCTATAGGGTAAGATACACAATCGAGTATGTATGTTATTCTCTCCTAAAGCCAAATCAAATGAGAGTAAGGTTGATTAATTCCCTTTCACCTCCCTGCTGTTCCTCTCCATTGTAACAGCTTTCTCTTGCCTCTTTTATGGAAGATAATTTACTCTATTCTATCTCTCCCTTTCTCCTTCTCCCAATATATTCCTCTCTCATCCCTTAATTTTATTTTTAGATACCATCCCTTCATATTCAATTCACCCTGTGTCCTCTGTCTACATACAAACACATATATTTTTCCTTTCAACTGTCTTAATACTGAGAAAAGTCTTGGGAGTTACAAATGTTGTCTTTCCATGTAGGAATGTAAAGAGTTCAACTTTAATAAATTCCATATGATTTCTCTTTCCTGTTTATTCTTTCATGATTCTCCTGCTTCTTGAATTTGAAAGTAAAATTTTCTATTCAACTCTGGTATTTTCATCAAGAATGCATAAAAGCTGTCTATTTAATTGAATGTCTATTTTTTCCTCTGATGTATTATGCTCAGTTTTACTGGGTAGATTATTCTTGGTTTTAATCCTAGCTCCTTTGCCTTCTGGAATATCATATTTCAAGCCCTCTAATCCCTTAATGTTGAAGCTGCTAGATCTTGAATTATGCTGATTGTTTCCACAACACTCAAATTGTTTCCTCCTGACTGCTTGTAATTTTTTCTCCTTGACCTGGGAACTCTGAAATTTGGTTAAAATATTCCTAGAATTTTTCTTTTTGGCATCTTTTTCAGAGGTGATTGGTGGATTCTTTCTATTTCTATTTTAATTCTCTGGTTCTAGAATATCAGGGCAGTTTTAACTTGATAATTTTTTTTTTCATTTTTTTGGTTCTGTTATATAATTTTTCATTCATTTGGTTCTGTTATATAATTTCTTGATTTCTCATAAAATCATTACCTTCTGTTTGTTTCATTCCAATTTTGAAGGAATTTTTATTCTTCCTTGAGCTTTTGGACCTCCTTTTCCATTTGACCAATTCTGCTTTTTAAGGCATTCTTCTCCTTATTGATTTTTTGGACCTCTTTTGCCATTGAGTAAATCTATTT
The DNA here is from genome assembly GCA_028646515.1 of Pseudochirops corinnae. Classification (NCBI taxonomy): domain Eukaryota; kingdom Metazoa; phylum Chordata; class Mammalia; order Diprotodontia; family Pseudocheiridae; genus Pseudochirops; species Pseudochirops corinnae. The sequence goes on along the minus strand of CM053589.1, from coordinate 52,426,134 downwards.
TTTAAGGTGCTATTTTCTTCAGTATTTTGGGGGGTCTCCTTTAGCAAGTTGGTGACTCATTTTTTCATGATTTTCTTATATCACTCTCATTTCTCTTCCCATTATCCCTCTCTACTTCTCTTACTTGATTTTCAACATCCTTTTTAACTCCTCCATGGACTATGACCAATTCACATTTTTCTCGGAGGCTTTTTATGGAGAAGTTTTTATTTTGTTGTCTTCTTCTGACTGTCTGTTTTGTTCTCCTTTGTCACCAAAGAAAGATTCTATAGTCTCATTTTTTACACTGTTCATTCATTTTCCCAGTCAGATACTTGACTTTTGAGCTCACTGCCAAGGCAAAGTTCTGCTTTCAGAGTGGAGAATGCTCTGTCCTAAGTTTCTGGGGTTTGCGTAGCTGTTGCCAGAGATACTTTTAGGCAGCTATAAATTTTCAGTTCTTTTAAGGTAATATGATCAAAGGACAAATGTTTCCTCCTCTTGTGGCCTTTGGTCTGGTCTGTGAGTGATTTCAAGCACTCTTTTTTGCCTCAGACCTATGAGGAGGACTCCCTCTTGACAGCCAACACAAGCTCTGCCACATCAACACTACTCCTCACCTCGGGACCATCATCTAAGACTGCAACCTAGATCCAAGGAGGTCAAAGCAAGAGAATCCTGCCTCAGAACTAGCAAAGAGATCCCTGCAATTAGCCTCTGATCAGTCTCTTGTTCCTACCACTATCTGTGAGCCTGGAGTTCTGGAATCAGCCACTGTTGCTGTTGCTGCTGCCATCACCTCCACCACCCCAGGACTGTGGCCAGACAATGCTCTTCTCTCACCCAGGTCCAACAGAGTTTCCACACTGACCCTTTACTTGGTCTTTGGTGATTGTTGGTTTGAGAAGTCTGGAAATTGTCACAGCTGCCCGTGATTCAGTTCCCTGAAGTCTGATCTGGTCAGGTATATGCCAGGATGACCTTTGTAGAACTGTGCTCTGCTCTCAGCTCAGTGTGTTAGATCTTTTCTGTTGACATGCCAAGCTGTCTTCAGCTAGAGATGTGCTTCCCTTTGTCATTTTGTGAGTTTTGTAGCTCTAAAACTTGTTTAGTCATTTTTACAAGTATTTGGAGGTGATGGGGGCACAAGCTCAAATAAGTTCTTGCTTTTACTCCTCCATTTGGCTCTGGCTCCTCATGTTAACTTCTAAATCATATTGCTTCCATCTTGTACTGTAAAATAAATGATTTTTGAACCTGAACAGAGAATCTTATATTTATGCTTATTATTTCATCTTGTTGAATACATGCCTATTCATTGGGGAACAGCTAGATAAATTGTGGTATATGAATGTGATGCAATACTACCATGCCATAAGAAATGACAAACATGAATTTAGTGAAAATTGAGAAAACTTAAATGATCAAATGTTGATTAAACAGAACCAAGAAAACAATTGCAATGGTAATGGGATTTTGAAGATCTTCTCTGCCCATTAATAGGCCAGATGTAATCACATGGAGCCATGGCAGGAGGAGCTTGCTGAAAGGGTGAAACAGTAGGGTGGAGCAGGAAGGAACAGGAGACAGAGCCAGAACAAATGGGAGCAAGCAGTGTGGAGGCTGAGCAGCTAGCATGAGTGACAGAGGGACATTTTTTATTAAGGGGGCCTGTTTTGTTTTGAAGGCCTCATGGAGAGAAGGCTTGGGATTGTTGGTGTTTGCTGTGTACATTATGTGTACCAACTTCTTGGTTGCTATGATGGATTTGGCTTTCTGGTTTTGGGACTCAGTTTTCTGGTATTTGAATAAATGTTTTGGTTCTCTCTTCCACATGGAGAGTCTATTACATTTTGTGATCAACAACTACACCAGCATATTCATAGCTGCTATGGATGCTATAAATAATGCATTAGTGTTATAACAATATATCCAATGATTATAATGATGAAAATGGAAAGAATGAACAAAGAGAATTGCAATTTTTTTATATTAATGATCAAGCTTGGCCATGGAAATGAATTGGGGGTGGGGAGGAAGGGACTTTTTCTTTCATCACAAAGGTAGGAGACTATAGACATGAAATGCTAAATATGCTGTCAAAAATGATCAATTTGTCAGTCAGTTTACTTAACTTTTGTTTTATTTTATTGTTATTTGCTCTGTATTCTCAGTGCTTAGCATAGTATTTGACTCAGAATAAACACTTAACAAATGCTTGCTTACTGGCTTACTGTCCTCACAGGATTATGAAGCAAACCCTTTCAAACTATAAATTGAAGTATAGATTTGAGTCATTATCTGCTCCGTGTCCTTCACACACACACACACACACACACACACACACACGCACGCACGCACACACATACACTAATCGCAATAATTACTGGTTTGGCAAAACATATTAGTGAACCCTTCCTGCTTTTTAGTGTTCCCTGTTTCATTTCCAGAGTACTCACAAACATATGTGAGTATATGTGTGCACATATGTATATGTATACAGTGTGTGTAAATACACACACTATATGCATGTATTCACACATATACATATATATGATAATAATTCACCCTACAGTTTTGCTGTAAATCAATGGTAAGCTCACTAATTTTACTTTCTAAAATCAATATCATTCTTCTCTCCATAATACTTGAATCAAAATGCACAAATTTCCAGTTTTCTTGGCACCTATTCTCAACAATTTTCTAAGAATAAATATGTCAGAGATTACATAGTTTGTTTTTTTTTCATTATGCAGAGATGTAATGGGTCTTGGAGAGTTTAAGTCATTTAATGTAGCTAGATGCTCTCTTTATGAATCCTCACATATCTTGCACAGACTACTGCTTTTTTGTTAATTTTATTAATGCATGTTTTTAATATCACTGTAATTTCTGAATCTATTTCCCACCCTTTCCAGCAAGACTTCTCTAATAACAAAGTTTTTTTTTTTAAGTTTAAAAAAACCAATTCACATATTAGTCAGACCTGGTAGTCTACATTATACATCTCACATCCATAGTCCTCCACTTCTGCTAAAAAGGGAGAAGTGTATTTTACTAACTTTTCCCCAGGATCAGACTGTATTATTATTTTAATCAATAATCATTTTCTTTTTTTTTTATTCTTTCTATTTGCAATGCTTAAGGAAGCATTTGTTTTGGTTTTCTAGTTCTCCCTACTTAGTTTTATATCAGTTCATATGTTTCTTCTTTGTATTTTCTGAATTCTTCACAATTTCTTTAAGTATGTGATATTCCATTGCATTCCTATGAGTCCATATATTATTTCTAGTTCAATGCTACTTACTACAAAAATGTTACAATTATAACTTTGGTATATATGAGGCCTTTCTTTTTGTCTTTGACTCCATGAGGTACATAAACATCATGATATTTCTGGGTGAAAGTGTATGGAAATATTATTTTTCTGGCAAATTTTCAAAATGTTTTCTAGGATGGTTCCACCTCTACCAACAGTGGAGTATTAATGTACCTTTTCCCATAGACTCTCCAATAGTAACTATTTCCATCATTTCTCATCTTTACCAATTTGCTGAGTGTAAAATAAAAAGAGTATTGTTTTAATTTGCATTTCTCTTGTTATTAATGATTTTGCATGGTCTTTTAAGAGTTAATAATTTACAATTCTTCCAAAAACTGTTTGCTCACTTATGAGTTGGGTAATGGTTCTTGGTCTGTCTTATTTATATAATTTACTTCATCATATATCTTGGATATCAGACCCTTATTAACATGTTTGAAACAGATTTTCATCCAATCAGCAGCATAACCTTATCCTAGATTTCTTTATTCCTTTTGTTCAAAAGTGTTTCTATTCCCTGTAGTTAAATATATATTTGAGTTTTTTAGTGCTCTACTCTATCCCTTGTTTAGTTAAGAATCCCTTCCCTGTCACCCCACAGCCAGAGTTATGAAAAGAATTCTAGCTACTTTTCTGTAATTTTTGTTGTATGATTTTATAATATGTGTGAATATATTCATATAATATAAATTTGTAATTTATATTGTGTGATTTAAAACTAAATAACTAATTTGAACTTATGGTAATAAATGATAAAATGATAAAAGATTATGGCCCCCATGGGTTTGTTTGTTGTGCCAAACTGCTCTTGGGCTTCCTTATTGCCATATTTATTTCACCTTTTCTAGTTTGAAGATAATTTTGCTCAATAATAAAAGCAAAATAGGAGTTGCTTTCTCTCACCAATTAACATTACAAACATTATATAAAATGGACAGGTAAAGTGTATACATTGGCAGTGAAAGGTTGGAAGAAGCAGCAAAACTTTTGTCTTTTAAAGGCAAATGACTTTCTCTTCTTGGTTCCAGAGGGCAGAAGAGGTTGGGGGGTGGGGAAAAGTGAAAATAAGTAGTTGTTGCGAAAAGACAAATTTAGAATTGAAGAAAGGGAAAATTTTCTTAACAATTAAAGCCTTACAAAAGTGAAATAAATTTCTCTACCAAGTGACAAACTACTCCTCACTGGAAGTCTTCAAGGAAGAGTTGGATGATTATTTGTCAGGTATTTTCTTGATAGGAATCTCCTTCAGGTAGAAGTTGAATTTACCCATGTCTGATAGTCTTCTCAGCTCTTGATATTGTGAAAGAATACAACTTTGCATTTCTATGCCTCTTTTACCTTTTTTTCATTCAAAAATTTTGTCCTGACAATATCCTAGCAACAAAAAATAGGATTCATATCATTATCCCCATTTAATGAGCAAAGATAATCATAGGATTTTAGAATAGAAAGGAACCCCAGAGACCTGATTTTACAGAATAGAAAACTGAAGCTCCAAGGAGTTAAGTGACTTTCTCGAGGTTACACAAATAATAGTAAAGCTGGGACTAGAACCCAAGTATCCTAATTCTTAACCCAATGTCCTTTTATGTGTATCAGACTTAAAAGAAAATGACAGAATCTCAGTACTTAAAAGAGATAGAGAGCATCTAATTCAATTCCCTCATTTTACAGATTAACAATAATATTAATAGTATTTATGCACTGTTTTAAGATTTTCTAAGTATTTCACATGTATTATTTCATTTAAGCCTCATAACAATATCAAGAAGTAATACAGTTCTTATTCTCTCCATTTTATAGATGAGGAAACATCTAAAGATAAGTGACTTGTCTATGATCATCAGTAGTAATTACTAGAGTTAGGATTTAAACCAAGGTTTTGCTGACTCTAAGTCTAGCACAAGATTTTTCTATAACAAAATGTCTTTTAAAATAAGAGGAGTTTTAAAATTATACCTATTGTATTCCAAACTCTATGTTTATCTCCATGTGTTTCATATAACTAAATTTATTGGGGAGTGCCATCTTTTAAATTGTAAGCCATGTCAAGTCTTTTAATGACAAAAAAATCACTCATCAGTCCAGGCATATGAAATATTTGTTTCTGCCTTTCATGGAATTTGTTGTTCATGAGCAAAATGAGTTGTCAAATAAAAAGTAAAATGTTTTCAATATAGCAAAGCAGGCAGTCTACTAACACAGAGGAAGCTTTTTCTTTGCCCTTTCCATTAGGCCACAATGCAAATTCTATGACAAAAGAATACTTCCCACTCTTGAATCAACTGAAATGAAACATCTGATTATGTTATGCCTTTATTTTGCCTAAATCTAATACCTTTATTATGGCAAGAATTGTACAGTGTTTTAAAATATATATGCATCCCAGAGAAAGAAAAAGTCATTTGTAACTAAACCTTGTATCCATGTAAAATAAAAGTATGTCAGGGTTATAAATCCCGCTTAGGAAGAAAAATATCAGACAATTAAACAAATAAAATAATCAAATAAATATTTTGGTTTTAACTACCTGGATTAAATCCCCAAAACATTCTGCTTAGCTTTGGCATAGAAATCTAGCCTCTTGTATAGGCTTCCAAGGAGTAATGAGATAGTACCCTATGAGAAGTAATCTACTGAGGATGCATAAGGGTTGGCTCCAGAAAGGATCATATCTGGTGATCTCATGAAGTTTGGGCCCTAAGAAATGGGCAGAAAAGAGTGAGAAAATGTTGTTCAGTGGACAGCACACTGTAGGGAAATGAGGCAATAGACACCAGAAAGTTATCTGGAGCAAAGCATGAACAATCAGTTATGCTCTCTTCCCCTATTGACTGTGTAGGCAAAAAAAATGAGAGCATTTTCTGCTCCTCTATTTCTGCAAATGGAGATTTTTGTCCCTACAGCTTTCTGCCCCTTTTACATGGGGCTTCCACTTTTCAATGGTAATGATCTTATGCTGTTGTTGTAGTTAATCAAGATTTATTTACATATAGAATGCATTCTCCACTATTTTTTTTAATCCAAATGTGCTTATATATTCATAAAATACTTACAAACACACACATAGATGTTCATAGGATTTATAAACTAAGACTTCCAACTGGTTTAGTGGTCAAAGGGACCACCTGGGGGCATATTTTATGAGCTGTTTATCTTATGTATGTCATAATTAGACTTCCAAGGTCAGAATTGGAAGAAAAACTGGGATCTATTTTTTCCTTCCCTTCAGACCATAAGCCTATATTTCTTTTCTAATGGTTGTAATCACCCAGTGCAGATCCCTATCTGCAAGTTCCTGAGGCTAGATGTTTTTCTTCTCGCCAAACTGAAGAGAGCAGCAAGCAGGGGAGTCAGACTGAGAACTGCAGGAGAAAATACCACATAACCAAGCCAAGCTGAAAAGACAGGACAATCTAAAGTTTTCAACCCTGATCACCAATTTGGTTGGGTGGGCAAGAGTTAGAGGACAGATACCTGCTGCTCCTGCAAAAATACCTAGAGGCTACACTACATCATGTACTCCTTTACAAAGGTAAATGAACATCCTTCTTCTGTGAAGAAAAAAGAGGGATAGAGAAGAGATCAATGAAGCCCCAATAATTTGGTCTTTTCCTGAGTTCTTATTATTTGGTTAGATCTCTCTATATTCATTTATCTAGTCACTTCACTATTGTCTTATTGAAATGTGATAAGTCTATACACCTCTAAAGTCCATTCCACTGGAAGCACTGGCTGCCACAATACCCTTTGCATTAAGGACTCAGGTTATGTGGTTATTATCCCTTTAGTCAGGCAGAGATCATTTGACAAAAGAAAAGTTCACTCTATTAATTAAATCTCAATTTATTTTAAACAATTTAGATTTCTTTGATGATTACAGAATTACATGCTTCAGAAATGTAGTTGATTTCAGCTAGGTCTATGAAAAGACATTTTATTAGATCAAGGCAAAAAAAATGACTGAATAAATCAAAGCAAGGAAACCCACTACTTTAATTCAATTCACTAAATCTTATTTGTCTGAGAATGCAGGCTGAAACAAGGAGGCATCATGGTTGTTGATGTTGATAGATAGGGACTAGGAATTGGAGAATATGGGTTGCAGGATGAGTTCTTTACCCTGACACTCACTCTCCAGATAAAGAATGAAGTAGAAGAGAGGAGAGGAGAGGAGAGAAAAGGAGAAGGGACTGGAGGGGAGGGGCAGGGAGGAGAGGAGAGGAGAAGATAATTGAAGAGAGGAGAGGAAAAAAGGAAGAAGAAGAACGCTTCTAAAATCTTTGAAAACAGCTGAGATAATACATGGGAAAACCTTAAACCTTCTGAAGATTCATAAATTAAAGTTCCATATAAATCCAAAGCATTATACTAATCAGCTATGACCTTATTTGCCTACTTTTCAAATATAGAGGATAAAGGATTATTGGTCAATGAGCAAATATGTATTAAGCTCTTTTTATGTGCAAAGCACATAGAGATTTAGCATCACTCCTTTGGCACTAACCTAACTTTTATTTTTTTCATCTTTGGTATAGACTTCTCCAAACTTGTTCTGTTATCTCACTTATCTTAAGTATATTTATGGGCTTTATATAGTAGCAACAACTAGAACAATAGTAATAATAATTACGTGTAATTTTACACAGTGGATAGAGTGCTGACATCAGAGTATAGAAGATATTGATTCCTACCAGCCCCTGACACATACTGCCTATGTGATACTGGTCTAATCAGTTAATCTCTTAATTCAGGAGGCAATTCTCTGAGACTGTGACTTGTAGAGTAGGCATGAATCTGCATTTGCAGAGCAAGTGTCCTCTTCAGGAGTTTCATATAATAGGGGAGGAAATGTTCAATGAAAATAATAATAGCTAATGTTTATCTAGAATTTGATGGTTTATGTTTGTTTACGTTAGCTCATTAGGTCATAATAATCTTGGGAGGTAGAGTGTTGAAATACAGGTACACTATTTTACACATGAAGAAATCAGGTTTCAAAATGGATTTCTCAAAATCACTGAACAAGTACAAAGCAAAGTACTTACTTGGACCTAGTTTGCTAACTCCAAAGCAGGTTTTCTTTCTGTGACACCACTCTGTCATGCAAATATATGCATGTATGTGTATATATATATCTATGATTTGCCAAAATTATGTTTTTTAAAGAATACTATAAGTGGTCATTTAGAGGGTAAAGTAGGAAAACAAAAAGGTTCCTCCACTCCAAAGAATACACAGCAAACAAGTGTCAGTGGCCACTAACAATTTTATTGAAGGTTATCAAACAAAAAGATAAATTCCTATGGGTGCAATAGATAAAAACTAGAAGTTTTAAAAAAGGAAATTTTGTCCTAGGACAGAAAAACTTACACAGACTTGTTTTAAAAACCTAGGCAATAACAAATAGAAGTGGCATAGCTCTCTCTCCTGTGGCTCTAGCCTCAAGGATTAGCACAATTCCTTGCATAAAATTGTTTTAGTACAATACTTGTGCTTTATGGCAAGAATTACCATTTTATGAGGAAAAATTATCATTTTATTTAAAATATGTTCTGTTATCATGATTACATCATTCTTTAATGGGTTTTTTAATATAACTAGTGACAAAAACAAAATTTCCTTGGGAACACAACTGTATTTATAGTGGATATAATATTACTACCTAATATGCACAAGACATTGTATTAAGTGCTGGTGATACAAAGACAAAAATGAAATAACCCCTACCCTCAAGGAGCTGATATTCTCCTGCTAGGTCTGTATCCAAAAGAGATCAAAAAAAAGGTAAAAGAACATATTTATACAGAAATATTCATAGTAGGTTTTTTTTGTGGTGGCTAAGAATTGGAAATTGAGGGGATGGTCATTAATTGGGGAATAGTTGAACAAGTTACGGTATATTATCTGGATGGAATATTATTCTGCTATAAGAAGTGATTAGCAGTGTGAGTACAGAAAAAACCTGAAAAAAGTTACATGAACTGATAAAGAATGAAGTAAGCAGAACTAGAACACTGTATATAGTAACAACAATATTGTATGATGACAAGCTATGAATAACTTAGATATTCTCACCAATACAATGACCTAGACAGTTCCAAAGGGCTTATGATGAAAAATGCTATCCATGTCCAGAGCAATAACTGATAGTATCTGAATGCAGACTGAAACATAATATTTTCCACTTTCTTTCTTTTTTGTTCAAATTTTCTTCCACAAAATGACTAATATGGAAATGTTTGACATGATTGTACATGTATAACCCTATATCAGATTGCTTACCATTTCAAAGAGTGAAGAAAAAAAGGGTGGGAAGGATAGAATGCAGAACTCAAAACTTTAAAAAAATGTTTAAAATTGTTTTTATATATAATGGGGGGGGGGATATTTTTAAAAGTATGATAGAAATCAACTTTGTGTCACAGCTCTTTTTTACTTTCTTCCCCTGAGCTTCCTTCTTCTCTCTTTGCATATTTTATTATAAATGCATCCATTATACTCCATTCTTTTCTTCTTTTTTAGCATTACTATCTCCCTCTAATAATTAAAAAAAAAACCCTCCCTTGTAATCAATAAGGCTAGTAAAGCAAAACAATTCAAAAATGATTTACTTTATTATTTAAAAAAAAAGTTTCAATGACTGGGGATCAGTGGGTGGAAAGAGCTTAAGGATAAATGATTGTGCTGCAAAAAAAAAAAAGGCAACTATAAAACTTTTTAAAAACTAAAAATAAGGAGTTCCAGATAGACAGACAATACAAAAATGATGATAGATAAATGATAAACACAGCTAGATAGGTAAGTAGACAGACTAGATAGGAATGATTAATAGATAGAGAGATAGAAAGACTAGATAGGAATGATTAATAAAAGATCAATTGATGATGAATATGATGAAGATAGAGAGATAGAACATAAATAAATAAATGCTACATTAGTAAATGAAGCATATATTAAGTTCTTATTATGTGCCAGGCACTATCAACAGGCTATTGAGGAGTCTCATTAGTGTTTGTATAGATTTGGAGATCTAGAGCAGTGGTTCTCAACCTGTGTGCCACCACCCCTTTGGGGGTCAAATGACCCTTTCACAGGGTTTGCCTAAGACCATTGGAAAACACATATTTCTGATGGTCTTAGGAACGGAAACACTGCTCCTCTATCTGTCTCCAGGCAGGTCCGCCCAAGTGCAGATATGCCCACATACTAGTATTAAAGGGTCACGGCATTAGGAAGGTTGAGAACCACTGTTGTAGAGTGAGTAATTGAATCCATAGGAATTAATAAGATTGCTGAGAGAAAGCATAGAGGTGGGAAAGAAGAAGGCCCAGAATGGAAACCTAGGAGATATCCATACTTAGTGTCATGGAAGCAGCATTATTATTCAGCAAAGGAGACTGAGAAGGAATAGCCAGACAGGTAGCAAGAGAACCAAGATAAAATATGATTATTAAATACAAGGGAAGAAATGGTCAACAGTGACAAAAATATGAGAGTCATTGTAATTGTGAATTTATCCATTCATTCAGGATTTCTTAATCACCTATCCTCAGTCCAACAATGTGCTAATTACTAAAGAAAATAGCAAGACATTTCTACCCTGAAGATGCTTCAGATCTTGTTTATGACATGTGTTCAACATAAGTGAAAATAGTAAACAATTATTATAATCATTATAATTTTATATAGTAACTAATGTAATCAAAGTTATACTAGTTTAAAGTTTTTTATACTGTTGACCATTCCATTGTCACAGACATTCTATCCTCCCCTGGCTTCTATGTACTTTTCCATTCTTGGTTCTTCTCCTACCTGTCTGATAATTCTTTCTCAATCCCCTTTGCTAAATCTTCATTCTATTCCTATCCCACTATCTGGGGTATCCCACAAAGCTCTGTTTTGGGACCTATTCTCTCTTACCCCTCTACAATCTCTCTTGTGATGAATTACTTCATTCCCATCATTTTAATTATCATCTTTATGTAGATTACTGTAAATGTATGTATCTACACCTAATCTCACTATAGAACTCTAACTCTACATTACCAGTTGTATGATGGCCATTTTGACCTCAATTTTCTATAAGAACCTCAAACTCAACATGTCTGAAGTAGAGTTAATCATTTTTAAATTTTATTACTGCTTTTTATATCTTCATAGTAAGGGGAAAATATCATAAACTGGAACCAATTATGGTTTTAAGAAGTTATGATTAAAGATAAATCTTGAAGGGAAGGATTTAGATAGAAGGGTTATGTTATTCCAACACTGTGGCTATGACAAAAATGTTTAAAACATGAAACATTTTGGAATGTGGGGATATAATAAGGAAATAGGCCTCAATATCAATATTCAGAAATGTTTAGGGAGATGGCTGGCCAGCAGATAGAGAACCTTCAACAACATATTGAAACACAGGAACTTAATCTGATTAAGCAATAATAAGTTAGCATAAAGTTGGGAAGTTCTACTATGAAAATGGTATTTCAAGAAGAGGAATTAAGCAAGAGTGTTTAGAAAAAATTGGAAAAAAGTAAAGATTGCTGACGGACACTAGATAGGAAGCTTATTGGAATAATTTAGTCCTTGCTATGCAAAAATATCATTATTCCCACAAAGTGAGCACACTTGAGCAGATTAGGAAGCTAAAAGACTATAAACTGATAAAGGTCTATGCCTTATGTACTCAAACTAAATTGTAAATTCATTATTTTTGAATACCTTTCTCTTTCTAATTATATATGTCCTCCAAGGCTCTCCACTCTCTGCTCAAAAAGGCACCATAATATAGCAGAAGGAGGAGTGTATTTAGAATTAGAATTCTTGAGTTCAGTTTCCACCCTAACTATTCAGTGCTTCAATCTACTCATTCTCATGAACTACTACTGAACTCCATTTTAGCAGCACACAAAGATCAAACCCTTGATCATTTCATCAACAATAATGGCACCACTTCCACAGTCAAGAATTCTGAAATCCCCTTATCTGACCACAGTCTCTTGGCTTTTTACTTCTCTCTTGGGCTTCTCTTACAAAACCCTAAAGCACAGGTCCAACTATCACACAAACACACACACACACACACACACACACACACACACACACACACACACAATTAACTCTGGTGACTCCCTATTGCCTCCAGGATTAAATAGAAAATCCCCTGCTTGGCATTTAAAACCCTTTGTAAGCTAGCCCTCTTTTTAAGTTTCTAGCCTTTTACACCCTTTGTTATTTGCCACATGCTCTTCAATCCAGTGATACTGACTGACTTCCTAGCTGTTTTGCAAGTAAGAAGCTGCATCTCTCAGGTCCACCCATTTTCTCTGACTGTCTCCCATACCTGGAATGCTCCACCTTGTTATCTCCACCTACAGGCTTCCCTTGATTCCTTTAAGTCTCAACTAAAATCCTATCTTCAATAGGAAGTCCTTCCCAAACTTCTTAATTCTAGTGCCTTCACTCCCTGAAGGGTATCCTGTTTAACTTGTATATATTCATTTGTTGTCTCACATATCAGATTATGAGTTTCTCGAGGGCAGAGATATTATGTTTTTTTTTTTGTATCCCCAGTGCTTAGCACACAGTATCTATGTGAATGTTTACTGATTAATTGATCCTTGCTAATTATTTCAAGGCATTACATAAATTCCTAAACCTTTCTAGTCTGTCAAGGGAATGTTGGGCTAAATAATTTGCGATGTTACTTACAGCTTAAACATTCTACAGTTCTATGCCCAAAATTGGATTCATCATCTCCAACATGAAATTCAACTTCCATTTTCAGCTATCTAATTTCTGCCAGTGATATCACCATTTTTCTAGTATACTAAGTGACAAAACTTCAAGTGATTTTTGAATTTTATCTCTCCTGTTATCTCCTACAGACAACAATAAAAATTGCTGTTTTGTTTAAGGAGTAAATTTGCATTCATTTTCTTGTAGAATACATGCTGTCTATTCAACTGTCAGCACCATCTTTTTTTTTTTCACCCTTTTTCCATCCTCAAATAACTATAATGGCTATGATAGGTAATAACCACTTCTAAATGCTTTAGATTAGTTTTTCAGGTTCTCCTATAACCTCATATTATAACCTCCATAGTTCTATCTTACCAAGTGATTTTTTTTCCCTAATGTTTTATATTATATGCCCTATGATCCATGGGGATGGAACATCTTATGCTTCTTTAAATTTGTCATATTCTATTTTCACTTATATATTTTTATGCATGTTGTTTCCTTTTTCCTAAAATTATGGATACTGAGCTAGAATCTGCCTCTCCTTCAAGAATGATGTCCAACACTTTCATTTTACATATGAACAAAATAAGATCAATGGAGGTCAAATGCTTTGTCCAAGATCGTAAAGGTATAAGCATTAGAGGCAAGAGCTTAACTCAAGTGCTCAGACTTCAGACTCAAAGTTCTTTTCCAGTTTGGTGGTTTTTGCTGATGGGCAGAATAATATATAGCATAGGCATAACTGAAGGACTAGGCCATACCGTGAATCCTTGATGGTGAAAGCCACATCATAATTAAAGTTGTGAGGCCAAACTTGAGGACAATATCAAAGCACAGAATCTTGGTAGTCAGGTCAGGGTGCTATTCACACATTCTAAATGGGCAAAAATACAGATAGAATCATGATGGAAATATATCACAGTGGTAGGGATGGAAATGAAGTAGTATTATGGAAAGTATCCAGAGTTAGTGAGTACAATGGAAAGCACTTAAGTGAAAAATCAACCAAAAACAATGGAAAGAATATTGTTATCAGCTTATACTAAAGCAGTGGTTCTCAACCTGTGGGTCTTGACCCCTTTGGGGGAGTCGAACAACCCTTTCACTGGGGTCACAGAGGTTGCCTAAGACCATCGGAAAATACATATTTCCGATGGTCTTAGGAACCAAGACACTGCCTGTCTCCAGGCGAGTCTGCCCACATGCTGATATGACCACATACCAGTATTAAAGGGTCGCAGCATTAGGAAGGTTAAGAACCACTGCACTAAAGCCAATAAAAATAGAAAGGGGAAATGGTTTAGGTATTTAGAAAATATATCGCTAGTCTGGAAAAAAGGCATGCTCTAATAATGATTATCAGACTTCTGCTGAAGACCTGTGTTGATCAAAAATAATGCTCTTCAGAATTTAATGACATTTCTTACAATTAATTCATTCAAAAGGTAGAAGAACCATAAAGGGGGGAAGGGAATCCTGTTCTGGACAAGATTCTTACTAAAAACAAGGTGAAAATTATTAAAACCCTAAGAGTTCAGTAATAGAATTTATGACAGAAAAGGAGACAAGCAACCTGGAGAGTAGATTTTAAAAGATTCAGAGAAAGGATAGGTAGGATATCAGGGACTCAAAATCAATAAGGCAAATCAGCCATAGAGGAATGAGAAGCTCTTATGAAAAATTTCAGATGACACAAAGACAAATAATTCTGATAAGGTAGAAGAGGAGGAAAGTTATTGATAAATATGCTCAGAGAACTCACTAAATAATCTGATTTTTAAAATGCATGTACAAAAGATGGAAAACAAGCCAAGGAACAGAAGGTGAACACAGAAGCAAAGCATGGACCTATCAGGAGGCTGTCAGAAGAGTTAAACAAATGCCAGAATGATAACAGTCTGATGGGGAAAACTAAGAACAGCCAGAAGGGGTTATTTCCTCTTTAGTTATATTGGAGGGAAAGAAAAAAAGGAAAATCAAAGAAAGGACTGATTTACTGATCAATATGGATACATTATACAAACTAACTAAGAGGAAAAGATGGAACTGCACAAGTTATTTTTTGTTTCTTTTCTTAATGCCAAAAAGAATGACCTTTGCACTTGAAATGATAGAATGAAAAAAAATGGCTAATAAGAAGTTGAAACCCAAGATAAATAAGGGGATAGATAGTAAGTGATCATCTAAATGTCCTTAATGAATTCAAGTCACCTGGCTCAGATCAATCAAATCATACATTACTGAAAGAATTGTAGATGTAATTGCTGAGTCTCTGTCAATGAATGAGTTTTTAAATTTTGCATAGCATATGAAACCAATGAAATTAGAAAGGAAATAGACAACTGAAGGATTTTATAATTTTGCAGTAAAGATCATACACATAAGTACATGCATGCATACATACCTACATATATATTGGGAAGTGGGAGTATCTGGATTCAAATTGCCCAACTGATAAATGGGAAAATTTCAAAATCCTCAAGCTCCTCCATGGCCTGTAACCAGTTCATATTTTTCTTGGAAGCTTTTGGTGCAGGAGTTCTGACTTCCTTGTCTTCCTCTCATTCCATTCTTTGATCCTTTTTGTCCCCAAAAAGCAATCTAAAGTTGGATTGCTGTGCTTGCTTTGCTTCTTTTGCTTGCTCATATTGCCACTCAATTACTTCACTTTTGAGCTCTTTGCCACAGTAGAACTCTGCTTCCAGAGGGGAGAGCTTTGTCCCAAATTATTGGGGTTTTCACAGCTTCCTGAGCTATTAGGAGGGTTCTGTCTCTGCAGCCCCCACAAACTCTGACTCACTGGTCACATACCTCAGGACCACCACCCAAGACCATGATCCATATCCAGGCAGGTTAAAGCAAGAGTGATTAACCTTTGAATGATCACTTGGCCCCCCTACAATTTGCAGACCAGGAGCTCTGAAGCAGCCACAAGGAGGCAGCTGCAAGGCCTCCACACCTTTGCTATTTCTAGCTCCAGGGGCAGAGGCTGGACCTGCTTCTCTGTCCCTCCCCAGTTCCAACAAAGTTCTTCACTGACTTCTCACTTTTTCTTTGGTATTTATAGGCTTATAATTCCAGAAACTGCCACTGCTGTTTGTGATCCACTCTCCTGAAGTCTGCTACAGCTGCTTGTCAGGGCCACCCTCGGGCTAAAGCGTGGGTTTATGAAGGGCTGGGCTTAGCATGCTGCAAAGAACCCTTCCTGTCCACCTGCTGGCTGCCTTCAGTGGGACATTTGTTTCTCTGTGTCACTTTGTGGGTTCGGTAGCTCTAAAATTTGCTTAGAGTCATATTTTATAGGTATTTGAGGTAGTTATGGAGGAAGCCACAGAGTTTTCCTTCTTCTATGCTGCCATGTTGGCTCCACCTCCCTCCTTGCTTATTATTCCTTATAGCACAATGGTCTTCCACCACAATTATATGACACAACTTATTCAGCCATTCAATTGGTGGGCATCCCCTCAACTTCCAAATCTTTGCCATCACAAAAAGAACTGCTATAAATATTTTGGACAGATAAGACTTTTTTTTTCTTTTTCTTTAATCTCTTTGGGATATAGTCCTAGTAGTGTTATTTCTGGGTTAATGGGTATTCACAGTTTTTTAGCCCTTTGGACAGGACTCCAAATTGGTTAGAAAAGTTCACACCTTTTCACCTAAAGGCTTTAGAGTCCCACCCCCACCCCATTCCCTTCCAACACTTGTCATTTATACTTTCTATTCATATTAGCCATTCTGATAGGTGTGAGGTGGTATCTCAGAGTTTTTTAATTTGCATTTCTTAAATCAATAGTGATTTGTGTAATTTTTCTGACTATAGCTTTCATTTCTTCTTCTGAAAACTGTCTACTCATTTCTGTTGACAATTTATTAATTGGGGAATGGCTCTTATTTTTATAAATTTGGGCCCATTCCCTATATATTTGAGAAATAAGGCCTGTGTCAGAGAAACTTCGCATAAAAAAATTTCCCCAGTTTCCTGTTTTCCTTCTTAAAGACAATTAATTGGGGGTTGGGGCGGGCGAATATTACACTTAGCGTTAAAAGATCTACTTTCAAATTGTCACTAACAATTCTTAAATGTGGGATAGTTATTCACAGGTATATATCACAACCACTCAGAAATTCATTTTACTCTCTCTCTCTCTCTCTTTCTTTATACATATATGTGTATGTATGTATACATATATATGTGTGTTAATGTATGTGTATATATGTATATATGAATAATAATTGTACAACCTACCTCTCAGAGTTTCTGTACACAAAGTGCTTTAGAAAGGTAAGCTAGTATTATTACATGGAGGTTCAAGCCAGGCAGAGGCAGACACAAAGTTTGAGTTTGCATGCAGTTATAACTGATCATTCTTTTTTTTTTTTTGAATGACTTGTTTATTTACTTTTAGTTTAAGAGATTCAGTTCCACAATCATTTGAGTTTCAGATTTTCTCCCTTCCCTTCCCACCCTCCCCCCCCCCCATGGTGGTGTGCAATCATGTATACGATCTGCAAATACTTTCACAATATACAATAGTTTGGTTATATAGAAGGGTTGTAACCAATGAGTGATCACTGGGGAAAAAAAGCAAAACCAGATATGAAAAAGAACAACAGCATGTTTTGCTTCAGTCTCCATTTAAACTCTAGTCTTTCTAGATCTTTCTCTGAGTTCAGATTTCTCCTTCCATCCTGAGACTTGTAGAGTTTTCTTATAGCTCTGTGTTGCTGAGAAGAGTCCAGTTTATCAAGGTTGTTCATCACACATACGATGTGTCTGTGATTGTGTACAAGTTTTTCCTGGTTCTGCTCTTCTCACTTAGCATCAATTTGTATAAGCCTCTCCAGGTAATTATGAAGTCCATCTCCTTCTCATTTCTTACAGCACAATAGTATTCCATTATATTCATATACCATAGCTTGTTCAGCCATTCCCCAATTGATGGGCATCCCCTATATTCCCAGTTTTTTGCAACCACAAAGAAAGCTGCAATAAATGTTTTTGTACGTATGAGTCCTTTTCCCACTTCTGTGATCTCTTTGGGATATAATCCCAACAGTGGTATTTCTGGGTCGAAGGGTATGCAATTATTGATAGCCCTTTGGGCATAGTTCCAGATTGCTCTCCAGAATGGTTGTATCATTTCACAACTCCACCAACAATGCCTTAGTGTTCCAATTTTTCCACATCCTCTCCAGCATTTGTCATTTTCCTGTTTTGTCGTCTTAGCCAATTTGAATAACTGATTATTCAAACCAAACAATGGGTCAAGGACAAAATTCAGATTAGGAGACTAGGAATAGCATCTCAATATCTGAGACAAGTTGGCAAATCTGAGCTACAGTACAAAAAGACCATGACTGTTGGTCCAAGAATTCACAGTCTTGTAAAGAACAATGAATGTGGAATGAAGGACCTGTGTTTGAAGCCTGGCTCTGCTATTTGTCGGATGTGTTACTATAAGCAAATGACTTTATTCCCTGGACATTCTTCTCATCTATGAAATGAGTGGTTTGGATCTAATTATCACTAAACTCCCCTTCAGTTATGCATGCTATGACCTTATTGCTGCTTTTAAGCAATCTACCTGGTGTGAGCAGATGAAGATGATCAAGCAAGGGCTATTCCCCAGAGGGAGGTGCTGCAGTATCAGTAACTCTAGGAGAGGAGTGGCTACCTTAAAGATTCTCCCAATTCTAAAAAAGCAACTACTCTCATTGCTTCTTAATGGAATTCTTTCAGTTTGGAAAATAAAAAATAAAGCAACTACGTACATTGATTCCAATTAGGTTAACACAAATATATCTTGATATTCTACAAGTTATGATAATTTTTAAATATTTCTCATATAGTTCTTTCAAGACACATTCTTTGCCAGGTCGTTTCCCCAGAGCTCCTTTTCCTTTCTATGATTAACTTCTGTCTCTTCTGCCAAAGTCACAAGTTTGAAAAATTCCTCAAGCAAAAATATTCATAATAACTTAGAGCCTGCTCTTTCCGTAAGATCCCCTAGAGTTAATATGGGTCCCTAATATGCTGACTGCTCAAACATAGAAATCAGTTCATCACCTGAATTCCACATACAATAGCTCTTAATGTTCATTTTGAGAAAAGTACAAAAAAATGAGCTGCTGAATTCTTTCACTGGACTCTAGAAGAAGACTTTTTTTAATGGATTTTTTTCTCTCAGGTATGACATGTATCTGGACAGGTAGCCATTAGATGAATACACAATTTTTATATGGTCTAAACACATTTACTTAGCTATTACTACTCTAAACAGAAAATCCTCATCCATTGACCAGCTTCTGGAGCGAATGAATCATCTCAAGCTTGACATTTTTCCTTTCAATGAAGCCAGAAAACAAAAGGAAATCACAAATAAATGGAAGCATGGCTCTTAAGTGATCCATGAAGAAAGAAATAGGAGTTCAGAAGATCACAGAATTATAGGTTGATGGGATTTTGTAGATCATCTAGTCAAGCTTCCTTATTTTGCAAATAAGGAAAGTCAAGCCAAAGTAAATTAAATGATTTGCCCCAATTCCACCAAGAAGTGAGTTGTAGGAAATAAGACTCAGGTCCTGTAAAATCTAGAATTCTTTCTACTTTACCATACTGCCAATTAATTTGCTGGATTCAGTTGTATTACACATCCAAAGTCAGCAAGAAACATAATTTTAAGGGATGTTTGGCCCAAATATTTGCAAGGACTAATTACAGAGTCAAACACTTATACGTATCTCCTATCTCGTGGCAATGGATCTCAGAATGAGACGTACATTTACAAAGTCTTTGATTTGGTAATATGATTTTCTTAACTCAATTTGTTATTATAAAGGTGAGTTGTACTGGGTACAATGTTGTGGGACAGAGGTGATCAAGAAGTAAAAGAAAATGAAAAATAAGTAAACTATCTTAAAAATAAAACAGAAAGGGAAAATATATTATATGCATACATGTATAGGAAGATAATTGTATCATGAATTGGAATTTATTACAGAGAATAGAGAAATCAATATATATACTTTAATTGTGCAGGATTTCCATGTAAGGGTAGGCATGGTGAAAACATATATTGGAAAATACTGTTCAGGAATCTGAAATGAGGGGGAAAGAGAGAGAGAGAGCAGATTTTTTGAGAAAAATGGCAAGCATTAGATGTATCAAGTACAAGGAAATATCACTAGAAATAAAGTTGATTTTAAAAATCAGGAAATGACACATTATTATACAGAAGTCATCCAATTAGTTGTCAGACCATTGTGTTGTTAGAGCAAAATTAATCAACAAGTACTTCTTAAGTCTCTACTATTTGGCAGATACCTCTTAGAAACTCTGGAAAGAATAAAACAATTCCAAATTTAAAGTTTTATGAAGACAACAAATTCAAAAATAAATATATATGGCTATGACAAAGAAAATTAATACAAAGTAAGCAATAGAAACTGTTGTATTTTAAACCCAGGGATGCCCAAAACTGTTGAGGTGGGGGCTCTGCCTACACAAAAACTGTTGCTGTTTCAGATGTGGTGGAAGCATCTCAAAGAATTCACGGTCAGACCACCTCTAATCCAAGTAGAGGCACTGATTGAGATTAACTCCTCTCATGAAGCAGGCTAAGTTCCAAGAGGAACCAGCAACTTTAGAGAAAGCTAGATGGATTTTTTATAGGGTAAAGATGCAATTACATAACAGAAATTTACATAGAATAGAGGAATATCATTAATATTAAAAAGGCAGGAGGAGTTTGTTAAGGGATTAGGTAATGGAAGAGGGGTCCCATCTATGGTTGGGTGGTTAAACATTCTGGTAATTCTGCCCTCCAGGTGGCTAGCTATTGTGGTCCTTCCTGTCTGGTTAAGACAGTTAGGTATTGTGGTCCTGTCTTGGCCTAGATGGATGATATAATTGTGATTGAATACAACATACCTGTTTCCATGGGAATGGGTCTAGGGGCAGTGACCAGGTAGAATTAGTAGCTAGGTTCCCTGCTATTTCTGTGGGAACTAAGAGTTAAGGGACACACCTTTTGTTCTAGTGAGCAGTGAGGCATAGATGAAGAAGTTAAGACATTGGCAGGGGAGACAGGGAGCTAGGTAAGTACAGTGGGCTGCTGTTCAGTGGGGCTGGGCCCATAATGAAGTTAGAATATTGGGGCTTGGGACAGCTTTATTAGGATTTCATCAGAAATTGCCTATTTAAATAAATGACTGATATTTCAAAAACAGAAGTGATTAAGGAAGAGGACATAGACATTATAATACTCAGAGAAGTTTAAATCATTTGCCATAGCAGTAAGCTATGTAAGCTTTGTAAGCAAAACACTTTAACTATTTATCAGAGAGGTGTCTCAACCAAGAATAGTAACAGTTTTGAAAAAAAAAATCAATGTCTTGTTTAAAGAAATTGGTCAAGATTATGCCCAATAATAAATACCTCATGATATAGCAAGAAGTACTGTAGAGAAAAAAAAAGTTTTAAATAATTTTGGAACAGACCCAACGTTATTTAATGATTAAATTGGAAGGAAAATAACCAACAGGCAAAAGATAGGAAATATCTGAAAAGACTGTTAAACAAGCTCTTTTTACTATCAAGGAAAGTTAGACCACTACAACTGAGCCCTAAAATCACAGTCCTGTACATGCTCAGAGTGAACATGGAAATGGCATTAAAGAAAATAAATATGGGATACTCTATTTTAAAGATGTTGAGGAATTAATGCTCAAGGTATCTGAAGAAGGGGAAAGATGTTAAATGTGTAGGCAAAATAGTTGGACCCTACAGTTATAAATAAATGGAAAAAAATAAGGCAACTAAAAGAAAATTAAAAATTAGTGACTCCTTTCCCTACTTTTCCTTCAAGTAAATTTTTATGATCATTATCAACACACTTGTTGATACTATTCTTAGTAAGAGTATTTCAAATGAATTAGAAGTCTTTTGAAGACTATTTTCCACAGTAAAACCCAACTTTATCATTACACAACTCATTAAAGTATATAAAGAATACAGAATCTTTATTGTTTGTTTACTATAAGAAAGCATTTGATTCAGTACAGCAAAACATCTTTTTTAGGAATATGTGAAGACAAGGAACCTATCACAGAAGTTGCCTTTCTTCTCAAAAGGATCCTGAATCTGCAGGCATTCCATGAATCCAAGAAGAGGTCTGAGGAGGAAAATATAGAACTAGGGGTTCGTGGTATACCACACGCTTACAGTGAGAATTTGGTACCTTTAAAAAAGTATAACTTATCTCCCCCAAATTCTTCTAACAAAATGTCACTTCTTCACATCAAATTGATGCATTATTCCTTGAAAGATACAAGCATAGATTGTACAAGCATACAGTATTTGACAGTACTAATCATTAAAATCAAATGAGAGATATAAAAGGAAGGTGTATGCTTATCAACAATGCTTCCAATTTTCATAAAGGAGGTCCAGACAAGTACAAGTTAATATAAATGGTATAGTCCTCCAGGTGTTACTGGATGACCTTTGCAGATAAGATTGTGCTAACTTCATGGAGGCTTGTAACACTAGAGTCTAATAAACGAGATGTATAATTTCTCATTGAGAAGAGTTTGGCCTAACCATTCACATGGGAAAAAAAAAAAAAGAAGAAATATCTATTCTTAAGAAATCATTTGGCTTAGGAATATGTGAAGACAAGGAACCTATCACAGAAGTTGCCTTTCTTCTCAAAAGGATCCTGAATCTGCAGGCATTCCATGAATCCAAGAAGAGGTCTGAGGAGGAAAATATAGAACTAGGGGTTCGTGGTATACCACACGCTTACAGTGAGAATTTGGTACTTTTGAGCCACAGGGTATTTCTTCTCTCTCTCTCTGACTTTGTCCCTCTGTGTGTGTGTCTCTCTCTGTCTCTGTATCTTCCTGTGTCCCTGTATCTCTGTGTGTTTCTTCTTC
This sequence comes from Pseudochirops corinnae, assembly GCA_028646515.1. Classification (NCBI taxonomy): domain Eukaryota; kingdom Metazoa; phylum Chordata; class Mammalia; order Diprotodontia; family Pseudocheiridae; genus Pseudochirops; species Pseudochirops corinnae. Next base: position 52,403,147 of record CM053589.1, on the reverse strand, counting down.
TTCTTCTTCTTCTTCTTCTTCTTCTTCTTCTTCTTCTTCTTCTTCTTCTTCTTCTTCTTCTTCTTCTTCTCCTTCTTCTTCTCCTTCTCCTTCTCCTCTTCCTCTTCCTCCTCCTCCTCCATTTTCTTCTTATTTCTCTCTCCCTCTCCCCCCCACTCATCCCCACCCCACATCAGTCCCTTGAAATACTTATAGGGAATCCTATGCCATTCTTTTTTCCAAATAAATAGTAAGCTACTTCAGACTGGGATTTTGTTTTGCTTTATTACATGTATTCCAAGCTGCTTGAAAGAGTGATTTTTCATGTGCTTTGGAACTGATAAATGCTTGTTTCATCATTTGTTCCTTTAATCAGGCATTCTCTGTTTCTTCCATTCCTGTTTTGAAAAGTATCTCTTGAGAATTTCCAAGCAGCCAGTGCAGTCATATTTCCCATCTAGTTAAACTAAAGATTTTCTTCCCTATAAGAATGTACATTTCCTAAAGTCAGGGATGATTTAGAGCTCCCGGGATCCTCATTACCTAGCAGAATATGTGGTAGGTATTCAGCAAGCACATGCTAAATGCTTTTGAACAGGTTGACTATGGTCACGGATCATGAATGCTGCTCGTTGGGAAAATAAAACTGGTTTTTGTTGAGGTAATTTTCTTCATCCTAACTATTTGTACAGATCTCTTCTTGACATTAATCATCTAGAATTTGGAAACCATATTTCTTAGTGAATTAGATTTAGAGTTCTTCTCTTTTATCATAGAATGGATTCTATTATTTTATGTTCCATTATTTCTAGTAGTTTCAGTAATTTTCTGTCAGGGTTTACTGGAGGATGATGTTCATATTCTTTTTCATATTATGAGGGAGATAGATAATATTCAGATTGTCACACCAAGCATTGTAATTTAGCTCTGCATTTTTGGATTTTAGATAGCTGAAATATTCTTTAAGTTTTGCCAGGTTTTTTTTTTATTTTGCTCCTTCTGGATATACTATTTTTTAGTCTTTATGATCAAAATAATAATGAAAATAATTAGCAATTATAGGGTTTAATAATGTCAAAGTTATTTACATAATTCTCTCATTTGAACCTTACAGCAACACTATAATATATACAGTTTGGGATATTATTATCTCTATTTCACAGATGAGAAAATTGAGGCACAGAGAGGCTAAATGTCTTCACAATGGTCACAAAGCTAGTGCGTGTCAGAGGTAGCTTTCTACTGCATCATGCTCCCAGTTATTCCACTACTATATAACTTGTTCAAAAAGGCAAATCAGAGATTGTACTCCCTGGCGTAGTTCTCAGAATTCCAAGATCATATCTATGATATAATGAGGTTTCTAAGTAGGAATTTAGCATAGGAACCAATATACATAGACTTGTATCATGCATTGTACCATAATTAGCAGCTTTCTTTTGCAACTATAAGAAGTCAACCTTTATGAGAATGAGCTATTACACAATTCATCATATATTTTTCAATAGTTTCAACATAACCAAGTTGGCAAACAGACTCTTCTCCCATTTAACTAATCAAGAACACTTGAGTCATTCAAAAACTTTCTCAATATTATTTTTATAAAATGCATAGGCTATTTTTTACCCAGACTTCAGAATACTGAAGACAAATCTATCCTTACTTATTCCATCTTTACTTTAGCAAACCAAAAGTATGATGATCCCTAGATGAGTGACCATGGGTCCATTATCGTAGTGAATTATCAGTTTTTTCAACATACCTATATGCATGCAAAAATACCTAAGAAATTAGAAATAAATCATCTGATCTTTTATATGGCAGTTAATGAGTATTATTTATAAGAATGACTCCATTGTCATTTCCTCAATAACTAAATTCCTTCATCCCATACAATAGTGAAATTGACAATTTATTAAGGAATTTCACTATAAAAATTCTGTGTTTCAGGACAACTTATGCCACTAAATAATTGTGTGAACTATTGTTGGATTGCTTAAAGTTTTTTGGCTTCTGTTTCTTATTTGCAAAATGAGAGAATTACATTGAATGATCACTAAGGTCTCCTTAGACTTTAAAATTCAGTGACTAAATGTTTCTTCTAAAACTGGGCAAAGTCTATAACTTATCTCCCCCAAATTCATAGCACTTATAACAGGCACATGCAAAGCTTATTGAATTAAATGGATAATATCATATACAGATATATATATGTATATACATATATATGTATATACATATATACACATATATATCACATGTACATATATTATAGAGAAAGTGTATTATAAAGATATCATTCTAAACAGTGAAATTTTTATGCAAGAGAAATCAGTATAAAGTCGGTTCTCAAAATTGTCAGGGGAATTTTTTTTTTTAGAGAAGAGACATTTTATGTAATATCTATAAAAACAAAAAGGAGAAAATTATGCAAAGGAAAAGAAACTAATTTAAAGAAATAATTGTTTTTGAGGAAGAGGGGAAATAAGGAAGGAATAAGGGAGGGTGAAATGAAAGTTAAAGGAGGGAGGGAGGAAGAGAGACAGAGAGACAGGGACAGAGAGACAGAGAGAGAGAGGTACAGAGGGAGGGAGGGAGAGGGGGAGGGAGAAACAAAGATAGAAGAAAGAATAGTTAAATGTGACACCTTCCTTTTTTGAGAATGTGAAAGAAAATGAAAGACGTAGAGAGAAAGAAAGCAGTCTGATCCCTGGAGAATATTTTCTTTTTTATGACACCTAAGGAGAATCTCTTTTCTATAGATTTTATAATTTTCTAAGTTCAGTTTTCTCCTCAGACTTTGAAAGAAAGATCATTTCTCCTTCCAGGAAAAAAAAAAATCTCCCTGACATACCAGAGTGCATAATGAATTCTTCCACTGAAAAAATAAATCCATTTTGACCTCTCAGAAATTGCCTTCTCTACTTGAGAAGATTCTGAAGTCCATATCTTCCTGTGACTAACCCTTTAATGTAATATCTTTTTTGCTCCCTTTAAAGAATTGGCTAGGATAAAAAGTCTCTTGCCTCTCAATTATGCTTTATGCTTAGAAAGCCCTGTGCTAATTTGATTGAAGCAGAAGCAGCTGAGTGGATACTGTTTTAATGAAATGAAAGTTTAATTACATTTTGAAAGAATTACATCAGATCCCTAATTTCCTCCTCTACAGCCATATCAATAACTCAGAGAAATTCTACAATTGCTTTTTTCTAAATCATTAATTTGGATTACAAAGTAATTAATTCCTTTCTTTTGTGCACATTGTCTTGAGTTTTCCTTACCTTCGCTACCAATTTCAGGACTTGAGGAATAAGGCATTGTGATCTTGTGATCTCATTTCCAAGTTATCTGCTGAGGTTGGTGACCTCTTTTCCACATTTCTAATTCCAAATAAAAGGAATTTTCTAAGGTACCCTGCCTGCACCAAACTAAACTACCATTCCATGCTCCTTAACATAACCTTTCTAACTATTCCCTCACCTCTGCAAATCCCCAGAGTCATACATATTAAAACCAAAGAAAGCTGGAGAAGTGACTAGGGGAGTCCTCAGTATCTATCTTTTTTTCTTTTTTTCTTCTTTTGTCATTGGAGAGCTCATCTGTAAACTTTAAGATCTGCCCCCAGTGTATTTTCTGAGAATGAAAGAGCCCTGAAGAATCTTTGAAGGATGTTTGGAGATCCCTTCTGCTCTACAGGAAATTTAATGAAGACTTCTAAAGACAGAGTTTAACAGAAGAATTTCCAAAGTCATCTTAGAAACCCCTATCTTCATTTAACTTAGTCTTCCTCAAAAGTTATCACCAAATCACCCTAGATTCCAAGGAAACTAATAAATTGTACCCACCTCATCCTTGTGAGCTCAATTCAAGAAATACACAACTAGGTTGAATTGGGGGGAGGCGTATTTGTATTTATTTATTTTTTAAACATTTCCCAAATACATTTTAAACATTTTAATATTTTATTTATTTATATTTAACATTTTTCTTTTAAAATATTAAGCTGCATATTATTTCTCACCCATTCGCACCCTTCCCCAATCACTGAGAGAGAAGGTAAGCAATATGATATTAGTTTTACCTGTGAAATCATGCAAAACATATTTGCATAATAGCCAGATTTTTTTTTAATCAAGAAAAATAAGGTGAGAAAAAATGTACTTTGCACTCAAAGTTTATCAAATTTGTCTATGGAGATGGATAGCATTTTTTTCATCATGATTCTTTTGGTATTGTCTTAAATCATTGTATTAATCAAAGTAGTCAAGTATTCCACATTTGATCATCATTACAGCACTGCTGTTAGGTGCACAATGATCTCCTGGTTCTTCTCACTTCACTTTGCATCATTTCATACAGGTAGTCTCATGTTGTTGTTTTCTTTTCTGAAATCACCCCCTTCATTATTTCTTATAGTACAATAGTACTCCAAAACAATCATATGCCACAATTTATAGCCATTCCCCAATTGATGGTCATCTTCTCAATTTCCAATTCTTGGCCACTGCAAAAGGAGCTGCTATAAATGTTTTTGTATACATAGGTCTTTTCCTTTTTATTTTATATCTTTGAGATACAGTCTTAGTAGTAGTATTTCTGTGTCAAAAGATATGCATAGTTTTATGGTCCTTTGGGTATAGTTCCAAATTGTTCTCCAAAATGGTTGGAGCAGTTCACTACTCCATCAGCATTTCATTACTACACCTATTTTCCCTCATTCCCTCCAGCATTTGTCATTTCAGATAGATGCAAGGTGGTAGCTCAGAGTTATTTTATTTGTATTTCTCTAATCAATGGTGAATTTTTGTATGCTTATAAATAGCTTTTATTTCTTTTTTATTAAAACTATCTGTTCATATCCTTTGATTATTTATTAATTTGGGAATGACTTTTATTTTTATGAATTTGACTCACTTCTATACTCAGGATATGTTTGAGAAATGAGGTCTTTATCAGAGAAACTTACTGTAAGAATTGTTTGATATTATTTCATTGTCTATGGTACCTTTTAGCAAAATGTAGTTTTCCTGATTAGCTCTTTTAATTAGGTCACTTTTTGCTTTTGTTTTGTCTGAGATTATGATTGCTACCCTTGCCTTTTTTTTTTACTTCAGCTGTGGCTCAGAGAAGCTATAAGCATCTCTGGTGTAAAAAAAAAACCAAAACTATCTTACCAGATAGGCTAAACCAAGTTTGAGGTAACTGGCAGGTCTCAAACCTATTGGTAAACTAGGGGGATGTCTACCCCAAGTATGTAAAGATTCTCCCCAGTGGAATGGGAAAATGAGAATAATTTGTTCTCATGACCATGAAGGTGACTGAAGTAGGTACTATGGAGCTCTCAGAACTTATTCAGACATTGAAGACACCAAGGTCATCCATTGCATCCCAGACTGTCTCCAATCATCCTAATTTTTTTCTTGCTGTTGGACTTAAATGACTCTGGAAGAGAAAGTGAGATTGATCTGACCCTAGTACAACTCTGCCTCATTTAAATCTAATTCACTCAAAAGTAAAGGATCATTTGTGATGTCATTAATCCTCTTTGAAAATGAAATACAAACAACAATGACAATAATGATAGCCAAGCCCCAGACATAGGGAGCCATACTTACTCATCTATACATCAGGCAGTGTTGGCATCCTCTTGATTGGGAATCACATGTGCTATAGAACAACCTGAATCAGGACAAAGGGGACCTGGATCTATGTCACATTCTGGTTTATGTCTTGTGTATCCTTTGTTTTGTTGCCAATTAATTAATTCTAAATAGGTAACAAGTAGTTCAAAGGGCAATGGGAGAACACATCGTAAATACAAATAGACTGCAATCAAATGTTTATCTACCTCCAAGGTGTAGCATAAAGGATATTGTTAATGAAATACATGCTTGAAAAAGGTGATGAGCTAGTCATTCTTTCAAAGAACATTTATCAAGTATCTATTATGCGTAAAGCAAGGGTGCAAAAAGAAAAACTGAAATCACCCCCACATCCAACAAGCTAGACATCCTATAACCAATAATTCAGCATGAAATATGAACCAAAGCAATACAAAAATATTAAGTAATTCTGAGGGCTACAGGGAGAAAATGCAGGCTTACATGATAAAGGCAAGGAACAACAGATGGCCAGACCAAATGCTGTACAAGAACAACTTCTTAAAAGAAAAAAAGAAAAAGATACAAAGGAAGCCTTGAACACATTCCAGGAGTCCTCTTAAGAGGATCTTTGGGGAAACATGAATAAGAATCACTAAAAGTGAGAAGGCAGGGGTGGCTTTTTTCATGTGCACCAATAAATGGATGAACATCAATTAGTGTGCAGATCTGTGGACATACAAAGTAAGTCCCCGTGAATGGAAGCTGTATATGTATTACTTAAATCTAGTATCAAACTGGAACATTAGTCTAATAATCCTCACTATTTTCTTTCCAAATGCATAAATTAGTATAATTTACTTTAGCAATCAAAAAGGGGGAAAAGCACTGGATTTGGAAGACCTGATTTCAAACCCAAACTATGCTACTTACTACCTGTGTGACCTTCAAGAAGCTATCTTAAGCTCTGATTCCTCAATTTCTGTCTCTGATCTCTATTAGAGAATTTTAGTAGTCATGACAGGCATCAGAAAAAAGAGGCTGGGGAAATTTCATTCATTCACAAAAAAGAAAAGAAGGAAACAGATTTCCACTATCAATATAATGATTTGTCAACCACATTAAAAGAGAAGGAGGGGGGGCGGAGCCAAGATGGCGGCGTAGCAGCAGCAATATATCGCAGCTCTCACATAGCCACCCCCAAATACCCATGCAATAGGACTCTGGACCAACCTAGAACTTCAAAAACGCACACAGATACTTCCCACTAAAG
>CM053589.1:52374602-52395795 GCA_028646515.1 Pseudochirops corinnae | reverse complement strand
TTTATATTTATATATTTGCATAGTTCATTAGAGCTCACTTTCCTCCCTATGATTCACTTTGGACTTTCTTGATGATGCTCCAGAAGCTTGTTCATCCTGGAAATTTACTTCAGTCCTGCAATTTACACATTTGAAGTACCATATAACCCTCTGGCCTCTCCTGTTTAGATGGCTCCCTGAAACTTTCATTTAATGAAGGCATTCAGGCCAAATATGTTTCATTTTTCTCCAGGCTTCACTCTCTACTTTATCTACCATGCCACTAAATTGGTTATCTTCCCTCCCCCTTGTCTTCAGTTTCCTTTTATGTTTTGTTTTTACCCACCAGAATGTGAGCTCTATCTAGGCAGGAACCTTCAGAAATCAGTCTTTCTTTTTCCTCCTACTCCTCCTCCCCTCCTCCTCCTCTTCCTGTTCCTCCTCCTTCTCTTCTTCCTCCTCTTCCTCCTCCTCCTTCTTCTTCTTCAAAGGGGGAAGGCAAGGCATTTGGGGTTAATTGACTTGCCTAAGGTCATACACCTAGTAAGTGACTAATGTTGGAATTGAACTCAGGTCCTCCTGACTCCAAAGTTGGTGCTCTATTCACTGTGCCACCTAGCTGCCCCAAGTCTTTCTTCTTACTTGTGTATTTATCCCAAGTGCTTAATACATTGTCTAGCACAATGGTTCTCAACCTTCCTAATGCTGCGACCCTTTAATACAGTTCCTCATGTTGTGGTGACCCCCAACCATAAAATTATTTTTGTTGCTACTTCATAACTGTAATTTTGTTACTGTTATGAATCTATGTGATATGCAGGATGAATTTTCACTGTTGCAAATTGAACATAACCCACAGGTTGAGAACCGCTGGTCTAGCACATGGTAAGTGCCTAATAAATTCTTCTTGACTGACTGACTTACTGAGCAGCCAGTTCCTCTAGAAATGACTATTTCCTTTCACAGTAACTCTCACTTACTTTTTGTTTTCCCACAAATAAAAGCCATACACTGCTTTAGTCTTCTCTAATACCTAGTCTTTACCATTTTAGGATCATAGATCCCAAGGATTAAAATACCTCAGATACCGTCAAGTGAACAATATTCATTTTGTGGATGAGGAAACTGAGTTTCAAAGAATTTAATTTAGCTTTCTAGGTTCAGACTAGTAAGTGTCTGAGGCAAGATTTGGACCCAACTCTTTCTGCCTCCAAGTTCAATACATTCTCCGTTGTGTCACCTGGTGGCCAAACCAATGGATCCCCTGAGCCTCTTGCTACCTTGCCTTCTCATCCTATTACAGCCTTTTTTATGCTCCCTCTAACAATTTGTCATAGCACCACTATACCATTGGGGGATAAAGTAAATGATTTCTCATATTTGCATAGTTAAGAAAATATTGTAGGATTATAGGACAGACTACTATTATGTTACAATTTTTAATAGTGAGTCACTAATACCAGATATTTGCATTTGACTGTATGTTTGTTTTGGATTGTTTTGGATGAGAAGCAAATCCATATGGACTCAGGAGTAGCTTGATATAGAAAATCAAATTTAGATTCTGGGGGCCTTGGTTCTTGCGCTAGTTATTTCACAAAGATAGCTGTGACCTTGCAACTAGATGGCACAATGATTAGAGTGTTGGGCCTGGAGTCAGGAAGACTGATCTACCTGAGTTCAAATCTAGCCTCAGATACTTGGTAGCTGTGTGAGGCTGGACAATACTCTTAGCCCTTTTTGCCTCAGTTTCCTCATTTGTAAAAGGGGATGGATAAGGAAATTGCAAACTACTCCATTATCTTTCCCCCCCCCAGAAGGGATCATGAAGAGTCAGATATAACTGAAAATGACTGAGCAACAAGAAAAGATGTGACCTTGGGAAAGTCAATTAACCTTACTGAGACTCATCTATAAGATAAGCTGGTAGGTTGTACTAAATAGCCTTTATTATCTTTTCTATATCTGACATTCCATCATTCTTAAGTAGAAAACTGAAAGAGCCCCTATTCAGTAATGATTTACCAGATCCGTTTTGATAGATATCATATGATAGTACAAGAAATTCTGGGAAAAGTGTTTGTAGCTAAAACTTGGTGGGTTTTTTAAAATAAGCTTTCAGTTATAATATTTGGGCTCCCAATATTCCCTCTCTCCTTAAATAATTTCACTTATTAATATGTATTCCTCCCTTTGGAATGGGAAGATCCAGTTGAGGGCAGCACATACTGTGACCTGAGAGGCAAAGAGAGAAGCAACAGGAGGTGGCAGCTGTTGGTTAGTCCCAGTGAACTCTGTGATCCTCAAAGAGGTGAAAGGGTCAGTCCAGCAGGTGGCCCTCTCCAAGAATCTGCTAGAATGAGGAATAGAAGCCAGGAAGGGCTCTAAGAAAAGAACTTGAAAGCCTCCAGAAGGAAAGGAAGGGCTGGTACTAGGAAGGAAGCAGTCACTTGGCTGATAGTTGAGGATTCCATGTTATTTTAGTATTCATTCATTTATTTATTTTTTATTATTGAGAAACCTTGAATCTTCTAGGAAAATGGATTAAAGAGCAAAAATAGGTATATTAAGATAATTCCAATTATAGTGAATCAATATTGTCCTTTGTTCCTCACTACAATCTGTCTCTCCATCTCTGTCTCCCTGTCTCTGTCTCTATCACTTCCCTCCCTCCTCTTTTTCTTTGAGCTCTTCTAGTCTTTTTCTTTCACTTGGGTTCCTATTATCTTAAACTTATATTTGTGCATTTACATAAAAATACATTGTTCTTTTTCTTGAATAAAGAAACAAACTTCTGAGTTGGTGTTTTCTAAATCTGTGAATCTATCATGAGAACTGTGTGGATTATATAACAACATCATTTCCTTTACTAAACATTTATGGAGTGAATGAAGCAATATATCATCAATGTATTTTAGATTTCTGAGTTATTTCTACCTAATTAAGGATATTAAAGCAGAAAGAGACACAGTCCACATTGTCGTGAGGCTTATAGCCTAGTTCAAAAGAAAGTAAGAACATAGACCTAAAATGGGAACCAACAGCATAATGCAGAAAGCACTGAAGGCAAGTGAATGGCATGGTTAATAAGCTCTTTAAGAGATCATAGGAAAGAGTGGTCACTCAAGATTGTGTTGAATAAGGAAATAGTCACACAGTAGGCTGAATAGAATCTGGATTTTTCTTGAACGTCTGAAACATTAGGTACTTAATAAATGCATATTGACTGACTCAAGAATAGGTCTTAGGTAAATGGAGGATGAATGGTGAGGAAGAAAAATGATATGAGAAAAGTATGAAGATTGGACTCTTTCACGGAACTCAGTGAACAACAATTGAATCAGTTGATGAGGAGAGAAATGGATGATAAAACTAAAGTGGTAGGTAGGGGAATAGTTATAGTAGATTTTGAGTTCCAGGCTAGGAATTATGGAATTTATTATAGTGACAATGGAGAACCACTAGAGATTTTTGAAAAGGGGCTGTTATATGCAAATCAGTGGTTCAAAAGATCATGATGCTTTTATGTTCTCCAAAGGACCAATGTGATTTTGAAAAGACAACACTGAAAAATGGAATAATGAGCCAGAATAACAGGGCAGGGTGGCATAATAGATTAGGTACAGGCTTTAGGAACAGGAAGATCTAGGTTTTAACATTCCACCACAAATACAAACTGTATAACCCTGGGGAAGTCACTTAATGTCTTATCCCCTCAAATTTCTTCATCTGTAAAATTTGGGGGCTGGACTTCGAAGGTCTCTTGAAGTTCTTAACCTATTTTCAATGTTACCTTTTAGTCTATGAGGAAATGATCTCAAGAGATGTGAAGAAAGAATCAGAGTAAACTGAAGTGAGTTTCTCACTCACATGGAAGGCCATAGAGGGGAAGCCTGATACATAATTCTAGTGAATTAATTCTTTACTTTACTGGGAAAGTCTGTTTTCCCTTCTCTCAATCAATTAACAGGTAGGGTGATAGGCACTGGGCAGAAAATGCATAATGGTAGAGATACAGTCTTTGTGGGATAGGGAAGTATAGATTTAAAAAACTTAAAGTCTTGGAGTTTTGACAAACCATGCACGATATAGCTATGTGACTGGGCAAGGCAAGAAATGTTTCCATATTCCAGTGATCTCTTGATCTGCCTTGTTAAAAAGAGGTGGTGGTGGCAGGTTCAACACCTAGAGAACTTTCTACGGGGATGAAATAACAGGGATTAATAACACCCAAACAATAAAATGTGTACTACAGATGCACAAATGTAAGGGGTGTTCAATTATAGTAGTAATCCAGATACAAGAACTTGCTGTTATTAACAAGAAAAAATGGAAAAACAAATTCTTATTGTGAATTAGGCGCACTCTTTTTACTAGGTGGTTTAGCTGTTAAATTAATCTTGTAGGCACATCTTTGGCAATACCCACATTTATAGTACCTTGTACTTAGTAGGCACTTAATAAATACTTATTGAATTTTGTTCATAAATAAGCTATTTTATAAAAGGAGAAATTACATAGGACTTTATATTTTAAAAGAAAGTACTTGGAAATTATCATAGAATTACAAAAAAATGTTATGGAGTTGTGTTAACATTTGTGATGATCTGTAAAAGTTACCAGACCCAGAGGGATTCCAATTATTCTATTAAATTACTCTATAATTGAACTAACATCCCCACTCTCAATAAAACAGGTTCTAATGTCCAAAGCAGTGTGTGAGCTATTGCCGAGTGCCTTAATGGCTGCTGTGTTTGCCTACATACACTCATACTAGTATCCAACTAATTACTTTGTAAAGCACTTTGGGATAATTTGGTTGGGAATGATGTTATATAAAAGCAAATACATTTTTCAAACACTGGCTCATGGATGGTGCTGAAAGATTGCATATGGATTTTCAGGTTTTCTTTTTTTTCATCAGCTCTATGTTCTTTATGCCAGACATAAATATATTCTGAGGTACTTCTTCAGAACAATGTATTTTTATGTAAATTCACAAATATAAGTTTAAGAGAAGAGAAACCCAAGTGAAAGAAAAGGATTAGAAAAGCTCAAAGAAAAAGAGGGGAGAGGGAAGTGACAGAGACAGAGAGAGAGACAGAGACAGAGATGGAGAGACAAATTGCAGTGAAGAGTAAAGGACAATACTGATTCACTATGATTACAATTGTCTTAATATACCTATTTTTGCTGTTATATTCTTAATGTCATTTAAAATGTTTTAGTTGATGCACCATTAAATCTTTGAGGATATTTTAACCCCCCTCCTTTTTTTTAATTGTTTAGTTTTTTGTACAACCATTTACAAATAGGTGAAATCTTCCATCCCTTCCAAAAACAAATCAGTTGTTTATTTATACAACAAAAATTAAAAAAAAAACAAACAAACAAGCAATGTGTTCTATTGTATCTTGCCTGGTAGCACTTCAGATTTTTGTTTCCCTCACTTTATGCCCCTACCAACTTTCCCTGCTAAAAATGTCTGGTACCTGGGAGAGTTGGTAGAAGTCAAGTTGAGCCTCTGGAGGTTGCCGACTACGAAACTTTCCATGGCCTCTTCAACTTCATTTATTTAGTTACAACTCCAAAATTCACAGCCAAATATTGTGTTTTTTTTAAAATTAACAACAATAAACAAACTTTTGTTTGGGAGTTCTTTCAAGTAGAAGAAGCCTTAGGTGTTATTTAGTCTAACTTCTTTATTTTACAGATGAGGATACTGAGGTTCAGAGTGGTGACATAAATGACTAAGGATCTTGCAGGTAATAAATACAAGAACCATTATTTGAACCTAATTCCTTACTCTGAAGCCAGTATTCTTTTTTATCTCACTATGTTTATACTTATTCTCATAAGTGGTGGAGGATCATTTAGTGTAATATGATGAAATGGATATATAATATTATCCTTCTATAATCAAATTTTATTTTTTAAGGCTTAAGGGGGGGGGAAGGGAAGAGAGAAGACAAGTAAGAACTTAAATTAATTTGTTATTCAGTGATAGACTCAGGTTTTACACTAGGTGACCCTAATGCACATGCTCTTTGAACTGTCATATGGGTGACTTGGAAATATATGAATCCTTTGACTACAATTTAGACATGGAATGGACATTTCCTCTCCTTGATAAAATATGAGCTTGAGAAAATATGAAGTTCAATGATCCTTAGTACATTATTAGTCTATGGTTCCATTGTGTAATAGTTAGTGTAGTGAATTATTACAACAACATACTGACTGATGTCAGAAGGAAACTGAATGCTAATGAAATTCCATAAAAAAAACAATGTTCATTGTCCTATGTGATTTATTATTATCTTTCTGTTTGCTATACTCACCTACCCTTTAAAAAGGAGAATGTGAAAATATATAAGATATTATATGGAATAATCCATATTGATTACTTCAGAAAATGTAAGAATAAATAATCTCAGAGTATAATCATGCAGATGCATAAATCTATATACTTAATGATACAACTCCATGTAATTTAGATCTTTAAATACAGTTTTCATCTTATGAGATTTTATATTTGATAAAAGTGGTGAAATTTTGAACTTTGGTTCCCACAGCAAAGGGGGGAAAAACACTGACAAGGGTTACAGATATATAATATTTCATATTAAGATTCTTTTGATTTCTTCAATTTATATATCAAACAACCCACTGATATCAATCATGGAGTTAAATTTGTGGGTTGGAGGTATGGTATCTCCAAAAAGTACTACATTTTAACATCACACAAGGACTGAAACATATTGTAGATACTCCAGAGATTCCACTTATAATGGCTTTGGGAATCTTTGAATTTCTTTAAATTAAATGTAAAGGTAAAGTTTTTAAGTGAACATTATTGTTGCAGATTTTGACTTTGATCAGGAGGACAAAACACCAATTTGAAGATATACTTTAGGATTTCAAAGGGAAAAAATGCAAATCAAGTATTCTCTAACGTCCTGAAAGTTGCTTTCTCATTCATTATCCAATAGTCTTGAGACCAAATTCTAATGCCGACAGTCAAGTTGGGATTTTAACTCAGTGTGCTAATATGGCAAACTTCCAGTCCATGATCACAGAACAGCTGTTTTCTTCCATAACAGAGTGAATTATAGTGGATGGTAAAGCCAACAAACCTCTTAGCATTTGTGCAGGGTCCTCTTTGCCAGTCAGGGAGCAGGCACTGACAGGCATTGGCCTTGGCAGAATTGGCATCCTTTGTACCACTTTCCCCATGCCAACATCCTCCATAATGTGTGGGCCAGTAACTTTCTATGGGGATTCAAGATTACAGTGAGGAAAAGATCATCATAGCTGAAAATATGGGTGGCAATTTTTTGTAGAAATGCATTTACAAAATACCACTTTTGGAGCTCTTATTTATGTGATTGGGATGCAGCTGTCAAAGCTACAGGCATTATTGCCTGAAATATTTCATATCCACTAATGTATTCAGATCTGAACAACCCACGAATACATTAAGAGAAACCATCAGCCGAGGCAGAAATTCTTGAGGCTGCGAGAAGTTATACTGCACTCCTGAGCAGTATGTCTTAATGACCTTTCATGAAATATTAATGGGGTTCTGAGGTCAAACTCTGTTCAAGCCCCTGGACCTTTAAAAAAGAAAAAAAAAATTCAGTCAAATCATGCAGTAGTTTTGGTTACTAACTGTACTGAATATCAATGAATAGGCCAATCACCCAAAAAATTTGAATGTGTTATATAAAAACGCTACTGTTATTACTATGGAAAAGGAAAGATAAAGAACTTATAAGAATACAGAACATACTCCATGGTTACTGTTAAGGTGTTGCTTTTGACAAAGGTTGGAAATCTTATTAACACATCTGTTTGTCATACCTACATTGAACCAGTGATTTTGAATTGCCCTATTTCAAGTCACTTTGAATAAGATAGGAGAAATATCCCAATATGGGTTGCCTTAAACCTCTTGAAATTTTAGCAATTCAATTTTATTCATTTATTAAACCCCTACTAAGTTCAAAACACTGGGGTACAAAGACTAAAACAAAATGGTACTTTCATTGAAAGAGCTGACATGGGGGAGGGGAACATAACATGTACATAAAAGTATAACAAAGTGTACAAAACGACACAATGTAATTTAAAGAAGGGAAGAACACAATAAATGTAAATGAGCAGTCAGGAAAGGCCTCATCCAGGAGGTAGTAGTTGAGCAGTTAACAAATTGTAAAATATTTGTTTATCAGGATATCTATCATTTAATCCTTAAGACATGACTTGGAAATATAATCCTGACATGAAGAAACTGAGGAAGGTATTTCATTCTTATACTGATTTTCCTAGATGACCTTGAAGAACTCAACTACTTTTTGCTTTAGACTTTCTTTTCTGTGAAATGGGGCTAATAATAATTACAATTTCTTCTTACTTTCAAATAGTCTAAGATGATGGACAACTGGCGGTCACCCAGCAGCTCTAGGCTGCCAGCCTGCAATAATTCTTCCTTTTTAAGATGTGAATAGAGGATAGTTTGCTCAATGACCGTCAAAAGGGTTATTACTCTTGAGATTAATTCTGGTTCTGAGCCATCATTGTAATGTGAGATCACTAGGACATAAGTCAGAGAGAGTTGTACATCATAATGGGGAGTATATAAGGAATAATAAATTCCTATGAGTTCAGAGGAATAAGAGCTGAGGTTTCGAAATGGACTGAATTTTCAAAAGAATCCATAGAAAGGGCTTAAGCTTCAGAGAAATAAATCTATATTTTTTAGCAAAAGTGTGGCTACACATTGCTAAATTGAGGACAAGATGTAATCTATTAATCAATTTAGCTAGGGGTCATGAATAAAAGAATGGCAATTACAGATTTTGAAGGTCAGAAAGGATTGGATAAACCTACCCAAATGTGATTTGAGAAACATTTAACTTGAGAAATGACATGCTTATAAGATGACAAAATGTAATCTGAGAAAAATAAAATGTAATGTTATAAGAAACGACCAAGAAGGACCCTAGAACATCAGGTCAAATGAGTTGGCTCATATCCAAAGGGGGAGAGAGAAGCAAATTGAACAAGTGAGAATGGAGAAATCTTATATCTATATTGACAACATTCATATTGAGGATTGTAAAGCATGAAATAAAGAAGAATGTTGTGTTTCCTGAAAATATGCATCAAATGTGCTGATCCAGTGCAATTCATTAAAGATTTATGAAATATCTTCTACATGCAAGGTGCTATATGATATTTTGGTTATTTAAAGGCAAAAAACAAAACAAAACATGATAAATGATAAATGGTCCTTATCCTCAAGAAGCTTAAATCCTACTCAGGGTGGTATAATACATCCTGTAACATGTTACATACATATATGTAATATATTATATTTCATATATATATAAATGTGATTTGTATGAGTATACAGAGAGAAAATGTGTGTATATAAATATGTATGTATATTGTTCAGTCATTTTTCATCTGTGTCCATCCCGTTCATTATCTGTCATCTATCTATCTATCTATCTGTCTGTCTATTTCTGTCTGTCTAGCTATCTATGAAACTGCTTCATTAAGAAAAGGTAATTGAGCTAAGGTTTTAAGGAAGTCTGCAGTTCTTTCCCAGAGGTGGAGGTGAAGACCAAGGCCTAAAGAAAGGATGGGGAATCTGTGGTCTTGAGGCCATATGTGGCCCTCTAGGTCCTGAAGTGCAGCCCTTTGACTGAATCAAAATTCACAGAACAAATCCCTTTGATAAAAGGATTTGTTCTGTAAAACTTGGACTCAACCAAAACATTGTACCCAAGGACCTAGGTCCCAGGTTCCCTACCCCTGACCTAGAGAATGGGAATAGCCTTTGCAAAATGATGGGGTTAGAAGTTGTGTCCAGTTCAGAGACAAATAACCTTTGACTAGAATACAGAATGGCATAAAAATACAATGTACATAAGATAGGCTGGAATTAGACTAACAAAAGCTTTAAACATCAAGCTAAAAAGTTTTGTTTTACCCTAGAGGCAATAGGAAGTTACTGATGATAATTTCATTAAATATTTCTCAATTATATGAAAAAATTAACACTTTTTTATTTGAGTTCTCATTTCTTTCCCTTACACCTTCCTTGAGAAGCCAAGCAATTTGATATAGATAATACATGTGAAGTCATGCAAACATATTTTCATATCATCCATGTTGCAAAAAAGTCTCCCAAATCCCACAACAACAACAACAAAAGAAAAATTATCAAAGAAAAAAATAATGCTTTGATCTTAATTCAGACTCAGTTTGTTTTGTTTTGTTTTGTTTTGTTTTTAGCCCCCCGAAGTGGAGAACATTTTTCATAAGCCTTAGAACTGTCTTGGATGACTATACAGATCAGAACAGCTAAGTCATTCAAACTGATCATCATTGTGTACAACATTCTCCTGGTCTGCTCACTTCACCTTACATCAGTTCATATATGTCTTAACAGGTTTTTCTGAAACAATTTGGCTCATCATTTCATATAGCACAATAGTATTCCATCATAGTTATATATCACAATTTATCTAGTCATTCCCTAAATGTTAGGCAACCCCCAATTTCCAAATCTTTGCCACCACAAAAAGAGCTGATGTGTGTGTGTATGTTAAATAACTTTAAAAGAACACTTCAATTAAACGTCTGGAGTGGCAGAACCAACAAAAGGTCAGATTGAGACATTCTTCAAGACCAGGGTAACATAGAAAGTCAGCAAAAGAGATCCGTTGCATGGAGGAGGAGGCTGGCTGGGAGCCTACGTGAATATCAATCACATCAATGGGGGGACTAGCTGGTGGTGACAGAAGCAGGAGCTTTCAAGGAGCTCTTTCAAGAGCTTTCAGGAGCTCTCAAGCCAGAGTTGGCAAGGGAACCTGCCAACCAGTAAGAAAGAGATTACAGGGACATCTGAGCTAGCATTGGATGCAGGGCTAGATACTGTTTAGCAACTCCATTGCCTATACCCATTTCTGGGTTATAGTTCAAGGGCAGGGAGAAGAATTTTTAGTCAAGAAGGAATACTGCCAAGGGGCAGTAACCTTTCAGTCCCAAGGATCGGGGACAGTCAGGAACAGTACTGTTTCCAATCACAAGGAGGAGTGTCCCTACTGAGCAGTATCAATTGTAATGCAAGGGATTGGAGGCCCTTTCTGCATAATGTACAGACCGAAAACCAAGAGAGTAGTGTTCTCAACCCTCTTCAGATCAAATCACCTTGGAATCTCCAAAAGCTTCCAAACCCCCAGAACTACCTCTGGAAACAGCAATGTAAAAAATCCCAATAATTGAGTTATTACCCTTCTATCCCCAAACATCAGAACAGAGTCCAAGATGAACAAAACATGCACAAAATAGTGAAAAGCAAAATGAGCAGAAGCATGAGAACATTATGTACAGTAACAGCAATATTTTTTCAAGAACAACTTTGAGTGAATAAGATATTTTGACTCTTATAAATATTCAAATTAAGTATAGGACTTATGAAGAAAGATGCTCTCTGAAGCCACAGAAAGAAGTGATAAATGAAAGTATGTACAGAATAATTTTACAGGTATAGTCTCTCTCTCTCTCCCCCTCCCCCTTTACACACACACATACAAATTTGACTGTGAATTATAGGACACAAGAGAAGCATAAAAGGTAAACAAAAAATAGAAATCAATGAGGTTCATCTCCTTAACCTTTCTATATGGGAACAAGAGACATATATCTTCTAAGAACTTTACTCAGGCACTTAAAGAGATTCTACATAGGAAAAGCAGGCAGGAATAAATCAATTATGTTGGGATGATGTAAAAAAAGTGAGTAGGTAAGAAAGAGGAATGCCCTGGGGTACATAGAAAGGGAAAGAAAGAATAGAGACATTATCTCACATTCAAGGGAAGAACTTTTACAGTGGAGGGGAAAATAGTGTAGGCGCTGGGCAACACTTGAAACTTACATATATATTGGTTAAAAGAGAGGAAATGTATAGGCATTTTCAATTATAATAGAGATCTATTTTCACCCAAAGGGAAGTAAGAGGAGAAGAGGATAAGAGAAGAGGAAGGGTGATTAAAGGAAGGACAGATACAAGAAAGAAGTAGTCTGAAATAAAACAGAGGAGAGGAAGAGAGGGGCAGAGAGAAAAAGAGAGAATGAAAGAGAGAGAGAGAGAGAGAGAGAGAGAGAGAGAGAGAGAGAGGAGAGAGAGAGCACCATATTGAAAGCTTTGAAAATTAAAAGTGGGATTAATAAAATTGAAAGTAAAAAAATAACAATTGAACTAAAAAATAAAACTTGCAATTGATTTTATTTAAAAAAACATAAAAGAGATCAACTTTGGTTAACTTATTTAAAATGAGAAAAAAAGCAAATTATTCAAAATTTTTTAAAAAAAGAATGCAGCATCAAAGAAAATGAAATAAAACCAATTATTAGGTTTCATTTTGCCCAATTATATGCTACTAAAACTGACACTCTAGATGAGCTGGATAACCATTTAGAAAAATATAGACAGATTAATAGAAAAAGAAATAGCAAAATAATCTTAATTTTGGAAAAGAAATTTAACAATCAATGAACTGCCTAAGAAAAAACCCCCAGGATCAGATGAATTCACAAAGTTGCAGGGTATAAAATGAAACCCACAAAAATATCAGTATTTCTATATTCTACCAACAAAACCCAGCACCAAGAGAAATGTTGTGTTTTTTTAATAATATTTTATGTAGTCTTTATGACCTGTTTCTGACTCGCTTTCCATCTATGGGCTGCGAGATCCTAAAATTGCAATGCTGTGCTGTAGCTGCCTCCAAGGCCCACTGCTAGCATTATCCTGGCATGATGTGTGCTGCACTCCAGGTCTAACCATCCCTACCTCACCCCCACGTCACAGGCCTTTCCTGTCAACCTCCTAAATTGTCTTTGCCTAGAAACTTTTTTCACCTTCATCTTTTGTTGCCTCTGACACTCCAAAATTAGATTTGAAGGCATTATTTTGGAGGGGAATGTTAGCAGACTTTAAATGAAGTCTTGTCTTCACCTGCTTGGCTCTTTCCCTGCTGATATTCTAGAGTAAGAAATTTATGGTGTCAGACTTGTAGTTTGGGAAAGATTATGTTGGTAATTGGGAAGAAGATAGATTTTAAAGAGGAGTTACTGGAAACTAGGAAAAAAAATTTGTAGGATGCATCAATAGTCCGCCTAATAAGGGCCTAGTTTGGAATAGGGACCATGTGAATGGAAAGAATAGGACAAATATGAGATCTGTTTTAGAATCTCTTTACCAAGAGTTGACAAGTAATGAATTATGGTTGTAAGGGAAACAGAAGAGTCTTTTTGGACTGGTATTCAGTGTTGGAACAAAGATGACTTTAATATTGACATCAACAGAAATAAAGAAACTGGGAAGATAGATATATTTAGGATAGAATAATCAACGCCATTATCAAACACCAATCAACATGTTTTAGACTAATTTTTATGCTCCAGAAAGTGTATGAGATATAAAGATGGAGATAGTTGTGGGATTTTAGCTCAAGATAGCATGCATTTATTAAATGGGTACTATGCACAAAACTGCTGGGTGCTAGGGAATAAGATATAAATATGAAAAGTTAAACAACAAAATAAATGATATATATCATTTCCATGAAAAATAAGATATATCCTAAGACTGTGATGAATTACCAAATGAAAATATGGTCATTCGAAAATACAGTAGAGTCTGTAAACTAATTAGGCAGGAATATACCCCTGGGTAATTAGGTATAGATTGAAGAAGTTATGTTGTATAACATTGATGAGCTAGTTAAGAAAGAAAGATAATTGGAGAGGGGAAACAAGCAAAGAGGCATTAGAGGAAATTTCCCCCACTCCCTATGCCCCTTCAGTTGGAAAAAGTGATGACTATAGTTTAAAGGAGCATAGAAGTTGCAATCAGAAGGCCTGGCTTTGAATCTCGGCTCTATTATTTATTATCTGTGTAATCTTGGGCACATCAATTAACTTCTTTGGGGTTCATTTTCTTCAGGAATTTGAACAATACATCCTTCAGCTCCCTTCCAACTCCAAATCCAATAATCTTGTGATCTTGTTATCTCATTTGGAATTTAGTGGTAGAGGTAGGAACAAAAGGTTAAGAGTTAAGTTTATATTTCCTGCCATTTGTCTCTATCATTGAATTGTTTTCAAGCTATTATTTGCCTCCTCTTCTATAACACAATACTGTGGCTCTTTAGTTACTGTAGCTTATTATTATTACTATTATTACTATTAATTATTATTTTGCCATATTCCCAATGACTCCCTTTCCTTCCCTCCTCATCCCATTTATTTATTATTGCTTCCTTTTTGAAGTTTTGCTTATTGCTTCTTCTTTCCTGATTTTTCTGATTAATTAAATCTTCCTTTTTCATCCCTCTGTGTTAATTGTTTGTTTGTTTGTTTTTTTCTTTCTCCTCTCCTTCAGCTAATGTACTAGTGGATAATAATAGTACTTACTTCCCTGGGTTGTTATGAGGACAAAAATGAGATTTTGTAAAATGTATTTAACATAGGATCAGGCACATAATAGTCACTATGCAAATGCTTATCTCCTTCCCTCCCCTTCCCCATGGATCAGGTTTTTGGGTAGACTAATATAACCTCACTGTAAGTAGTGTGGGGCATGGTAGGGGTGGGACTACTATGTAAGTTCAGTGTAGACATAAGTTCATTTTTTTTTTTATCTTTTGTGTTCTCAGTTGATTTATGGTGAGAGGAAAAAAAAATCTTTGGTGCATACTTTATGTTTGTCAAAGGTTTGAACTATCATGAAGATAAAGAGAAAATGTTTAGTCCTTTATTTTGTTGGTTGCGTGACTTGGATTTCCTTGTTAGTGACTAGAAAGTCTCCCTCATATTCAAGAGTGAAGAATTAAATTAGTCCATGAAGAAGTAACAGGTCCTACTGGCAATACTGGTCCCATTTGAAAGAAGTAATATATTACATCTTAGAACGTGAGACTGCTTAGAACATGGGGCAAAGAAAATCCAAGTTTATTTTAGGGAAATTTGGATTTCAAA
Organism: Pseudochirops corinnae; assembly: GCA_028646515.1. Lineage (NCBI taxonomy): Eukaryota > Metazoa > Chordata > Mammalia > Diprotodontia > Pseudocheiridae > Pseudochirops > Pseudochirops corinnae. The sequence continues at coordinate 52,380,759 of CM053589.1, read as the reverse complement.
TTTCAGAAACTTCTGCAACTGGTCCTTCTAGATAAGAATGATATCCTATTCAGTATTAGATTTTGGATAGTCTCTAGAAGTAGATAATATTTTCATTCTATTCATAAGCTAAGGTATATAAAGAAATGCAGTGGAATCTCAGTGTACGAATTTAATTCATTTCAAGATTCTGTTTGTCATGTTCTTTGTTAGTATGGCAAAGCAAATTTTCCCATAGGAAATAATGTGAAGTCAGATGATCAGTACCACATCCCCAAACATATTCATATAAAAGAGATTATTTATAATTTTAAGTAAGTTTTTTTTGTCCCTAATACACCTGAAATACAATAACAATGATTAGTACACAATATAAACCAAAAATTAAAAAAAAATTAACCTACGCTTTACCTTTGGGAAGAGTCATGACTGGTGGGAGAGAGAAAAGAGGGAAGAGGATGAAGATTATTACTTAGAAGGAGAAGCTCCTTCCATGAGAACATCAGGTATTTCAATGTTGGAAGTGTTCTCTCTTACTCTTTCACTGAAAGTAAGACTAACTCTACTGCCTTCACTTATTTTTCATTTTTTGGAATCACTTTGATGTTTTGTCTCATTGATTCTTTCTTCTTTACATTTGCTTCTGACAAGGAATCTATCTAATGAAAATGTTTTAAACTTTTTTTCAGAATATCACAGAAATATGACATTGCGTTATCATTAAAACTGTTCGTGGCTCTCATTGCTACAGCCTTTGGGTTTTTTTTTAACAAAATTTTGCTTTTCCCCACATCTGATAACTCCTTAATCTCACTTGACATGAGGAATTCCTCCAACCTCTCAACCTCATCCTCAGATGAGATATCCTCCACAACCTCTCACTGTTGCTCCTCATGAAGATCATCAGTTCATTCATGGAGTCAACGCCAAATGAAGCCCATTAGGTGAAATACTAATCTGAGGTTTCATTGTTTGACATATGAAAGCAAAAACAAAATCATTGCCCTAGTTGAGAATCATCCCTTTGTGAGCCCTTCAAGTCCAAACAAGAGTTTTGTACTGTGAATTTTTGTTAGTCCTGCAAGACAAACTTTGTGAAAATGTTTTCCTCATACAGTGAAGCATATATAAACCATGTTACTGGTAAACCATATGGTTCTACTCTTAATTTGTTCAGATAATTAACAATTGTACTTATTCCTCTCAGGGAACTTGATTTTGGCTTGTGGTAGGGAATATATCAAACATTCTTTTCTTGATATTGCTTACCTCATATATTGGTGAAAAACTCACCATTTATTTGCTCTTTGGCAAAGAAAAAATTATTTATGCCATAGATACATTCCACCTACAAAAATGACACTTTCTATGTTTCTCAAAAGGAAAAAAACAAAACAAAGCAAAAACTTCTATTTCCTCAGACGTGAGTTCCTGAAAATTAGAATGTAAATCAAATTGGGTGTTAAATTTAAGAAAACAGATTCTCAGTCAAAGGAATAAATACTTTAGTAAATTATATTATAAAGCAAAATAACCAGTCAAGTTTGTATTGACATACATTTGTATATACTAGGTGTTCCTGTGGCATCAGAATGTGCATGATTGTTCAGGATGGCATGAGTGGGCATACTTGAAAGTAGGCACTAAGCAACAGATATCTAAGCAAACAATTCCTTATCTCATCACTGAAAGATGATATACTGCTACCTTTCTTTTGCCTACTAAATCAATTTTTGTTTACAGTTTATCCATTCTCTCATTCAATCCTTTGCCATCTGGTTTCCATCTCTCCCAAGCTACTGAAAATGACCTCTGAAACATGATCAATGACTATCTACTTGTCAGACTCAATGACTTCTCAGTTTTCAGCTTCCTCAATCTATCTGTCTGTATCATTTCACATTGATGACCATTTTTACTATGTCCTCTTAAAGTAGTTTTTATGACATTGGTATCTAGATTTTCTCCTAGAAATGTGATTACTCTCCCCCACACCACCTTAGTTTCACTTCTTTGTTTTGAATCTTGTGTGCACATGCTTCAGAGGCTTGACTACTTGGAGTCACTTGGAAGAATATGCATCTTCAGTAGTTGGGTATTATCTCCCTGAAAGTGCTTCTATAGATACCTTACCCTCTTCTTTGTTAAAATTACTTTTGTTTCTAGAGAATTATACAATATTCATTAACTATACATCATAATCCTCCTTCCTCATGTCCAAATTATTGTTATGTATAAATTCTAACAAAGTTTTTTCATTGCATAGAATCATTTGATTTAGAGGTGCCAAGGGACCTTTTAATCACATAGCCTGATACTTTACATATTAAACAAACAAACAAACAAACCGGGAGCAAAAAAATAAAGACTCCACCAGGGTCACACAGGTAGTAGGCAGCAGAGGTGGGATTTAAACCCAAATGCTCTAAAAAGCCAATACTATTTCCATTATATTTGAGATTGCTTACATTAAGACTCAATGTCCTCCTCCCTCTACTACTTCTCTTTTGCTGAGCTTTTCCTGGAACCTCTATTTTTCAGGAAGAAATCCTGACCTCCAATTTCTGACCAAATTATCATGGCCCCTGCAAGGAGATCCCTTCCCTCCCCCGCCTATTCAGCAACTTTTCAGCTCCCCTTTTATTTCTTGTCTCTACTGCTACCCCCATTCCTCATTAGTATATAAGCTCCTTGAGGGCTTGAATTGTCTTTCTTTTACTTGTATTTTATCCTAAGCCTTTAGAATAGTGCCTGTTGTATAGCAACCATGTAATTAATACTTGTTACTTGATCCTACCTCCTCTACAAATTGATCTTAGATTAATTCTCTTAGTCTTGCAACTCCACAAATATGTATATTTAGCTACCATTTATCTCTTTTTTAGTCTGCTTAATTATTTGTATACAAAGTTACAGATTTAACTATAACTAAGGTTAGCTCCACAGGAAGGAACAATGCTCCAATATAAATCACTATTTTACAAATACATAGTCAATTCTGTTTTCTCCCTTTATATTATGAGATTTTTTTGAGGGGTTATTTTTTGAAATATGTTGATATTATAATCATCAAATTCCCTGAAGCCAAAAGTTTTTTGAATAAAGTCTCTAAACATATAGGAAGAAGGAGGGGCATTCCTTGAAGCGATGTGTGAATTCTTTCTATTGGCACTTTGTTTTCTGTGCTCAGCAGTTCTAGGTAGTTTCTGTATTGCCAATTAGTAATTATCTTTTGTTTCTTTAGTTAGACTTCTCACAGTATATTTAGTGTTTTCAATTCTTCCAATTGTTCCTGCTAGTTAGATTATATATTACCCTTTCACAATTCTTGTTTATTTTTTAAACCATTTGGGAACATCACATCATGATTTCATGTGGGGTCTCCACAGGGTCCTCAGTTTCATCAAATATTACTTCATTTTTCTTTGTCTTGCAATATTTGTGCATAGATATCTGGATTCATTTAGCTGAACTTGATGCCATCTTCTCTTCTGTTATTATTACCTTCCCTGTTCATTTATATATTTATATAAATATATATTTATAAATATATTTATATAATCAGGGTCTTTAACTGCTGAGATCTTTTCTATTCCAGTCCTTTTATCTTATATTCTTCCAATGTTCACTTTCTGACTCCTTCTCCTTTCACGGATGTTTTTGTGGAGTAGAACTTCAAAATCACCTCAGGTTTCTTCCACATTGGGGAATTCATGTTTCATTTGCCTCAGTCTCTGGCCTAAATGATTTTGGGGGTGGTGGGGGAAAGAATTCATAATAGTTGGATATATGTCAACACCAGGGGATATTGCTCCAACACTAGTGATTCCACAAATATGCTGCTTCCCACTTTTCCCAAGTTTTCTAGTTAAGCTCTGTTGAAGCATTGTCTTACTAACCAAAGCAGATTTCTGCCTTTTAATTTTTTTGCCATATAGGGAGGTAGACAGTGAGGCTGAGTTGAATTATATTGCAACCCTATGGGTGGACTTGTGCAGTCCTATCACAGTATGGTGACTTGGGGAGGGGTGCTAAGTGAGCATCTTAGGGATTCTTTAAGACCTCATCAGGATCCTTGATGTCTTAGATCTCAGGACAGCTGAAATTCTCTTATCTCTTGTGCATATCTCTTATTTTGGAAAGATTTGAGGGGTTATGATAATCAGAAAAAAAAGTCTCATCCTACTTTCTATTGGTAATATAACTGAGAAGTTTCTCCACTGTCTAATAATTCTTGTTTGTTCTTATGATTCCAATTCTCTTCAAAAGGAAAAAAAAAAGAATTTACAGAAAAGAGAAAGACCAGAAATCCAGAAAAGTTATTTCAGGATATAGTCAAGTATGTACCCTAGCCTTTAGGAAAGTGCGAGCATGGGTGCATGCACTCACATGCACACACGCACCCATGCATACACACACATGCACACACACACATTCACAGACACAGACACACATATAAGTTGAAAGGCAAGGCAAGTATAATTTGATTGAATTAAAAAGAAATCTCAAGAGTGATGGGAGAGTCTTAAAATTGAAGTTCTGGTGATACAATCATGAATAATTCTGACAGTGAAGAAATCAAACTAAGTTTAAAAAAAACATCCATGTGGTTGCACAGGTAACTATTTTCTAGACAAAGAACCAAGATGAGATAATCTTCTTACTTGGGAAAGGATGTTGAAGGGTATGACTACCCTGGCACATGCAAAACAGTTGGTAGAAAGAGAATTGTTACTCTGGAAAAGAGAGAAACATTAAGAATTGTCGTAAGAAAGAATGTTATACTCACGTTCGTATATTTAAAAGAGTGCTATGTAAAAGAAGGATCTTTTTTAAATTTCTGTAACCCCATATTTTAGAACCATGACCACTGGGTATAAATTATAGGGAGGAAATATCAATTCAATCCAACAATCCAAAACAGAGAGCACTTATTAATTGTTAAATATTGCTGAAATAGAGGACTAGACACTGGGGACAAAAAGGCAAAATCGCAACCAGTCTATAACCCCAACCAATTTACTGAAGTAGTATGACAAAAACAGATAAGCATATGCATGGTGACTTCAGGTATAGGGAGAATAAATCAAGGAGTCAGTAATAAGGGATATCAAATAATTGAATTACCTTTACCAGCAGAATTACCTGTGGAGCTAGCTTGAGAAGCATTGAAATCTTGATCATTCAGTGTCAAAGGTTTGCTAGAAAATAATTACCATTTAGCTCTCAAAAAAATATATGCAGGACATACTTGTTATTTTTAATGTACATTATTGACATTTTTTCCACCATTTTTTTAAGATCAACCCCAATAATTAGCAAATCTAGAAATATGTGTTTCTTTTCAGTTAATTTATTTATATTCTATAGATTTATTATATATTCTAAATATTTTTCAGTCTGCTTTGAGAATTTGAGTAGCATAAGAAAAATATGAGCTATTTAAGGATACAACACTGCTTATTAAAAAGGAAAGTGGGAGAAAATGTTTCCAGAAGATGTTGTGGCTAATTTTTGTCTCTAATTTCATAGATTACATTGAGGAAGATGAGAAGTATATTTTGCTTTCCATTAGCAATAGTACCTACAAATGCTGGGCTTTGCAAGAAAATACTAACTGGTAAAAAAAAAAAAAGTGCTTATAAAAGGAGGTTAAAGCATAATTACCAATAAATTTAAATTATTCATGCTATCCAGTACTGTCTTAGATCTAATTGAAAGAGCATAGGACCGAGAGACAGGAGGCCAGGGCTAAAATACAGCATTGTTAAGTTGTTAACTATTTCTGTGACTTCAGATGTTTATGTTTAGGATTGTTTAGAATTATGATGCATAGACCATAGTTATGCTTTCTCCATTTAAGCTACCAAAAACGTAAATATCTAAGAATAGAGTACAGTGAAACAAAGACTAGGAATTGAATAGATTCAGACTGTGTTATTAAAAAGAAATTTCATTTTAGAGACAATGCAAAAAAGCCATCAAGTAAAGAAATTACCAAAGGATTATCCCATTACCTCAAACTCATTCTTTCCAGCTTAAGCTCTGCCCCACTTCTTAAAGTTTAAGTAAGGTTTGGTATGGGAATACATGGACATACAAAATTGCAGAGTCTTCATTGAAATTCAGTTTGCAATAGTGAGCCTTAATGTGCCAAACCAATGGAATCCATTCTGAG
>CM053589.1:52349830-52374102 GCA_028646515.1 Pseudochirops corinnae | reverse complement strand
GTATCCTGATTTCTCATGAAGTCATTTGCTTCCATTTGCTCCACTCTAATTTTGATGGAATTATTCTCTTCAGAGTGCTTTTGAGATTCTTTCTCCATCTGGCAAAGTCGACTTTTTAAGGCATTCTTCTCCTCATTGGCTTTTTGGGCCTCTTTTGTCGTTTGAGTTAATCTATTTTTTAGTTAATTTCTTCAGTCAGATTGCTGACTCTCTTTTCATGATTTTCTTGCAACATTCTTATTTCTCTTCCCAATTTTTCTTCCACTTCTCTCATTTGGTTTTCAAAATCTTTCTTCAGCTGATGTCTAGCTTTAAGACAATCTTCATTTTTATTGGAAGCTTTTGGTGGGGAAGCTCTGGCTGTGCTGTCTTCTTGCAGCTCTCTGCCTTGGTCATTCTTTTCCCCAAAGAAGGAATCTAGTGTTTCGTTGCTGTTTTTACTTTTCTTCTTATGCTTATTCTTATTCATGGTTGTTCAGTCTGTGATTTTTTTTTTTTAATCTCTGTGGAGCTCTGCTTCCAGAGGGGAAAGCTCTGTCCCAAATCGCTGGGGTCCTCCCAGCTACTGGAGCTCTTGGGAAGTTGCTGGGTCCTTCCCCCACTTCCAGCTCACTGAATAAAAAAGAACCACAGGACCAAAGCCCAAAACCGCGATCTGGATTCAGGCCACTCAATGTGAGAGCATTTGGCCTCTGAACGATCACTTGGTTCCCCTGCAGTCTGCAGGCTGGGAGCTTTGAAGCCACAATGCGGAGGTGGGTGCAGGACCTCTGCTTTCCTCTTCCTAGCCCTGGAGGCAGTTTGGCTGGACTGCTTTTCTTCCGTGACCTTGCAAGTCCCACTGACTTAATTCTGGATACTGCTGCAGCTGCCACCAATCCGCTCACCCAAAGCTCCAGCCGGGGCTCGGATCCTCTTCTCTAGCCACCTCCTGGCTCCTCTTGTTCAGCCGCCCCTGGGACATAGCCGCAGCTTCAGGCCAGACTGGTTTCAGTTCGCAGGGCTGATATGGTTCCTCCTAGCCATGCTGACTTTAGTGGAAAGTATATTTGTGTGGGTTTTTGAGTTCTAGAATTAGTTTAGAGTCATATTTTATGGGTATTTTAGGGTGGCTATGTGAGAGCTGTGATATGTTGCTGCTCCTATGCTGCCATCTTAGCTCTGCCCCCCCAATTAATTAATTCTTTACACAACTTTTATTAAGTGTCTACCAGATATCCAGAGCTATTTTAGGCACTAGGGATACAACAAAAAAGACAAAATAATCCCTGCCCTCAAGGTACTTACATTCTATTGAGGGAAACAATATGCAAACAAACGATTAAATTCAAAATGTTTTAAAAAGCAACTACCAAGTAATTTGCAGAGAAAGGGAAAGGCTAACAACACTATATATCAAGATCGACTTTGTGTTTGAGATGGCAGCTGAGTGATTTCATGAGTGATGACAGGGATTCTAAGAGCCAGAAGTAAGGGGGAAGGGCAGACATATTGAAAAAAAAGGAGTTGTCTGTGGTTAAATGATGAAACACTTAAAATTTATTTTTTCCCATTCTGCTATCATCATTTTTATGTACATTGTACATGGGAAAATATTGTTAGGGTTCATATCCTACTTATAAATGGAAAGTTCTCCATTCTAACTCAACTGTATTTTCCCCATTTGCCTCAGGAGAAATTTTTTTTTTTTAAAGATACAATTATAATCTTATAAAACATGATAATTTTTACAATCTTGACCTCTAATTTCTTCTGTGTGGTGAGTTCTCAAGTGTGAAAATTATCTTCTCTAGTGCAAATCACCACTTTTCTGTCATTTAATGTCTCATAATGATTCTTAACATTAGCATTTTAACAATGAGATTACTAAATGACTTCCTTGTGGTTCCACAGTTAATAACTATCAGAAGATTTGAACCTTGTCTCTATGAGTCCAAGGCCTACTCTCTCTCCCTGTTCTCTGTCTCATTTTTTTGATGAAAAAAAAAATTGTGTTCATTTTCTGCTGTAATTCAAATTTTTTTCATATTTCTATCTCCAAAATTTCAATCTTTATCTAATATTATGTGCATTCCTGAAATTCTCTCCAAGGAATAAATGACTATATTACCTTAGAGAGACATCACTGTGGTTAGTTGAATATGATAGCTCAAGAAGCTAAATGCATTTTTACCACTTAAAAACATGTACAGTTTATTTCTCTGGGACAGTGTTGTTGCTACAATCCAATAAATGGTACCCTAGGGGCCTGAAAGAGTTAATACATCTTCCCAAAGTATACAGTATGGTTACTCTAAGGACCAAACTTCTATAAAGACAGGATTGCAGTCTTTCCTTGATTCCGATTGGTTTGTTAGGAGTAAAATTGTTTCAGATATAATTTATCAGGTAAGCTTAAGCACATCTCTCATCTATGGATTGCAGCCAACTGGTTAAATTAAGAATATTGACTTTGGTATTTTAAAAGATCTCTATTCTGGATAAATTAACCATCTATAGACATTTTTTAATGACTGTGTTGTTTTCCTATGTTTTATGAGAACCAATTCTTTCAGACTTACTTGACAATGTCAGATTGTCAAGATAATGGGTTCCATCTTTGAAATTTATCTAAAATCTTAACCTTTCATGGGAATTTATTCCTTTCTCAGCTGTAGTGAAGATAGAGTGAAGAGTCATTTTTCTCCAAAATAAAAATTGCTTTCAAGTTACTGGAGTAAACTGGTGAATATTTAATATCTGGAAGGAATCTTTGTTTCAAGTTTCATCTCTGTTTTTGCTCCTTTTATTTATTTATTTTTGTTTAGATTAAAGCTTAGTAATATAGCAAATCCTACTCTTTATCTCAGGGCCCTTTTATTAATTGATGATTCACTTAAACATACATGGGGAGGGGGGAGAAACAAAACCTCCTTAGCCCCAAATTTGTGACACAGTTAAAGTTCTTTGCAAACACTTTCTCAAAAGCCAGTTAAATAGCAGCAGGTTCTTGCTTATAAAAGAGTATTTTTCCTATGTCTAGCCATGAAAGATGTTTTCACTTTGTATGCATAGGACAAAGCCTATTGTATACATTAAAGCAACTTTTTGACTGCAGAGACTCTTTGTGCTTTTGAAAATCAATAAAATATTTATAAGAGAAAATCTCTACTGAGAAAGTGTAGCATCTAGCTACCTTTAGAACTGCAAAGTTTTATTTATTACCTAAACATTTATCTTACTATAGTGCCAACTCCCTTTCACATACCTTTTGCTCTAAAAAGAAAAATGCTCTTGTCCCACTCAGGGTTTAAACAGTTAATGAATAGCACTTGCATCCAATTTCACTGGCAATACAAAGCCCCTCTAGCCCTAACATCTATGGTCTCTTTGGTCTCTGTATCTCCCTTCACTTATGTCCTTCAGTATTCCTGCATATGTGAATTTATTTGGTAAACACTCAAATTTTCCCACTTGAATATTTAAATGAATATACCTCCTGTGGAACAAATGAATCTTTTGATCATGGTGAATTTTGAAAAGAATACTGACAAATTGGTAGTAGGCATAATCTAACAGGACAGAATAAGGAACTCGAATTTAAAGAACAGATTTTTTGTTTATTTGTTTTTTCTTCCCTAAATCCATTTTGGAGAAATTATAATAAGGCTAAGGATGGTTAGGTCACCTGTCTAAAATTAAAGAAAAAAAATGTAATAGATTCATTTGGGCTCTAGGCAATTTTTCACAGGAAGGAGAGTGATAGAATTAGTCAGAAGACATGAGTTCAAGTGCTGATTCTTCCATTTATTACCTACTGTACTGGTAATGGAATTTGGAGATGCCCCTGTATTGGCTTGGTTTTTGGGTTGAGTGTTAAAACCTAGAGCTTGTGAATCCCACTTGTGGGATGGACTTGTTGAAGTGAAGAGAGAGGGCTGAACTGGGAGGAGGCATGAATTGGGAGAGAGGCCCAAGCCCAGAGAAGGCCAGAAGGACTTTGGGAGAGCAGTATCCAGTATCATGGAGCCTGAGTTGCTGAGAGAAAGACTGCTAAGAGCCCATTGGAACTGCTACCTGGAACTGCCACCCAGAGCTGCCAAGGACTGAGGAGGCATGGCTGTGGTGCTGGTATTTTTTCTGTCTGTTTTGATGTTGTTTTGTCAGATTCACCTGATAGTGAAGGACAGTGCTGCTTTTGTAGAGGTCCTGGAACCTGGCTGTTGGTTCAGAAGCCTAAAGAAGGATTTTCCTGTTGTATGTTTACAGAAATCCTGGAAGAGGGCCTTGCTGATGTTTTCAGGGGTTCTGGGACTGTTCTACAGGCAGAGAGTGACTTGATGAAGACAACTGGCTATGGCTTTGTTGAGCCTTGTCTCACCAGGAACTGAGATTGCTGAGGGCTTGCCTCTGGTGAATATGAAAGAAAGACCTTCCCTTGGGTATTCAATGCTGAGTTTAACCTTGTTAACTTTAGGGAGGATGGCCTTTTGTGTTCTCCAGTCCCTTTTGAGATTCAGGGGTGGGAAGACTTTGAGTGATTGACCAAATGAATGAACTTTGTTTATGGTTGGAGACTAATCTCCATTTGAGAAAAGACTTTTGACTGACTAAATGAATGTATTGTCTAGGGGTGGAGTAGTACCTGGATTGAATTGAGAACTTGCTAAAGGAACAAGTTACACTGTATTTTGACTTTTTCTGTTCTGTGAGTGTTTGCTGAATAAATGGGGTTTACTATGCTGGTAATCCAAACCTCAGAAGTTGCCTTTGCTTGGCATTACACTTACTTGACCATCAACTAGAAATTTAGTCTCTTTGGGCCTTAGTTATCTCATCTTAAAAATGATGGTGCTGGACTAGATGAGAGTTGTCAGGCTTGAGACCTGCAGCTGCAAGCCACTCCTTAATGTCCCTGAATTGGTAACAAACCAGATTAAAACATAATTAGAAAATGTTAAAATAAGTAAATAAAAATGAAATAAAACTTAGATAATATTAATTTGTGGTTTTCTAAGCCAATGGACAGCTGCAAGGATCCATATCCATTAGAATTTGACACCAATGGAATAGATGACCTTTAAGGTCACTTCTAGGGATGATACTATGATAAGATTCCTTCCTTAAATTTTCTTGGTTTCTTCTTTTCCTAGCATTTGGACTTGGGAGTTTTTAACCTGGGGATGATGAACTTTAAAAATATATATGCTTTGACAACTGTATTTCATTATAATTAGTTTACTTTATAATTTATGCATTTTATTTTATGTATTTGAAAACATTATTTCTAATTCACCATACTCTCAAAAGGGTCCATGACTCAAAAGAGATGAAGCACCCCCAAATTTAAATCCTTAGAGCTTGAAGGCTCCTTATATATTTGAAAGAGTGGTAGATTTGGGGTTAGGAGACCTAGGTCTGCTACTTCCTCCATCTGTGCTCTTGGGCAAGATGACCCCTATGAGATCATAAGAGTCTTAAAGTTCAAACTTTTCATTCTTCCACGATAATTTGGAGAGACAAAATCAGAGAGGATAAGTGACTTATCCATGATCACATGGCTAACATTTTATTGTTCAGTGGTCTTCAGTCCCATCCAACTCTTTGTGACCCCATCTGAGGTTTTCTTGGCAAAGATGCTGGAGCGTTTTGAAATTTCTTTCTCTAGCCCATTTTACAGATGCTCAGGGTTACATAGCTACTAAGTGTCTGAGGTCAGATTTGAACTCAGGAAGATGAGTCTTCCTCACTCCAGACCTGTTACTCTATCCACTGAGCCACCTATCTGACTCTAAAAATTTAAATGACTCAGTTTCCATTGAAAAAAATAATCTTTGATCACTGAGCAATTTACAAAAAAAAAAAAAATACTGAATACTGATGAGACCTAATCTAAAAGGAAAGAATTTCATGAAGATCTCTCTTTTTTTTTTTTTTATCTTCTCTTGGTACTACAGTGAAATGATTACTGTCCTAAGTAAGAAACAGGAAAAAAAAAAACATGGGTTAAATGCAGTCTTTGCTTAACCAATTATTAGTCACATCATCTGGTCAAGGAACTTATCCTGTACGGGACTCAGTTTCCTAATATCTAAATAAGGAAGATTAGACTTAAGTACTCCTTAATGTTCTCCTCCAGCTCTAACATTCTGTAGCTCTATCCCACCTTCCCAGGAGTCTAATTCTCCACAAGCCATCCCTGCCCCCAGTTATGGATTTCTGCTTCTAATGCTTGTTCATACCCATTTTGCTGTAGGGATCCCTCAGCACTGATCTTGGCTAGTTAACCTTAATAACACTGACCCTGAGTGCATGTGTCTGTAAGTAGCAAAGGGTATTAGAGTGAGATGGCTGTCTTATACTAGTGCCTGGTACCAATGATGATTTCTCCTATAAGCTCCTAAAGAGCTCTAGACAATGAGCCTGCTAGAAAATGGGAGCTGTACCCTATTAAATGCTTTATTCTGTATACAACAGAGATTCTTTGTTCCTTTTTTTTATAAAACACAGAATTTGAAAATGAGAGTTAATAGCATCCATAGCAAGGTAACAGGTGGTAGGGATGAAGAACACAGGTTCTCTCTTTCTCTTCCTTCCCCATCCCCTCTGCTACCACCACCCCAAGTAGGTAGAGAGATATTTATTTGACTCTCATATGCCATGGCAGTTCACACACTGTGAAGAAATATTATTTCTATGTCCTGTGTGAATGGTTTTAGCTTTGTGAGCCTGAACTGTTGACATGCATGATTCCAAGGTAAATGCATTCAGTTAGGTGTACCTTTATGCCATGGCCTGTCCCTGGCATGCTATTTTACATGCCGAGATTTCAAATGAGTTTAATACACATTTTCTTGATTAATGGGAAATGGTAGAGTGTAGGAGACTGAAACAGTTCGTGCTTTGCTTGATTAATTAATAAGGGACTCTCTTTTCCCAGCTTCAACTCATTATGCTAATGAAGTGTCATCAATTAAGGCTTTCCCTTGATTATTGAATCTGTCAGGTAGTGCTCAGTGAAAAAGCTGCATTCCTTTGCTGTCTGACTGGAATTGCCATTAGAGCTTTTTATGAACTGCTACTCCCATTAGCTGCTGTTTGTTCTACTTTCTCATTATTATATCTTCTTCTTGACCTTGAGACAAGTGAACATGGGGAGTTGGGACTGAACTGGAGTACACGAATACTGGGGGGTGCAGGTCAAGAGAATATGTTAACAGAAAAATAAATACCATTCTTCATTTCAAATTCACTCAAACTATTAATTCTGTGGTCAGAAAGACATTCAAGGAGTGTGCTCTAACTTTCTGAAACAGGCTTCTTTAATGACGGACCTGAATCTCTGCTCTAATAACTCTCCATATGAGACCATTTAATCTGGACCTGCTGGCTTAGCCTCAGACCATACCTTAGAAAAAATTCTACCCTTAGAAAAGGGGCAATAAGTACCCACAGTTTAGGTGCCTCAGCAGCATGCCCCTTCCTGTTCTGACCTTGTATTCCAATTATAATAATTGCGCTTTTGCTCTATCCACTGGGATCAACTCCTGACCTTTTACTCCAGTTCTAGTATTCTATCTTCTTTCCCCCAAACCAAAGTCCTTCTCTATATCCTACTTAGTATCCCAACTCCTTTGGCTTAGGGTTCTGCTTTGCTCTTGATAATTTTTCTAGAATTTGTAGCCCTATTCCACAGTTCAACTAATACTGTGATCCCTTCTACCTGCCTCTTTGCCCACTTTTTTGAATTACTGGCCGCCACCTAACATCCCAATAACTTCTCAAATCCTCCTTTTCCTACCTACTGCTGACACTTTCCTGGACCACCTAATCCTAATTTGATGGGTTTTATGAGACATTGAATACTAGTTGTCCTCTATATAACCAGTTGAATGAGGCTCGGTAGTGAAAGGTGATACAAATTTCATGAGATTAGATCCAGACTATAAAGGTATACCATTACTCCTTTCCTACTCAGCTCTGTGAAGATTAAAAAAAGAAGGAGGCCCTATACCATGGTACAGTGGAAAGGACAATAAACCCTTAGTGAAATAACCTGTTTCAGATGCTAACTCTGCTTTTCATCTGTGTGACCTTAGGCAAAGTTGCTTAGCTGTTATGTTGATCAGGTTCTTTTTTTTGTAAAATGGAGATAATAATGCATGCCTTAAATGACTGTGGTGATGAAAGATTTCCGTAAACTTTTAAGTATCATATAAATATGAGCTATTACCCTGAGCAGGAAAAAAAAAATGTCTGGTGTTAAAAATTAAAATGTATAGATGTTATTTGTATTCTAGAACACCTAGAAATAATGGAAATATATAGAGAAGGATGTAACATGCCTAAAACCCCCAGGTTAAGACTTGGAAATGGCAAATATTTTGTATGTCTCAGTGGCCTTTTCCCCTCCATACTTGAGATGAGGCTTTTGGGAGTGAACCTATCTTATCATCTCATAAACGTTCCAAATAGATGCTTGCCTAAGGGGAAATTACCCATGGGAAGGGGGAGATGAGTAGTCATAATAATTAATAATAGAAAAAGATACTGGTTGTGTCTGTGCTGAACAGTTCTCCAAATAACACAGCCTGTACAGTGCTACAAATGATTGCCCGGGAGCTATTTCGGTTTTTTTCTCTGCTCGGGACAGGGATTTTTTTTTTTTTTCATTTCATACATCATTTACAGCTTCCTCCAGTGATTCGGCACCTCTCAGGCTATTAAAAGTTTGACAGTATTTGCAACCTTTGATTCTCTCTATCTCTAAACTTTTAGAGGTTTGCAGCTTGTCATTGAAAGTTCTAATGCAGACCCTCATCCTCTCTACCAGCATTCTCCCTAAGTATACCCTCTCCTCTTCCCTTCTTCCTCTCTTTCAATTAAAAAAAAAAAAGTCAAACTACATGACTAACTTAGTATTGGAGGAAAAGTCACTGCATCTTTGCCTGGTAATGACTGATGCTATGGTCCATCCTAGAAGCAATGTCATTTAAGAGCATCACTTAGAAGAATAATGTACATCCCACAGGCAAGATTTGGGTGAACCTATTTACAGCTCAGTAGGCTAAGAATTTGAATTACCACTCAGACCTAGGAGAAATGATTCAATCTTCTGTTTGTTTATTTTCACAATCCTGGGCCTGGGATGCAGTTTTCATTTAATCTGTTTTCTGAAAACAATGACTTGATATTACCCATGGAGGCATTGGGCTGATGGAATAAGTGCATAACCCTTATGAGTAATATTAAATAACATCTCTCCCTGGATAGAGGGAGAGAAGCAAATTTAATTGCAATCCTTATGTTTAGGATTTGGAAACCAATAGTTCTGATTTATTTTTTTTTTTTGTCCCAGATGTATGATTTCATAGATATTAGGGTGGGGATTTCTTCCAACAATGCATATTGGTAACTAGTCTGTAACTTACGTTCTTTTCTCAGCTATTTGAGGCACCAACCTCTTTGTATGACTTGATCTAGTCTCCTTCACTCCAAGGTTAGCTTTCTATCCAATATGTCACCCTATCTCTCTAAACGGACACTTAGCCTGTTTCATATGGCATTTCATTTGCTATATCCTTATTTATTTGCACTTGTAAACTGTTAGGCAACACTCATCAATAGAAGGTTTTTAATGCCACTTCTAAACAGGTACCATCATCAGGAAAAACTCTAGTCATGTCTCAGTATTAATGAAATGAGTAATTGGAAGCACTATGCAGCAAATTATGTAATAAAAGTCTCAGAAGATTTAAAATTTTAAATGACCTGTAGGCTAATCAATGGCACATAGTGGGACTAAGTGATAATGGAAAACATGTAAATGTGCTTTAAATTTTGTTAAATGTTCTACAGATAATATCTTTTTGGAAGCTCACAACATTTTTCTTAGGTCAAAACTTATAAATATTATTTCCCCCATCTTACATATGAGGAAACTGATTGTTAGAGAGAGTAAGTAACTTGCCTACTATCATCCAACTAATAAATGCTAGAAGGAGACTTAAAAGAACACAAATCTCAGGGGTGGTTATTTAGCACAGTGAATAGAGTACCAGTCCTGGAGTCAGGGGGACTTGAGTTAAAATAGGCCTCAGACACTTAACACTTACTAGCCATGTGACCTTGGGCAAGTCACTTAACCTCAATTGCCCTGCTCTCCCTCCTCAAAAAAACAAACAAACCACAAATCTCCTGATTCCCCATCCTTCATATTTTTCTTACTCTATGCTATCTAAGGGGCTACAAGTTATTAGCAATGACAGCTAAAAATGAGAAGTGGAGTGAAAAAAATAACATCCAGGCAAAAATGATAAGAAAGGAAGAGGGCTATTCACATAATTAGAATGAAAGAGAAGACTTAGCTCTGTGATCTTGGATTAGTCATTTGAGGTTCTCTGAGCTTCAGTTTTTTCATTTTTAGAATTTTGGAATTGGAGGAGATTTCTGTGAAATAGACAGTATTAATAATGCATCGATGACCTTGCGATATCAAAAGAACCAAAACACCAAATTAGGATCATAATAGATTCAGAAAATCTGAAAACATAGTGCTTTACATATGCTATTTCATGTGATCAAATGACATGGGATAGGATGGAAAAATGAGTAAGTGGTAGGCAGGTGTAATAGTAAGGTAATTTGATCTCTTTGTATTGGCAAAGCTAACAGGTACTTAGCACTTAGTAATTAATCAAGCCTCTGTTAAAGAAACAGAACATATGAACCCCTGTTGCTGATGTAACAGGAAGGGGTTGAAACAGAACATGGCTGAAACAGAAAGGAGCTAATGCTGTGTGTGTATATATAAGGAGAAGCCCCTGTTGGTTCAGACAGATCTTCTTGGAGCCAGGTTCTGGAGGCTGAGGAAGAGAGGCCCAAGCTGGAGAGAATGATTTTTATTTTGAGAACCTGAATGAAGTGATTTTGATTCTGGGAACCAGCTGAAACTTCTGCTGAGTCTGAGGGCCAGCTGGAGCTGCTGAGTCCAAGGGCCAGCCAAGTTACTGAGGATTTCTGAGGACCAGCCAGAGCTGCAGAAGACTGAGGAAGCATTACTGTGATGTTACTATTTTTGTCTGTGGCTTTGTTAAGCCTTGACTTCCTGGGAACAGCAACTATGAAGGATTTAAGGTGGAATGGATACTGTGAGCTTCAGCATGGAACAGGTACTGCACTGAGAGCTGGACAAGGAGTTGGGAACTGTCATCCTTTGAACCCAGGTGACAGTTTGGTGAATCCAAGTAGGAGCTGGGACCATAGAAGGGGATCCAGGGAATCTGAGAATGTACCTTGTGACTTATAGGGTCAAGATGAAGAGATCTCTCCATGGATACTGAGTAGTGACAGACTGAAGTTGTAACATACCTATGACCTTGAAATTGTAACTTTATTTGTGACTGAGGGGTGGATGGTCTGTGTATTTTGTACTACCCCTTAAGAGAGTGCTGAGTAGTGACTGATTTGTAACTTACTGTGCCCCATTAGTGGAGAACTTTGACTATTGTATTATGTGACCCTTCAGGATAATTGAATGATTGACTTAATTGAATGATTGAGTTACTAAGTGATTGATTGACTAAATGATTGTACTTTGTTCAAAACTATGTCACCAATGTAGTGAAAACTATGTGGCCATTTTAGTAATAAATTGTTGTGAATGCTATATTTTGACTTTCCGTGATAAGTTGTAACATTGTAAATGCTGTCCCTTAATTTTCTGTGAATGTTTTGTTCTGATTTATTATTGAATAAATGCAGTGTTCACTATACTGTGTAATCAGAACCTTGAAAGCTGTTCACATAGCATTATTATGGAAAGTTTCTCGTGCTTGGCTTTGCAGCAGGTTGTGAGATACATCCAGGGAATCATTACCCATATAGATGAAAACGTAAATCCACTAATGTATAATCCACTGGTGATTTGAATATGGTGCTTGCAGTCATGGGTTCTGATTGTGATTGTGTAACTCATGTCCCATTGATACTCTATTTAGGGATTCACTTACATCTTTCCTTCTTCATTTTAGCTATAGAAACAATATTTGTTAGTGGGTAGAGCCCTAGTCTAAAAGAATCCTGAGTTCTAATCAACTGTCTAATTTATTGATTAACCAATCTCTGTTTCATCTACCTATGAAATGAATGCAATAATACTCACACATGCCTAGTTTGCTGGAATATCCCACTGATAAATGAACTGCAATTACATGGTGGCTGTTTCTTTACTTACCTATTTCTGAAGATTGGCCTCAAAATGTGGCTGTTTCTTTACTTAGCTATTTCTGAAGATTGGCCTCAAAAGATCAACTGGTCTAATTATATAGATGAGTAAGGAAAGGCCTAGAGTTATTAAGTGACTTTATCAAGGTTATATGGTTAATAACCAATAAAGCCAGGATTTGAATCCCAGTCAAATATAACTCTTTCCAATGGTAAATCAAGGAATAGATTTCTGAAAGAACCCAATTGTATTGATGCACAATAAATACTCTATTAGCTATAAAACATTTCCTTGTCTCCATTCCAGGGACACGCATCACCCCTCCCTCTTTTTAGATATCCCTATTACACCTCAGTAAACTCTGTAGAATTCTATAGGTACTCTGCTCTCTGGTCACAGATCAAGCATCTGGCACAGGCTGTAAGAGTTAATAGTTCAGAACAGAAGATGAAGCATTGAGAGAGGAATGAGTGTTCTGCTGGGCACAGTCTGTAACTCTCTCACTCACTATAGAAAGCCTCAAGTGTCTTCTCTGAAAGACTTTGGTGAGAAACAAATCTAGCCCATAAAGGGCAAGTGAGGCTTGGTTACATTCAGAAGTCAAGGCTTATCCCGTGGCTTTGCAGCTTCCTCTGAATAGTGCTATAAAACATCTTTGTCACTGTATGTGGGCATCACATGGGGCTTGTATATCCGGCCAGCTTGCTCAGAATTCAACCTGAAGCCATGTTGTACTCTGGGGCATGGAAAAGTGCTGAAATGCTTCTGAAAACAGAAACTGGGAGGGAGCTAAAATTGCTCAAGAGAAGAGGAACAATGTGACCAAGACATACGAACAGTTCAGTTGAAAAGCTGCTAAAGCATTCATATTTTGTGTTCTCTATTTTCTAACTCAACTTTTTTTTTTTTTTGAAGCAGCAAAATATAATGGCTGGGCAGATGATCTCAGCTGGGGGATTTCTTTTAAACTTAGCTTCATTCTATAGGTCTTTCAAGGTATTTCACATTTTTTTTCTCTCGTAGGAAAAAAAAAAATCTCAGACCCAAATTTCTAACTCATTACACCCTTGGCAACATATCTGTTCCCCTCTTTGACACAGAAGCCTTTACACAATTGAACTATTATGTATAAATAACACCTTGGTGGTCTATAATGTTAGTGAGAGTGACAGAAAATCCTAGAGGAATAAAAATTGTGCTCAGGGATATTAAACATGCCTATATCATCAATTTCAGTCACAGCTTTCATTGAAAAGCATAATCTCCCTCCTTGTGCTATTTTAGATTTTATATTGTTTGACAAATGAAATAATATAATGTGGGACTTGCAGGAGTAGAACAATCATATCTGCAAATAGAGTTATGACCTCATTATTATGAGTATTTCTTCCAAGGGTGTAGATTGATATCAATGTTACATAAGATAACTATGTGACTCTCTTCTATGTCCTCCAGAAGCTTGACCATAGGTAGTCAACTCAATGTACCCAAGGTCTTGCTCAAAGTTTCCTTACTTTTATTGAATACCAATGGAACACATAGATGATGTATTGTTTATATCTCAATCTCATCTTATGACCAGCCCATCTTAATTTTTGGTAATTTATTTGTTTCTTTGAGAAAATCTTTTAGACTGCTTCTCTGAGCCTGGTTCAACCCAGTGGCCTTCTTCTTGCTTCCTGTGTTTTCTCTTTTACAAGCTTTTCTGATGGTAAGCTTGTCTCAAAACATCCATTTGAAGGCAGCCCATGGCAGCAGTGATAATTCAAAATGTGATTTAGCCCTTGACTCTTAGAATTCCTTCTTCACCTAGCCCTATCTGTGTACCCATCCCTTTTATGTTTTTTTGTTTGTTTGTTTTTCTCGCTCAGTAAGATGTATGGTCGTTGAGAGCAGGGGATCTTTCTGCTTGTATTTGTATTCCCAATTCTTAATATTGTGCTTGACACAGAGTAAGCATTTAAGTAATATTCCTTCCTCCTCCTTCCTTTTCCCTCTCTCCCTTCTTTCCCTTTCCTCCACTACCCTTTCCATCCCTTTCATCCTAATCCTTTCTGGTCCATACCCACTATAGTTTTCTCTATTTGGTTCATCCTTAGATTCAAATTTTTTAAGACAACAGTTTTCCATTACATATAGTCATACAATACCTACGATACCAGCAGTAATATATGTGTGTGTACGTGTGTGTGTGTGTGTGTGTTTATAAAGTATTAAAATATCTACCTTTGTTTAAAGGAGAAGATTCACAATACATATTGGGTATGCCAAGACTACCATAGTTGAGTTCACAAAAGCTTCACACTGGAAGGCTAGCCATAGGTGATTTTTTTTTCAATTTAAGCAAGATAGATAAACTAATTACTAAGATATTGGTAACATCTAATATCCAGCTATAGTGAAAACAATAAAATCAGTTTTATTGATGTAATCTCTGACCTTTGAAATATTAAAAAGTACAACTTTTAGAGCATACTATAGCATTGTACAATGAAAAGAGCCCTACCTCTGGAGTAAGGAGACCTAAGTCCAAACACAGCCTATATCTCTTACTACCAGAATGACTTTGGCCAATTTAGTTAACCTCCCAGGGCCTTCGTCTCCTCACCTCCAAAACAAAGAGATTAGATTTGAGATTGTGTAAAGACCATTTCAGTTTCAGGTCTATGGTTTTGAATTGCTCTGAGGAGTAACTACTAGTGATTTATTTCTAATCTATACATTTAATTTTCTTGGCAACAGAGTTACAAAAATAAAGAGACTGGAGCTTTTTACTAGTATTTTAGACTTTTAATATATTTTAGTGTTTTTCAGACTATTCATCATTATACAGCTTTTTAAAAAAAGTAACATTAAGTCTCTCACTTAATTATGATTATGAATCTAATTTTCATCATCATTAACATCATCTAAAATATTTATTGACTATATACAAGTTTGAAGCGCTGTTCTAGGTACTGAATCATTTTAGAGAATCATGCTTGGTCCCATTTTCCCTTAGCTTCCAATATTTGAATGACAGTTATGTGGAAGGAGAATTGAATTTGGTCTATTTGTCCCCATATGGCAGGTGCAAGATGGAAGTTGTGAAGAGACACATTTAGGCTTGATGTTGGGGAAACGTCCTAAAAATTAGAATTTTCCAAAATTGGAATGGGCTTTTTTGAGAATATTTTTAGTCATGGTATATTTGGCTACTTAAAAAATATGATGTTATAGACTTAAATGTGATCTTTAACTACTCTTTAAAGGAAATGTCATACAACCTATAATGATTAGCGAAACAGAATTTGTTTTAATAAGTCAAGGTGATAATAGTAACCGTCTTTAATAATTCCAGAAAGCATGGGCCAATCTTTCTTTACCCAAAGAATGGACCATGTGGTAGCGACATTTATCTTTGAAGAAAGAATAAAAAGGAATTTTAATAATAAAAGAAAATACAATAGGAGATAGAATGATATAGGTCCAGAATGAACTAAGGGAAGTTGAAAAGCATGTGATCTATTATGACTTTCTCATTTTATAAAATGAAGGTGATTATCTATGAATAAATGCCTACTAGAAATTTTTTTACTTTTCTTCTTTCTTCAATCTGTGAATCACTTTTCTAATATTGGATGCCTTATACTTTGACAGTCTATCAGTATCTGGAATTCTCCAGTTTAAGAAATTCAAGAGGATGAAATGTACAATCTCAGTAGTAATAATGGGTCTTTTAAGGAATGCATAATGCATGCATTAATTATCATCTACTAGTGAACATTATCTGTCCTACTTGTATATATAAGAAATGATATTTGACCGAAGCCTTTTAGCTGAAAAGGGTGTGATTGGTAGAGCCTGAAATTATCTCCCAAACATTTCTGAAATTTGCAGAATAAAAAGAAGACAGTGGTAATAGGTAGCCTCCTTTCAGAAAAAAAGGACAAGTAGCCTAGAGTTCCATATACCACAATGATGACACTTAATCCATCCCTTCAGCTTGTCTCAGCTCTAATGTCAAAAAATGGAAAGAAGTGTAAAGGTAGCCCAAATGAAATATATGGCTATTTATAGAGGAGAGAGAAAAACTGACTTGAAACCTCGGCCACTTCAGTCAAGGGGAATGTACTAAATGTAAGAAAAAGATCTGCCATCATGACATTTGAAAAGAAAATGCTGACACCAACAAAACTTTTTAATACTCCCTATAGACAGAATTTCCCTTGTGGAATGGAGTGAGATTTTTGTTTATTTGTCTTAGCATCCCTCATGCAAAACACAAGGCAATACAAAATTTAGTTTTCACAAGGCATTTCCTTTTATGGATGAATCTTTTTTAATGTTAGCCTTTTCCTCCTCCTTCTGTTGCCCATCTCACTGGAATAAAATTCTGATTAAGAAAATTTCTGTTCTTTTCTTCACTGTCTGGAACGTACTAGACACTTAATGAATTCTTGTTGGGTGATTAGTTGTAGAAAAACAAAGGAGATAATGTAAAATAGTGAATGTTCATGAATATTTTAAATTGCCCATAGTCTTACTGACATAGATATTCTCTCCAGTGATATTGATCATAAGACATTTATACATCCTCATCTTTTTAGACTCTTGTCCATGTCTTCCCCATATTTTCCACAGGGCTACCACTAAATAGCCCTTTTCTCTTGATCTAAATACATTGTATGGATATTAATGAAGGCCATACAAGGCTTGCCCATCTGTTGCATCTTTTTGTTGCTAAGTGATCAACCCACAATTTTTTTGCAATCATACATCTGATCAAATAAACATTTATTAAAAACCTACCTTGTGCCAGGGATACAATTACTAAAAACAAAAACTATCCTTGCCCTAAAGGAGTTTCAATCTATTTAAGAGAATACAATACACAAAAGGCGGCAGAAAAGCAGGTGAGGGAATTAGGGGAACAAGACAAATCTTATGTAGAGTTTCTTGTTCTATGGAGTTGAAACCAGGTGGAGCGTCAGATGCCAAGTGTATTAAGATAAGATTCCAGGTTCTGTAACTATAAAAGAAGACATCTATAAAGGTGTGTCTTTCAGATACTAAAACAACCTTAGAAGAAAAATAAAGTTATTGTTTATTTCAGCATCCTAAATTTCTTTACTATAATTGAATCTCTGATACAACAGCTTTTAGGATCATTGATTTGGATTGAGGATGAACTTTAAAGGACATTTAACTAAATCTCCTCATTTTCCAATAGGGAAACTGAAACTTATAGAAGTTAAATAACTTTACAAAAGCCACAGGGAAACTAAGTAGGAAAGGCAGGATTTGAACTCAATTCTTCTCATACCAAATCTGTTTCTCTCCCTTTCCTCTTCCCTGCTCTCCATTACACTCTCATTTATTGTTATTCATTTGCTTATTTATTTATGGTAAAGACCCATGATTTACTCTGAAAATTTTAAGTGACTTGTCCATAGTTACATATCTAGGATCTGTCAGAATTGGTACTTGAACTCAGGTCTTTATGACAGTAAGGCTGGTTTTCTGTCCACTACACCATACAACTTTTGTTTCCACACTATTTACTAAATACCTCGTCAGAATTTCAAAGTATTCAATGGTTAGAATACAGGTATGTCTTTGTTTTTGTTTTTGTTTTTTTTTCTCTTCTAGCTTCAATTGGTTTCTTTGCTGTTGTATTACCAGGGTATTGGGAACCAAATCTGGAAACAGTGTTCTGAGAAAAACATGTCCTTTTACCCTGAAGTAAGTGCAGGCTGTAATTTTACATTGTAGTTATTACTATGGAATTAATAAGTATAGAATCAGATGTTTAATCTAATCTGCTGCAATGATCCTCCTCAAAGATTGTGTAGTTTTTTAAAAGAATCTATTAACCTTGAGTTTATTGCCAACTCTGTGTCTGATGCCAATGTCATTATTTAAAAGTTAGGTCAAGTTTATTTCTGTCTAGATTATGTGTTAATTTTTTTTTTAATTCAAGAGATCTGAGAAGGAGGCAAAGGTGGTCAACATCCAGAAAAGAGAAAACTTATAAATGTGCTATATTAAGGTTGTTCCCCATTAAAATAACGGATTTTTTTTTTTTCAGTGAAATGTTAACAGAGGGCTTCAAATATGACCTTCCATTGGATGGTATAAAAAAAGATATGTCCTGAGCTTATTTGTTTGCTCTTGTTTATGGGTTATTTTTCCTTCTTTGTAAAACATATTGTTTTACAAGGTGTGAACAATCTGAATTCTTTAACTGTTAAAGTTGGGGAAATGTTAAGAAAGATAGTTTCCATAGTAGCTGAATATGTCTTTTATTGGAGTGAAACTAAACTACACGACAGGCCTTAAGAAAAATAAACACTAGTCTTCTTCCCAATATAACACAAAACTAGTGATTTGGAACCCAATAATATAGAATTTGTGATAATTCAGATCTAATCTAGTCATCTAGTAGATGAACAATTTGTATTGCCTAGTTGATGATGTATGAGTTTGGTGCACTGAACCTCAGAACCATCTCCAACATTAGGGCTTTGTAGATCTCATTTTTTAGTGCTATCATTTTTGTATCCTTTTTTTTCTTTTTCTGCACAACTTAGCACACTACCTGGCACATAGTAGGTGCTTAATTATTGTTCCTTGATTGATTTCTGTTTTGTATTCAACTAACTGTGAAATATCCACCTCTCCCCGCTCCTCCCTCTCCCCCCCCCTCCCCCAGGGAACATAAACTCTTTGAGGGTTAGGGATTTTGTTTTGCTTTTCTTTTTCTCTTTGTGAACCCAGTGACTAGCACTCTTCCTGAGATACAGTCAACACATAAAGAATTCTTGTCATAGTAATTAAATTAAGTTAATGTGTGTATTTACACACACACACACATATACATATAACTATGTGTACATGTATGGATATATGTGTATGTGTGTATACTATTTATATATGTATGTGCATATACATATACACACAAACACACACACATATATATTATATATACACATATTTACACACACACTATTCTCATTGAACTAGGAGCAGAATTGAATACATATATTGTATAGCATATTCAATTATCTCAAATGATTCCCTGAACACAAAATAAATCGTTTCAACACCACTATTTTCCCACTGATTTTATATGACTATGAATGAAATACTATAATATAAGAAGAATCACAATTTCAAGGGGCCAAAAGGTCAATGCAATGAGAAATGGTTAGTATAAGTGACTTAAAGAATATTATTAAAGATAACATACATGGATAATATGGCATAATATATCATCAAAAAGTGTATGACCAGGATTGGAGGTCATTTAGTCTCATAAGAAAATCAAGGGATAACTCATGTACAGGTTCAGTATTGTACTACTCTTGATAAAATATTAAAAGGTTCAGAGGCAGTCCTCCATTGTGTTGGGAAGATCCACTATGGATGAGTTTTTCTTTTTTTTAATGAACAATAATAACACAGGATGAGGAAGAATGGAACTGTCTCCACTGATGACAATGAGTTCCTGGATTCACTAAAATATTGAGGCAAATAACTCATAAAGGGGAAGAGATGAAGTTTAATATTGTATGATTTATGAAAAAATAATTTGTAATACACATTATGAATGTGAATGAGGTTACAGGGGGGAGATACTTAGCCTCCCTATGAGAATAAACTTTTTAAGTAATTTAGCAGCTCTTATTTTTATACAAACAATGTGCTCAGTACAGGTAATTCTATTTATTAAAGCAGGACTGACAAAATCTCTACCTGGAAGCACTGTTAATTGTTAGTTTGTGCAACTGCCTTCATTTGAAAGTAATTAAATTATTCTTAATGAGCGGATATTTAAACAAACATATAAGAACACATGCATCTATAGGAACATTCTCCTGTTGAAAGCAGTTGCCTTGAGAGGCGTGTAATAGTGATGTTCCTGTTGTTTATTATGAGGACTTTTTTGTTTTTGTTTTTATTCTTATGGGCTTTTTTTTTTTTTTTAGTGCTTTTTGGGCCCTATGGATCATTATTTTAATTCTCTTAATAAGAGCAACTTTTTACCCTTTGGAGATGGTTTGATTTTTTGCAAAATTCCCTAGGGACATGTTCATGCTCACAATGGGAATCTCTCTCTCTCTCTCTCTCTCTCTCTCTCTCTCTCTCTCTCTCTCTCTCTCTCTCTCTCTCCATATATATGTATATATATATATGTAAATGTTTATATGTATATATGTATATATGTACATAGTTTCAACTCTTTCAGAAATTCTAGTTGAATGTGTATACCAGCTTTTTTTTTTTCTTTAGGGAGGCTTTATATGTGGATGTTTCAGAATCCTTCTCTTTCTCTAAGTTTGTGTTTTGAGTGTCCTTGTCACTTTAATGGCTCTTGATCACAGGAATGTTTTTGTTTGTTTATTCTTCCTGTCTACTTTTTTACTTTGGACTTTATGTTGAGGCCAGGATATGTATAATTCAGGAGGGAACGTCAGGGCTGATCTCACTCCTGTTTTCTTGAAGTATTTAGATGGTATGTTATTCTAACATTCCAGGAACAGACTAGGACGTGAAAGTTTTCAGTCTTCCCAAAGTGGGTCAGATCAAGGACAGAGTCTGATTGCTACCCCACTGGCTTGATCTCTATAACTTCCTGACCAGTATATATTCAGAGCAAACTGTCTGTGGGTCCTATCAGTTTGTAAGTTGTTGTTGGCAGGAGAAGCATCTACATGGCAGAAGACATTTATCAATAGAAGAATTGTCCACATAGCAGTCATTTTATAAAAAAAAATTGAATAAATTACCAATTGTTTGGACAGTTCAAAATTAGAAAATGATAGACAATTCCTAATTATTAGTACTTTGAATTCCCTTGTGTTTTGATGAGTTTTAAAAGTCAGCCTCATAGTAGATTGGAAGAATATTCATAGGTTGTCATTGAGTCATGGTTAAGTCATTCTGTGAAATGCACATTGTGAGTCTTTTATGCTTAGTATTTCTTTTGTGTTGGGCAATAAATCACCTGTCCCATACCTGATTCATATTGTACAATGAATATTTTAAATTATTATTCTCTCCTATTCCCTTCTCATTTTTTAGGGAAATCCTAGACATGAGTCATACTCTATGTAAGAAGTAAACACACCTGTAGGATGCCAGGGTGGGGAATTTAAAAATAAAAAGTGACGAATGTTGGGCAGCTAGGTGGAGCAATGAATAGAGCACCAGCCCTGGAGTCAGGAGAACTTGAGTACAAATCTGGCCTCAGACACTTAACTCTTACTAGCCATGTGAGGTTGGGCAAGTCACTTAACTCCAACTGCCCTGCTTCCCTCTTCCAAACCGCCCCCCCCCAAAAAAAAAGATGAATGTGAGAAAAGGCAACCTATGATAGTTAGATAATAGGATCCTTAGTACTGAAAACACCCCAGTCATATGCCTGAGCAGAGAAAAGGGAGTAGACAAAATATCCTGTCCTCTGATGGCTCAGTAGACCATCAAGGATACAGTAAGATTGGCAAAGTACATGCCTTATTGTTTGTTGTTGTTGTTGTTGTTGTTGTTTGCTTTATGGATGGGGAAAGGCAGTTCAATTGGGGTTAAGTGATTTGACCAAGGTCACATGGCTAATAAGTGCTAAGTGTCTGAGTCTGGATTTGAACTCAGGTCCTCCTGACTCCAGGGCCAGTGCCTTATTCAATGTGCCACCTAGGAGCTCCCATGCCTTATTGTTGAATGCAGTCTTTATCATTTTCACAATTAACTTTTTTTCCCAATTAACTTTTGCTTATTTTTATTTTACATCCTGCATTTCTACGAGATTTTGAGTTACAAATTTTGTCCCTATTTTTCCCCGACCTCCCACCCCAAAATAGTGATCCCACTGTATACTCCTTCCCCCAATCTGCTCTCCCCTATATCCTCCCCCATCATCACTCTGACTTTCCAGTAAGGCAAGATTATCTACCTACCCCATTGCCTGTATATCTTATTTCCCAGTTGCATGTAAATAATAATAATGATAATAACATATACATATATATATATATATATATTTTTAACATTTGATTTTAGAACTTTAAATTCCAGATTCTTTCCCTTTCTCCCTTGTCACCCACTCCCAATGGAAAGACAAGCAATTCAATACAGGCTGTATATGTGTAGTTATGCAGAACATCTCCACAATGGACATATTGTGAAAGACTGACTATATTGCCCTTCTTCCTATCCCACTCCCCACTTTTTCTTTTCTCGACTTTTTCCCTGTCCCTTTATAGAAGTATGTGCTTCTAACAACCCTCCCCCGCCAGACTGCCCTACCCTCCATCATCTTCCTCTCTCATCCCCTTCCCCCTACTCTCCTGTAGACCAAGATACCCAATTTAGAGTGTATGTCATTCCCTCCCTAAGCCAAATTCAAAGAGAGTAAGGTTGACCTGTTCCCTTTTGCCTTCCTCTTCTTCCCCTCCATAGTAGCATTTATTCCTTGCCTGTTCTATATGAGAGAATTAACCCCATTCTGTCTCACCCTGTCTCCTCTCATTCTGTTCCTCTCCCACCTCTCAATTTCATCCTTTAAAATATTATCCCATCCTATTCAATTGATCCTGTGCCCTCTGTCTATGTACACAAACATACACACACATACACACACACGCACATAACTTTCTAAGTTAATTGAGACTACATTTTTTTTTTAGCATTTTCATCAGGCCTATGAATTTTCCTTTACTTTCCTTTCTCATTATCACCTGCATGTAGGCCTGATCTTTAAAATATGCATAGCAAGAGATTCCCTACTGATTCCCCCCCACACACACATACACACAAGTGAGAGTATATCTTCTTTGGCATCTGAATGCCAAACACAATGACCTGAAGTCTGAAGGAAATTGTTGGAGTCCATCTTGGGAAGTAATTTCTGTATGTACCTCTTCTAGGAATTGGATAGAAGTTAGATGGTGGGTGGGGGTGAGGAGGGGAAAATGATCTTATGACTACAGCACATAAATTAATGTAACCAGGACCAGAGGGGCATGACCCATATTTAGCAATAATAAGAGCTCACATTTATACAGGGCTTTAACATTTACAAAGTTCTTTCCTCAGCACAACCTAAGTTCAATACCTAATCAATTTTTATCTGTTCTTTTTTAAAAGCCTCCTAATTGGGTTCCCTGAGTCATTTTTCTTCAGTTCTCCCTTTTATCCATCACACCTGCCAAAGTAATCATCATAAATCATGATCATCTCACTCCCCTGCTCAAAAGTATTCTTTGGCTATCTATTCTCTTTAGGGAATACACACATACACACACACATTTGTGTATATATGTGTATGTGTATGTATGTATATATATATATATATGTTTATGTGCATGTGTGTGTATATCTATATCTATTTATAGAGATGGACACACATACACACACGCACACACATGCACACATATATATTCCTTAGGCTCTCCAGAGTCTGGCTACTATATAACTTTGTCTCTTGTAGCAGTAATCAATTTAGCAGATACTTAGCTCTTAGTAACTCAGGGCTAAGTATGGAAGATGTGAGCTCTGTCTCCTGTTGCTGACATGGCAAGAGGGGGTTGGCTGAGACAGGAGGCCAGTGTATGTATATAAGAAGAGTTCTAGAGACAGAGAGACAGAATCAGAAATGTTCTTCTGGTGGCTCCTGGTGGAGGAAACAGGATTGTCCCAGCATCTGGGAGCTGGGCCTGCTGGCCTGAGAACTGAGTTGGAGTCTTCTGTGAGACCAGAATCTGGTGAAGGCCTCCTGGAAGGTTGAGAGGGCTGCTGGGAAGGCCTACTGGAAGACAACCTGGAAGGCTGAGATTTCTCCTGGGTCCTAGGGCCAGCGGAACTGCTAGAGGACTGAAGAAGCATGACTGGGATAAGCCTTTGTTGGTTTGTGGCTTGGTGGATCCTTGAGTTCCCAGAAACAGAAGTGGTGAAGGTTTTGAGATGTGCTGTACCCTGTGAACTTTAGTGTGTGCCAGGGACTGCCAGGAGGACTGGACAAGGACCTGAGATCTGTCTGCCCCTGAATCCAGGTGACTGTTTGGTGGATTCAGGTAGGAGCTGGGAC
>CM053589.1:52333786-52349330 GCA_028646515.1 Pseudochirops corinnae | reverse complement strand
GTGGGGATGGGTGGTGAGGGAGGAGGAGAAAGAATCTGGAATCTGGAGTTCCATAATCAAATGTTATGAATGTGTATCTATCTATCTATCTATCTATCTATCTATCTATCTATCTATGCAATTAATATTATTATTATTGATTACATCCAACTGGAACTTGAGATACACAGGCACTGCAGTTGGGAGATCCATCCTGCCCTACCAAAAGGTGACAAAGGAGAGAATAGACTGGGGGAGGGGGGACACACTGGAATGGCTGTTTTGGGGCGGTGGGTGGGGGAAAGACGGGGAGAAAATATGTAACTCAAAATCTTGTGGAAATGAATGATGCAAACTATAATAATATTTTTAAAAAATTAAAAAAATAATAAAATTATAGTCCTAAATCACATAGTATCTACTATGTACCAGATAATGTGCTAAGCACTTTGAATATATAGTCCTATCCAGATCGGACTATACCACATCTATTCTCTAGAATCTTTAGAGGTTCTCTCTTGTCTCTAAGATAAAAAGTCAACATTTTTGTTTGACTTTCAATTACTTCCCATTCTGACTCCAGGCTCTACATCAGTTTTTTGGGTTTTTTTTTTTTTTTTGAGCTTTTACCTTGGGAAATTCCTTTTACCCAAGCCAAACTGACCTTCTTGCTGTTCCCTCTGCATTCTTGCTATGGCATCCCAAGAATGCACTTGTGTTTTCACTTCTGCCTTGTAGAACCCCTAGTTTTCTTACAAGTGCAGCTGAAGTGATACCTCCTGGGGGAATCCTGTCCAGATTTGCACCCTACATCACAAAAGAAACTGATACCAAGGAAGGATATGACTTGTCTCTATGTCCATGGATCATAAGTGACAGATGAAGGTTTGAACCCAAATCTTCTGACTCTAAATCCAATGTATTTTGTAGTACATTAGATATACTGCATTTTTTTTTTTTGGCATGGGAGGGGGGGATCTTAAACCTGGTTATTTGGTACTCTATTGATTTTTTTTCTTTAATTATGGAAAATCTGAAGATTGCTTTGAAATCACTGCTTTAAATTTACTTTAGGAGCCATAGAAAAATGAGAAAAAATATATTAAAAACAGAGCGGCTACTGATATGAAGCTGGGTAAACCAGATGGCTGAATTAAATTTTAAAAGGACACCACAGACTTCATTTTTGCATCAATAAACTTGAACTTAATATTGATTTCTACCTGCTCACTGGTGAAATGGATTGGTGTTGAGACAGCCAACATGAAACAATGCCAAGGAAGCAAGGTGGCACAGTGGGTAGAGTGCTAGGTCTGGAATCAGGAATACCTCTTTTCAAATATGGTCCCAGAAACTCAATTATATGACCTTAGGCAAATCAATTAAACTCTGTTTGTTTCACTTCCTCATCTTTAAAATGAAGATGATAATAGCACCTATTTCTCAGTGCTGTTTTAAAGATCTGATGACAAAATATATTCAATGTGCTTAGCACAATATATGGTACATAGTAGATAGTATATAAAAGTTTGGTTTCCTTTAACTTGTTTAAACATGTATTTCACATAATTTTTAGACTAGAATACATGATGAACTGGGAAATGTGTATCACTTTTGATTAGCTTGCTGGCGCTGATAAAATATTTCTTTAAATATGTTCCCTGATATACTAACTATTAAAAAGCAGTCTTTTCTCTTTAAAAGGTTCTTCCTATAAGATGTCAGATTTTTATTTTGTGCTTGGGATAATAGGGAAAGAAGATAGCTAGATGCATGGTAGGATGAACAGATAGAAAGATATACAGACAGACACAGATAGATAGACAGACAGACAGACAGATAGACAGAGAGATAGATAGATAGATTAGATAGACAGATAAATTTTTATGCCCTATAGCAACACTGTTAAAATATTTGTACATAAAAAAGGCCTTTGGTTTTCTGGAAAGCTTGAATAAAACTGCTTTTCAGTTTCCTGAAAACCATTGATTACAAATCTTTTCCATGAAGCTGTGTAAAAAAATATAGTCTGCATACATACAGGCATACATAGGTACATTTTCACTATAAGTTCATGTATAAATAAATTAAGAAATTAGAAGGAAAGCTAAGAAACCTTCCTTGAGAGGATCCTATTCAAGAGCTAAGTACTCAGATTTTATGTGTGATAAACTGCAGCACTATAATATTGCCATTTTCCATCAAAATAGTCAAAAGAACAATGGGATAGTCTATACTGATTTTTGCTCGTGTGCAATCATTCACTTTAATGCATAAAATCATCTGATCTAGGATTGGTGTAGCAAATTCTAGGATTCCTTTTCTGCTTCTCTCTCTGTCTCTGTCTCTCTCTGTCTCTCTCTGTTTCTCTCTCTTTTTTCCCTTCTCCCTCATCATAAACTGTTTGCAATTTGTTTGGGCACTGAGCCATTCTGGTGTGGTGTATAATTTGTTTTGTTCAGCGATTTCTTATCATGCATAGATGAAATGCCTTTTTTATCACTCATTCAAATTATTGTTTTCCTCTGGTGATAGTTTTTTGCAGCTTCTGTGTTTACTTTATTACTTGTGACTAAGGCATGTTTTCCTAGCAGGAACTTGGCAGAGACTTGTATTAAGTGTCATTTCATCATCATTCAACACCATAGTCATAGATGAAAATCCTCACACATGGAAGAAAAAAAGAGTGGAGGAAGCACAAACAGGTTAACTAGTTTAAACAAAATAATCCCCTGCATCTCCATAACCTCTACCTCATATGCAAATGATTTCAGACATTTACAACCTATATTAACATATTTAATTTACTTGATTGTGGGGTTTTTTTTTCCCTTGAAATTTCATTTTCGCTGTCTGGCAACGGGAAGAGATAAAATGACATAAGATGCTTTAAAAAAAATGTATTTTGGTCATGTCCTTGATCAAGGGCATAAAATTCCCATGAAATATCAAATTCAACTCTGCAGACCTAAGCAGTTGAATAAGCTATAGCCAAACTTTTAGAAATACCTCTAAAGCCTTTGAAACCCTGGCATCACAATCTAGAAATAAGAAAAAAA
Source organism: Pseudochirops corinnae (assembly GCA_028646515.1). Taxonomy (NCBI): domain Eukaryota; kingdom Metazoa; phylum Chordata; class Mammalia; order Diprotodontia; family Pseudocheiridae; genus Pseudochirops; species Pseudochirops corinnae. The sequence goes on along the minus strand of CM053589.1, from coordinate 52,346,292 downwards.
GAAAGAAAGAAATCTAGACAAAAAGAAAAAGAAATAAAACATACCAAAAATATAGCTTAATGTTTTCTTTGCTCAGTTGATCCCAGGGGATCAAACAGCCCTGTGCATTTCTCAGTATAAGAGAAAGTCAGTTTTAGGCATCTTATATCACATCCCCTGCCTTCCAAATGTACTCCTTTTGAAATTATTCCAGTTAGATTAGAATCTTGTTCATGAAAATCTCTATCTAATAAGCATATACCTCTCAAGATTGAGGTTTGTGGAACCATGTTTCCTTTCAGGCATCAGAGTAGGCTAGGTTATGTTGCCTATATGCTCTATCACAGAATATTAAGCTGTCTAAATGCATTAAACCTTAAAGTTTATCTAGTCCAACCGTCTTATTCTAGAGATGAAGAAACTGATACAATTAGCCAAATAGCTTATGATTTAAAGCTAAGTGGTGAAGTGGATATTTGAAAGCAGGGCCTGGAGTCAGGAGAACTCATCTTCTTGACTTTAATCTATCCTCAGACACTTAACTAGCTATGTGACCCTGGGCAAGTCACTTAACCCTGTTTGCTTCATCTTCTCAATTGTAAAATGAGCAAGAGAAGCAAATGGTAAACTAATCCAGTATCTTTGTCAAGAAAACCCCAAATGGGAGCATGGAAAGTTGGACACAGCTGAAAAACAACTGAACAACAACAAAAATCCAGTGTCACAAAGATAACAAGTAGCGGAGTCAATGCTTGAATGTAAGCTCTCTTGCTCTAAATTCAGTGCTCCTCTTCCTACTCTGGGCTATCTGGGCTATACAAAGAATCCCTCCATACACACTTTGCAAAAAATTGTTAAGAATGCTTTGCAAATGGTTAGATTCTATATAAATATCAACTAATATTTCTATTGATAATAATAATAAAAGGACCAATCACCCCAAATATTAGGTGATTCATTTGTTAGGAACCATTAATCTCCATTTGTATCTACCTTCATCATGATTTTGACCTAGGTTGCCCTTCTTCTTTCTTTCTCTTTTAATCTGAATTGCTAGATTTAGTAATTCTTCTAAAGAAATATAGTCATGTTTTTCTTTTTGCTCTTTCAGCCTCAAGTTAAAAAATTATGCTAATTACCTTTGTTTTTTTCTATTGCATTTATTTCTGTTATAGTACCTTCCACACTCCCTTGAAAAAAAGAAAAACACTTCAAAAATTCTCACCTAATGACCTTGTCTGATAATAAGCAACACATTGTTCCCTTGTAGTCAAGAGTACAGGAGTATGTTGGATCATCGGATCATATAAAGCTGGAAGGGATCTTAGAAGTCCTGTGGACCAACCCTCTTGCTTGACAGAAAAGGGAACTGAGATCAAAAGAGGTTGAGAGTAGTCTGGTCTCAGATTCCATTATTATCTTTTCAATTGCCCAGAATTTAATTTCATTTTGGAAATATTTTAATTGAAGTTCTTGTAGTCATTATGTATATCATCCTAAGGTTTTTATCAATTTCATTTTGTATGTATTCATAGAAATCTCCCCACGTTTCTTTGAATTACTCTGAATTTGCCACTTCTAAATCATAATATCCAACCACACACATGCTACAATCTGTTCTGCTATTTTCAAATCCATTGCTAGTTCCCTTGTATCCACTGCTTTTCCATTGACAAAAGTTCAGCTTCTGTTTTTAAAGTTATCAACTTAAAGCCAGTGTTTGGGCAAAAACACTATTGATGGAAGAATATTATTTGAGGTCTTACTGGGAGATTAGCTTTTAGATCTGTTTTGTGTCATGGGCCATTTGGGAAGTCCAGTGAAGCCTCTGGACACCTTCACTGAATAATACATTTAAATATTTAAAATAAAACATATGGGAATATGAAGGAAAATAAGTATAGTTAAACAAACACATAATTTTTGTTTCCCCTAGCCAGATTTCCCTGAAATCTATCCAAAGAGATCAAAGGACTACAAGTTAAAAATTCATATTTTTGAGGGACTCCAATCTTGAAAATAATTGATATATATCACAATTTGACTTTTATTACAGCTTTGGTTGAGGGGAAAAGGGTTAATACAATGTGGTGCATATGTAATGTTAAGCTAGGAATTTGTGAGAATCAGCTTTAAATTCACCCCCTTGAAACTTTTTAATTCTATCATCCATGGAAAAATCATTCAATTTCTATGTGATTCAGAGAACTCCCTCGATTCTGTTGACTGAATCCTAGACAAGGTGTGTTCTGCCTCTGTGGGGTACACCCCACCCAAACCTTTCTCTGTTATTCTTGTTCAGTCCTTTCAGTTGTGTCAGACTCTTTATGACCTCATTTAATTTTTTTGTTCTGTTTGTTCATCTTTTGCAAAGACAATGGAGTAATTTGTCATTCTCTACTCTAGCTCTTTTACAAATGAGGAAATACAGTTAGGTGATTTGTACTGGGTCACATAACTAGTTAAGTGCCTGATGTGTGATGTGAACTCAGGTCATCCTGACTACAGGACTGATTCCTTCAGGCCAGCACCCTATCTAGCTGCCCTGGGCCATGTAGCTGAAATCATAGCTTTTTTTCATTTTTGCAAAAAATCAGGGAATTGCAGGTTCCTCAATGAGGCCTGTTATCTTAAGAGGAAATCAAGTAAGTTAAGCCAAATTAGCCTTCAAATCATTAGACAGGATTCAAGATAAGAATTCCATAATTGTGTTTCAGTTACTAAAATGCAGCTTCAGGGACAAAATAATTTCACTCCAACTCAATTCTATTCAATAAATCTTTTTTAAGCACCTATTATGTGGCCAGGCTACTATGCTAATCCATTGCTAGAAAATTACTCATATTTTGATGTTTAGCTGCCTTCTGTTTTTGCTTCTTCTTACTTCACACATACTAGTAGTCACTTAGCCTCTAATTAATCTCCTCCCAAGAAATATTATCCAGAATGTAGTGTGTAAATGATCAGTCTTATAGGTTTGGAAGGAGCCTCCAGAGTCATCCTGCTGACTTCAGGAAGATCTTTACCTAAACTAGCTCAGACAGATGGCAGGGACTGTAATCTCCTCTGGTAGTCTGTTCTTATGTTTAACTGCCCTTATAGTCTAAAAGTTATGTCTAACCTAGATCTCTCTTGCTGCATCTTAAGCTGATTTAATCTTGTTCTATCCACTGTGGAGAAAGAGAACATCTGGTCACCAACCTCTCCTTTACTAATCCTTCTTACGTTGGGGGACTGTTAATAAATCACCACTCAGTTTTCTTTTCTGCAAGCTAAATAATTTTCACATCTTCAGTCTTACCTTTCCTCATATGTCCTATTTGCCAACTCCTTCATCATTTTTGTGGCTCTCCTCTGGTCTCACTTTTGATCCAGCACATCTCTCTTAAAATGCAGAGCTGCAAAATGGACAGAGTAAAGTAAAAACAGCTTCAATGTTGCTGAATATGTAGAAAGAAGTATGTATAATAGGTACCAGTGGGATGGTGGTTTAAACAAGACAGAGTTTAAGATCAAAGACTGAAGTCCAAAATTCTGATTATGACACCAATTAATCTATCTAGATCTCCATTTCTCGATATGTAAAATTAATACACTTATTTCTAATCTGTGTATTGTGGGGTTGGGGGAAGAATGATATGTTTTCTTTGGGAGCCAAACCTACCACAAATACAGCACCCAACTTGATTTCTCTTCCTCTCTATTTTCCCTGACACTCCTCCCCTCACATCCTTCAGCAATAACAGCAACCAATATGATGACGCTATACACTACCTGGAATAGCAGATTCTTGGACTAGTGACTAAGAGACTCACAAGAAGCCACTTGTCTCAGTAGGAGGAGAAAATCACAAGGAAAATGAGAGCATTGGACAGGTAAAATTTCTGTGTTACTCATCCTCTTTTAACATGAACTCCCTGAAGTTAGAACCTGTAGTAGGCTTTGGTGCAGTAGATAGACTGTCAGTTCTGGAGTTGGGAAGACTCATCTTCCTGGGTTCAAATCTGGCCTCAGACATTTACCATGTGACCCTGAACAAGTCACGTGCCACTGTTTGATTCAGTTTTCTCATTTGTAAAATGAGCCAGAGAAGGAAATGGCAAACCACTCCAGTATCTTTGAAAAGGAAAATCCCAAAGGAGGTCATAGAGTTGGACACCACTGAAAACAATTGAACAAGGACAACTCTGATACTCACATGACAATGGAGATGGCAACTTTCTTGATTTCCAGTCTATAATGGATTTTGAGTCCATTGCCCCCAGCCTGAGAGAATTGTCTCATTCCTGATTTCCAAATCTTCAGCAGAAGACTGATGATTATTTTCCATGGAAAACATGAGGAAAACATTGCCTAATAAATTTACTGCAGGGGAGGCTGTGTACACATACAACATAGCAGATATTTTGTTATGAAGATGTCACGGTGTGATCAAATCTATCCCACCTCTAATTGGGCCTGATATGTTAATCACGTCAGAACATATATCAATGAAAAGACTTTAAGATAAGTATGAAAAGTCTTTGAAAATCATTTGATTAAATGAAATGATGCCATACAAGAGGTCTGTTCTAATTGTTCTGGAATTTTATCCTACCCTTTGAATCCTGTATAAAAGCATCAATCTGGGAGAAATGAAAAGCTTTTCCAAAAATTGGAGTATGTGGCTTTCTATAACCTTTTTGTGAAGGAACTATTGGGCGGGGAGAGAAGGAAGGAGAAGCTTTTGTCTCAACTTTAATCAAATCTCTTTTTTCCACCTCTTCCATCTGACTGGATAATGTTGGTCTGGAGTTTGCTGGACTTTGTATCTTCACATCAGTTTCCTAAATGGCATTCCTAGATCAGCTGGCAGCAACATCTGCATTATCAGGTGCCAAGTACAGACCACAGACATGGGTATATAAAGAACCCAAAGAATAGGCTACGCTGTTCCTAAGGTAAAATTCTCAAATGCTCCCCAAATGGGATATATGACTATATCGACTATATCGGCAATGTGATACCCACAGCAGCAGCTATGAATATGCAGATATATTTCCAGGGATGAATTACAAAATATAACAAACTCTCTTCCTCAAAGATGAAACCAGGATATTCAGATACCAGAAAGCCAGTTCCACCAGGGTAAGAAAGAAGTTTATACACATAACCAATGCGGGAAGTGCTAACCTCCCCAAGGCTTCCCTCTGTTAGGCCTCCCTACAAACAAGCTCCCCTAGGCAACATTCCTCCCTTTCTCACTCACACCAGCTGCTCTGCCTCACTCTCTCTTTCTTTTCTAACCATTCAGCAAGCTCCCCCCACCATGAGCTCAATGTGAATCAAGCTGTGGACTGGGCCAAAGCTTAAAGCAGGTCACATGGGCCTATTAAGGGACAGGGAAGATCTTCAAATTCCCTTAACATTTCAATGACCTTTCACTAACCAGAAACTATTAGTTAGCAAATGCTGCATGTACTCCCAGAGCCCACTTTTTCCTAAACATAGTAGGTATCCATGGGAGAGTGTGTCACAGGCTTTGTAAAAATGGGTTATTCTAACTGTTCTTATTGGACACCTTAACAAATACTCCTTTACTAAAAGCTATTTAAGACTGGCCGATTAAATGATTCTGAAAATCTTGGGAGCAGAACATTCTAGTTGAGCCAATGGTATTAGAAAATAAGCTTTGTTGTTCAGTGCTGCTCTTAGAACCCTAATTGAGGCAGCTTTGTCTTAAGAATTCAACTAGTTAGTGAGAATAGGTGTTAGGATGACATTGGCATGGAGCTGACATATCTAGAGATTCCAGAAAAGGAACTAATAATAGGGTCCCTTCTTGAAAGGTACTCAATATGCAAAGTAGATCAGTGACAGGATTCTTGTCCACTGCAAAAGAAATGCTTTAAACACGAATGACTCATAAGTGCCTATTGACAAATAGTAATCCATCACTCCTATTATATTCTCCTGAGAGGTTGATACTTAAAGAAATATATAAAATTATTTGAGGGATTCACGAACAGACTATTTTGCTTTCACCTCTGACTGCATTGTCTGTGTTACTCATATATGCAGATTCCCAGGCAAGCTGTACCCAGGATTGGACTTTCTTGTTCTTTCTGCCATGTTATCCTCATGGCTGTAGTTATCTTCACTAAGCTGTTGCACAGATCATCTCTTGCTGGGAAACCAGCAAGGAGTTTAGGATGCCACCATGATCTTGTTGCTGTGTCATTGTGTTAGACATTGCTTAAGGAGGGTGTGGGATAACTCTCCCAAGTCCCCCCAACACACACACACACACACACACACACACACACACACACACACACACCCCTGTTGTTACTGGAAGCCTAAAAGAGAGATCAAAGGACCTGACATTTTTTGCAAATGGAAAAAAGAGAAAAATCAGTCATTTACTTTAAAATGTATTGAGCTGGTGGCTTAATTTATTTCAGAGGTTAATACTATTTCACAAATTCCCATCATGAAACTAAGGGACAGAGTCAAGAATGCTTTTTGGGGAGAATTCAGAGCACATGTGGCACCAGAAATGATCATATCACAGATTCTGCTTACAGTGGTGTTAAAGAAGCCTTGGAAGGCCCCACAGGCTTATATTCATGTATGCTACTTGAGTTGGTTTCCAATGGAAATTTCTGCCCTCCCCTCAGTGCATGAAATGGGTCTGAGAACTTACCACTGACATTTTCTCAAGGTTTGGAAAACAGGATTTGACAGTGTTCGCTGCTTGATTCATATCAGTCATTATATGTCTTGTATTCTAAATAAATGTCATTTTACATTCTAATAAATTCCTATACTTGTGGTCTCTGTGACCAGGGGCAAGTCACACCATAACAATGTTTCATTTATACAGCATTTTAAGGTTTACAAAGAAATATCTTCTCAACAAACTGGTAAAGTAGGTTGTAAAAAATAGATAGATAGATAGATAGATAGATAGATAGATAGATAGATAGATGCTAATATGACCAGTGTTACCATTTTGTAGATGAGGAAGGTAAAACTCAGAAGGGCTGAATCCTTAAGAAGAAAGCTTTCTATGGTTCAAGTTACTGTACATCTACACCCCCTAAAATCATAGCCCTTAAATTACTACTGATAATTCAGAGGTGTGTTAGAGCTGGCTTGTACCAGATCACGAGGCAATCAATAAATTTCTAGTATGAGCATTTGTACCTCAGAAGTTGGCAGATGTCACAAACTGATACCTGATTTATTATTTTGATGATTGCCCAGATTTAAGAAAGCTATGGAGAAAATGTTAATAATGAAGATTAAATTTCTGAGTGTTGCATGTCTTTTTTTCCCCTAGGAGCTGGCATAACTGGATACATTTACCTTCAGTATTCCAGGACATCCTATAATTAGTTCAAATCAAAGACATTTAATGAAATGATTTAATAAGAAACAAAAGCAAAATATTTTCCCCATAAACCTGGGGCACCCTCTCTCAAGTAATGGCTATGTCACTATACTTGGAGTCACAGAAATCCAAGTTCAAATCCTACCTCAGATATTTATGAACTGTTTGGTCAAGAACAAGTCACTTAATCACTTTGTGCCTTAGTTTCCTCATTTGTAAAATTAGGGTACTACACTGATGCCCTCAAAATAAATCCTTCCAAGGGAATATAACTCTAGGAGTATACACAGAGAGAATATGCATGGCATGGCATGAGAATTTAGATCTCTAAAGCCATAGGGACTCCAATGTTTTCTAATGATATCATTATACTGTTCCCATTGGGCCTACTCCTGGTCTTGAAGTGTACATACTTGACAATGCTAAGGTAGATGCGACTCTTCTAGATGATGTCCAACAGAATGACTCCAGCTTTTGGCTTAGCTGGAATCTCTAGCTGGAATCTCTCTTCCTCAAGAGAAGAGTACATTCTGAATATACTTTCTTTTTTCTTCACATGAAGCCCATTGCTTTTGTCTTGAGATAGCAAAAAAGTCATCCCTCAGGTTTTCCTCTTATTCCCCTCTGAGTCGAGGATAAACCTCTCATTTTCCACAGACTATTTTAGTCCCATCTTCAAGTATCATAGAGTCGTCTGAGTTATCTGAATCCTCTGACTTAAGTTTTTTCTTTGGAGCCTCTTTTTTTAGTGCAGAAGCTTAGATCCTTCTATCAGAGCATTTGGAAAACATTCCATATACTACGTTCCCACAATTATTGATAGTACTATTTAGCACATAGTAGACATTAATAAAGGTTTGACTAACAATTTCAGAATTTCCTTCAAGTATTTGAAGGCCTGTCTCACTGAAAACAGTTTAGACTTGCTTTATATGTTCCCACTTGGGAGAATTAGGAACAATAGCCAAAAGTAAATCTCGATAGACATTACAAAGAGGCATGTAGGCTAGATATAAGGGAAATGTCTTAATTAGAGCTTTTCCAAGTAGAATAGCTTGCCTTGGGATGTAACAGGCTCCCCATCCTTTGAGATAATAAAACTAAATCTGGATTTCCATTTGCCAGATGTTCTATAAAGGAGAGTTTTATTGTTCTTTAGCAAATGTTATGGTAGATGGCTCTGAGGTCTTTTCTAACTTTGAAATTGTACGAATCCTGTTTTACCCTCCCTCCCCTGTATCCTCTACCAGTCAAGCACTTTTTTCCCCCCAGAGAATCCTAGATTTACAGATAGAAGAAATCAAAAGTCTTCCAATCCAACTACCTTCTTTTGCAAATGAGGAAGATGAAATGCAGAAAAGTGATCTGCCTTGGCAGAGAGTAAGTAAGTAAAGGCAGATTTGAACTTGAGACTTCTTACTCCTAATCCATGGCTCTTTCCAATCTGTCGGACTACCTTGTTCCTCCTTTGAAATGTCTCTTTTATCTCATATGTTTTCTTCTTCCCACTTGTACTCTAAAAGTAATATAGGTCCTCTGCATAAGGAAGGAAACATGAGGTCATAGAAAGAGGCTTGAGTGGAGATTGAGGAACTAGTTTTATAACCTAATTTTTTCTACTTACTATTTGTTCATGACACATCTCTGAATTTCAAGCTCTTAATTTCTATGTAATTAGGATTTTGGACTGTGTGACTTCAAAGTTTACTTCCAGTTTTACAAACTTCTACTTTGGTTTAGACAACATCCTGGTCTCCATCTTGTTAACTAATGCCAAACTACACAAGGGGTAATATTTTTTTTTTTCTCAACAAAGAGAGTATAATCAATCTGTTGTCAAGTACTTTTTCCTCCCGTAGAATCCTAGATTTACATCTAGAAGAAATCAGGAGTCTTCTAATTCAACCACCTCCTTTTGCAGATGAGTAGAGTGATTTGCCATTGGCATAGAGCAAGTAAGTATAGCCTTCCTTCTAGCACCTTGTGACTGATTATGTGTGAGGCATGGTACTTGCCCTCATGGTTTGTTTTTTTTTTTTTATGTTTCTAATGAGGTAGAAAAAAATACCATATATGAAATAGGATATTATTAAATATACATAGTATGGCTTTGATAATTACTTGAAATGCACATTAACCTAAAATCTTAATCTTACACTCACACACTTATAATGGCTGAAAGCTACAATAATTTGTTGGTTTTTTGTCATGTATAGATTGGTTCTGTGACCATAAAACCTGTCTATGTGTTGGGGAAAAGAACAGTAGACTGATCACCCATAGTACAACATAGATCACCTTAGCAGAGAACTGGCTTCAATTTAAGGAAATATTAGGGGACTGAATGAAAAATGGAAAACCTTGTGACCTCATCTATTTTGGGTATGTTGCAAAATAAGTATAAAATATCACTGATAATAATTCCAATGTTTCAATCCCTGTGACTACATTTGGAAAAGTGAAGTACATTCTTCTTTGGAATATTGACATTTACCAGCACTTCTTAAACTGTTGGTCATAACCCCAAAAGGGGTCACAAAAACATTTAGCAACAGTTTCTGAACCAAAAATTAATTAAAAATCAAATGCATAAGGAATCTGAGGTATTTCTGGCAATGCTTGTCAGTGTTGCATCACTGAACTTCACTTCAGCCTTGGTTTTGAACACAAAGAATGTGCACTTTACACTGTGCATGCCCTCAGGTTATGCAATACCAACTCAGGCTGCAAGAGCAAGTAAAGGGGTCATGAGTGGATAAAGTATAAGAAGCCCTGATTTAGATTACATTAGTTTCAGTAAAAGAATTGGACCACTTGAAGTCTCATACACAATGAATTCCATATCAACAATGGCATGTAAAATTAGTTGTATGATTTAAAAAGCAGGATGTTTTAACTTGAGGCCTGTGAATTTACTGTATGTTTTATTAATTTTTTTAATAAATGCATTTCAATGTGATTGATTTTCTTTTAAATCCAGTGTTCCTTATTTTATATACTTAAAAACTTTATTTTGGGGTGTTCATAGGGGTCAACAGATCTCTAAAGGTTAAGGGGGGGAAAATTAAGAATCTCTAATTTAGAGCTCAAAGAGACCTCTTATAATCTCTATGATCTTATCACGTCTACCTCCCTGAAAGGTTTAGGTTAAGTGTCACTGTGGGTTCAGTTGAATATTTCCACATTCAACTAGGTGTTAATATTTCTTAACTGCTACTTCTTCAATTACTTTACATATATTTTGTATGTTATATTTACATATATATATATATATATATACACACACATACGTATACATCTTAAATTTATATAATTTGTGCTCATCACATATGCATATAATATATAATATTTTGGGTATACATAATTACATGTCTGCATGTTTCCCCTTAGAAGTATATAAACCCTTTTGAAGAAGGGGATTTTAAAATTTTTCTGTATATCCTCAACCATAGTATGGTTTCTGGTACATGGTTGGAACTTAAATGTTGGCTGAATTTAACTGAATTGAGTTTAAGTACTATCTAGTTCATCACCCTCCTTTTAAAGATGAAAAATTAGACTAAGCTTAAAAATGAAAATAACTTTCCACAGTGAGTAACAGTATGGGAATTTAAAACTATATCTTTAACTCTATATCTAACACCTTTCCCACTACTCTAGATGACAATCAATGTGAATGAAATAAAAATGGTGATGATTATTATTCAATTACAGAAAAGCAACACTTTGATCCATGTATAAAAACGTCCGAAGAAAATTGAAAATAAAAGAATAATAAAAATATCAATTTGTTCCAGATCTATTTCTATCAAAATCCCAATGAAAAATGATGCTCTTAGATGATGATGATGGGTTGATGGGACCTGGACCCTTAAAAGGAAAAGACCACATTTGTGAAAGCAAACCAGCACCTGAAATTTCCCACACTGGCTGTTGAGCTGAGGCATCTGATCCATCCTGACCCATGTACATCCTCAACAATTCTTTTAACTGCCCTTTCACTGGGGGCCTCTGTAATGGTTGTGGGAATTTGAAGACCTTCCCTGCTTTGAAAATAAATCCTGCCCCCAACAGGTTGAATATAATCACATGGAGCTTATGGTGGGAGGAGTTTGCTGAAGGGTAGAAAAGAGCCCACAGGAAGCTGGGAGTCAGAGCAAGCTAGATGATTGGGAGGAGAGGACTCTTCTCTGTGAGACAGATAGGCTTGTGAGTAAATATTGGACTTCTATTGGTTTGTGGGAAGGCTAAAGGATGGTGTGGCTCTATGTGCTGTTATGGTTTATTAACTTCTCTGCTACTACAATGGAGTCAGTGTTCTGGTTTGGTGATTAAGTTTTATAGTATCTGAATTAATGTTTTGTTTCTGTCTTCTGTAAGGAGAGCCTGTTATATTTTGCAATAGAGCACTATAATGCTATATTTATAGTGACCTTGGGCACTGTTAATATTGTGTTGGTGCTATACTCTCAGACCACTTAACTTCTTTCATTGTTTGCATCTGGACCACACTAGACTATTTACCACTTCTTAATTCCATCTAGATAGTCTCACAATTTTTTTTTTTTGTATATAAGTCCCATCATCGAATTTACAGACTCACTAGGAACTCTGTCTGATCTTATTAGTGATACAATAGCAGACTGACTAGGAATCATGCCCACCTTACTGGTATTATAATAAACTTCATTACTTTGACTGAAAGAAGGCTTGAGTGACTAGAGTCTTTCAAGGCACACTTGCCCTGTATTCCTACATTTTGGGGTTCCCAGTGTCCCAAATGACAGCAATGGTTAGCTAGCATTACAAAGTGCTTTAATATCTTACAATGTTCTTTCCATACATCATCTGCCTCCATTAGATCATCAGATAAAATTTATGAAGTTGGTCTTATTATTGTGCCCATTTACAGATGAGGAAAATTATGTTTAAAGACATTAAATGATTTTCCCAGAGTCTATTGTACCATGGCATATGTGGTGATGCTTCTTTTTCAAAAATGGACAATTCTGATGAGCTATATTGAATTCAACTGATGGATCAAAAGGAAACTTTTTTTTTTTTACAGATCTGGTAGATATGGTGGTAGTAAAAAAAAATCCATTGTGATGTAAATTCTGGAAACTTGGGAAATCAAATAGTAGTTCAAAAG
>CM053589.1:52309514-52333286 GCA_028646515.1 Pseudochirops corinnae | reverse complement strand
AAGCCGTCTGCTGATCTGTTTTTCTGTTTGTTTGTAACTTCTGTTTGTATTCTCTGAAGTTCAGGGTGCTGACTTTTCCCCCTGAACTAGGTAAATGATATATGTTTGATTGATTAAAGTGAAACCATTAACCCATTTTGAGTTGCTTTCCTTTAGAAAAGCAGATCTAAGAACCTGTGCTAGTAGCCGCCCTAGGTATGCTAGGGTGCTTGCTGTTACAAAGGTATAAAGTGAGAAGAAAGATCTTGTGCCAAGCATGAAATGGATAACCAGAGCAAGAATGGACTAAGCTAGTCACTTGCTGCTTCTGATATCCCATTCATTTAATATAATAAACAAAGTAAAACCCTGTATTCCTTAGTCTAGTTATAGATGTGACATTACATTATGATTATTACTTTTAAAAAATACTGTTTTGAATTTTCATATGTAAAGCAAAATAGAAATGGAGAATTGTATGTGGAATGTACCATTTAACATGGGAACACTAAAATTGCTGGACTTATCTGTTTCTTTCTGAATGTTGTAATGATACTGGGATTTGAAGATCTCCCATGCCCCTTGAACTTGCTGATGTAGCAGGAAAGGGTGGCGGAAGAGAATGCCGGAACCAAGATAACCTCTGTGTGGTGCTGACTCGAAGCAGCGGCAGAGGCAGCGCTGCGGTTGCAGCGCGAACTCCTTTTTCTTTGAGCTGGCCAGAATCTCTGCTAAGGACTCCTGCTGAGGACTGCCTGGGACAGGAACTGCCAGGGGCCAGAGCTGCTGGGAGCAAGCTGCCTGGATGCTGAGCAGTTACGTGCGTGAGGAGAGGAGGCTCTTTGCCTGAGGTAGCCTGCCCTGTTTTGAAGGCTTGAGAATGTGGGTGTTTACTGTATTAAGTATGTGTGCTGACTCCGTGGCTACTGTGATGGCTTTGACTTTCTGGTTTTGGGACTCAGTTTTCTGGTATTTAAATCAATGCTCTAGCTATATTTCTTATATATATATATGTATTCTTATATATTTTTTGATTAATAACCATATCAGCATACTTATAGTTACTGTAGGCATTATGAATGCTGCATTGCTGATCCTTATACTGTCTTTGGGTATTTTTAAATGCTTTGTTGATGCTCCTTTTTTCCTTCTTTTATTTGGTATCATCATCATCACTTCCACTCATCCTTATATAACTCTTCCCTTTTTCAAATGTATATAAGTATACACACATATGCGCATACATATAAACTTACAAATCCACAATGCACGCTTGTGTACATATATACATATAATTCATTGCTCCAAGGAATGTGCACACACACAAACACACACACACACACATTCACACTCACATAGTTTCTCTTTCACAGCAAATAAATATAGCAAAGTAAAGTCAACACTCACATGGCTTCTATGTGGAAATTGTATGTTACACTATACAGGAAAAAAAAATCAGCTCTACAGAGTTAAGTAACCTATCATATGATTCTTAATAAATGGGGTCCAAGGTGTTTTCAAATGTTATGCTACTAATTTTGTACACTTCTTAATTTTGTGTGTCAAAATTGTTCAATTGATCAACTCTTTTAAATTTTAACTAGTACTAAATATTTTTCATGATTATTTATTTGTATTATAGATTGAGATCTGTTGCTGCAAAACCCTTTCCTTAACATTTTTTTTTTAAATTTCCCTGGAGATTCTTGATCTTTTGTTATTCTAAATTGATTTTGTAGTTATACATTTTTTCTTGTTCTGTGAAGTAACTTTTTGATAATGTGATTATTAATGTACTGAAAATATTAATTAATGTAGTATTTGCATTTTTATAATATATAAACATAATTTATAATAACCCAACAGTGACCAAATTTTTATCCCCAATAATTGATATATGTCTGTATTTTATAGTGTTTTGCAGTTGTATTACTGCAATTTCAATATACATCTTGATAGGGGAACTTCCAAGTATTTTACACATTATGTAGTTATTCTAAATGGAATTTCTCTTTCTAATTTCTCTTCCTAATTATAGTTTGTATTGCAAATTGCTTTCCAGAATAATCGTGCTAATCCACAGCAACATGGAAAGTATATTTGCATGTTTGTCATTTCTCAGCTTCTCCAAGAATTACCATTTCATCTTCTGCTATTTTTGACAGTCTGCCTATGAAGTGGAATCTCAAAGTTGTTTGAATTTTCACTTCTCTTGTTCATGTGAACCTTATTGTTTACATGGTTATTGATGGCCTTCATTTCTTCATTTGAAAAGTCTATTTAAATGATTTGACCATTTATCATTTGTGGGATGGCTTTTATTCTTATATATTTATTTATAAGGGAAATGTGCTACAAAGTTTTCCCAGTTTCCTGTTTCTTTTCTAATTCTAAATGCATTGCCCTTATGCAAAGTTTCACCAATTTTTTTGTAATCAAAATTATTCATTTTATCTTTTTAAAAATTTCTCCATTTCTCCATATTTGTTAACACTTGCCCACAAATTGTATTGTGACAGATAATTCCTCTTCTACCCAAATCTGATCATGGTATAACATTTTTGATTGAGCTGAATATCTTTTTGGAGCCTATATAAGCTGTTGATTTAAACCTAATTTTTACCATGCTGCTCATCAGTTTTCCTAGTAGTTTTTGTTGGTTAGCAAGTTCATATGTCATTAGTTATTGTCCTCTGGTTTATCAAGCACTATACTGAAGCCATTGGCTTATACCTCAGCTTGAAGTCAAATCTCTCTCTCTAGTTGAACTTCCAACTAAAGAAGAGGTTTTGAATGCCATTAGACTCCTCTTGTGTGGTAAAGTGCCTGGTGATGATTCTATTCCAGTTGAGATTTATAAGGCAGGGGGTCCACTGGTCATACAAACGCTGACTGAAATCTTCTAGGTTATATGGGAAAAAGAGGTTATTTCCCCAGGGGTTCAAGGATTTCTCCATTGTTTATCTCTACAAAGGAAAGGAAAATAAGTTGTCCCATTACAGTCACACCAGGGGTCTGCCTCTCAGTCATTGATGGCAAGATTCCCGCAAGAGCATTCTTTAATAGAATGATCCCTGGTCTGGAAGATGGCTATCTATACAAGAACCAGTCTGGCTTTAGAAAGGGCCAAGGAAGATTTGAAAATTGTGTTTGCTGCTTGACGACTCCAGGAGAAATGGCAAGAGCAATGCTTGTCGATCTGACCAAAGCCTTTGATACTGTTGTTCATTAGGGTTTGTGGAAGATCATGGTAAAATTGGTTGCCCAGAGGAGTTCCCAAGTATTGTATGACAGTTTCACAATGGCATGTTACATGGGTTCCAGATGATGGACAATCCTCTCATTCTTTCCTAGTCACCAACAGAGTGAAAGAGAAGATTAAAATTGAATGAAGGTCAGCTATCACACAAATGATAAATTATTTAACTTGAAAAGACTACAAGCCAAGATTTAAAGTGGAGAGAGAGTTGGTGCCCAACATTTTGTTCACAGACAACTGTGCATTCAATGTAGCCTCTGAAACTGAGATGCAACAGATTATGGATGGGTTCTCTGTTGCTTATGCTAGTTTTGTCCTGACAATTAACACCAAGAAAATAGAGGTTCTCCCAGCCAGCACTGCACCATCCATATGTGGAACCATCAATTACAGCAAATGAAGAAATTTTAAATGCTGTAGAGCTAACTTACCTTGGCAGTATACTTTCTAGGGAAGTACTCAGAGATAATGAGATTGATGCATTCATTGCTAGAGCTAGCTCTGTGTTTGGAAGGCTCTGAAGGAAAGTGTGGGAGAGAAGATATATTAGGCTACTTACCAGACTGGAGGTTTACAGAACCATTGTGCTGAATTCATTATTGTATGCTGTGAAACCTGGATAATCTTCCAACCCCATGACAGAAAACTGAATTGTTTCTATTTGAATTATCTTGGAAAATTTCTGAAGGTCACCTGCCAAGATAAGGTATTGAGCACTGAAGTCCTTTCTTAAGTGGAATTTCCAGACATTCAGATTCTACTGCAGAGAGTGCTACTCTGATGAGCTGGCCATCAATGTTTGAATACCAAATATGTCTTTGCCTAAAAGACTATTTTATGGAGAACTCATACAAGGAAACCACCACATAGAAGTCAGAAGAAGTGACACAAGGAAACTCGTAAGGTCTCTCTGAAGAATTTGGAATCAGAGTGTGAGACATGGGAGACACTGGCACAGGACTGCCCTGTATGCTATGCTTTCATCAAAGAAGGTGATGAGCTCTCTGAGCAAAGCAGAATTGTAATAGCTCAAAACAAATGTGATATGGAACTTTAGAGAAATCTCTACTCCAAATGTTTCCATGTATTATTTGTTTCCAACTTGGGATAGATGTTTTTGACCTTATATTGGTCTGCACAGTCACAGTCAGACACACTGCACCTTGACCCTGATGTAGTGATATCATTTTGGTCCTCTTTGAGCATAAAAGACAACAAGCAAGCAAGCAACCAAACAACTATGCTACTATAACCCACGACTTATTTATCTGTTCCATTGATTAATTGCTCTATTTAATTGAAAAATAGCATGAAATAGTTCTGCATTACAATATACATTGAGATCTGATATTTCTTGTTCACATTCATTCCTTTTTATTTTCCCCATTTCCTTTGAGACTTTTTATGTTTTTACTCCTTCAGATGAAATTTATTACTCTATGTAACTCTAAAAAGTAATCCCTTGGTTATCTGATTGGTATGAGATTTACATCTCTTAAAGTTAATTTAGGTAGTCTTATCATTTTACTTATGTTCACATGGACAAATGACAACAAATTAATATTTCTCTAATTATTTATCTTTTTTGTAAATTGTATTTGTAGTTGTAGCCATATGAGTCCTTATTGTATCTTCATAGGTTAGCTCCTAGATATTAATATATTTTGTAGTTGTTTTGAAAGGCGTTTATCTTTCTAGCTGCTCCTTCATTTTACTAGCAACATAAAGGGGAAGAAAAGCTGACTTTGTGCATTTATATTATACTTTGCTATTTCACATAATTTACTAATGTTTCACTTAATTTTTTAATTGAATCTCTAGAGTTTTCTAAAACATCAGTTTTTGGACAATAATTCTACTTAATTTATGTCATATTCAATTTCTCTTCTGAGTGTAGGTTACTTAAATTATACATATGTTTCTCTTAATTTGAGTATTTTAGTTTCTGTGAAAATTTATTATTTTGCTTATATTCCCAGTTTTATTGTTAATTGGTAAAAGTGGCTTAACAACATCCTTTATTTTCTTTTCTTCTGTTGTCAGTACTTTTTGAAATTAAAAAAAATGCCACCAATTTGGTTTTTTTGTGTCTTCATCTCTCTTTATCCCTCTCAAAATCAAATTTATTTATTATTCTTTTAAAAAATAAACCCCAAGTATTTTTTTTAATAATCCACTTAAAATAATCATTTTTCTCTTTTGATTTTCAGAATTGCTATTTTGCATTTCTTTGAAGGTTGTTTATTTGATGCTTTTCTAGAATTTATTTCATATTCTTTTCATTGTTCTATGCCCAATATGTGGTTCATTTTTTTCTTTCCTTTGGTGATTAAGGTATTTAGCTACATAATTCCAGGTATTTACCACACTACCAAGAATAGCTCTATCTTTATGCCAAAAGTTCTGAAACATTGTTTCATTTTGTCTTCTTTGATTAAAAAAAAATTGTTTCTATAATCTTTGCTTTGACAGAATGATGCTATGTGTTTATATTAATCTCTAACAAGTGATAAGTTCTAACGATTTTTTCAAAAATTTTGCATTGATTATAATTAAATTTTTTTTTACATTGTGGTCATTAAAATATAGTAATTTTTTTTTTGCTATTCTGTAGGTTTTTAGGAGATCCCTGTGATTGAGAAAATGGTCATTTTTATACACCACTTATTCAAATTCAAAAAATATAGTTATGTATATGAGTCCCATTTAAAAACTGCCTGAGATATATCACATTTATCCTTTCTAAAAATCTATTTAGGTCATTAACATCCTTAGCAATCTTTTCAATTGTTTGAGTTTGATCTGGTATTGAAAAGTGTGCATTAATGTCTCTAAAAGAAATTATTTTATTTGGTGTGCATGTATGTATGTATGCATGCATGTATATACACGTATTACATGTATTTCTGAAATAATGCAAAATATTCAGTAACAGTTCTCACTTAAAAAATCATAAAAAATTTAGTGAGATTCAGCTTTAATACATAAAATCAAAATAGTTTCAACATTTTCCCCTTTTATCTCATATTTAAATGGCTATTTTGTGTACATTTTGTAACATTTATATTAGTACTCTCTTATGTTTTATCACACGTGCATACAAGGACATTGAAGGTCCATGCTAAAAAGAAATGGGGTGGTCTAAAATGTTTGTGGATCATTTCTCTATTTTATTAAAGGTACATTATTCTTCCAATTGGACTATACTCAGTTTTGCTAGATAAGTTATTTTTGGTTACCTCTTGGTATGGCATATTCCAAAATTTACTTTTCCCTTATTGTTGTTGCTACATAACTTTGTGGAACCCAGATTGCAGTTTCTTGGTTCTTGATATCTTTCTTCCTGACTGCTTGTATAGTCCATTTTTTCATTTATCATTACTTTCTTCCCATCTGTCTTCAAAGATATTTATATCAGTTATTACATGAACTTCCATGTATTCATCTCTTTTTTTTCTCCTAGCATTTCCCTTACTCTTTTTCCAATGACTCTTTTTACTCTTCCTACTACTTAAATGTACATACCAGCTAAACTTAATGTACTTCACTAATTATTTTCTAGCTATTTGACCTCATCTTCTCTCTCTATCCTGTCTCCCTTGACAACCAAATATTTTCCCTTGGCTTCAGGTTTTTGTTTTATTTTGTGCAGATAACTCTCCAATTTCCATCTCTAAAATTAGTCTATCTCGAACACTGCATTTACAGTTTCCTCTATCTGAATGGTCCATTGGCACCTAAAATCTCTCTATATATTAAATAAATAAACATCTTATTTTTGACCTCAAACTTCTTCCTGATTTTTGGTTCTCTATTTTCATGGCATCAATCTGTCTCATAATCATCCTGCATCGAATCTAGGGTGAACATTTTAAACCGTATTTCCTCACTCACTCAAGCAATATTTTTCTCCAACTCCATTTATTGTACCTTTATGAAACTTCTCACTTCAAACTCTTCTATCTCTACTGCAACAATCCAAGTTAAAAGGTTCTCATTAACTTTGATACAGATTGTTTCAATAGTTTCCAAATTGATTCCCATACTCCAACTTCATCTTGCTTCAATATATATTTTACCCTGCTTACTGACTAATGTACTTAAAATATAGCTCTGATTATGTTTCTCTCCTACTTGGAAATGTTCAGTATCTCCCTATTGCTTACTAAATAATGTTCTTATTCTTTGACTTGGAATTCATAGTCATTTATAATCTGAATTCAATTATTTTCTTATCTTACACTAAACTACATCCTATGTCCTATGCTTGAGCAGAATTGGACTATAAACCATGCCACAAATATATAACATGCATTCTTGCCTCCTTGATTACTTCACACTTCCCTGAAATATTATCCAACATTTTCTTTTCTGGCAAGTGAAATACTGTCAGTTCCTGAACACTCAACTGAAATGCTAACTTTTCCCCTGAAATTTCCCTGATTCCTTCACCTGAAAGCCAAGAACTGCCCATTATGAGTTCTACTCCATTTCATACTATACTGTTATCTTCCCCCATTGTCTCCTCCTTCACTCTGGTATCAAAAGAGGTTGCCTCTTTCCTTGCAAAAACCAACTTCATGCGCTCTTGGTCCCATCACCTTTAATTCAACAGGAAATTCCCCTGCTACTTAGCAACTGTCTTTTAATTGCCACATCAAACCTAATTATCTTTTCATAATACTGATCCGTACTGACTTCTATGCAGCACTTTTCATTTTCCATTTTATTTTTTTTATTTTTCCTTCTATATATATTGAATAGGTTTTGCTGATTGCTTTACTCATATTCTCATTCTATCTTGTCAATACTTCTCAGTCTCCTTTGCTGCTTCTTCATCCATGTTACAGTCATCACCCATGGGTGTCCTTCAAAGCTCCCTCTTAGGCCTTTAACTTTCTCCCTCTATACTTTCATACTTAGTGATCTCATCAGCTTCCTGAGTTCCATTATCTGGATTGCATATCATTCCTAGGCTTATATATTTTCCCCTGATTTCTTTCTTAAGCACCAATCCCTAATTACCAACTAATTCTTAGACATTTTGAAAGTATTGTCCTGTATACATTTCAAATTTAACATGTCAAAAACAGAAATATATGTCTTTCCCCCACAAAATCCCTCTCTTCTAATCTTTCCTATAAAGGGTTCCACCATCCTTTCTTTGATGCAAACTCACAACTTTTAGTGTCAGCCTGAACTCTTTCCTCTCATTTATTATTCATATATGATATGTTATTATATCTCATCATTTTTACCTTTGCAACATTTCTCATGTATATCTCCATCTTTCTATTAACATACCATAATGCTAATTTGAACTCTCAACATCTCTCACATAGATTATTACAGCATCTTTCTAACTGAGATCCTTGCTTAACATTCTCTCCACTCCAAATCATCCACCCTCAGAAGTCAAGGTATTTTTCCTAAAATGTGTATCTGACCATGTGATTAACATAATCAGTTACCCTGTTATTTTCAGAATTAAATATACACTTTTTTATGTTTTAAACTTTATATTTCCTGTCTTATTATACATTATTCTCGTTCATTCTCCATCTTAAACTGTTCTTTCTACTGTTCCCCAACAATACTCCATCCCTATCCCCTATGCCTAGATTGAATTTTTTCATTAACTTTACCTCTGAGAATACTTATTTTGTTCTGAAGAATAATTTAAGCATTACCTTCTACATCAAATTTTTTTTCTAATTTTCCCAGCTACTAGTGTCATCCCACTAAAATTACCTTCCATTTGTTTTCTTTTTTTTTTTTAACTTTATTTTCTTATAAATATAAATATTATCTCCACCAACAGGTCAAACGTAATTGAGGGTATGAACCATTTGATTTCTTCTTTTCTGCCTTGTAATGTACTGCTTGACTGGTTCTTAAATCATTAATTGTTGTAACAAACATATAATCCAACTTTAGGGTGGAGATGTTTGAGAATTCAGAGTCGTTCCATGCCATGGGCTAGGTGTCAAGTTAAGTAGTGAATTACATTAATGGTACTTTAATATTCCTGAAACACTGTTTAGTCATTCAGTCACATCACTTCATGACACTGATGGCCATACTATCCAGGGGATTTTATTGGCAAAGATATTTTAATTGTTTGCCATTTCCTTTTCCTGTTGATTAAGGCAAACAGAGGTTAAGTAACTTGCCCAGGATTACACAGCTTGCAAGTGCCTGAGGTGAAATCTGAATTCATGTTTTCTTGACTCCAGGTCCAGCACTCTATCCACTGAGTCATTTAGCTTCTCTAACAGATTCTTAAATATTTATTGTTGATAGTAAATAGATACTCTCTTGACCACAGAGCAATATGGATTTCGGATCAGAAGACGTGGTTTCGAATCTCAGATTTACTATTATCTACTTCTCTGACTTTTGGCAAGTTATTTCATTTCTTGCCCTCAGTGTCCTCATTTTTAAAATGAGGGTGGTGGACATTGTCCAAGGTTTTCTCTAGCCCTAAACATCAAAATCTTTAGGACATTTTTATGTATATTCTGAATGCAAAAGATAAGTATACCAGGCAGCAAAGCTTCTATTCCATGCCTTCTCTGTCTGTCCAGACTAAAGCAAATGTTCATTTTTATTGGCTTTAAAACTTTGGGGCAAGTGTTTTCTTCCAGATTTACTTATTTCATTAAACATCTTCATCACCTGCAACAGAATGTTTCAGAATTCCACCAAACTGCAAAATTCAAAAATATAATTTAAGTAATAGTTACAGATTCAAATTCCCCTGGCATTTATGACCACAGACACATTCACCAATCTGGAATGGCCTCAATTTATTTGGTGCTGGTGGATATGCTTGTCTAATAAATAGTCAAACTAAGTGTCCTCTTATTTTAATACCTCCTATCTCCTTAGTTTCAATTACATATTTCATTATGTTTCACCATCTAATTCATTTGTGTATTATGTGCCATTTACTGTTCAAGAAGCCCAAGAAGTGCTCAGAATAATCAGATAGACATAGTAGTTAGTCTGAAAAGAACATGCAATACTGAATCTACTCTGGAATATGTCAGAGTTTGAAGTTAAAAAAGAAAAAAAGTAAAAACACAAAGGCAATAGTGAAATTGTTCTTCTGCTTTGAAGGAAGTTCCTCTCTTCATCTGTTAAAGAAAATTCCCTTTTCTAATATCTATAATATGACTGAGTCTAGAAAACCTTATTGGCATAACAAAAACCTTCAACAAATCCTCTATTAACAGAAAAACACAAAGATTCATTTCAAGGGTGTGACGTGGTTGTACATGTGCTTTCATAATATCACTTTGAGAGCTTGATAAGGATGGATAGGGAGTGGAAAGAAATTAAATGAATACCAATTAGTATGCTATAGTAATAGCCTCTGTGAGGTGTGGTGAGGACCAGAAATAAGAGAGTGACTATATGATTAGAGATATGATATAAATAGAAAAGGGACTTCTGGGAGCCAAGATGGTGAAATAAGCAGTTAAATCACTGTAACTCTCACATACTCACCTCCAAACAACCATAAAATAGAATTCCCAAACAAATCATGGAACAGAAAAACCTGAAAAAGATGGGGTGAAACACTATTTTAGTGCATGTAATTTGTAGGATCAGCAAGAAAGATCCATTTCACTCAGGTCAAAGGAAAGTGCAGTCCAGGATGTCAAGCATCCCAGCAAGGCAGCAGCAAGCCCCACCTCAGCAAACCAGGGGGAGAACCTGAGGCCCAGTGTGGTGGAGCAGGAAAATGCCAACACCAGGACCCCTGCATGCATTAGCATAGCCAGGGAAACCAGCAGACTCTAGCTCAGAGGATCACCATGTTGTTTCAGCGTAGCCTTGAAAAAAAAAAAAGGCAGATTCTAGAGGTCAGACCATCTTGTGCCTCAGAACAACCCCACTCAAACAGGTAGAGCCAACCCTATGGGTATCTAAGCAAACAGGCAGCCTCCAGAGGCCAGAACACCACATGCTTCATTGTAGCTATGGGGAAACATAGAAACATCCCACCATGTTTCAGCACACACCAGATGTCACCACTGGAATCCTAGCTCACTACAAGATAAATTACCAGACCTCTACAGCCTTCAACAGTACCAATCAAATCCCAATATATGAATCTTTCTTTCTGGGCATGTGTAATATATTTGCTCAGGAAAGAGATCCCAAAATAAAAGTCCCCAAGAACATTATAGCCAAATTTCAGAACTTTCAGGTCAAGGAAAATATACAACAAATGCTCAGAAAGAAAGACTCATATATTGAGGAGTCACCATCGAGATCACACAGGACTTTGCCATTGCAGTATTAAAGCATAGGAAGTCATGGAACATGATATTCTGGAGGGCAAAGGAGATAGGACAACAAATAAGAATCACCTGGCAAAATTAAGCATAATATTTCAAGCAAAAAAATAAAAGTGTCATTCAATGAAATAGAGATATTTCAAGCTTTCTTAAGGAGAAGACCAGAGGTAAACCAAAAATTTGACCTACAATATCCAGACTCAAGAGAAATATAAACAGGTGAAAAGAGAAAAGAAAACAAGGGATTCAATGGAGATGAACTGTTTACATCTCTATATGAGAAGAAGATACTTGTAGCTCTTAAAAATTCCAACACTAACAGTACATATAGAAATAATATACATAGGCAGATGTTAAGGATATTAAGTGAATTTGAAGGAATGGCATAAAAATGTTAAGGACTAAGAAAGAGGAGTACAGAAAGTATAGAAGGAAGGGAGAGATAGAATGTGGCAAATTATCTCACATGAAGAGGTGAGAAAGACCTTTTACAGCAGGAAAGAAGATTGAGGTCAGGGGGGGATAAGCATCATTTGAACCTTAATTTCCTTAGTATTGGCTCAAAAAGTGAAGAATATACACAATCACTTGAATATAGAAATTTATCTTATCTTAAAAGGAAATAAGAGGGGAATAGATTAAGTAAAGGGTGGGGAGACTCAGAGGGGAATGCAGATCAGGGGAGGTGGGTAGACAAAAGCAAAACACTGGTGAGGTGGAAAAGAGTGAAAGGAGAGGGTGGAGAAAGGAGAAAGAATAGAATGGAGGGAAATACATGGGTAGTAATCATGACTGTGAATGTGAATGAGATGAACTTCCCCATAAAATGGAAATGGATAGAAGAGTGAATCAAAACCAGAATCTTACAAGATGTTGCTTACAAGAAACATACTTGAAGCAGAGAAACACATACAGAGTAAAGGTAAGGAGGTAGAGAAGAATCTATTATGCATCAAATGAAGTTTAAAAAATAAAAAGGAGGGGTAGCTATCCTGATATTAGACAGAGTAAAGGGAAAAAAAAAGATCTAAGTAAAAGAGTTAAGGAGGGAAACTACATCTAGCTAAATGGTATCTTAAACAATGAATCAATCAAATTAGAAGAGCATGCAATAGACTCCCTGTCAGATCTATGGGGAGGGGAAGAATTCACAACCAAACAAGAAATAGAGAGTGTTGCAAAATGTCAAATAGATAATTTTGGTCATATTAAATTGTAAAGCTTTTGTACAAACAAAACCAATGCAATCAAGATTAGATGGAAAGCAGAAAACTAGAAAACAATCTTTACACAAATGTCTCTGATAAAGATTTCAATTTTCAAAAAACATAGAGAATTTAGTTAAATTTTTGAGAACCCAAGCCATTCATCAAATCACAAATGGTCAAAGGATATGAATGGGCAGTTTTCAGGTGAAGAAATCAAAGATATCTCTAGGCATATGAAGAAATGCTCTGAATCACTTTTTATCAGATAAATGAAAATTACAACTCTGTAGCACCACTTCACAGTGATCAGATTGACTAATATGACAAAAATAGAAAATGATAAATGTTGAAGAAGATGTGAGCAAATTGGGACACTAATGCTCTGCTGGTGAAGTTGTGAACTGATGCAACCATTCTGGAGAGCAATTTGTAACTATGAACAAGAGGCAATTAAAATTTGCATACCCTTTGATCCAGCAATACCATTACAAGGTGTATAGCCCAAAGTGTTCATAAAGAAGAAGGGAAAAGGAACCAACATGTGCATAATATTTATGTTATTTATTTATTTATATATTTATATTTACTCATGGTGGCAAAATATTGGAAAATAAGGGAATGCCCATCAGTTGAGGAATGGCTGAGAAAGCTGTAGTATATGAATGTAATAGAATAATGTTGCACAATAAGAAATGTTTAACAGGCAAACTTTTCCAGCCATTCCCCAAATTATAGGTATCCTTCCTATTTTCAATTCTTTTCCGCTACGGAAATATAGGTTCTTTTCATTTTTTCTTACTATCTTTCAGATACAAACCTTGTAGTGGTCTCGCTGGGTCAAAAGATGTACAGTTTGATAGGCCTTTGGACATGGTGCCTAATTGTTTACCAGAATGGTTGGATCAATTCACAATTAACTGTACCAATAGTGCGTTAATGTCCTTATTTTTCCACATCCCCTCCCACATTTATCATTTCCCTTTTCTTTCATATTAGTGAATCTGATAGGTATGAGCTAATACCTAAGATGTTTTAATTTGTAATTCCCTGGTCAATATTAATTTAGATCACCCTACAGATAGCTTGAATTCTTCTTTTGAAAACTGACTTGTTAATATTCTTTGAGCATTTATGAATTAGTAAATGACTTGTATTTTTATAAACTTGACTCAGTTCTTTATATATTTGGAAAATGAGGTGTTAATCAGAGGAACTTGCTGTAAATGTTTTCCTTCAAGTCTTCTGCTTTGTTTCTAATTTTTGCTGCATTGGTGTAATTGTATCTTCAAAACCTTTAAAAATTGAATTAAACAAAGTTATTTATTTTATATTCCATAATGCTTTCTATCTCTTGTTTGGTCATAAATTATTCCTTGTCCTATTGACTAGGAAAAAAATATTCCATGCCTCATTTATTTGCTTATGATATTACCATTTTTGAATAAATGATGTACCCATTTTGAATTTATCTTGATATACAGTATGAGATGTTGATCTATACCTAGTTTCTGCCAAACTTTGTTCAAGTTTTCCAATCAATTTTTGTCAAGTAGTGATTTCTTGGCCCCCAAATTTTTGATCTTTGAATTTGTCAAACACTATATTACTACAATCATTTTTAACTGTGTATTGTGTGTCTAATCTTTTCAACTGATCCATCATATTCCTTAGCCATCACCAGATTGTTTTGGTGATTATTGATTTGTAATACACTTTGACATCTGATACTGCTAAAATAATTTCCTTCACATTTTTATCTTTGATTTCCTTGGTATCTTTTTCTTTAGTTTTTTTTTTTTTCAAATGAATTTGGTTATGGTATTTTTTTTAGGTCTCTATTTTTTGTTTTTGCTAATTTGATTAATATGATATTGAATATGTAAATTAATTTAGGTAGAGTTGACATTTTTATCATATTGGCTAGGTCTACTCATGAATAATTAATAATTCTGTAATTACTTAGAAAAGTGAGTGTGAATATATGTACATATGTGAGTATGTGTGTGTTTATGTATATATAAAATTGTTTAGAAATGTGAAAAATGTTTTGTAAATGTGTTCACATAGTTAACTGCATCTGTCTTGGCAGGCTCCCAAGTATCTTCTATGGTAAACAGTTATTTTAATTGTAATTTCTCTATCTATTGCTACTGGACTTTGTTAGTAATATATAGAAATACTGATGATTTATGTGGGTTTATTTTATATCCTGCAACTTTGCCAAATTGTTAATCATTTTAACTGCTTTTCTAGTTGATTTTCTAGAATTCTCTAATTGTACATCATATTGTCTGCAAAAAGTAGTAATTTTGTTTCCTCATTAGGTACTCTAATTCCTTCAATTTATTTTTCTTGTCTTACTGCTATTGATAAAATTTCTGGAAAAATGTTAAATAATAGTGGTGATAATGAGTATCAGAGCTGCTTTAAGTCTGATCTTATTAGAAAGGTTTCTGCTATACCCTCATTACAGAAAATGCTTGTAGATGGTTTTAGATACTACTTAACATTTTAAGGAAAGTTCCATTTATTCCTATGCGTTGTGGTATTTTTAAATTAGAATGACTATTGTGTTTTTCAAAAGCTTTTTCTATATTTATTGAAATAATTCTATGATTTTTGTTCTTATTGATATGATCAAAATTCTAATAGTTTTACTAATATTGAACCACCCCTGTATTCTTGGTATAAAACTACTATCATACTATTGTATGATTTTTGTGATATATTGCTGTATACAGTCTTGGCATCCTAGAACCAAATAGTAAAATAATAACTGAAAGAATATATGAATCACTTTCTGAAAATGATTGCAAAATGAAAATTCATAGAAATATTACATACAAATATCAGTGCACCCATTTCAAAGAGAACATGGTTAATCAGCCAGGAAATAGTCATTCAATTATCAGGGGGTCATAGTCAGGATCACAGAAGATCAAGCAGCTACCACACTAAAGGAGCAGAGGATTTGGAAAATGATATTCTGTGAGGCAAAGGGGCAGAAATTACAACCTAGACAAACCTACTCAGCAAAACTGAGTATAATCCTTCAGAGAGAAATGGATATTTAATGAAACAGAGGATTTTGAAGCATTCCTGATGTAAAGACTAGAACTTAGTAGAAAATCTGACATTTAAACATACAACTGAAAAAATGCATAGAAAGGTAAACATTGAAGAGTAATTATAAGGGAAACAATGGAGTTAATTTTTTTTTCTATATGGAAAAATAATATAATTCTTAAGGTCATGAAAAAAAGTGAGAAAGAAGGAGGTACTGGGAGGAAGTGGAACTAAAAGGCAAAATGTGGCAAATTTCCTCACATAAAGGAGACATGGAAGAACTTTGATAGTTGAGGGGGACTGGGGGCTGACAGTCAATGCTTGAACTTCACTCACATCTAAATTGTTTTTAAGAGGGAAAAACACACACACACACACACACACACTCGCTCTCTCTCTCTCTCTCATTCACTCACACTCATACTCACACAGAGTCGGTTATCTGTCTTATCTAATAGGAAAATAAGAGGGGCAAGCTTTTTAAGAGAGAAAGAGGATTGAGGGAGGCAGTCATCAAAAGCAAGACAGACTCTCGAAGAGGTGCCAAATAAAAAAAGAGAGAAGGATAAATAGAAGGACATGGAAAGGAGGGAAATTTACACTTAGACATCATAACTATGAATGTGAATAGGGTCATATAACTCATAGAATGGAAGTAGATAGCAGAATAGTTTGGAAACCAGAATCCAAGAATAATTTATATAGCAGAGACACACTTGGGGGAAAAAAAAGGCACACATAGAGTTAAAATGAAAGACCAGAGCAGTATGCCATGGATCAGCTGAAGTAAAGAGGGAAGGTGTAGCAATCATGTTCTCAGACAAAGCAACAGTAAAAACAGACCTAATTGAAAGAGTCAATCAGGGAAACAATATTTTGCTATAAGGTTTTATAAACAATCAAGTAATGTCAAAAAACATTTTACAGCAATATTTCCGATAAAGGCCTACATTCTCAGATATATAGAAATATTGAGTCAAATTTCTAAAAAACAAGAGCCATTCCCCAATTGATAAACCTTCAAAGGATATAAATGGACAGTTTTCAGAAGAAAGCAAAGCCATTTATAGTCATATAAGATGCTATAAATCACTATTGGTGAAGAAAAAGCAAATTAATACTCCTCTGATGTACCACTTCACACCTACCAGAAATGACAAATGCTAGAGTGAATGAGGGGAAATGGGTTTATTAATGAATTATTGATGGCGCAACGAAGTGGTCCAACCATTCTGTCATGATCTGGAACTATGCTCAAAGGACTACAACTGCATACCTTTGAAGACAACAAGACCACTACTAGATCTGTAGCCAAAGAGACCAAACAAAAAGTGTGGGGGTGGGAGAAACATTTGTACAAAAATATTCATATCAGCCCTCTTAGTGGTGGTAAAGAATTGGAAATTAAGGGAATATTAATCAAATAAGGAATAACTAAACAATTAGGGTGCATGATTGTGATAGAATACTACTGTGCTATAGGAAATGACAATGGGGTGGAGGAGAGGGGTTTCAGAATAAAACTTAGTAAGATCTATATGAACTGAAATAAAATATAGTAAGAACTGAGACATCATTCTGTACAGTAACAGCAATGATGTAATGACCACTAACTGTTAAAGATATGGCTATTCTGATTAATACAGTGATCCAAGACAACTACAAAGGATTCATGATGAAAAAAAAAATGAGATCCACTTGTAGAGAGAACTAGTGAACTTTAGGTGTAAATTGAAGTATAATTTTCCTACTTTCATTTAATTGTAATTTTTTCTAATATTACTAATTCAAAAATTTTCTTTTCATGATTTCACATGTAAAACTCATAGATTTTCTTTTTTTTGCCTTCTTATGGCTGGGGGAGTGATGAGAGAAAGTAAGGTAATTGGGAACTCAAAACTAAGAAGAAAATATTTTTTAAAAAAGAAGTAAAAGAAACAAAATATAAATTCAAAGGAATGGATGCCTACAAGAAAAATCATAGAAATGATAAATAATTTAACTTAAAATGACAATAATAAAAATCATTCTGAAATTTTGAGGAAGCAACTACAGTTCTACAGATGTATTTAGGGGAAAATTTATATTTATAAACATCTACACCAATAAAAGAGAAAGAATAGATGAACTATGCATGTAATGAAAAAATAAATAAAAATTCAACAAATTAAAAACCCCTAATTAAAGGCCAAATTAGAAATCCTGAAAATTAAAAGACACAAACAAAATAATTGTTTTTGAATCCATTGATTCATATTGTAATAAACAGGCACCAATATATCCTGTTCTCTTTTCATGTCCTCTGATATGTTCACCATGTGCTCAGTCACTTTTTCACTTTATTTTGACATTGAGAAGATAGAAATAAATAGAACATAAATGTTTTCATTCATTTTCTCTTTGTTACATATATTCAATCCTCTATGCTTGCTATGCACAAGACTTTTTTTTTCTTTCTAACTTTGCATTTAAGTCCCACTATTTAAGTTTATGATATGTTTTTGTTTCTGTTCTCTATTTTCCATTTGTGTTTTGACCCTTGAGTCTAAAATAAAATTTTGATGAAAAAATAAAAGGAAAAAAAAATCGCAGCATGGAAAACCTGAAGTTTAGGACAGTGCCCCTTCCTCCCCAGGAGCAGAGTAGTAGATCAGTGGAATCATATTAGATTTATTGTTGTTATTCAGTTGTTTTAGTCATATCCAATGCTTCATGGTGTCATTTGAGGTTTTCTAGGCAAAGATATTTGGAGTGCTTTGTCATTTCCTTCTCCTGATAATTTTACAGAAGAAGAAACTGAGGCAAAGCAGTAAGATGACTTGCCAAGGGTCACACAGGTAGTTAATATGTGAGGCTGGATTTGAACTTAGTTCTTCTTAATTCTAGACCCAGTGCTATATCCACTGTGCCACATAGTTGCCCCATATATTAGGTGCACAGTTACTATTTGACAAAAATTGTTGGGAAAACTGGAAAAGAGTTTGGCCAAAACTAGATACAGACCAACATCTTACACACTATTCTGAGATAAGGTTAAAATGGGCAAATGATTTAGATATAAAGAGAACACTGACCAAAAAAAGTGGAAAAAAAATGAAGTAAAAAAATAGCATGCTTTGAACTGCATTCAGACTGTCAGTTCTTTCTATGGAAGTGGATAGCAAAGAACTGATGGAATCTGAATGCAGAAGAAAATATAACATTTTTCACTTATTTGTGCATTAATATGAGTGTGTGTATGTTTCTGTGTGTGTGTGGTGTATGTGTGTGTGCATTTGGTCTCTGTTTTCTTTTACAACATTACCAATATGGAAATTTGTTGTTCACGATTGTACATGCATAATCTATACAAAATTATTTGCTTTCTCAGGGATGGGGGAGAAAAAGAGGGGAGATTATTTGGGACTCAGCATTTTAAAAATAATGTTAAAAATTGTTTTTACATGTAATTAGAAAAAATATTATGCAAAAAACAAAGTATACTAAAAAGATAAGAAATGGAAAATAAGAAATGCTGGAGGGAATGTGTCCCCCAAATTTGGACAATAATGAAACTGATGAAATTAAGAACAAATCCAACCATTCTGGAGATCAGTTTGGAACTATGGCCAAAGAACTAAAAATTGTGCATAACATTTGACCTAGCAATTGCACCCAAAGAGATTTAAAAAAAAAAAAAGAAAAGAAAAGAAAAAGAAAAAATATGTATATGTACAAAAATATTTATACCAGCTCTTTTCATGATACCAAAGATTGGAAATTGAGGGGATGCCTATCAGTTGGGGAAAAACTCAACAAATTGTTGTTTCTGATTGTATTGGAATACTATTGTGCTAGAAGAAAAGGATGTATTCAAAAAATCTTGAAAACCTTATGTGAACTGATACAACAATAGTTGTTGTCTAGTTACAACAATGTTGCATGACAATAAGTTGTGGAAGATTTAGCTATTCTCTTCAGTATAATGATCTAAGACAATTCCAAAGGACTCATAATGGAAAATCATAACCACCTCCAGAGAATGAAGTTATGAAATCTGAATGCAGATTAAAGCATACTTCTTTTTATTAAAAAATTGTAGTTTTTTTTAACAGTGTTTTCTTTTGCATGACTAATAGGGAAAAGTTTCATATAACTGCTTATGTATAACATATACCAATTTGCTTGCTTTCTCAGCTGAAGGGGGGGTTAAAATGGAGGTAGAGAATTTGGAGCTCACTAAAAATTATTAACTTATTTATTTTTTAGTTTTCAACACTCACTTCCATAAAGTTTAAATTTTCTTCTCCTCCCTACCCCCTCCCTCTCTAAGATGCCATGGAATATGATTTGGGTCTATACATACATTCCTATTAAACACATTTTCACATTGGTCATGCTGCATAGAAGAATTATAACAAATGAGAAAGAATATAAGAAAGAAAAAACAAAACAAAAAAGAAAATAATCTGCTTCACTCTGCTTTATGACTCCATAGTTCTTTCTCTGGATGTGGATGGCTTTCACCATGGCTTTGACCATGAATCCTCTGGAATTGTTTCAGATCCTTGCTTTTCTGAGAAGGGCAAAGTCTATCAAATCAGTGACTGCATACTTTGGCTGTTTCTGTGAAAAATGTTCTCCTCATTCTGCTCAATTCACTCAGCATCAGTTCGTATACATCATTCCAGGATTTTCTGAAGTCTGCCTGTTCATCATTTCTTATAACATAATAGTATTCCATTACATTCATATACCACAACTTGTTCAGTCATTCCCAGTTTGAGATGCTATAAATATTTTTATACACATAGGTCCTTTTTCCCATTTTTATGATCTCTTTGAGATACAGCCCTAGAAGGGTTATTGCTGGGTCAAAGGGCATGCACATTTTTATAGCCCTTTGGGCATAATGGAACTCAAAATATTTTTAAAAGAACATTACATATTTTTACATGGGTAATTTAGAAAATATTGTTCAAAAAATTTAAAAGAAGACACAAACAAAATGAAATAATAAAGATAATTTTTAAAACATATGCTTCAGTCTGCATTCAGAGCTCATCAATTCTTTTTCTGGAGGTAGATAGCATTTTTCATCATGGGTTTCTTGGAAATGTCTTGGATCATTGTCTAGATCATAATAGCTCAGTCTTTCACAGTTGATCATCCATATAATATTGCTATTACTTTGTACTCTCTTCTCCTGGACTCACTCTTTTTACTTTGCATGAGTTCCTATAAGTCTTCCCAGGTTTTGCTTTTTCTTTTTTTGCTAGTTTTCCTTTTTTTTTTTTTTTTTGAGGGGGGAAGGTGGGGAAATTGAGGTTAAGTGACTTGGCCAAGGTCACATGGATAGTAAGCATTAAGTGTCTGAGGCCATATTGGAACTCAGGTCCTCCTGATTCCAGGGCTGGTGCTCTATTTACTGAGCCCACTAGCTGTCCCTTTTCCCAGGTTTTTCAAAACCATCTTGCTCATTATTTCTTATGGCACAATAATATTTTTGTCAAATAGTGGTTTGTGGAAGGCACATTGTAGAGAACTTTAAATACTTGACCTTGAAGCATATATTTTAACCTTGAGACAATGAGTCAATGCTATTTTTATTAAGTTAGTGGTTTAATAGACCTTTTTTGGTTTTTTTAGTAATATTAATTTAGAAACCTGCTAGAAGATGAAATGGAGATGGAGAAGACTAACAGCAAGGAAGATTAATTAGAAATCAATTACAGTAGTCTAGTTTAGAGATGAAGAATGCACCCTAAAATAGGGACAGAGTCATTGGAATGAAAATAATTGGTAACTATTGAAAAATAGTAAGGGAAAAGGACAAGTCCAGAATGACTGAAAGGTTAAAAAATTAGGTGATCTCAATAGAAATGTGGAAGCCTGGATGAAGGGTAAGTTTAAGAGATAAAGATAAGCTCCATTTTGGAATTATTGATGCTGAGAATTATGAGACATCCTGATAGAAATATCTAATAGTTAGTTGAAAATATAGGACTGGAATTCTGCACTACATATATATATATATATATATATATATATATATATGTTTGGGAATCTTACATATATATAGGTTTGTGGAAATATGATAATTAACCTTATGGGAGCAAAGCAAGAGAGAAATATCAGCAGTTCATAAGTCATTCTATACCCCTTATTTTGCAAATGAACAAAAGGAAGCTTATAGAATTGAGTTTATACTGAGCATCACAAAGAAGTGTAGCTTAGCCAGGATTTAAAACTAAGTTCTCCCTTCAAATTTAATGCTTTCTTCCCCATTACTCTTATTGAGAAGCTGGTCTAATATTGAATTGTGTTTTGATGATGCACATTTTGGTGGACTACTCTAAATCTTTGAGACAATGTTTTTAGAGAGAGTTATACTTTACTTTGCTGAATGGCTGCATTTCTGAAAAAGTTGAATAAAAACTGAATTTCTGCAAACTATTTCCTAATATCCCATTGACTTTAATTGTTATTCAGACATGTTCCCATCTTGCTGAAGACATATTCAAAATGGGATAAGTGGATGATGACAAGCTATTCCCATCATCACTGCGCGTTAATGTGAGCCAGTACCACTAGCATCAGCTATTTAAATTACATTTTTTTTAAATAGCTGGAAAAAAATGTGAATATCATAGGCACAATCTTTTTTTTTTATAATACACATTTCTAAAAGAGTTCCATTCATCCGAATTTTCAGAAAACATAAAACAAATTTGTAATTGATTTTTCTAATTTCATTGTGGTGAATATTATCATCTATCTTTGTATGTTCATGTATATACACATGTACTTGTACAATGCATACATATATGTATCATGTGTCATATATATAATATCTCACAATCACAAAACATTTTATATAAAATCAAAGAATGTGAAAGCTAAAATCTCATCCAACTGCTACATTATATAGTTATGGAGACTAAGGACCAAAGAGATGAAATAAATCCTCAAGGAAAAAAAAAAAAAGATAGAAATGCAAGAGCCATCAAAAAATTTCTCCTTCCCCTACTTTAGAGGACAATTGTATTTCTTCCCATTCCACATCACTCTGGTATTTTAACATTTCAAGTATATGTGATTTAATGTGTTTGGAAGTTGTTCAGACTGCACACTTTTGTTGATAGACAAGACTCTTATATTTTAGGGAACAATATTTGTGACTTTTTGCAGTGACAAAATTCAACCTGGTCATGAGTACTCTGAACTCAAAAAGGCTGGTCTTCAGAAAACAGATATCCAAACTATAATCAAAGCCTTTCTGATTTCATAGAAGCTGATAAAATTTGTGTTCTGTTATCATAAACTTTAAGAATACAGCCTCATATTTAAACCATGATGAAATATAGATAGAAACACATGCTTCTCACATAATTAAAAAAGAACAAACATTTTAATACAAATCATATGTTTGCAAAGAATTTATTGTTATTTTTTATTTAATTTTTCTTTAACAAAAAATATTTTTCGCCTTCATAACCTTTATTCCTTTAAATTGGGAGGAAAACCTTATAATCAATATAGATACTCAAAGAAAACAAGTCAATTATGTTATGTCAATATATGTCTCTTGCTGTACCCTAAGTATATCATTTCTTTGTCAGGATACTCTGGGAAAAACTTCAAGTTGATGTGGATACCCTTTTCTTTTTTTTTTTTAATTTTATTTTAGTTTGCATCATTCATTTCCATGAGATTTTGAGTTACAGATTTTGTCCCCATTTTTAACCGACCCACCGTCCCAAAACAGCCATCCCAGTGTATCCCCCCTGCACCAATCTATTCTCTCCTATGTCTTCCCCCCTCACCCCTCTGACTTTTTGGTAGGGTGGGATGGATCTCCCAACCACAGTGCCTGTGTATCTCAAGTTCCAGTTGGATGTAGTTAATAATAATAATAATAATAATAATAATTATGTGTGTGTGTATATATATATATATATATATATATATA
>CM053589.1:52292058-52309014 GCA_028646515.1 Pseudochirops corinnae | reverse complement strand
ACACACACACACACACACACACACATTTTAAATAAAACTTTTAAAAAACTTTTAAACTTTTAAATTTTCAGTTTAGTTTCTACTTAAGTTTCCCCAGTACCTTCCTTCTTATATTTTATGATCAAGTTGAATTAGCTTTCTCTGTGTTCTCATACAAGGTACCTTATCTGTCACCTCTGTGCATTTTTACTAACTGTGTCCCATGGTCAAAATATACTCCCTCCTCCTCAGCCCTGTCTCATAAAATCTCTCTATTCTTTCAAACTGAAACTTGAACAGAGCCTTTTGCATGAAACTGTTCCTGAACCTTCCAACTGCAAGTGCCATCCACTCCAATTGCCTTGTATTATTTTGTATTCATTCTGTATGCATTCTACATAAACTTACATTTGTATGTTTTCTTTCCAGATAGGATATAATCTCTCTTTACAATAGTCATTGTTTTATTCTTTAAATCTATATCACTAGTGTCTAGTAGAGTGCCTGGCACAAAACTATTTAAATATCCCTATTACTTTGTTTGATTTCCCCTTTTTGGGAAAACAGGGAAAGGTTAGATCTTCCAAATCAGAACTTTATGGAATTAGGATTTCACTAGAGTTTCAACAATTTATTTTGCATGCAATCTTTAATATACACATCACCAAGAGTAGCTTTGAAAGAAAACTATAATTTTCCTAACTCTTATTATCATTTTAATAATAATTTTTATAACCTATGATTTCATTGTTATAAGGAACTTCCAATGGGGCAACTCCAAGAGTATTCTGAAAAGAAAATTATAATTGCCCTTACTTATTAATATTTTAATAAAAAAAAAAGAATTTTTTCAAAGAACTGAGTTCTCATTGTTACAAGGAACTACCAGTGTGGAAACTCTGTCTATGCATTCCGATCATCATCATCTCTTTGACTGCAAAAAGTGTCCTTGGGCAGTAGGAGTTTGAGTGACTTGACTAAAGTCACACAATTAATATGTTTGAGGAGGCGAGATATGAACCTATATTCTGACTTATTCTCTCTCTACTATATCATATACATAATAATAAGCAGCATTTATATAACTCTTTAAAGTTTCTATGCCTCATTTTATTTGATCCATTAGATTCTAACTTTCTAACCTTGGGTAAATAACTTAACTTCTTTGGGCCTTATAAGTAAAATGAATAAATTGAATGGAATACCATTAATAACAATAGCTGACATTTCTATATCACTATTGAGCTTTTTTAAGTGTTTTATTTAGATAATTGTTTCATTTAATTCCCACAACAACCTTGTGA
The DNA here is from genome assembly GCA_028646515.1 of Pseudochirops corinnae. Lineage (NCBI taxonomy): Eukaryota > Metazoa > Chordata > Mammalia > Diprotodontia > Pseudocheiridae > Pseudochirops > Pseudochirops corinnae. Next base: position 52,307,731 of record CM053589.1, on the reverse strand, counting down.
ATTAGATCCTACAAGTATCATTTACATTTTGTAAATATGGAAACCAAAGCTCAGAGAGTCTAAATGAAATGTACAATTATATAAACAGTATGCATCAGAGGCAGTATTTAATCCCAGATGTTCCTCACTTCCAGCAATTGATCCACTATAATATTCTCCAAGGTCACTTACAACTCTAGATTCTATGATAGTACAGTTTTGAAACCTGTTCTCTGTCATCATTGGGCACTGGTTGCCATTGCCCTCTGCAATACTTACATTTGTTATTTTTTCTTGAAGTGAAACAGGCATGCACCACTCCTTGATTCGGAATTTGCTTCTGTTGCATTTTTGTAGCACCACGTCTGTTCAATGTAAAGAAAACTTACACTGACAAGGACTATGAGAATAGAGAAGGCATCTCAACCTAGAGGTAGCTGTTACCTCTGGAGGGTAAGAATCCTGAGAATTTTTTCCCACATATTGAGATAAAAACTTTTTCACTTTAGCCTAAATTTCTATTAATAGAAGACGACTTAAGCACTGAAACATTAATATCTTCTTGGCATATTTGACTGATTCCATACTTCTGAAAAAAAATCATATTTAGTAGAAATTGTTCTGTCTCTTTCTCTGTCATATCAGAAATGGCATGTTCTTCTCTTTCTTAAAAAAAAAAAATCTGGTCATTCTTTCAGGTCTCTGAGGAACATATGATCAGAAATCTAGAGTTGTAAGGGAGCCAGGAATACCTTTTAGTTTCTTCCTCTCATCTTATGTATGTAAAGTGAGGCTGAGGAAGATTCAATGACTTTTTGAAGGTAAAACAGGCAGTAAGCATGAATCAGGAATTTAACTGAAGGCCTCAATTCCAGAGTCATACTTCTATCCCTATGATATTCATCACAAAGTTATAGCATCAAAGGATCTCAGAGATGGATTCATTGATTCTACTACATAAACAGAAGGCTCTATCTGACATTCCTGACAAATGGTCTTCTTAGCTTTGGCTTGAAGGCCTCTAGTTCTGAGGAAACCATGAATCATTAAAAGTTGAGGGTAAAAGGAACTTTAATTAACATCTTGTAAAGTTACTCAGGATTCTGATTCTGCTGGTATTTGAAGGGATGTGCATAAGGACTGGAACTGTGACTTCTTAGTAAAAGAAACTCTTGATTGAGGAAACTCCCTAAGCAAAGTGAGAGGAATGACTATTGATAACCACATGGCAGAGATCTAGAAAGATTTCTTTGTTCAAAGACCAGTATTTGAAGGACATTAGTGACACCTACCAAAAATTTACTCCACCTACATGATCTTATCTAAGGTGAGTTTCTGCCCTTTGTTTTCCACTCAAACAAATTTTAGACTACTTGTCTTAATCCCATCCAGATCACCTAATTAGCCTTCTTTCACTGTTGTATCTGGCCAGCTCCAGAGTACTTACTACTCCTTAATGCCATCCAAATCTTTTCACTGTCCTTTTTAAAAAATTTTGCATATGCATCAGTCTCATACCCAGGAAATTTCAAGTTCACTAGGAACCCTGCCCACTTCTTTTGGTGTTACAATAAACTGCTCCTTGACTGGAAGAAAGTTTGGAGCCTGTGAATCCATTCCAGGAGGATGCTGCCTTGTACCCTGATACTTTGTGATTTCCAGAAACCTCAAACCACATCAGAACCAGGAAAGGCCTCATGGTGAAAAAGGTTCTTGAACTGAATGTTAAAGAAACCAGCTGAGACACAAGTATATTAAAGTCATAGAGTTAATTAATGAAATATGTGTGAGGGGAGCATATATAATTAGCTCTCTTTTGGATAAATCTTGTGTTATGCTTGTAGGAATGTCTAATTGAAAGTTATTCAGAATTGAGAGAGACTAGGGCTACATATCTAGACATGGAAGCTAGCTTCTGCACGATTGTAGGAATTGAGGTTGTAAATAATTGCTCTTAGCCTTTCCACGCAATGGGAGAAAATAAGTGTCCTGATCATGAGTCCTTAAACCTCACTATTTGATGAAGTTGAGATTTAAGAGAATAAGATTCAGTATCTCTAAAACAGAATGCTCTGTATCCTTAATATTTCTTAGCCCCTGAAAAAGGGTGATTGCTATAATTGAATGAATGCTTCTCAAAGAGACAGCTATCCAACTGCAAATAATGTGCACTCAAACTATGTTTTCGGATTCATTTGGCAAGGAGGACCTTGTGAACTTTATTGAAAGACATAATTGAAGAATTTTACAAAATTTAAATACTTCAACTTAAATTTAGGGAGTAGATGTGAGTGAAAAGAGAGACCATGATAGAGGAGAACCATAAGCTTTAAAATTTTTCAAATATATTATTTAAATAAAAACTATAAAATCTAGGATTGTGCTGTTTCTTTTGCCTTAAAATTAGGAGTTATTTGAAATTTCGAATTCATATTGGATAAACAAAATAGCATGACATCATCAACAGAAGGCCATCTCTGGCATCAGGAAGATATCAATTTAAATACTGCCCCTGGTATTATTGTCATTTAGACCACAGAAAAATACATCTATTGGTGCAATTTTAAAAGTAATTTTTACTATAATTTGCCCTACCTGTGCAAATTTACTTTAAATACAAATAACCATAAATAAATATTATAATTTTACTTTGAAATATTTTCATACAACTACCTCTATTTTTCTTTTCCTTATGAATTAAGAAACAACCTCATTGTGTAAAGTCACAAAGCCTTCTCCTTCTACATATCTTTAAATTCTACTTTCTTAAGGCTCTGGAAGTCATAGGTCTGGACCAAAAATTCTCCATTAAAATCTAGATATATTTGTGGTACAGAAATCCCTGGATTCTCTAAGATTATCCCAAGCACAGTACAAGATCTGCCTTATAGTCTTACTGAGCAAGTATGGACCCTACCAAGTCAGTTGCATGAAAGGCCATGTAGATAAGTTTAAAGATGCTCATTAATTCCTGATAACATCTAGGGAATAAGGAAAAAGGGGTGTATCTTTACAGAGAGAGAGACAGATTAAATAAAAAAAAATGAATGGTCTTTAAGTTTTGAATTAGTTAAGGTACAATCCTTCATTTTAAAGAGACACTGCTTTTTTTTCATATTGAATATTTAATAATATGTATAGATTTTGCAAACCACCCTGCTGTCATGTCAGTTCATTGAGCATGGGTTACACTACCCAGAAGTCAAATAGATACCTAATGGCTTAGGGGGGAAGCTGAAACTTTCATTTTTCTAGTGAGGCAGGGAAGGAGAAACAACACATGATACTCATTGAAATTCTATTCAGTACCTTGACATTATATGAATTTGTCTTGACCTAACTTGGAGAAGTCATGCAATCCTAAACCCAACTTAATCCTATTAAATTATCTGAAAATTGTAACTAGACACAATAGAATGCTGTATCATCTCTTTGAGCACATGGTCTATAGACTATTTAACCAATGCTGCACTTGAGATGCCCTATATAATGTACAGTATTATAAAGCCAAGCACAAGCAGCTTTCCAGAGCACTGCCGCTGTGAATAGCTCTAAGGTTCTGATCACATAGTATGGTGAACTCTCCATTCAGCAGTAAATTAAAGCAAAATATTCACAGAAACCAAAGTACAACATTCACAATGTTGGAACATAACAACTTATTACTAAAGTGGCCACATAGTTTTCACCAAAGTGGCCACATAGTTTTAAGCAAAAGATATCAAGGAGTAAGTTCTTAATTCAATCATCCTTAAGGAGAAAGTCTCCTTAAGGGACACAAAGTACAAAGGTCTAACCTCTATCCCAGGTCACATTGTCTTAACCTCTCAGTCAAAAAGTCTTCTTTGTTCTTGATTGGAGATTAGTTTCCAATCATCCTTAAGGCAATTATCCTTAAGGGATACAAGGTATAGAGTACAAAGTTCTCCCACCCCCAGGCCACAGTAAATCATGATCTCAGTCAGCATTAAGTACCCAAGGAGAGGTCTTTTCAACTTGACTCCAGGCCAGCTCTCAAATTCCATGGTTTCACTTCCATGGGTCCAGCTTCTCCCTGAATATCCCTACTGTCACCTGGATTCACAGGTGGGCAGCTCTCAGCTCCTAGTCTAGCTCCTCATTCAGTTCCTTGTCTAGTTCCATATTGAAGTTCACCGTATCCAGTTCACCTCAAGTCCTTCACAGTTTCTGTTTCTGGGAAGATAGAGCTTAACAGAGCCACAATAACATTCACAGACATTGCTGGCACCATTATCAGTTTACTATTTGCCTGCAAAATCAACACAGACCCACAAACAAGATCTGAGAACTCAAAACACATCATCGGTATGGTCCCAGGAAATGGTTCTCTGAAATCCTCCTCCAGGACTTCTGTATACAGATAACAAAAAAATCCTCTTTCAGGGCTTCCAGTAAGGTCCCAGGGCTTTTGCACAAAATATCACAAACAAAAATCAACACAGACCAGACAAACAGGGTTCTGGACTTCACAACCATTTCCCTTCTCAGTTCTGCTCTCTCCCAGCTTGGGCTTCTCTTTATATATGGTTATTAGCTCTTCACTCTTTTGCCCCTTCCTATTGCATCATTAAGTTCCTCCCACTATGGGTTTCACAAGTTCTGTTTCTTAACAAAGACTTGACATAATCAGGGCAAGACTCAAAAAAAACTTGAACTGAAACAAGGAGCTAATTAAATAAATTAAATAGCTGAAACAAGGTGCCAAGCACTTCACTGCTTGTCATTACAAGTATCCATCCAAGGACATAGCAAAATATACTTAAAATTCACTAAGAGGAATATTTATGGATGTTCTAGAATCTAGATAACTAGGCAAATAAATAATGTCCAAATTTCTCTTAATATATTTACATTTCTTTTCTTTTTAAATTCACTTTTCATTAACTGATTCATTTGTTCATTCATTTCACAACCATTTATTAAGCAACTAACAGATCAGTTAACTAGGTTTGTGGAAAAAAAATAAGGGGAAAAAGGTGCATTTTCTACTGCTGAAAAGTCTACATTCCAGTAGGACTTGATAAGATATGTGAAACATATGAAGTCACTCTATAACACATCATAGTGATGTAAGTACCATATATACATTTATATGTATATAAATATATACATATGTGTGTAACTGTGTGTTTATATATATATACACACATATATATGTGTATGTGTGTATGTGTATATATATATATATATATATATATATATATATATATATATATATATATGGATATGGATATGTGTAGATAGATTTTTTTTTTCAAAGGATGAGTGTAGTCATTGTGGGTGTGAAGTTAGTTTAGGAAAATCTAAAATAGATGTATCTGGAGCTAAGTATTAAATGGACTATAGAATTTGGATCAAATGAGTGAAGGTTTTAACAAGATTAACAGCAAAGATATAGAAATTAGTAATTGTCATGGAATATATACGGTATTAGGAGAATAGACTGATAATAACAGTTTATATTGGAGGGAAGTGACACAAGTGTGGAAAGATAACAGAATCAGTAAATGGAGGATTTTAATGCCAAGATCAGGATCTTAGATTTGATCTGATCAACATTTGATAGAAGAGGGAAATGATGAATGCTGTGTGTTAGATAAATTAGGCTAGTGGTGATATGCAGAATTCATTGAAGGTAGATAGATTGAAAACAAGGACAGTTTATAAACATCTCCCCTCCTCCCCCTCAGGTATCTAGAATTGAAGTAATTTTGTCCTAGAGGGAAGTGCAAATAAAGAATAGATGGTTTTAGAGACATCTTGAAAAAAGACTCAATCAAAGTTAAAGATACAAACTATCCAACTACTTTATCTTTACCCTATTTATATTTAGTCTGTGTATATTGGTGTTTTCTCCTGATATAATCTGTATAGCTCCTTCTGAATAGCTACACTTTCATTCTTTATACTCTTATACGCAGCACCTGAAACAGTGCCTGGTGCCTAGTAAGGTTATAAATGTGTTGATTTATTAATTGTTTGATTTAAAGGACCATAAATGTTGAGGTTTAGGAACTGATAATAGTATGTTGAGGTGTTCTTTAAGTAACAGAAAATACAGGACTCTTCCAGGGCAGAGCCAAGATGGTGGAGTAGAAGAAACACTCAGACAAAGTCTTCCAACATTCCCCTCCAAACAACTTTACGTCAAATCAAATTTGGGAGTGGTAAAATCAACAAAAAGTCAGGGTAAGATATCGTTCCAGCCCAGACAATTTAGGAGGTTGGAAGGAATGGTACATTAGTCCTAGTGTTGAATGCAGGACTGGCAGCAGTTTTGGTAACACCACTGCTATATGCACTTCTGGGTAACAGTTTAAGAGCAGACTTTCAGTCAAGAGGGAGTACAGTGACCTGTGGAGTAGTATCAATTGCAATCTATTAATTAGATGTAAATCAATGAATTGATATATGAACAAATGAAACTGATGTAAGAATGAAATGAAGTAGATAAATGGATTGGACATATACCTAAAAGAATTTGAAAAAATAATAATAATCCCAAAATAAAATAAAATGAAAATGTTAAAAAATGAGAGATTAAGAAGGTTTTTAAAAAGGTTGAAAAAAGGTAAAAAAAAAATTACCAATAGATACAACTAGGAGTTGATTTTATTTAAAAAATTATAAATCAGTGGTTACTTTCATTTTTTAAAAGTAGAAGAAAATCAAATTGCAAGGCTATAAAGTGAGAAGAGAGAATATGCCATAATGAAGATCATATTAAAGCGACTATTAGGAGTTGTTTTGCTCAAATATAAGCCAGGACAGCTGACAGTCTATGATTATTTTCAAAAATGTAAATTGCCCAGATTAATAGAAGAAGAAATAGAATACTTAAATAATCCTGTTTTAGAAAAAAAGAAATTGTATAAGTTACAAATGAGCTTCTTGCAAAAACAATTAGGACCAAATGAATTTGTAAGTGAATTCTACCAAACAGTTAAGGAACAATTAATCTCAAGACTATATGAACTATTTGAAAAAGTAATAAAAGGAGTCCTAGCAAGTTTCTTTTATGGCACAAATATGATTTTGATGCCTAAAATAGGAAGAGTAAAAACAAAAACAAAAAAAGAAAACCAATTTCAGAAGACCAATTTCCTTAATGAATCTCAATGCAAAAATTTTTGAATGAAATACTAGCAAGGAGGTTATAATAATATATCACAAAAATTATACTCTAAGACCAAGTGGAATTTAAGCTAAGTATAAAGGGTTGATTCAATATTAGGAAAACTATAAACACAAATGACCGTATCAATAACAAAAACAACAAATACCACATGATTATATCAATAGATGCAGAAAAAGATTTTAACAAAATACAACACCCATTTTTATTTGGGGAAAAAAAATCAGAAAGAATAGGAATTATCAGACCCTTTATTAAAATGATAAGTAGAAAAATATAACAAAATTCTTTGAAAAAGAACAAAAGAGAAAAGGATATAAACAAGCAGTTTTCAGAAGAAGGAATCAAAGCTATCAAAAGTCACATGAAAGAATGATCTAAATCACTACTGATTAGAGATAGGCAAATTCAAACAACTCAAAAGTACCATCTCATATCTCTCAGGTTAGTTACCATGACAGAAACTGCAAATGATGACTCTCAGAGGGAATGTGGACAAAAGAGACCACTATTATACTACTGGTGAAACTGTTAACCAGTCCAACCATTCTGGAGAACAATGTAGAGCTATATTCAAGGGCAAAGAATAGGAAATTGAAGGAATACCTATCATCTGAGAAATGGCTGAACACATTGTGGCATATAATTGGAATAGCTATAAGAAATGATGAGCAGAATGGTTTCAGGAAAACTTGGACTTATATGGACTGATGCAAAGTAAAATGATAAGAATCAAAATAACATTCAACCCAGTAGCAGTAATGTTGTCAGGATAATGAATTGTGAAAGAATTAGCTTCTCTAATCAAAATGATCCAAGACCATTCCCAAGGACCCAAGATGAATAATGCTTCAGAAAGAACTGATGAAGTCTGAGTGCAAATCAATACATACTTTTTTAGGCTTTGTTTTTCTTGTTTTTTTTTTTTTTTAATATGTATTTTTTTTTTTTTTTTGCAACATGGATAATATGGAAATGTCTTTTGTATGATTTCACATGTATAATCAATATCATTTTGCTTGTCTACTCAAGGAGGGGCAAGAGAGAATTTGGAATTCAAAATTTTCAAAAATGAATGTTAATATGTATATGTAAATGGAAAATATTTTAATGAAACAAATAAAATTATATTTTAAATATGCATTTTAAATTATATTTTAAAAAGAAAATATCGAACTGGAGCTACAGAAAAGTCTCTTTCCAATACCCTTTTTTTTTCATCTTGGCAACAATCACAATAACAGCTCAAATGAATTGCCTTTGTTAAAGAAATATCTTCTAGTTTAATTGAATTGTTGTGACTTATATTGGGGAGAAAATATAAAATAAAATAAAATAAAATAAAACAAACAATAACAACAAAAATACTGTATTCTTTCATTGTGTTTTGTCTGTCCCTTTAATTACCATGGGTTTTGAGTGACTTCTCATACCTCTTCCCAAAAAATCTCTTTCTCTAATAGCAATATCTGCTAAAATTGCTCTATAGGAGCAATTTGAAGATTGATTAATTTCAATTTCTTTGAGTTCTTCCTGAGTAAAACCTGTGGCAATAACAAGAACACATTTTTGGATAATCTGCTTTTCACCATTCTCTCATATCCCCTCCAATATCATAAACAAAATTGCAGGTCATCTTTGAGTTTATACTTTTTGCTTCAAACATTTTCCCCAGCAAAGTTTCTGAAGATCACCAATTCATTCAAAAGCATATTCATTTTGCTTTCTGACCTCTGCACTAGGGTCACTGATGTGTCAGCTATGAACTTTACAAATCAATTTCATAAGTTTGTAAACTTCTATTAGGTCACTCAAAGTTTCCTCTGACTATATGTTTCTGGCCAGAAGAATTAGGAAAGCATGTTGATATTGTGGATACGAGAAAAATATTCACTGTTATTCCTAGAGCCCTGAGAATTATAACCATTATGTCCCTCTGCTGACATTCTTCATGGCTATTCTGACTTCATACTTTGTGATTTGGCTGTTCCAAATACAGAGAGAGCCCCCAATTCCCATTAGTCTAAGGACATCCAATGTCCAATTAAGGGCCTCTAGTTCCTGAATTATGCACCCTAAGGATACAAACCAGTAACAGAAAGTTGAAAACGTATTCTATTAAGGACCCATCTGCCATTCTTTTTTCATTTTTTTTCCTCGGAATTGAGTGATGGGTTTTAAGACCTGGTATTCTTTTATAAAAATTGATGTAATGCAAATGCAGGAACACACACACACGTGTGCATGTCCACACGTGGTTCAAAACATCTGATCTACTTAGAGAAAGACTTTCCTAATTCATTGTGCTCCTTGTGTAAGGAAGAGAATTGCCAAGGAGTTCCACACTCATGTTCAACTTGGAAATAAAAACTACTGTGTTATTCAAATAGTGAAGGTTCCATGCTGGTGATAGGGACTGGAGGAAAAGAAAGACTTCCTAGAATGTCAGAGAGTTACTGTATTAGCAACCTCATGCTCAATCCCTTCCAAGGTGAGCTAATAGGTTATTTTAATTCATTAAGCAGTTCTGTATCTGTGTGGGGGCTCCTATGACTCCTTTGAATCTTTTACATTGAGATATATGTGTGAAATAAAGGTTTTCTTGCACTCAATTTGCGTTTGGGAATTTGAAAAATATATAATAGCAAGAGAGTCTATTACTGATATTTGGGGAGATCTAGGTACAAGTTATAGTGCAAGTATATTTAGAATTTTTACAGGTGGAGGCAATGCACCAAAAAGAAGAAATCACCCTTTTAGCTTAGGTCTGAAGCATTGAATCTAGTCCATGTGATGCTAGAGGCTTCAGGGTCCTCAGGGACAAGGGATAAACTTTGCATTTAATGATGTCTGTGCATGTTATATCCCTGCACCGCCACCTCAAGAGAATGGATAAAGTTTTAGAGCAGGAACTGTCTCATCTTTTTGTCCTTTGTTCTAGCATCTTTCATACTGCCTTGTGCTTAGCAAGTACTCAATAAATCCTTCCTATATCAATTCACTTGTTAAAGTGAGCAAGTGAATTGGGAAAGAGCTATTTGAGCTATTCTCAAAGTTACCTTTTCTTTCTCATGGATCATGTTACATTCAAAATGTTCCAAAAGAAAGGGTGAGACTTGAAGAGCACCAGAAGACCTAGGAAGAAGACCTATCCTTGAAAATGAGGAATGCAGTATATTAAGCTAAGGCTCTCACAAATTCACAAAAAAGGCTACCCACATTCTAGGTCTAATGAGTCCCATTACATGCATAATAACAAGATGATTAGATAAATTATTTATAGCTTATTGTTCTGTCTTCATCTGAGTTTTAATCTGGAACTCTCTATTAATTATAATAGTGATACAATAAAGAAAAGTCCCTGTTGAAGAAATTCTAATTTTAAAGATATCGACTAGTACCAATAGTTATGCAGACTTTAGAAATGAAAAGAAAGAAATGAGAACCATAGACAGAAGATATTCTTTGATTAAGAATATGAATTCAACAGCCTATACTTTTTAGAATAGCAAGAACAGGTAAATAAGGTGAAGTATTTAAATATACAGTTTCTCAAGAGGGTGAAGTTTGTTTTCTGATATGAAGCATTAGGAAAGCGAACTCCCCTGATAGGACAATATTTGGATGAAAAACTAATCAGTGAAGTAAACAAGGGCTAGAGGAATGAGGTTATCCTAATGAGAAAGGAAGACAGCCTCACCATCATACAGCTGAACAGTCTTGAGCCTGAAAAGCCGCTATTTCACAATAAAACAATAATCCCAAACTGAATTAATATAATAACACACACGAATGAGTAAATAAAATTCTTCAGACTTTCCTGTGTCTCCAGGGCAGCCTCAGAAGTTGGGGTGGGAAGTCACCAAGAGTTGTCCAACAGTGACATCAGGGGTCATCAAGTTGCTTATGGTTCCTTTTGATACCCTCCTCCACCCCCACTCCCGCACCCCAAGTTCTGGCCCAGCAGATTGTAAAAGCAAATTATTCTTCCTCCTGAACAATTTTAGACAATTCTCTTAGAGGGCTGGCAAGAGAGGTTGGGGTCAGGAGTGATAATTTTGAGTTTTCCTGCCATTTTAAGATCTCTCAGTTACTGGAATTAAGCCAGGTATTTTGGCATATTTCCTGCTGGACCCTCAGGCAAATGAATTTAAGGCAGTTATAAAATATTGGATTCTATATAGAAACTTTCAAAAAGTGGAGAGTATGTTCATAAGCGTTATCTAATTTATCCTAGTTACACCTCCACAATATACCCAGAAGTGAAAATTATCTCCCATCTTCTAAAGTTGGAGGCACAGAGAGGTCATGCCTTGCCCAAAGTCATAAACTTAGTGGTGAAGCTAAGGTACTAAACTAGGTCAGGCAATTCCCAACCTAATATCCTCTTTACTCTATGATATTGTTATCTCTTTGAAGACAATAACTGTAGCTTATATTTGCCTTAAAAATCACATGGGCAGAAGCAGCACAGTAAAGCAGAAAGAATGCTCCCTCTGAAGTCAAAGGACCTGTGTTCAGATCAAGAATTCAATGTGTTTTCACTGAATAACTTTTGGTCAATCATTTTACCTTTCTTTGATTTCAGGTTTCTCACTTGTAAAATGAAGGGGTTGAATTAGATTGCCCCTGAATTGCTTTCCACCTCCCAATCTATGATCTTAGGATCCTATCTATTCTCAGTCTACAACCAGATGATATTCTTTAAACATGACGTGGTTGGGTTGTTTATTAACCATCTTTGTTGTTCAGTCATTTTTCAGTCATATCTGACTCTTTATGACCCTATTTTGGGTTTTCTTGACAGAGATTTTGAAGTGGTTTGCTATTTCCTTCTCCAGCTCATTTTACAGATGAGGAAATTGAGGCAAACAGGGTTAAAAAGTGTCTGAAGTGAGATTTGAACTCAGGAAAATGAGTCTTCTTTACTCCAGGCCTGGAACTCTGTGCATTGTGCCATCTTACAAGGGATCTGTTTACTGGTATTAAACTCTTCATCCCAGATAGCTTTTTACCCTTTCTTACTCTGGACTCATAAGGTCCATGGATAGATCTCAGGGCATCCTATTTGTTTTAATACAAATGATTTCCTTATATTCCTTTGTATTTTTATTAATAAATTTGAAAATATTATTCTGAAAAGGGATCTATGGGCATTACAAGACTGCCAAAAAGGACCATTATGTTTAAAAAAAAAAAAAAGAGCTTAAGAATGCCTGCCCTAGAGAGAAGCTTGACATAGATTGCTACTGATCTGTATTATAAATTGTACTTTTAGTGAGTATTATGATAGGATTAGCAATTTAGAACTGGAAGGGGACTTAAAGGTTATTTAGTCCAAAGCACTTGATTTACAGATGAAGAATTTGAGGCCCAGAGATTTTAGAAGACTGACATAATGTCACACAAAGAGTCAATAGAAGAGCCCAAATTTGAATGCAGGTTTTCTGATTCCAAATCCAGCACTTGTACTGCCATGACACAGGTGCCAGAGAGACCAGTGGTGACCTGCCCCTCATGAAAGAGTTTCATCTAATGAACCTGAATCCTGACAATTTGCTTTATCTGCTTGGAGGAGGTCATCCAACTCCACTGTCACCCCTCATTTCACTTGTGTAGTACACCTTGTACTGTTAAATCTACTAATCACTTCAGGCTACCCAATAACTCTGAAATTAGCTTTTTGGGAACTATCCACCTATCACCTATTAAGGGACCAGCCCCAGGTCACACAGTCAATCTTTCACAGAGCGGGTAAAGAATTTATAACCCAACATCTCCATTTCCTCTTAAAACCAGTGAAGTATGACTCTTCTCTGATAAGAGAGATAATTTATACTGTTTTAGTTTATTAATGAGCACCACTCCACTCTGATCAAAACTTCCATCATTCATGGTTAAGTTTTATTACTACTATTATTATTATTATTATTATTATTATTATTTTTATTTGAGGGGGTATCTTCCCTAGGAATTTCTATTCTTTGCCCAAGAAAATAAAAATCTGTTTTAATGCCTAATTATGAAATATTTGCAGATATCTTAAAATTATATAAGAAGTTTTACTCTTCATTGTATCCTAATATGTTTTTGTACCATTTCAACGATGATTTCCAGACATTTGGCCAAGACACATAGAGAGCCTTCCTAAACCTAAGTGTCTGGATGGCTCAAATAACTGACCTGACAGAAGTCAAGGGATTATGTTATAATAGGTTTCTGAACTTATAAGGATGTAAGTTCAATTAGAGTAAGCATACATGCTGGTAGTCCATGTTGTTTCTGGTTGTTAATCATTAAGACTCTCATTTGTGTCCCTTTTCCTCATGGAGGTGTTGTTACTCACAGTGGTGGCTATTGTCTTCTACAGTCTTGTACCATGTGGGAGAAGCATCAGGTCTAAGGAGGCACTGTGCACCATGGCCTGGGCTGACATATACGTGTAGGGAGCTACCAGATATCATGTCACCAAAGACTTTGGTTATGCAAAAATTTAAAAAGAAAAATTATGGTCTAGCTATTTATGTGAGATAGATTCATCTACATAGCCCACCCAACAGAGCTTTGACATTCTGTTACTATACAGACTAAAAACACTTCCTTTGAAATTTTTTTTTTCCCTTTGAAATCTTAATTGCTTCCTCAGACTTGATTCCTGCCTTGTAGCCTAAGACAGGGTTATTGGGATGTGTTTGTGTAAATTTTTGGAAAAGCACAGAAGTTCTATCTTTTAATCTGTAGCGTACTCCCAAACATCTACAATTTCTACTGATTTAGTTTATACCTTGCCCAAGATATCCCTTAGTCACTTTAGTCATTTTAGAAAGCCTTAGCTTAGGAACTCACTAGTTATATAGCATGTAACATACTGGACATACTGTAAGACATGGATGTGGACACCACTTCACTAGTTAGATGCCAAGTAGGTCATTTAACCTTGCTTTTCCTCATCTATAAAATGGGGATAACAATATAATATCCAAATTACTGGGTTATTGTGAGGTTCAAAACATGGAATATACATATAAAACTCTGAAGACTTTGAATTTTACATAAATGCAAGTTAATAATAATAATAATTACTATTAAATACCTCAGCTAGTCAGCAACATTTATGTTGAGTTTTAAGGTTTGCAAAGTGTTTAGCAAATATTATCCCTTTTAATTCTAACAATGACCTTGTGAGGTGCTTATTATCCTCATTTCACCATTGAGGAAATTGAGGCAAACAAAAGTTACTTATCTTGTGCAGGCTTACACAGCTATTAGGTCTCTGAGGCTAGATTTAGACTCAGTTCTTCCTGACTTCAGACCCATTCCATTCACTTCAACACCTAGCTGTCTTTGGTCCTGCTTTCAGGACCTGCTTTCATATTCTAGAGATGCTTGTCATGCCAATTATCTGTGTGGCTTTGGGTGAGGCACTTAATCTCCATGGATTTCTGCCTACTTATCTGTTTTAAGAAGGGGAGTGGACCAGATGTACCCAGAGGCCCCTTCTAGCTCTACATCCATCATCCTATGATCATATGTTCAAGAGGATAGACTCTAATGTGTTCATTTACCTACTACATACGTACATTTTTAAAATTAATTTTAGTTTACATCATCCATTTCCACAAGATTTTGAGTTACAAATTTTCTCCCCATCTTTCCCCTACCCACCACCCCAAAACAGTCATCCCATTGTATAACCCCTCCCCAATCTATTCTCTCCTATGTCTTCCCCCATCACCTCTCTGACTTTCCGATAGGGCAGGATGGATCTCCCTACCACAATCCCTGTGTTTCTTAAGGGGATGTAGTTAATAATAATGATAATAATAATTGTATACATATATATATGTACATATGTATTTTTAACATTTTATTATAGAACTTTAAATTCTAGATTTTTTTTCTTCCTCGTCACCTGGAAGAACAAGCAATTAAATACAGGCTGTACATATGCAATTAGGCAGAACCTCTCCACAGTGGGCATATTGTGAGAGACTAATTATATGTCCCTCCTTCCTATCCCACCCCCCTGCCCTTGTTCTATTCTCTACCCTGTCCCTGTCCCTGTCCCTTTACAGAAGTGTTTACTTCCATCAACCCTCCCCCTCACCCTACCCTCCACTCCATTATCCCACCTCTCATCCCCATTCCCCCTATTCTCCTGTGTGGTGAGATACCCAGTTTATGTCATTCCTTCCCTAAGCCAAGTTCAGTGAGAGTAAGGTTGACTCTTTCCCTTTTGCCTTCCTGTTCTCCCTCTCTATTGTAACAATTATAGTTTGCCTCTTCTATGAGATGATTAACCCCATTTTGTCTCTCCCTATCTCCTCTCATTCTAATCCTCTCCCACCTCAGGATTTCACCTTTCAGAATATTGTCCCTTCCTATTCAATTGATCTTGTGTCCTCTATGTACTCATATGTACACATCTCAGATATGTGCTTGTATGCATATATAAACCCTCCTATATAGACATATGCGCATGTATATGTACTTACACATTTGTATTCCCTTCACCTATCCTCATACTGAGAAAAGTTT
>CM053589.1:52272306-52291958 GCA_028646515.1 Pseudochirops corinnae | reverse complement strand
TGTCACTTTTCCATGTTGGCATGTAAATAGTTCATAAATTCCTTGCTATTCTTACTTTCCCCTTCAAATCTTGAATTAGTAGCCTCCGTTTGGGTACCCAGCTCATGAGTATGAGTCCAATTTGGAACAGTTAGACAGAGTAGAACGCTAAACTAGTTTAATAGACTTAGAGAAGCCTCGGGCTGATAATGGTAAAGGAGTGCTTTCTTACAGGAAAAGTATGCACTATTTATTATGGTCTAGGAATTTGGGCACTGGCCACAATTTATGGACTATGTTGTATTCATAATGATTGGTTTACAGAGCACATCAATATTGAAGTTCAGTTCTTCACATAAAAATAAAAAAATACATTTATAGAATAATGGTGCTTTAAATCTGTCATCCTAATATAGCAGCAGCACTTTCTGAATTTTTGAAAGTTGAGTCAAAAATGGGAAAGTGAATATATTTAAGTAACTGTTTTAGTTCTAAACAGAATTTCTAAAACTCTAAACAATGTGAATTCTAAAATGTCAGCCTTTTAGGGAATGAAAGAGATTGTCTTATTCTTTATGTACTTTACTGTGGGGAAGAGTAAGAGGCAGAAGAAGGAGTCAGTCAGAAAATAAAAAGTACTGATCAAACTGTATTATAGTAAAGAAGTGATTCAATTGCTCCAAGGTCAGCTATTGCTCTCTTCTACAGCAGTGAGGCCCACACTTCATTTGAGCTGCGTAATTTTGTTCTAACTTTTGCTACAACAAGTACATAATGCCTGATTATAGCAAATCACATCTGTCATAGGCAGTGTGGCTATATTATTCTGGAAGTCTGTTAGGTGGGGCTTTTAAACCCTCCCTCTAACACTAACTAGCCATGTAACTATAGGCAAGTCACTTGACCTTTGGGAACCTCAGTTTCCATATACAAAAAATAGGGATAATATATGCAATATAGACCTTCTAATATTGTTGTGAGATAGAAGTGAATCATTTGTTCTTGGGATGTGTGATTCTAAATGGTATTCCCCCAGGAATATCTGCTTCTCATGCCCATGAAGGCCTAGGTTGATAGCTGATGTTGTCTTCTCCCTGACAGATGTGGTTAGATCTGAAAACTGTCTGAGAATTCAACTAGTCAAACAATAAATATTTATTGAGAACCTACTATGTTTTCTTCAAAATCTTACTTAGTATTTCATCTTTTTAGTTAAACATTTTTAGAACAATTTTAGAACAATTTTAACATTCTTTTTTTTTTTTTTTAATTTTAAGTTCCAAATTTTCTCGCTTCCTCGGTACTGTTACCCCTTATTGAGAAAGCAAGCAATTTGACATAGGTTATACATGCATAGTCGTGCATATTTCCATATAAGTTATTCTATGAAAGGATATACAAACACACATGCAGGTACACACACATGAAAAATAAAGTAAAGAAAAAAAATTTTTGATCTGCTTTTAGGCTCTACCAATTCTTTCTCTGGAGAGGGACAGCATCTTTCATCATAAGTCCTACAGAGCTACTTTGGATCATTGTATTGCTGAGTATAGCTAAATTATTCATAGTAGATGATCATATAATATTGTTGTTACTGTATACAATGTTCCTGGTTCTGTTCATTTCACTTTACATCAGTTCATGTACGTCTTACCATGGTTTTTCTTTTTTTTCTGGGAGCATCCTACTCATCATTTCTTTAAAGCACAATAGTATTTTCCATCACAATAATATTCAGCCATTCCCCAACTGATGGACATTCCCTCAATTTCCAATTCTTGGTCACCACTAAAAGAGTTGCTATTAATATTTTTGTACACATAGGTCCTTTTTTTTTTATCTCTGTGATACAGGCCTAGTATTGGTATTGCTTGGTCAAAAGGTATTCATGGTTTTATAGCCCTTTGGACATAGTTTCAAATTGCTCTCCAGAATGGTGACGTCATTATACAACTTCATCAATGGTATATTCGTGTTTTAATTTTCCCACATCCCCTCCAACATTTATCATTTTACTTTTCTGTCATATTGGCCAGTCTGGCAGGTGTGAGATAGTAGTTCAGAGTTGTTTTAATTTGCATTGCTTTCAACAATAGATATTTAGAGTACTTTTTACATATGACTATAGACAGTTTTGGTTACTTTGCCTGAAAACTGCTGTTTGTATCCTTTCACCATTTATCAATTGAAAAATAACTCTTATTAATACAAATTTGACTCAGTTTTCCATATGTTTGAGAAATGAAGTCTTTATCAGAAAAACTTACTGTAAATTTTTTTCACAGTAATGATTACTATATGTTTTTCTTCATCCTATTTTTCCTATTTATGCTACTGTCTCTTTCTGTTTACCCCGTCCATTCTCAAAAGAAGCACCTACTATGTTAAAGGCATTGTGTAAGCACTGGAGAGAAAACAAAGACCAAAGACAGTCCCTGTTCTGCCAAAACAATTAGAAGATTCAGGATATTTTTGTAAGATTCTTTATAAAATAAAATTGTCATATTATCTCTATCTCTTGATTTAGAACTTTATGTAACAGCAATAATAATAACTGTTAGGTATGTAGTATGTGGGAATTGCAGTATTTTATAAGTCATAAGCATTGCAGACATAAGATTCCAGGTTCCAAATTGAGAGCTACCTTAAAGAACAATTAGAGGCCAATTCCCCTTCTTTTACAAAGGAGGAAAACAAAGTCACAGAGTCACACAGCCAGTTAATCACACAGAGGCAGGATGTGTCTTTTTGACTGCAAGTCCTGCATTCTATCCATTACCCCATGTTGCCTTGCTCTCACCATGCTAATCCTCATAATCACCTTGGCAGTTGGGTCATCTCATATTGCCATTATAAATCATATTTATATCACACTTACTACATGCCTGACACTGTGCTAATCCTTCCACGATTATTATCTCATTTGAGCCTAACAACAATCCTGGTAGGTAAGTGCTATTATTATTCACATTTCACATATGAGGAAGCTGAGGCCAATGGTGGTAATGTAGCTAGTAAGTGTCTTGAGGCAGGATTTGAACTCAGGTATTCTTTTAACCCACTGTACTGCTTACCCTGCTTCTTATTAGAAGAAGACATTAAATGACTTACCCCAAGGTCACACAGCCAGTAATGGCATAGCCATGATTCAAACCCCAGCCCTCTGGATCCAAAACCAGGACTCTTTCCCCAACACCACAGCTGCCTAAGTGCTAATAATGACATGGCTTCCAGCTGGCAGTGTCTGAAGTCGATCAGCACTTTCTCTCCGGGGTATAGGATTCACAAGATAACAATGCTAGTGATGCATTTCAAGCCATTACACTCCTACTAAACAATTTCAAAAACAGCCTTGGTATAAGGTTCCCACCCCCTCTCATCCCCTTTCCTCCCATACACACGTACACACTTCTTTACAAGATGTATTACTGCAATTGGGAGAAACAGTTTGTCTCCCTGAAAGTGAAGGACAAACAAGGATACCAAGTATTTTCTTTTATATCTTCAAGCTCATAAGCTGATGTGCAGAAACAAATAACAAAGAGAGAAAACAGTGAAAGGGGGAAGGGATATCATAATTCCCCCCTCCTCTCCTTTTTGTACCCATTATCAGTGCAATAGTATTTTATTAATGATAGAGCCCTTTTCATTTGAAGTCTTCACATTCATAAATGTATTTGTCTTCACAACACCCCTTTGAAGTAAGAATGGAATACTTCCTCTTTGATATATAAAAGGCAAACAGAGGTATCAAGAAGGCACTATTCAATTCAGTTCATAAAAAGGTCTGACTCTCCTACCACGGGCATGACACCATGCTAGACGTGGGTTATACAAAGACAGAAATGAAACAGTATCTGCCCTCAAGGAAGTCATATTCCATTGGAGAAGGATATAACTTACATATAAATTCATAAATTTTAATAGAGCAAGTATAAATATATAGTCAAATATACATGTGTTTATATTTATGTATATGCATATATACATCAATATACATTTTGTTGTTGTGGTTTAGTTGTTTCAGCCAAGTCTGACATTTCAAGATATCATCTCGGGTTATCTTAACAAAGATACCAGAGTAATTTGCTACTTCCTTCTCTAGCTCATTTCACAAATGAGGAACTGAGGCAAACTGGGTTCATTGACTTGTCCGGGGTCATAAAACTAGTAAATATCTGAGACTAGATTTGAACTCAGGAAATTGAGTCTTCCTGATTCCAGGTCCAGGACTCTATGTACTGTGCCCTCTAGCTGTTCACATATACATATACACATATGTATGTATTTACATATGTGTATATGCCTGAACATAGTTTTGTATCTATGTATGCATATATGTGCCTATGTGTGTACATAATTTGTGTGTGTATATGTGTGTCTGTGTGTGTACACACACGCAGACACACATTTTTTTTTTAAAGAGAAAGAAAGAATAACAATTCAGGATATGGGAGAAAGCCCTTCTATAGAAAGGGATATATAAGTTATGTTTTATCAATAATAATGAATTATATTCTATAGAATTTTAAGGTTTTTGATTTTTTTTTTTTTTTTACTTATATGATCTCATCTCATCTTCTCAAAAATTCTGTGTGGTTAGGTAGCTACAATTATGATCCCCATTAACTACAGATGAGGAAACAGGTTAAAAAAGCATAAAATAAATTATCCAAGATCACACAGCTAGTGTCTGAGGCAGGATTCAATGTCAAATCTGCCTCTCAGTTTGGCAATCTTATCTACTATGCTAGTTAGCTCCTTTCAAAAAATGAGAGATTTTTAGAAAAAAAAGGGCAAGGAGGGAGTGCATTCTAGGTAGGTACTTGGGAACCACTTGTTCATAGGTAGGGCAGCAGGAGGTAGAATATCATAAATAGGGAATGGCTAGTAGTGCTGTTTGACTGACAGAGACAGAGTGAGTCAGGCAGAGAAATAGGAAATAATATGGAAAAGGGAGAAGGGAAACACATTATGGAAGCCTTTAAAAACTAGGCTGAGTTAATAGCTTATCCCAGAAGCAATGAGGTAGCATGCAAGATTTTTGAATAGAGGTTAGGGATGATTTGTCAGCAGCAGAAACAGAGGCAGATTCTAGATCCCCTGACAAATAACCTAGACCGTTCTTATCTACATTGCCTCACAAACGCTGCACTACAACTTTCTCTCAAATTCAGGGTAGGAGATGATGTCTTCTATGAGCTAGTAATTCAAGAAGTCATAAAGGTCTAAAGCAGCAAACTGCAGTGGTGGTGCAGAATACAATGTCTAACTTAACCTTTTGTCAGTAGGTTTTTTCCAGAGACAGAGCAAGCAGCTCTTTATAAAACTGAACAACAGAGCACACAAAAGAACAAATATAATTCACTCGCTACAAAATGGAGATATAATCTGCCGGTATTTCCATGTCTGTATTTCCCCTTTTAGTTAGAAACTCAGCCTTAAGACCTTATTACATAGAAATATAAAAGTGGATTTAGAGTAGATGAGGTGCATGCATTTGACTGTCAAATTTATGCCCATGTGGTAAGCACCATCATTTGACTGATGGGATTCATGCTAATGTAATTCTTCTGGGGAAAGCATCAGAACTTCAACCATACCAACATAACAAAGGGATATAGAATGATATGATTTAAGAGCTGGCAAAAATCATAAAGAATATCTACTTTAGCACCTTCATTTTACACATGAGGAAACTGAGGTTTGAAGGTGTTACATAACATGCCCCAGCCCACACAGTGGCCAAGACTGGAAACCAGGTATCCCTTATTTTTTATAGTAATGTGGTATGACCCTGGATAGATGGAAAGGAGACTGGGATCTCATAGATAGATATATTCTTTGTTGTACTCACAATTCTGTAATATAGTGAGTAGATACTATTTTTCACGAAAATAGTTTAGGAAAAGATTGCATTTGTATTTTCACATAATATAACTGGAGTGAGGTTACTTTTTCAGAACATAGAATTATTCAAAATATTTCTACAGGGAAGCTAAAAGTCTCAGTGGAATTTGGATCTAAAATTCATACTGCCCGGTAACCTTTGTTCTTTTCGTAATCAAGGAAAAGAGAAGATTTTTCTTCTCTGGAAATCAACTTATTTTTGAAATTAAGTTCTTTCTGACTTTCGTTTGTTTTTGTTTCCCCATATTCCCCTACGTGTCAGTGATTTCAACTTAAAATTGCATGTGGAGATAAAAATGTCCATTTGGCTTAAATCATTTTTTAACAGATTTACCTTAAGTTTGTATTTATGGTGGGGTGAGAAAGAGACAAGAAGAATCATTTTTTGTTATTTCTAATAATAGTGAACCTAGTAGGAAGGAATATCTCAATATGAAAACAGAATTTAAGAATCAACAAATTGTTCCAAGTACCCTCTTATTTTTGAGTTTCCTCTATAGAAAGCTACCCAGGGACATCTATCAAACTGAGGTTACAGATAAGTGAGCCTTTGGAATTGATTGCATCTCCCAATGGAGGGTCTGTATAGTCCCATCAGTATTCTTTGAGAGTTTTAAGTACATATCATGAACCATTCATATTTCTTTTAGAATCAAAGATTAAGTATTACTATTGAGGGATGATTTGATTTGCTCGGTATAATTTGAATCCAATTTTACATGGACTGCAAAAGGGAAAAAGGGGAGGTAGAGCCAAGATGGCATAGTAAAGTCAGGGGCTTGCCTAAACTCTCCCCCCAAACCCTCCAAATACATTTTTAAAAAGACACATTTTAACACAGCAGAACCCACAAAAAGATGGAATGAAACAAATTTCCAGTCCAAGACAAGTTGGAAGGTCTGTTGCACAACAGTCCTCTCTGTCACACAAGAGAGGAGCACAGTCCACTGTAGAATGCGCCAGCACAGACCAGGTCCCAGCAAACCTCAGCAGGCCTCAGGGTGACTGAATCCCTCACAGCACTGGTAGCTTCCAGACTTCTCATCCCACAGACACCAAAGGCAACTCAGAAGGTCAGTATTCTTGCTGTCCATCGCACCTGGGTGATAGTAGAGGGCAGTCCAGTGCCATCTGTACTAGCACATCCCTGGCCTAGCAAACCAGGAATAGGTCTTGAGAGTGACTGAATCAGCAATAGCAATTGCAGCAGCGGGGCTCCTTCTGGAGCTCCAAGCCCACAGATTGTAAGGGGATTGAGCAACTGGTCAGAAAGAGATCACAGGAGTCTCTTTGCCAGCACTAAGTCAGAACTCTTTTGTTTTGCCAATACTTGTATCTAAGTTATAGTTCTTGGTGGCAGTCTCAGAGTAAGGGGGAGCACTAGCATAGGAGAGCTTTCAGCCACAGTGGAGGGAGGGGATCCTCCTCACAGTTCCAGGGCAAGGAGTGCTTGTGACCATTCATAGACCAGAGCACAGGCCAGGAGGGTAGTAAACACCTCTTTGTTTATCATACCACTTGGAAAAACTGAAAATTTACTGGCTGCTAGGAGTATTTCTGGAAACAACTACACAAAACCCTTGAAGCTTGAGGCAGTGTGCCCTCCACTCTGGAAGCAGAGGCCTGCTTTAACAAACAGTTAAAAGTCAAGTAATAGGCTGGCAAAGTGAGCAACCAGTGAGAAAACTCTGACTATAGAAAGTTAGTATGATGACAAGGAAGATCCAAACACACACTCAGAAGACAACAAAGTCAAAGCTTCTTCATCCAAAGCCTCCAAGAAAATATACAAATTGGTCTCAGACCATGGAGGAGATAAAAAAAGACTTTGAAAATTAAGTAAGAAAAGTAGAGGAAAAATTGAGAAGAGAAATGATGATGCAAGAAAATCATGAAAACCAAGACAACATCTTGCTAAAGGAGACCTCAAAAACATACTGAAGAAAATAACACCTTAAAAATAGACTAGGAAAAAAAGAAAAATAAATAGACTAGGTCAAACGGTAAAAAAGATTCAAAAAGCCAATGAGGATAAAAATGCCTTAAAAAAGAAAATTGGCCAAATATAAAGGAGGTCCAAAAGCTCACTGAAGAAAAAAAAATTCCTTAAAAATTAGAATGGAAAAAGTGGAAGCTAATAACATTAAGAACAACTAAGAAACAATAAAACAAAACCAATAGCATGAAATAAGTGGAAAGAAATGTGAAATATTTCATTGCAAAAATAAATGACCCGCACAATAGACACAGGAGAAATAATTTTAAAATTATTGGACTACCTGAAAGCCTAGACAACATCTTTCAAGTCATTATCAGGGAAATTTGCCCTGATAAGATAATCTAGAACCAAAGGATAAAAGAGAAATTGAGGAGACAGAGGCAACATAGTAGAGCAAAAGCACAAACTTGGCTTGGTCTCTGGATCCAACCACTACTGATACCTGTAAAAAAAAAAAAATTATAACTCTAAACAAATTTTAAAGCCACAGAACCCACAGAGAGACAGAATGAAACAAATGTCCTGCTGAAGGCATCCTGGCAGGCAAACAGTAAAGGTCTATCACAGCATGCTGGGAGCTGAACCCAGTTCCCTGTGAGCTGCAGTTCTAGCACCAGGGTGGCCCAGACACCCAGAGCAGACTTAAGGAGAGTGAAACACCAGCAGCTTTAGAGGTTTCCAGACTTCTCAACCTATAAACAGCAAAAAGAAAACAAAAGGTCAGTGGAGAACTCTGTTGGAAGAGTGAAAGAAAACAGTGGTTCAGACCCTGCCCCTGAGGCAAGAAGTAGTGGAGGCATGGTGCCTGCAGCAGCTTCACTGTGGCTGCTTCCAGAGTTCCTGGTCAGCAGATCATAGGGAAGCAAGGGACCATTCAGAGGTTAATTGCTTTGGCTTTGACCTGCTTGGATCTGGATTGTGGTCTTGGATAGTAGTCCTGGTATGTGTGGCCAGTGTGCCAGAGCTGGTGGTGCCTAAAGAGAGGGCACCATCCTAATAGCTCTGGCAGCTGCAAAATCCCCAGCAATTTGGGACGTAACTCTCTGCAATATGGAAGCAGAGTTCTACCATGTCAAAGAGCTCAAAAGTCAAGTAACTAGTAAGATGAGCAAGCAGAGGAAGCACAATTAGACCAAACAATCCTTTTTGGGGAAAAAAAGGATCAAAGCATGGAACTGGAGGAGGACAACAGAGTCAAAACTCCTGCATAAAAAGTTCCAAGAAAAATATGAATTGGTTACAGTCCATGGAGGAGCTCAAGAGGGATTTTGAAAATCAAGCAAGAGAAGAGGAGGAAAAACTGGGAAGACAAATGAGAATGATGCAGGAAAATCATGAAAAGAGAGTCAACAGCTTGTCAAAGGAGATCCAAAAAAGTACTGAAGAAAATAACACCTTAAAAAGTAGACTAACTCAAATGGCAAAAGAGGCCCAAAGAGCCAATAAGGAGAAGAATGCTATAAAAAGCTAATTTTGCCAGAAGAAAAGGGCATTTTAAAAACTCACTGAAGAGAATAATTCCTTCAAAACTAGATTGGAGCAATTAGAAGCTAATGATTTTGTGAAAAATCAAGATAGTATAAAACAGATACAAACAAATGAAAAAAAAAAATAGAAGGCAATGTGAAATATCTCATTGGAAAAACCACTGACCTGAAAAATAGTTCCAGGAGAGATAATTTTTTAAATTATTGGACTATCTGAATACCATGATCAAAAAAAAGAGCCTAGGCACCATCTTTCAAGAAACTATCAAGCAAAATTGCCCTGATATTCTATAAGTAGAAGGGAAAATAGAAATTGAAAGAATTCACCAAGCTAAATTCATTTGGAAGAACAAAAGATCCAGAATATCAAGGCAATTAACGATAAGAAATGATAAGAAACGTGGCCTAGCCATACCATATTTTAATCTGTATTAAAAGCAGCAGTCATCAAAACTACTTATCACTGGCTGAGGAATATAGTAGTGGATCAATAGAATAGATTGGGTATACGAGACACAGCAGCCAATCACTATGGGAATCCACTGTTTGATAAACCCAAAGACCCCAGTTTTTGGGATAAGAATGCACTATTTGACAAAAAAGAAAAAAAGAAAAAAACAAAACAAAACAAAACAAAAAAAACTGATGGGAAAACTGGAACATAGTATGGCAAAAATTGGGCATAGACCAATACCTAACACCATACACCAAAATAAAGTCAAAATCGGTGCATGATCTAGGAATAAAGGCTGATACTACAAGCAATCTGGGAGAGCAAGGGATAGTTTACCTGTCCTATATATAGAGAGGGAAGACTTCATTACAAAACAAGAGTTAGAGAGCATTATAAAACCCAAAATGGATAATTTTGATTATAATAAATTGAAAAGCTTATGTACAAATAAAGCCAATATTACCAAAATTAAAAGGGAAGTGGACAATTGGGAAAGAATTTTTACAACCAGTATCTCTGATAAAGGCCTCATTTCTAAAACACACAAAAAACTGAGTCAAATCTGTAAGAATACAAGCCACTCCCCAACTGATAAATGGTCGAAGGAGATGAACAGGCAGTTTTCAGAAGATGAAATTAAAAATATCTCTAAGCATATGAAAAAATGTTCCAAATCACTAGTGATTAGAGAAATGCAAATCAAAACACCTCTGAGGTACCACATTTCACCATCCAGAATGGCTAAGATGACAAAAGAGGAAAATGATAAATACTGGAGAGGATGTGGAAAAATTGGATCACTAATGCATTTTTGGTGGAGCTGTGAATTGATCCAGCAATTCTGGAGAGGAATATGGGACTATGCCCAAAGGGCTATAAATAAGTGCATACCCTTTGACCCAGAAATACCACTTCTAGGGTTATATCCCAAAGAGATCAGAGAAGTGGGAAGAGAACCCATATGTACAAAAATATTTATAGCAGCTCTTTTTGTGGTGGCAAAGAACTGGAAAACAAGGGGATGCCCATCAATTGGGGAATGGTTGAACAAGTTGTGGTATATGAATGTAATGGAATACTACCGTGCTATAAGAAATGAGGAGCAGATGGACTTCATAGTAACCTGGAGAGACTTCTATAAACTGATACTGAGCAAGAAGGGCAGAAGCAAGAGAAATTTATACACAAAGACACAACATGTGTGTGATGACTAACTTCAATAGACTGGGTTACTCAGCAATGTAAGGTTATAAGACAACTCCAAAAGACTTGTGATCAAAAGAGATATCCACATCCAGAGAAAGAGATGGGGAGCCTGAATGCAGATTGAAACTAACTACTTTCTGTCTTTCCATTTCTTGTTTTGTTGTTTCTTCTTTGCCACTGATCATTCCATCAGTTATAATCCTCCTTTGCAACCTGACTAATGATTAATGTGAAGATATTTGTAGATCCTATATTCGAATGCATGCCGCCATGATGGGGGGGGGAGAAAATGTGAAACTCAAGGGACTGTGGAACTGAATGTTGTAAACTAAAAGTAAATAAACAAACCAATTTAATTTTTTTTAAAAAAGAAAGAATTCACCAATAACCTCTTAAAAAAGATCCCCAAAAGAAAACTCTTAGGAATATTATAGCCAAATTCCAGAGTTCACGAGTCAAGGAGAAAATACTGCAAGCAGTCAGGAAGAAACAATTTGAGTATTGTGGAAACACAATCAGAAAAACACAAGACCTAGCAGCTTTTACATTAAGGGATTGAAGGGCTTAGAATACGATATTCTGGGAGGTCAAAGGAGTAAGGAGGAAGACCAAGAATCAACTACCCAGCAAAACTGAGTATAATGCTTTAACGGAAAATATGGGTATTCAATGAAATAGAGGATTTTCAAGCATTCTTTTTTTTTTTCACTTCCTACTCATTTATTCTTTCATTTATTGATTTCTTTGTTTACTTTTATTTTACAAGATTCAGTTCCATAATCCCATGAGTGTGAAATTTTCTCCCCTCCTTTCCCAAAGCCTCCATGGCGGCATGCAATCAGGTATAGGATCTGCAAATACTTTCACACTGGACATCAGTCTGGTTGTATAGAACAGTTGTAAGTGATGGAATGAACAATGGGAAAGAGTTAAAAAAAAACAAACATGGACAAGAAAGAGGGCATGTAGTTTGCTTCAGTCTTCAATTAAACTCTGTTCTTTCTAGATCTTTCCCTTAATGTGAACATCTCCTTCCATCCTGAATCTTTTAGAGTTGTCTTATAGCCTTGTGTTGCTAAGAAGAGTACAGTTTATCAAAGTTGATTGTCACACACACGTTGTATCTGTCAATATGTACAAATTTCTCTTGGTTCTGTTCTTCTCACTTAGCATCTGTTTGTATAAGCCTCTCCATGTAAATATGAAGTCCATCTGCTCCTCATTTCTTATAGCACAATAGTATTCCATTACATTCATATGCCACAACTTGTTTAGCCATTCCTCAATTGATAGTCATCCCCTTAATTTCCAATTTTTGGCCACCACAAAGAGAGCTGCAATAAATATTTTTGTACATATGGGTCTTCCTCCCACTTCTATGATCTCTTTGGGATACAATCCTAGAAGTGCTATTGCTGGGTCAAAGGGTATGCATTTATTTATACCCCTTTGGGCATACTTCCAGATTGCTCTCCAGAATGGTTGAAACAGCTCAACTCCACCAACATTGCATTAGTGTTCCAATTTTTCCACATCCTCTCCAGCATTTCTCATTTCCTTTTTTTTGTTATCTTAGCCAATCTGAGATGTGGTACCTCAGAGTTGTTTTGACTTGCATTTCTTGAATCAATAGTGATTTACAACATTTTTTCATATGCTTATAGATATCTTTAATTTCTACCTCTGAAAATTGCTTGTTCATGTCTTTTGACCATTTATCAGTTGGAGAATGACTTGCATTCTTATGGATTTAACTCAATTCCCTTATATTTTAGAAGTGAGGCCTATATCAGAGACACTGGTTGTAAAAATCCTTTCCCAATTTCTCACTTCCCTCTTAATCTTTGTTACATTGGCTTTGTTTATACAGAAACTTTTCTATTTAATGTAATCAAGTTGACCATTTTGCATTTTATAATGCTCTCTAACTCTTGTTTGGTCATAAAGTCTTCCCTACTCCATAAATCTGACAGGTAAACTATTCCTTGTTTCCCCAGATTGCTTACAGTATCGGACTTTATATGTAGATTGTACACCCATTTAGATTTGATTTTAGTATATGGTGTTAGATAATGGTGTGTACACAGTTTCTGCCATACTATATTCAAGTTTTCGCAGCAGTTTTTGTCAAATTTGTCAAAGACCCCAAAACTGGGGTCTTTGGGTTTATCAAACAGTATATTACTATAGTCATTGACTACTGAATCTTTTGTACCCAATCTATTCCATTGATCCACTACTCTATTCCTCAGCCAGTACCAAGTAGTTTTGATGATTGCTACTTTATAATACAGATTGAAATCTGACATGGCTAGGCCACCTTCCTTAGCATTTCTTTTCACTAATTGCAATGATATTCTGGATCTTTGCTTCTTCCAAATGAATTTTGTTACTAGTTTTCTAGCTCTATAAAGTAATTTTTTGGTAGATTCATTGTTATGACACTAAATATGTAATTTAATTTAGGTAAAATTGTCATTTTCATTATATTAGTTCCACCCAGCCACAAGCAACTGATGTTTTTCCAATTAGTTGGATCTGATTTTATTTTTGTGAAAAGTGCTTTGTAGTTGTGTTCATATAGGTCCTGGGTTTGTTTTTGGCAGGTAGATTCCCAAATATTTTATAATGTCTACAGTGTTTTCAAGCATCCTTGATGAAAAAACCAGAGCTGAACAGAAAATTTGATTTTCAAATAGGAGAAGCAAGAGAAGCCTGAGACGGTAAAAAGGAAAAAAGAAATCACAAGGAACTTATTAAATTATAGCTATTTACATTCCTACATGGAAAAATGATAATTGCAACTCATGAGACTTTTCTCAATATGAGGATAGTTGAAGGGAATATATATGTGTGTATGTATAGGAGGGTGTATGTGTGTATAAATATATATTGTGTGTGCACATATGTGAGTTCATGTATGCATAGACAGAGGGCACAGGAACAGTTGAATAAGAAGGGATGATATCTAAAAAATAAAATTAAGAGGTGAGAGAGGAATATATTGGGAGAAGGAGAAAAGGAGAGATAGATTAGGGTAAATTATCTAATAAAAGAGGCAAGAGAACACTGTTACAATGGAGAGGAAGAGCAGGAAGGTGAAAGAGAATGGGTCAAACTTACTCTGACTGAATTTGGCATAAGAAGGGATTAACATAGACATTCAATTGGGTATCTTACTCTGTAGGAAATCAGGGAGGAAGGGTATAAGAGCAGGGATGATGGAAGGGAGAGAAGACTGGGGGAGAGGGTACTTAGAAGCAAACACTTTTGAAAAGGGACAGGGTCAAAGTAGAAAATAGAATAAGAGAGGGGCAGGATAGGATGGGGGGAAATATAGTTAGTCTTTCACAATAGACCTAGTATGGAAATGTTTTGTGTAACTACTCATGTACAACTTATATTGAATTGCTTGTCTTTCCAGTGGGGATGGGTGAGGAGGGAAGAAGGAAAAGGCTCTGGAGCTCAAAATTTCAAAAACAAATGTTAAAAAAATATATATATATATATTTTGTTTTGTTTTGTTTTGTTTTGCTCTATGTGTAACTAGGAAATAAGATATACAGGGACCAAGGTATAGAAATTCATCTTGTCCTACTAGAAAGTTGGCGGTGGGGGTAAGAGATTATAAGAGAGAACAGATTGGGGGAAAGTGTATTTAGTAGGCTTGAAATTTTGGGGTAGGGAGTAGGAGAAAGATGGGGAGAAAAATCTGTAACTCAAAATCTTGTGGAAATGAATGTTGAAAACTAAAAATAAATAAATAAATTGGAAAAAAAATTTAAAATAATGCTTAAAGTACAAAAAATATTATTCAAAAATGAGAGAAATTGAAAGAATCCACCAATCACCTCCTAAAAGAGATCCCAAAATGAAAAGTTCCAGGAATATTTTTGCCAAATTCCAAAGTCCTCAGGTCAAGGAAATAACATTGCAAGCAGCCAGAAGCAAGCAATTCAAGTATGGTTCAGCCACAGCCAGGATAACACAAGATCAACAGCTTCTACATTAAAAGATTGGAAGGCTTGGAATATGATATTCTGAAGTGTAAAAGAGCTAGGATTGCAATCCAGAATCACCTATCCATTAAAACTGAGCATCATCATTCAGGGTAAAAAATGGATATTCAATGAGATAGAAGACTTTTAAGCATTCCTGAGAAAAAAGACTTAATGGAAAATCTGACTTTCAAACACAAAATGCAAGTAAAACATAAGAATATAAACAGGAAAGAAAAATCATAAGAAAGTTCAGGTTAAACTGCTGACATTCCTACATGGGAAGATGATATTTGTAACTCACAAGAAGGAATATATATAGACAGAGGGTATAGGTGTGAGTTTAATTTGAAGGGATGTTATCAAAAATGATACAATTAATGGGTGAAAGAGGAATGTACTTGAGGAAGAGAAAGGGAGAAGTAGCATGAGGAAAATTATCTCATATAAAAGAGGCAAGAAAAAGCTTTTACTGTTGTGGGGAAGAAGGGAGAGTTGACTGGGACTGAGTGAACCTTACTCTCATCAAAATTGCCTCAAAAAGAGAATAATATACACATGCAATTAGGTATGGAAATCTGTCTTACCCTACAGGAAAAAAGAAGTGGAAGGGGAGAATAGAAGGGAATGAGGGTGATAGAATGGAGGGCAGAATGAGGGGTGATATTGAGATGGAGGGGTAGTCAGCAGCAAAACACTTTTGAAGAGGGTCAAGGTGAAAGGAGAAAGAGAATAGAAGTGGGGAAGAGGATAGGATGGAGGGAAATACAGTCATCAATAGTAACTATGAAAAAAATGAAGCAAGTTTCTCTGACAAAAGCCTCATTTCTCAAACATATAGAGAACTGAGTCAAACCTATAAAAATAAGAGCCATTCCCCAACTGGTAAATGATCAAGATATAATAGTTTTCAGGTGATACATCTATTGCCATGTGAAAAAAAATACTCTCACTATTGATTGGATAAATGCTCTAATAGGATAGAAAAGGTAAATGGCCAATAATGGAGTGGATGTAAGAAAAATGAGACACTAATGCATTGTTGGTGGAGTTGTGAACTAACTGATCC
This sequence comes from Pseudochirops corinnae, assembly GCA_028646515.1. Taxonomy (NCBI): domain Eukaryota; kingdom Metazoa; phylum Chordata; class Mammalia; order Diprotodontia; family Pseudocheiridae; genus Pseudochirops; species Pseudochirops corinnae. The sequence goes on along the minus strand of CM053589.1, from coordinate 52,275,853 downwards.
AACCATTCTGTAGAGCAATTTGGAACTACACCCATAAGGCTATGAAATCATGTATACCCTTAGATTTAGCAATACCATTACTAGGACTCTATCCCAAAAGAGATTTAAAAAAAAAGAAAACAAAAATGACAAAAATATTTATAGCAACTCATTACTGGGGACAAAAAAAATGTAGAAATTGAGAGGATGCCCACCAATAGGGAATGGCTGAATAAGTTATGACACACAATTATGATAGAATACTCTTCTTACTATGAGAAATGATGGGCAGAATGCTCTTAGAAAAACCTTGAAATATTTGCATGGAATGATACAAAGTTAAATGTATTGTGTATAAAGTAACAGCAATCTTGTAAGATGATCTGCTATGAGTGACTTTGCTCTTCTCAGCAATACAACAATCCAAGACAGCTCTGAAAGGCTTAAGGATAAAAAAAAAATACTGTCCATACCCAGAGAAAGATGGAAAGTATCTGAATGTATACTGAAGCATAATTTTTTTTCCACTCTATTTTTCTTGAAGAGTTTTTTTTTTTTGGTCTATATTTTCTTTCACAATCTATTATGGTTATGTTTTCAATGACTACACATTTATAACCTGTATTGAACAGCCTGCCTTCTCAATGAGGTGCGGTGGGGAGGGAGTAAGGGAGAGAATTCAGAACTCAAAGTTTTATAAACAAATGTGAAAATTGTTTTTACATGTAACTGGGTGAAAATTAATTAATTAAAAAAAAAAGGCAACTTTTGCTGCAAACTTAAAGAGTTGGAGATTGAATCAGAGCTCCATAAGTGGAAAGAGAATCTCACAGAATGGCTTAATAGTGAACACACACACACACACACACACGCACGCACGCACAAAAACACATATGCATGCGTGCGGGGGGGGAGGTGTGGTTAGGGGAGAATGAGTGTCGAGAAAAGAAGCTTCTGGATCTGTACAGCCTTCCATTGAGAGCTATTAACGGCAGCCTTGAAGAGAACAGGGATATGGACACTGCATTTTTTTTTTAATATTCTTTTACCCACTTGGCCACTTGAATAACTTGATAGATTAAAAAAAAAAAAAGGAAATACTGTCAGAACATGAGTAACAGTGGCAGAGAGATACAATACACACAGCAACACAAAGGCACCATTCTTCTTAAATCTACAGAGCTTTTGCATGGTTCTCTCTCATTTTGCACACTAAAACAGCTGTCAAGTTTTGTCCACTCTGCTATATCAATCTCTCTCACATTTATGTTCCCTTTTTCCATTGCTAATTCTCCAGTCATGGATCCACTGACTCCTGCTCTCCAGATTATCTTTAGCTGGAATACAGACTATATGATTCTGCAATCTTTTAAAATAACAACCCTGTTCATGTCCTTGTTTTGTTCAGAAAGGTTTTACTAGCTATCCATTACCTATATAACAAAGTTTAAATGAGGCAGGAAATTCAAGCTTTAAGCTTTACCCATCCTCATGTAACCTGGTTTCAAAGAATCTTTCCAACTTTATCTCCCACTGTTTTCCATTTCATATTTTAGTTCTAGCAAAATTGGAAAATTTTGCCCTGAGTCTGAAATATTATTCACATATTTTCCTTCACATAAAGTACCTTTTTCCCCATTTGCATCACTTTTGTATAGGTGTGTTGGTTAAAGGACTACCTGTTGTGCTTTCATAGTTTACCTCCAGTACTACCATCACCTCCACACCTACCTCTCCCACCACCACCACCACCATCACCACCACCATCATCATCATATTTAGCATAATCTTGGGACTTAATAAGCGTATTATATTTGTTATCTCATTTGGCCCTCATAGTAATTCTGTGAAATAGGAGCTCTTAATATCTCAGAAAAAGAAACTGAAACTAATGGAGGTCATATTACTTGACTAGGGTCTCACAGCTAGTAAGTGTCTGAGGCAAGATGTGAATTTGTAGAGAGAGGATTCTGGGAAGATGACAGTGTAGGTCATTCTTCCTGAGACAATTTGAGAAGATTGGAAGAAAAATCCCTGAACAGGTTCCAACAAGCAGCGAGTCCTAGGGTTAGTTTGTTTGAGAAGTTGCATCAGTCCCAGCTACAGGGACTTTTATCTCCAGATAGTGAGGAGAGTTGGACATTTGAGCCTGGGAAGATTGAGGGAATCTCTGCTCATAAGGAACTTCACACCCAACTGTGCTGGAAAGGGATGGGGGGAGGGAGAGGAGAATATTCCCAGTGAGTGTTGAAACAGGAGCATGTTTGGCTTTAGTTCCACACTAGAGGGGAGAATGAATATCTTAAGCAAGAACCACCTTTTCCCATACTCTGGGGCTAGAGGTGATGACAAAAATGAAGTTATTACCACAAAAAGTGTACAGGTAAAGGAGAAAAAATCAAACCATAGAAACCTATTATGGGAAGAGAGATGACCAGGGTTCATCTTCAGAGGACGATGTTGAAGTAAAGAAATCCCCAAAGAACAATGTCAAATGGTCACCTGTCCAAAAAGAATTCAAAGAAAATCTTTTAAAAGACTTTAAAATCAAATGACAGAAATGGAGAAAAAAAAACTTAAAAAAAAAAAAAAGAAGAATCCAAGAAATCAAGAATATTATGAAAGGAAAGTCAACCAGTTAGAAAAAGAGATTCAGAATCCTAAGGAACAAAATAACACCTTGAAAATTATAAGTGGGCAAAGTGAATTCAGCAAAATTTTAAGAGATCAAGAAATAATTAAGCAAAATATGAATAATAAAAAAGCAGAAGAGAAAGTGAAATATCTTATAAGAAAAACAACAGATTTGGAGAATATATAAAGAAGAGAAAACATAAAACTAATCAAACTAACTGAAAGTTATGATAAAAAAGAATATTAATACAATAATAAAAGAAATGAAGAAAATATCCTGAAGCATTAGGACAAGGGGGAAAGAAGAAATAGAAAAGATCCATCACTTAAAAGGCATCCTATGAGGAAAACTCAAAGGAATATCATATTCAAATTTCAAACCCCCAGATCAAGGATAAAATATTAAAATCATTAAGATTAAATCAATTTAAATATGATGGTGCCACAGCTAAAGTCACACAAGACCTAGTAGTAGTGACATTAAAGGGCCACAGAACTTTGGAACACAATATATCAAAGAACAAAAGAACTGGGGCTCTAGTCGAAAATATTATACCCTCAGGTGGAGCTAAGATGGCGCAGAGTAAGCAGTGACTTGAACAAGCTCCCCAAGAATTTCGTCCTTGGGAACTAAAAAGTAAATTTGAGCGGATTTAAGAGTGACAGAACCCATTGTGAGACAGAGAGTGACAGATTCCCAGCCCAGAGAAGTGCCTAATCAGGTCGTGGCAGGGAGAACGGAACACACAGGGGTGGCACCAGCACGGACCTGAGAGCAGAGCGTGGCAGACTGGGAAGCCCCACCCAGCACACTCACCCAGCTGGAGGCTTCTGCAGCCCTCTCACTGCCGAGGTGAGGACCAATGGAACTGTGTAGGAGGGAACGCAGGGCGCGTAGCAGGGTCAGTGGTTTTTCCTGGGGCTAGCAACCCAC
>CM053589.1:52253941-52271806 GCA_028646515.1 Pseudochirops corinnae | reverse complement strand
TAGGCAAAAGTGGGTAGAAAAGCGTTTTTAGATTTATGGGAATGGGGGGATAAGGGAGGGATCCTTGGGGGAAGGTATAGGCCAACAATAAGAGAGCAAGGTAGTGGGTTGAAGTAAAGTAGAGGAGGCAGGAGGGATAGGAAACAAGATATGCATAAACATAAAAACAAAGATCAGGAGTAGAATAGGTTTGGGAAAGTATATGTCTATATATGTATGTATATATGTATATGTAGATATAGTTATAGAGAAACATATCTAAACTTTATTGTAGTCTTCTGGGAAGGATAAGGGGAAAAAGAACAAAATTAAAAAGTGCACAGTAAAGAACAAAAGAAAACTCACAAGGAAAGCAAAGCAAAGATGGACTATTCTCAACACAACATGTATTATTTATCATACAGCCTTTCTTGAAATGAAAATCTACTCTTACATGTTTTGAATCCTCTCTTATGTTCTGTTATGCACATGACATGCTTTATTTTTTCTTCCTTCCTTTGTATTTAAGTTCCAATGTCTAAGTTTATGATATGTTTTTGTTTCTTTTCTCTATTTTGTATTTGTGTTTTGACCTTTAAGTCTAACATAAAATTTAAAAAAAAAGACTTGAGTTTGTATCTTTTTAACTCAGAGTCAAATGCTCTCTCTATACATCATGACACCCAGCTTTCTTCACAGCCAGAAGGGAACTATCTTAACTACTTTGTACTAACATATTACTTCGGGCTTCCTTATCGAACTCATTCTAAACTTCCTGGGATCATTGTAAGTTCCTTGACAGCAAGACTGAATCATTTTTTTTTTCAGAGTCAAACACTCACTTGCCTCCTTTTCATAGCTCTTCCGTTCCAGGAAGTTCTCCTATTTGTGTGTATGAAAAAAGTACTTAACAAGTACTTGTTGAATGAAAATAGATGCAGATTTCAGTGATGTCACAGGAAATTACTAGATAAAAGTGGTAATGCTATGATATCTACTGGGATTGAAAACTGCTATGGCAACCTGTACTCTGTGAACATTTTGGGGTAAAAAAAAAAAAACTTAATGACACCACAGGGATAGGAGAGGAGGTAGTTAGGTGGCAGGTGAGAAATTAATGCAAATTATTCTAATTTAAACTACTGAGTGACATTAGCTAATGGAAGTTTCTTGGCAAGGGGTGCTAGTAGGTCAAAAAGCTGAATATCATGTCAGATCATAAAGGATAAAGTCAAAATAATGGATAAGAGCTCACTTACCTCTTTAAAACGTGCATCAAAACAGGAGACTGCTCTCTTCAGGGAGAAGGTGATAATTGTTTCTAATGGTCCATAAATGAAGTGACATCTTTATATAAAACTGTGAACATGATCTTCTGAGTCAACTCTTTTACCATTGCCTTCCAACTTGTTCCTTTGAGGCCCATGTATTTCTTGAGAATTAGTCTGCGAGGCAGAAACCTTGGTTTGTGCTATTGGGAAGGTAAGACATAAAACTGAGTTGAAGAAGGGATGATCAAAAAAGATCATTCTCTTGGTACTAGAAAGAAAGTCTAAATATTATATATTGTCATGTATTCTTTAGTATGCCCAATGACATATTTCTTTACTCTGCTCTGTGCATAGATTTGGTAGTGAAAAAGATTCGGCAACCCAGTAGTGTAACTTCTATGGACCAGGTAAGAAAGGGAGTACCCAGGAAAACAAAACAAAAGATCAGATAGTAGCATAGAGAAAGAGAAGAAACTCACTTTCATTATTTAGTGGCATAGTATTTCTCACTCATTATGTCTGAATGTTCCTTTTCTTCTGTTTGCTTTCCCTAGCCTGAAGTCCTCATAGTAGCTTTTCCATATTCTTAATCTTGGTGTGTCTTTTGTCAAGTTTAAGAATGTCTTTCAGGGGAGATTGGAAGACAAAATTGGCCTAAAATAGCTTAAAATAATACTCGTGTGTGCTCATGGGAAATTAAGTATGGTAAATTAACAGTAACAGATATTTATATACTGATTGAAACTTTGTAAAGCACTTTATAAATGTTTCCTAAGTACTGTTAACAAAAACCCTGGGAGATAGATATTACATCATTCCCATTTTGCAAGTAAAGAAACTGAAGCAGGCAAAGCTCAAATGACTTGTTCAAAGTCACATAGTTAACAAGCGTCTGAGGTTGAATTTAAACTCAAGGTTTAGTGCTCTATTCATGAAGCACAATATATGCATATACTTACATGTATCTCTCTGTACACACACACACACACACACACAGAAACACACACAGACACACACATACACACACACACACACACACACACACACACCTGGGAAATAACTTTGCTTAAAAAGGCCAAGGTCTCCCACTGAATTCGGGATCTCCAGTTGTCCTGATCTACATCTTGCCCCTGCACCCAGATGATTCCAGAGGAGAGAGTGAGGCTGGTGGCTTTACGTAGTCTTTCTTCACCTTAATCTAATTCACTGTCATGTCATGGCATCACCTTCTTGACATCATGGTAGTCTTCAAGAATAAGGACAAGCAACAACAATATATATATAGGTATTGTGCATGTATACACATATTTGCATATATATGTGTATGTGTGTGTGTGTGTATATATATATATACTTGTATATATATGTGACAAATCTTTTCACCTTACAATACCTTAGGTAACTCTCAAAGATTATCAGTTGCAGAGCAGGTGCTGATTCACAGTGGTAGAGAATGTAACACCAGAAGTGTGTGTTTATTTGTGTGTCTTCATCGTTCACTAAAATTTATCTTCCTTTTTTTGTCGTTATTGCTTTTTTTGAAGATAATCAGGGTTAAGTGACCTGCTCAGGGTCACACAGCTAGTAAGTTTCTGACCCCTAATTTGAACTCAGATCCTCCTAACTTCAGGGCCAGTGCTCTATGCACTGTACCACCCAACTGCCCCCTTCAGTTTATCTTCCTAAAGTACATATAGTACTGTTACCCATTGTTCTTCCCCACACCTGTTCCCCTCAATTCAATAGACTCCATTAGCTCCCTATCACCTCCAGGATCAACGATCCTCCATTTGGCATTCAAAGCCCTTCTCAACCTTGCCCCTTCCTATCTTTCCAGTCATCTTATTACTTATTTTCCACCTCACTCACTTTACTCAGTGATACAATGACACGGGTCTCCTTCCTTTTCTTTGCTTAACACACTCTATCTCCCTTCTTGTTGGCATTTTCACTGGTTATTTCCTATGCTTGGAATATCCTCTTTCCTCATGTATACCTCCTGACATCCTTGGCTTTCGTCAATTCAAAACTAAAATCCTATCCACTATGAGAAATTTTTTCTTGATTCACCTCAATTCTAGTTCTTTCCCTCTATTAACTATTTCTAACATATCCTGTATATAATATCCTTGTACAGAGTGGTTTTCAAGTTGTCTCTTCAATTATCTTTACAAACATATCAAATGAGATAATATTTGTTAGGCACTTCGCAGAGTTCTTGGCATATAACAGGAGATTGTTCCTACTCTTCACCATCTCCCCCTGAGTTAGAATGTGACTTCCTTGAGAGTAAGAGACTATCATTTGCCTTCCTTTCTGTTCTCAGTGTTTAGCACAATGCCAGATTCACAGTAAGCATTTAAATGCTTATTGACTGACTGATTATACATATGCTTGCATAAATGTATATATTTGCCAATATATTCATACTGTGGCACAAACAATAAGGGTTATGAGGAAAATATTTACTTGGGGATATTGAATAGATTAATTTTTCCATAACAGAGAGTTCATGTTCCAGAAAAGTAGGAAGTAATTTTGGAAAAACACATGATACTCATATTATTACTACTTCCTATATTCAAATAGTCAACACTACCCTTCTGATAATTTCCATCATCACCTCCATCATTATGGTCATTGTCATCATCATCACCATCATCATAATCATATTCATCATCATCATCACCATTATCATCATCTTCATCATCATCATCATCATCATCATCATCATCATCACCATTATCGTCATCATCACTGGCTCCTTCTGCTTCCTTTTATATCCTCATCTTTTGGATGTGGACATTCCCACTTTCTTTTCCTTTTCCTCTTACTTTTTTCTGAGCATCTCGTTCATCTACCAAATTTCCTATGACCTTGCTGACCTGATGGTAAGCTAGAATACAAGAAGCTAAGTTCTTCAGAAGAAATTTATTATCCTAACTTGAAATCTAGTTCAAAGCCCATCTGCATTAACTCAAAACTGACCCATGGTCCTAACAGAAAGAGAAAGCACCTTTATTATCATCACTCTCAAGATGTGGTTACCTCATTTTCTACATTGGATACTATACCTTTGGCACTCTTAGTTCCTGAGTCCCTGCTTTCAGAATCATAATAAAACAAAGGAGTGAAGAGTTAAGCCAAGATTTGTAGGTGTGCTTTGGGGAGGTCTGCTCTCCTCTGTCCAAATGTTCATCTTGTCCCCATTGTTTACTGACTATGTCTATTGTTTGTCTTTAACATTTCCACTCTGTTTTGCCAATGTTAGTTGTCAGTTGCCACCTTGTTCAAGTCCTGAAGATTCCAAGTGTTTGTCAGAATCTTCTTCGCCACTCCCCATCCCAATGGCACCTAATTAGTGGAATCACTGTCCTATGTCTATTGACATTGACACGCTTCTTGTAACTGTGACCTTAGTGATCTTCAAATGTTATTTAACTTGTTTTGAACTAACTCATATTCTCACTTTGGAGCAAAGATGAGAAACTAAGGACTGTATTTGCATCTGCTTCTGTTCTCCTTTAGTACTCCCTGTTAGTACATTCAACAATGAATATATGATGCTACCCTGGATTGTCATTCATCTGCATAGGATGGTTCAATGGAAAGAAAATTTCATTTCATAGTCAGAAGACTTGAATATAAATTCTGCTTCTCATCCCAACCACCTTTGTTACATTGGGAAATTTGCTTCATCTTATAACTAGATGTAATTTGACCTTAATTTTTTCATTGGTAAATCAAAGAGCTTGAATTTCATGGCTGTTGATATCCCTTTTAACTTGAAGGCTATGATCTTATGAACCTGTCATTTCCCCAAACAGATTATCAACTCCTGACTTAGTTCCTTTTTATTCTAAGTGTCTAACACAGTGCTTTCTTCACAAAACATATTCAGTTATTCAATATTTTTTTTCTGTTGATTAATTGCTAACAATGATGATATTCCTCACCCACTCCCTAATTTCAGTCTAAACCCAGATTTCAAAATGCAGATAAGTATGTGACAGTGTAGGGAGACATCTGTGGGAGAAGGTCTCTGAATACCTTTCTATCTTTGTGTATGATGTATGTTCTCTGTTATCTATATAGGGACTGCAGTCATGCTAATGATCCCTCCCAACATCCCATATTGAAGTGAGTGTCATTATTGTCCCTTCTCCTACCTCTAATCCTGATCACAATAACTTTTGCTTGAATGAGTATGACTGGCAATATAATTTCATTAATTATTGTTCTTAAGTCCTTGAATTGAAGAAGTTAATGGACCTGCAAAAACTGAGTAACTTTATACTAAGAAATATTGCATGAGACATAGTTTAAGAGCATATTCCAACAAAGTATCCCTATCACTGTAGGCCTAAGCATAAAGATTTGTCTGTAAGATATTTATCAGAAAAATCCCCTTTTCTTCAATAATTTGTCCAGAAGAGGCTAAAAGTAATAGTTTCACATGATAACAAGAATACTGTGCTCAATTAGAAGAACTGAGTTCTAGTTATAATTCTGCCATTAACTTACTATGTGAACTGAAGCAAGTCATTCAACTTACCTTGACCTCTTTTTCCTTGTCAAAATGAGGTTTTGATAGTGATAATCTCTGAAACTTTTTTCTTTCCTCTCTAAAGCTATGATCCTTACAGCTCTCATGGTATCCTCCACTTTTTTCTCCACATAATCTATGATCTAGTTTTGGGGACTTCCTTGCCCTTTCCTCCATACAATACTCCATTTCCTTTCTCTATGCTTATGCACTAGCTCACCTGATTGCCCGGAAAGCTCTCCTTTACCATCCCTACCTCTTGGAATTCCTAGTTTTGTTCTAGACTCAGCTTAAATCCTACAGTAATGCTAAAGGGAATTTGAAAATTTTCCCCTTCCCCTAATAGGATGAATGCAATCACATGGTGGGAAAAGCTTGCTAAAGGGTGGAGCAGAGCCCACAGGAAGTTGGGAGTCAGAGCAGCTACAGAGTGGGAAAGAAAGGATGTACCCAGGGAGACAGCTAGGCGTGTGAGTGTTGGTTTGTGGGAAAGCTAAAGGATTGTATGACTCTGTGTTGCACTGCAGTGTATTAACTTCTGTATTGCTACAATGAATTCACTTTCCTGGTGTTGAGATTTGGTTTTCTTGTGTCTGAATAAATGTTTTACTTCTGTCTTCTACATGGAGAGTCTTTTATATTTTGCAATTGAGAACCATACCAGCATATTTACAGTCACCATGGTGCTGTGAATATTGCACTGGCACTACATCTACCTTCTATAGGAGTCTTTTCATTGTCTCCACTGCTAAGTTCCCCTTTGAGGTAGTCTGTTAGATATTCTGTGCGTGTGTGTGTGTGTGTGTGTGTAATGTATGTTCTTATTTACACATTGTCACCCATTCAAATGTCATCTACTTGAGGACATAGACTATATTTGCATGGCACATGCTAAGCACTTAATTTTTTTTGAATGAGCATACATCGCTATCAAAACTGAAGGATGTAATTAGCAAACAATATCCTTTTGAATATGAAACATGGTGTGAATATTTAATGGGTATAAAAAGAGACTCTGAGAATTTGCCCTCAAACTGAGAAGCAATATGACACTGTGGATAAAGAATAGCTTTCAGAGTAAGAAAGACCTGAGTGCAAGTTCTGCTTATGACACATGCCAGGTATATGACATTAAACAAATCATTTAAACTTAAGTGTGCTACCATATCTTCAAAGAATTTAACTTGCAAAGCAATTGTGATGTGAATTATTAGAGAAAATTTCCTAATGAGAACATCACTATACCAATGAAACCATATCTTCTTTTTTTTTTTTTGTGGGAGTTGAGGTGGGGAGGCAGTTGGGGTTAAGTGAATTGTCCAACATCACACAGCTAGTAAGTGTCTTAGGTCAAACTGGAACTCAGGTCCTCTTGACCGTGCCACCTAGCTGCTCCTAAATCCTAAGTCCTGTGAATCTAAAAACAAGTTCAAACAAAAGTGGTAATGTTAATACTTCATTCATCCTACATCTTTGTTGTTCAGAATATGTCATGGACTACTGTAATTTATCAAGTTATTCTACATCTGTTATTAGCAATAATGCCTCACCAAATAATATTGCCATTAAGGAAACTTGAAGCATCACCCCATATTAAAGCATCATAATTTGACAAAAATAACTATGAAATTCTAGATTATAATGACACCTTTGACAGAACTGCATTTCTATATGAATCATCTCACCAGCACAAAGAAGTTCTATAAACAAAGATTACCTCTCTTGTTCTTCTGAGAGGAATTAATTCGCATTTGAAGGAAATTATGAGTTTGCCGTGACAGTCTATATACACATTTTTCCAGAAAAAAAAGTGTTTAAGCAATGCTTTCCTTAAATCAATTTTATTTCAAATAAAATTATTCAACTAGAATTATTTGGGGGAATATTAAGTGTCTTTCTGATAATCATAAAACAAAGAATTCTTTGAGACAGAAGAAATTTCAGATCATTGGAGGGTGTCAGATTGTTAGCCTGACTACATCACAAATCTTTCTTATTTAAATCACTAATGGACTGTTTAACTCTTGATTTTCTGGATGAGCAGTAGTTCTTTTCCCCCACTTTCTTTTTCACTTTCTAGACATGTATTTGGGCATTTATATTGTACATTCAATAAATACTTATTTTCAGAGCCATCTCTGACTCTTATCTTCCCACTTCCAAATAAATGCGAAGACCTTGAGAGTTTGCCTTCCTAACAACTCTTTCCTTCCTCCTCTCTACTTCTATTACCACCACCCAAATCAAGGCTTTCTATAATCTTTTGCTCAGACTATTCTAAGAGAAAACTACTAGCTTCCTTTTTTTTCTAGTATGACCTAATCCATCCTGTATATATTTGTAAAGTTATTCTGATAACATTATATCTGGTGATATCCCTTATCCTGTTCAAACAATGTTGATCATTCTAACATTCCTCTCTCTGGAATATCAAGGTCTTTTATGACTTAGATAATTTACTGATGTCTTAATTTCTTCTATTCTTCATGTTGTACTATACACTTCAGCTGAAACATTACTAATTGCTCCCTGATTTCAAATTGCTTTCTTTTTCTCTCATTTGTCAATGAAAACTATCCCTTTTACTTGGAATAGATGGCCTCCACATCATCAAATGGTGACTAAAAAAAAGGAGAAGCAAGGTTCAGCTAAGGCACCACTTTATTTATGAGACCTTCTCTGATTCATCCAACTATGGGAGAGCTTGTTCCTCCCAAATCTCATACTTCTGATTTTACTCTTTTATACCTTTCCAATATTAATTTGGATTGCATTTATATCTATACATGCTCCTATCCCTATGGAACTTAAAAAATTGGACTATTACTTTTATGCCAATAGTACAACATAGTGAATTGCAAAAGAATTGCTGCTTAAAGAGTTATAACTAAGGATTTTTCTATCAAGCAGCAGAAAAATATTCTTATAGTAAACTTCAGGAAATCTACATTCAAATTGACTTTTTAAGCCTGGGTATTGGCCATGATGCAGGCACCAGGGAATACACTGAAGAATGGACCTGGAATATGGTTATCTGAAAGAAGAAAGAAATCACTTTGGTAACTTCATCTTTGAACTAATTGATCTAGGTCAGAGGTATCAAACTCATAACCCTTGGTCAGCAAAACTCTGGAATGATTAGAACCAGGTTAAAATGTAATTGAGAAATGCTAAATGTAATTTAATAAAATAAATACAAATATAACACAACATAAATAATGCCATTTTGTGGCTTTCTAAGTTCATATACACCCCATCACAATGCCACAGGGATGCATTTCTATTTGAGTTTGACACTACTATTCTCGATGACAAGGTGCTAAGCTCTATTTTCTAAGTTACTGAAGCAATAGAAGTGTATGAAGAGCCCTCTAAATTTGGCACCCTAGGGCAACTTCTCTTACCCAGGTTTGACTCTGGATGTTTAACAAATGTTTGTTAAATTGAATGTAGTTAATGATTACTCTTGCCTCTCTCTCTCTCTCTCTCTTTCTTTCTTTCTTTCTTTTCCTTTCTTTATTTCTTTTCTTCCTTCCTTCCTTCCTTCATTCCTTTCTTCCTTCATTCTTTCCTTCCTTCCTTCCTTCATTCCTTTCTTCCTTCATTCTTTCCTTCCTTCCTTCCTTCATTCCTTCCTTCCTTCCTTCCTTCCTTCTTTCCTTCCTTCCTTCCTCCCTCACTCCCTTCCTTCCTTCCTTTTTGACAAAGCTTGTAGCTGTGGGAAAGAAATAAAAGGAGGTATGACACAGGACCCCTGTATTCTAGAAGCTTACTATCTAGTTAGGGAAACAGGGTATACATATATTAAAAAATAAAAGCAAAGAAAATTTTACACACCAATATATTAATGAGCTTTTATTAAGCATCTAATACATTCCAGATACATTGGTAGGTTCTGTAGATAAGAAGACAAAAATTAATTCATACCTGCCCTCAAGGAACTTACATTTTATTAGAGAAACGACATATGCACATATCAATATATACAACAAATGTATAAAACAGTTAAGTTCAGGAATGGGGTAATAGCAACCAAGATATCAGGAGAAAAATAAAGAAAGTAATGTGCTTAAGCTGAACTTTAAATAACAGTAGGAATTTTAAGGGGAAGAGATAAGGAGGCATACTAGGCATGAGGAACCATGTGTGCAAAAGTGAGAGGTGGAACTTAATACCTGAAAAAGTCAAGAGTGCTAGCATGACTGGATCTGAGAGTGAATGAAAGGAAATAATATGTAATAATCCTGGAAAGGTAGACTGGAGCCATATTGTGAAGGACTTGAAATCCCAAACTGAGGATTCAGTATTTGATTGTGGACATAATAAGGAATCACTGAAAAATCTTTAACAGATGAATGTTATATAAGACTTAAGAATTAGAGGAAGTAGAAGGAAAGGAAAAAGAAGGATTTAAGCATTTATATAATTGGTGTCTACTATGTGTTAGGCACATTGGATTATTACTTTTTTACAACTATTTGTACAAATACTTGTTACACTTTTTACAAATATTATCATGTTTCATCCTCTAAAACAACTCTGGGAGATAGATACTATTATTATTTCCATTTCACAGTTCAGGAAACTGATTTGCCTATGATCACGTTACTAGTAAGCGTCTGAAGATGGATTAAAACTCAAGTGTTCCTGATTATAGGCTCAGCACTTTATCCTCTGCACCATTAGATGTCTTAGGAATATCACTCCGGCAATTACATGAAGGCTAGATTAGACAGGAGAAAATTCTCAATTACAGAGAACAATTAGGAGGTCATTTAATTAATCCAAATGAGAGATTATGAGGGCCAGAACTATAGTATAAGCCACGTTAATAGAAGGATGGGAACAGATGTAAAAGGTGTTATGAAAGTAGAATAAACAATTTTGAACCACTCATTAGATAAATGAGATGACAGAGAATGAGAAGTTGAGAATTTCCCAGAAACAAATACTTTTAAGAGTAATGTAAGGAAAAAAAAAAACTTAGCAAAGAAGTCCTTGAAAAATATAATGGAACAAATGTTACTCAGTATGAGATCAGTAGATAGTAGTTGAAAAGACAAAGGAGTGAAATATTTAGAAGAACATATAAGATATTTACTATCAACAGTAAGGGAATTATTTTCAAAACAATCAGACTAAAAATCATGACTAAACAAACACCTGAATACCATATTTTAAGATGTTATAAAAGAATATTTCCCAGATCTATTAGAAAGAGAGGGAAAACATACATATAAACAATCCACCATTTCCTACCAGCAGGAAACTCTAAACACACCCATGAATCATGGCCAAAATAAGGAGCTTTGATGTAAAAGAACAAAGACTACAAGCAACCAAAAATCAATTTTAACTATGATGGAATCACAGTGATCTTCAAACAAGTGTTTTCAGAAACTTCATAAAGACTTGAAATATTGGAATATGATATTTTAAAAGACTTAAGCCTGAAAAAGTCTTAAGATCTCCAAAATTTACATGGATTGGGAGTGATGGTAGAGGGTTGAACATTTCATAGAATGAGGAACTTCCAAACATTCTTTATGCAAAGAACAAAATTGGATGAAATTTCTGAAATGTTGCCATTAAGTACAAAAGAAACTTAAAAAGGTAAATACATCTGAATAAAGAAAAGGGGCATAAAGGACGAGGAAGTACTTATATTCCAGTTAGAAGGAGAAGGCAACTTTTTTCTTCAAAGTCCCTTATCCTCAAGGGTCACTTACAAAAACAGTACTAAAAGCGTGCACTAGTGATGAAATGAGAACAAAACAGCAGTAATTAGCTATTTATCATAAAAAGAGTACAACAGAGGAAGAGTACACAAATATTGAGAAAAGGGAAGCTCAAACAATACAGGAATTCCACTCTTATCTGAGCTTCCAGAAGGAAGATCTCAAAAAGTTTGAGATTGAGTTTGAGATCAAAAAGAAAAAAAAAAGTTTACACTCACTCAGAAAGTTTGATGTTAAAATACATTCAATTCAACAGAGAAACAAATTGGGATAGGACAAAGGTAAGATGGGTTAAAAGGGAGAGTTGAAGACAGAAAAATCTTTGACAAAACAAACCTTAAAGTTCAGAGAGCATATCACAGAATTGCATTGAGAGGAGAGAAAAATCATTACAATCTGTGTGGTAGGTATCTTGACTAAGTAAAAGGAAGAGGGAAGGAAGACTGATTTCAGGACATTTAAATAACAGATTACTGATGTTAATCACAATGTTTTTCTTCACCCACCTTCTTCTTTGCATATAGATAGGGGCTACAGGGAAGTAAATGGAGAAAAAAAGTATGAGGATTCAATCATTGAAAAAATTAATGAAAAATCATAATGTGAGTGTGAATGAGATGAAGTTAGCCATTTAAAAATAGGAGTGTATTAGAAACAGTGATTACAAAAAAACAAATTTTTTCACAAACAAATTAATGAAATTAGAATTAGAAGAAGAACAGTTACCTGGTAAACTATGTAGTACCTTTATTTCTGTGAAAAGGTCAATATGTAAATCACATAGAGAGGTGATACAAGTAAATAAGAACAAAAGCCATATCTCTTTATAAAATAGTTCAGAAATTATGAATGGGCACAAAAAATGGTAAAACAAATAATTCACAAAATATGAAAAAAGTTCCAATTAACAATAAAAAGGGAAGTGCAAATTTTAAAAAAGTAGCCTAAAGTTTCATGTCATACCTAATAGATTGGAAAGAAAATAAAAATTGGGGTAGTAGAGTCAAGATGGAGGCAAAGAAGCAGGAAATCTCCATGGCTCATCCCATAACAATCTCAAATCCCTGTAAAATATGACTAAATAAATTTTAGAGCTACAGAACCCACAAAGTGACAGAGAAACAAAGCTTCTGCTGAAGGCAGCCTGGCAGGAAGAAAGGAAGGGGTCATCACAAATTGCTGGGAGCAGAGACCAGCCCCATATGAACCTGAAGTTTTAGCCCCAGGGTGGTCCAGACCAGCCATGGCTATAGCATTCAGGAGAGTGGATCACCAGCAGCTGTGGAAGTTTCCAGAATTATCAACCCATAAATGCCAAAGACAAAGTAAATGGTCAGTGGAATTTGGCTGGATTTGGGGAGGATGGAGGAGCAGGTCCGGTCTTCTGTCTCCAGAGCCAGACACAGTGGAAGTGGTGGCCCTGCTGCCACATCCACATGGCTGCTTCAGAGCACCCAGCCTGCAGATTGCCAGGGGGCCAAGAGACCATTCAGAGGTTAAGGGGTCTTGCCTTAACCTGCCTGGATCCAGATTGCAGTCCTTGGTGGTGGTCCTGAGGTGTGAGACCAGTGAGCCAAAGCTGGTGAGAGCTGCACAGACAGAGGCCTCCTAATACCTTTGGCAGCTGTGAAAACCCCAGTGATTTGGGACAAAGCTCTCGCCTCTGGAAACGGAGTTCTACTGTGGCAAAGAGCTCAAAAGTCAAGTAATTGAGTAGCAACATGAGCAAGCAGAAGAAGCAAAGCAAGCACAGCAATCCAACTTTAGATTCCATTTTTGGGGACAAAAAGAATCAAAGCATGAAACACCAGGAAGACAATAGAGTCAGAACTACTTCACCAAAAGCTTCCAAGAAAAATATGAAGTGGTTACAGGCCATGGAAGAGTTCAAGAAGGATTTTGAAAATAAAGTAAGAGAAGTGGAGGAAAAATTGGGAAGAGAAATGAGAATGATGCAAGCAAATCATGAAAAGAGAGTCAACAGCCTGACTGAAGAAAATAACACCTTAAAAAATAGACTAACTAAAATGGCAAAAGACACCCAAAAAGCCAATGAGGAGAAGAATGCCTTAAAAAAGTCAAATTTGCCAGATGGAAAAAGAATCTCAAAAGCTCACTGAAGAAATAATTCCTTCAGAATTGGATTGGAGCAAATGGAAGCTAATGACTTTATGAGAAAGGAAGATACTATTAAACAAATCCAAACAAATGAAAAAATTGAAGGCAATGGGAAATATCTCATTGAAAAATATCTGACCTGGAAAGTACATCCAGGGAGACAATTTAAAAATTATTTGACTACTTGAAAGCCACAATCAAAAAAAGAACCTAGAAATCATCCTTCAAGAAATTCGTAAGGAAAATTGCTGTGATATATTTTAGAACCAGAGGGCAAAATAGAAATGGAAATAATTCACTGATCCCCTCCTGAAAAAGATCCCAAAAAGAAAATTCCTAGGAATATTAATTATAGCCAGGTTCCAGAGTTCCCAGATCAAGGAAAAAATATTACAAGCAGCCAAGAAGAAACAATTTGAATATTGTGGAAACATAATCAGGAAAAAACAGCATCTAGCAGCTTCTACATTAAGGGATTAAAGGGCCTGGAATATGATATTCCGGACATCAAAGAAGCTAGGACTATAACCAAGAATCACCTCCCCAGAAAAACTGAGTATACTTTAAGGAGAAAATATGGTTATTCAATGAGGTGTAGGACTTTCAAGCATTCTTGTGGAAAAAAAACAGAGCTGAATAGAATATTTGACATTCAAATACAAGAATTACAAGAAGGTAAATAGGGAAAAGAAATAATAAGGAACTTATCAAAGTTCAACTATTTGCATGCCTACATAGAAAAATGATAACTGTAACTTCTGAAACTTTTCTCAGTATAAGGCTAGGTGAAAGGAATATAAATTAACATATATATATATATATATATATATATATATATATATATATATATATGTATGTATACACACACATACACATATGTCTATATGGGAGGGTATATATGCATATGAATACATATGTGAGTGTGTGTGTATATGTGTACAGGTGTATATAGACAGAGGGCACAGGATCAATTGAATAGGAAGGGGTGATATTTAAAAGGTGAAATTGAGAGGTGAGACAGGAATATAATGAGAGGCAATGAGGAGAGACAGAATGGGGTTAATTATCTCATATAGAAGAGGCAAGGGATTGCTGTTACAATGGAGGGGAAGAACAGGAAGGCAAAAGAGAATGGATCAAACTCACTCTCATTGAATTTGGCTTAGGGAGACAATGACATACGTGGTACATAGGGTATCTCACCCTACAGGAGAGTAGCGGGGAAGGGGATGAGAGGGAGGATGATGGAAGGGAGGGGAGGTTGGGTGGGGCAAGGGTAGATAGAAGCACACACTCTTGAAAAGGGACAGGGACAGAGTAGAGAGTAGAACAAGTGGGGGGCTGGATATTATGGAGGGAAATATAGTCAGTCTTTCATAACATATCCACTATGAAAATGTTTCACGTAACTACACATATATGGCCTGTATTGAATTCCTTGTCTTTCCAGTGGGTGTGGGTGATGAGGGAGGACTGGAAAGAATCTGGAATTTAAAGTTTTAAAATCAAATGTTTAAATATATTATCATCATCATCATCATCATCATCATCATCATCATCATCATCATTTACATACAACTGGGAAATAAGATACACAGGGACTAGGGTAGGGAGATCCATCTTGCCCTACTGAAAAGTCAGAGAGGTGATGGGGAAGGATATAGGAGAGAACAGATTGGAAGATGGTGTGTACAGTGGGATCGCTGTTTTGGCGTGGTGGGTAAGGGAAAGATGGGGAGAAAATTTGTAACTCAAAACCTTGTGGAGATGAATGGTGTAAACTAGAAATAAACAGAAGAAAATAAAAATAGGTTGGGGGGAGTTTCTGGTGGGGAAGTAGGAGGGTAGTCACAGTAATACACAATTGTTTGAGCTTTGAAATAGTTAAACGAGTCTGGCAAACAATCTGGAACTCTACTCAGGAAACTCAGTAAACAGTATATAGCCATTTCTAGCTTCATAATCCAAAATAAATCAGACAGGGGATATATGATATGTGCGTATACACATACATATACACATAAATACTTATACACACAGAGACACATACATATAGACACACATATATTTGTTATAGCAAAGAACTTGAGGAAAAAAAATGTTGGTGCCCATCAACTGGGGAATGACTGAGCAAATTATAGTACATAAATGATTATCAATGGTGTGGAAAATTCCTGAGGGAAGGAATATCATTGTGATACAACACATGATGAAAGGAATGGATTCAAACAAATCTGGGAGAATATTTATGACCTCGTACAGAATGAAGTGAACAGAATAAAAATGATATACAGAACTGTAAAAGAACACAATTTGAAAAACTTATAAGATTCTGATCACTGTAAGGACCAATCAACACTCCAAAAGGATAACTATTAAGCATGCTTCTCACATCTTAGAAGGTAGATGATTATCTAGACTTGAATTGAGACATGTATTTTCAAACATAGCTTATGTGTAAATTCATTTTGTTTGACTATATTCATCGCAAAAGTATTTGTGTGGGTGTGGGTGTGGGTGTGTGTGTGCATGTATTTTAAGTATGGAGAGGCTGATGTGGAGGATAGAGAGAGAGTAATGATATTTTAAAAAAGAAAAAAAAGACCTTTTTTTAGTTTGTTTACAATGCACATAAAAATGGAAGGGATTTTAGGGGGAACAGAGATATGTTATTATTGAGATGAAATAGATAAATAAGCATAAAAAAGAAGCAAGCTGTATTTTTCTTCATATATGTTATGATTTTCACTCTATGTTAAGGTCATAATAAAAATAAAAAAATAAATAATAGATTACATTTATGTTGTTCTTTATGTTTTGCAAAGAATTTATTTTCCCAATAACAATGGGAGGTAGATGGTAAAATAATATTACCATTTTACAGATTTGGAAACTGAGGTAAAGAAAGACATTAACTTATTTGAAAAATGTCATATGAATTTTGAATGTATTTCTATGAAACAAAAATACGACCTGTTCGAGTCTGCACCCAGAACTTTCTCTATTCCTACATGACCCATCCACTCCAAATTAAGGAATCTTAGAACACCATTAATGGATTTAGGAAATCCTTTCCTCTGAATCACTCTAACATTTCAAAATTTAATTTTCTCCTGGTCTGGATGTTTATAATTGTTTCATGTATTTTTTTCTCTGTAATTAGATTGTGACCTTGTACCCATCCATCCATCCATCCTTCCATCTAATCTATCTATCCATTTATCTCTCAGTCTATCTCTCTATCTACCTATCTTACATAGTTTCTTTTGAGCTTCTATGTATTTGTCACCAAGAAGTATCCTTTTCTGCATTGTAACTCTATCAATAGACTAGGAGAATAAAACATTATCTGTATAAAATCATTCAAAAATCTCCAACAAACACAAAAAGTCATGAAAATAAAATAAGCAGGAAACTGTAAATTAAGTAAGCATTATATTTTTCTCTGCCTTGATACCTGATTTCTTCTGGGACTGACCTAATTTCTTGAAAACATGGCTACTTTCTTTCTGACTCAAGAAAGCTCTTCCTGATGTGAGATTGATGAACTAGCTAACTAACAGCTGAAACTTCCTTTTAACATTATGAATCTGCCTCATCACATGGATAAGTGATGAGTGACTTAAATGTATGCTCAGAATTGTATATAAATGTCCCTCCTTCTTTATTCATTTTGAAAGAAGTTTTAAAAATAAGCAAAGAATAATGTCTTCACCAAAATTTTCTTTCTGATTGCAAAATCACTCATGAACCAATGAAAAGGTAGCATCTTTGACATGTATAGTTTGGTTGAAACTGAAAAATCATGCATAACCCACTCTAATCAACTTTGATTTCAACAGCTCACTCAACATTATGCATTAGAACAAGCACTGCCCATTATAGTCTAGCTAAAATCAGACTATCAGATTATACTTCACACCTTGTACACTGGTCATATCTTTTCTCTCTTCCCTAGCATCATCTCCTTTGTTTCACCAGACTTACAGAAAACATGACTTTCAGGGATTCATTCTAGTTCTTTTTGGGACTCCAGCTCTGGAGTTAAGCCATCAAAATTGGTGAGTCACAACGTACATATGATGGCCAACCTTGATAAACTGGACTATCCTCAACAAGGCACAGCTAAAAGACAACTCTACAAGCCTCAGGATGGAAGGAGATATGTAAACTCAGAGAAAGATATAGAAAGACTATAGTTTAAATGGAGACT
>CM053589.1:52220704-52253441 GCA_028646515.1 Pseudochirops corinnae | reverse complement strand
TGTGAAAGTATTTGCAGATCCTATACATGACTGCATGCCACCATGGGGGGGGGGGGGAACGGAGGGGAGAAAATCTGAAACTCAAGTGATTGTGGAACTGAATCTAGTAAACTAAAAGTAAATAAACAAGTCATTCAAAAAAAAAATTGGTGAGTCAGTGACTGTGAACTTATATAGTCAATTATACTTAGGCAGACCAAACAAAGAAATCCTGCTTCTAACCCTCCACCCCAAGACTTCTTAATAAAACCTGCACAACTTGGCTGTAGGTAGGGGCCAAAATCAAAACAGGATAAACTTCTTCAGGCCACAGATAAGAGTTTAGTGGCTCACTTTGCAAGTAAATGCATAATTAATAATTCAACTATTTTGCAAGTTAACCATGTTAAAAAAGGGAAATTTAAATTAATGTAATCACACTTATTACTTAAGATTTTTATTTATCATGAAATCACATTATTGTTTTTAAAAATTGCTTTGATAAGCAGTACAAGTTTTAATACATTTTTCAGGTTTTTTTACTGTTTACATTTAGTAATGTCTGAAAGCACAGCAAAAAAGATAGGATTCTCACTTCTCTCAGACTAGAGACAGACTGCTGATGGCTGGTTGCCATGTGTCATGTGACAAACAGGAGCATGTGCATAGTGGCAACCCACCTGCCCAGTTACATGACAGGCACAATAGTGACTAGTGGAAGGAGGGTTACGTGGAGCATGGACAAAGCACTCTTTACATCTTTATTTTCTTTAACATTCCCTACATTATTCCTAGGCCACCCACATTCCTTTGGTTGGCTGCATCTTGTATAGGTCTGTCTTAACACATGCTTTGTAACAGAATATACCCCTAGCCTTCTGCCTATAAGGGGAGGGGAATCTGTGGCCTTGAGGCCGCACGTGGCCCCTCTAGGTACTTGTGAAAAACAACTTTGAGGTTTGAATTTAGTCAAAGGTCCACACCTGAGGACTTAGAGGGCCACATGTGCCCTTGAGGCTGCAGGTTCCCGTCTCCTTGTAGGCAGAAGGCTAGGGGTATATTCCATTACAAAGCATGTATTATGACAGGCCTAATCTCTTGCTCCGAAAACTAAAATCAATTCAGTAATAACAGTGTTTATGGAAAGGGCATCTCAATCAACTCTCCATGGGCTCAGTTACTATCCTTGTGATTTTCAAGACAAACATCCTTCCTAGACCACTACTCCCTTGTGCACAGTATCTTCCTGTATTAGAATGTTATCTCTTTGATGGCAGAAAGTCTCTTTTTTTGTACTTGTATCTCTAGTACTTGGCAGTGTTTTTGGAACATAATAGGCATTTAACAAGTCTTTTCATTTGTTCCTTCCTTCCTTCCTTCCTTCCTTCCTTCCTTCCCTCCTTCCTTCCTTCCTTCTTTCCTCTCTTTGTTTATTTTTTTCATAGCAGCTAGGTGAAAGCAGTGGACTTAAAGCTATGAACACCTGAGTGTCTTAGAAGCATAATAGTTATGTAAATCTAGTCAAGTAACCTTAACTTCTCAGCCTCAGTTTCTTCATTTGTAAAATAGGTGAAATAATAGTACCTTCCTGTTAGGATTTTTGAGAGCATCAAATGATAAAATATCTGTATAGTACTTTGTAAACCTTAAAGAACTCTATAAAGGCTAGCTATATTTATTATTCTTTCCTTTAAAAATGAATCTTTCCTCTAGACCTTGATTCTTTAACTTTAGATCTGGAAAGGAACTTATAAATCATATATTCCAACACTCTAATTTTATATTAGAATAAACTGAGAACCAGGGAAGTTAGGTAGCTTGCCCATGAACACATGGCTAATAAGTGACAGATCTGGGACTTGTACTGAGTCAGTAATTTTTCATGTAATGTAATATAGCAGTGACTTCATTAAACATATTCACTTTCATATTCTGTGTTGAAATTTTATGTAGAAAATAGCAAGAGCCAGATTCTCTCACTGCGTGTTTTTTTTTCCTTTTGAAAGAATTACCATTAAAGAATCTTTTAACTCTTTCAGGAAGGACTGTGACTATCGAATGCAGTGGTTCTCAATCTGTGGGTCACCACCCATTTTTTGGCTCACGACCCTTTGAAGGGTTGAATGGCCATTTCACAGGTGTCACAGGGGTCGCCTAAGACCATCGGAAAACACATATTTCTGATGGTCTTAGGAACCGAGACACAGTTCCTCTATCCATCTCCAGGCGAATCTGTCCACATGAAGATATGCCCACATAGGAGTATTAAAGGATCGCGGCATTAGGAAGGTTGAGAACCACTGATCTAATGCATTGTGTTCATTAACACTTCTATCTGGTCCCAGCACTAGTAACTTTAAGCCCTTAAGAGAACGTTGCCCCTGCTAAAGTTATTACTATTAATAGATGGGCCACATCTGAAAACAACATTCAAACTTGGGCGTGAAGGGGACTCTGACGGCTCAAATCAGTTTATCAAATTTTAAAAGTTTCTGACAGAATGTTCAGGGAGAAATGGAGGAAAAGGAGGCATCTGCCTCACTGGAAAAACCCATTGTAAAGGCTCTATCTCTGCAAATAGGCCGGTAGGCTTCCTTATGGGTTTTCAGAATTCTTAGTGAGTTTATAACTTCCTATGACACCTTCTCTACCAAGAAAATGATTGCACCTATAGCCCACTTTCCCTTTTTTGTGTGTGTAATTACTTTTTCCTCTTCCAAAATAACAAAAATGATTAGTTCATGTTATGAAATAATTACTTGGCAACTGTTTTAATTAACAATGCTAATTATTGATAACAAAGCGGCAAACAGCAGTTCAGATAGCTTTGATATTTATATTTCTGTTACCCTCTTTTAACTTGAAATCACTATTTTTTCCCCTTTAAATTGATCAAAACCAGAATTCCCCTGGGCTCAAACTTAGTATGCTAAGCTTTATCCTAGAGCAAATTTTTGCAGTCGAGAACATTAGGGGTTGATAATGGCTAAGCCAGCAGACCTTTAACTACAGTTATAATAAAGGGCATCTCAAGCAGAGAGATCATGCTTTCAGAAAAGCTCTACAGTAATATCTTCAAGCTAAAGAGGAACAAGAGCCCCTGATTGGCACTTTGTTACTTGAATGGTCCCCCACTGATGAGGCAGAAAGGACATTAAGGATGATTTTAGCACAATCTCAAATCTAGCTGATGTCAAACTTATAGTGGTGAAAGCCATAATGCCATTTCTAAAATATGTTCCAGAATCAAGAAAGCTTTGCTTTCCAAGACACCCAGGACTTATTCTTCTTCCTACTTATTACTTGTAAAAGGCACTCTTCATCATTATGTCTCCCATCTTCTGCTGCGCAAGACAAACCAGGGAATCATCTTCATTTATATGCAGCACAATCTTTCAACTGCTGGTGCTATGATATAAATGTGTTTTATTAAAAATTAAAAATATTGGTTTTACTTTCCATCAGGATGAAAATTGAAGGCTCATTCTCATTTTCAGTCCTGTTTTTCTCACTCCCATCCTTCTTGCATTGTACTTCAGGACGCTGCTATTACCAGATAGGCCACATTCCCAGAGACCTTAAATTATGTCAGTCTGCCCTGAACTCAGTCACAAGACAATAACAGAAGGCGAAGGACTTTTCAAAGGGTAGGTGCAAAGATGCTGTGCTCCAGTGGGAATGAACCTTTTTCTTGATCTTATGTCAGAATGATGCTGAGAAAAATATATGAAGTGGCTTATCATCTTACAGCACATGGTTCTTAAAAGCAGAAAGGACTATTATACATTTGGGAAAGTTAAAGGCCTAGAGAGTGACTTCTCTGTAACCAAGTCTCTTTAAATAATAAAAATAACAAGGCCTTTTTTCGATGACGTTCTCATAGACAAACTGTCTGCTACATGGTGAGTCTGTTTTCTTTTGTAATGTTAATATTCTGACCCCTGTTGGTATTTTTGGAAAAAATGAAAAGCAAGTGTTTCCTTAGTTGCCAAAAAATTGGCTCCCCAGAGCAGCATACTTTGCAATTTGAAGGTTAAATTCCTTTCAAAGAGACTTGTTGGAGCTGCTGTTCTCACTCCCATTAACTAGTGGAACTGCCTGACCTTTATAAGTGCAAGTCAATATTCACACTGTCAGAAGAGTATTGGCGGGAGTAATCTTCTTGGGTCCCAGGGAGAAACAGTTTGCCACAGGCAGATCATGACCAGTGAAGGGGAGTTGGTGAACAGTCACATAAAACTGTTTTATGTGAATTCAAAGAGTGTCTTTGACACAGCTTGGGTTTTTGTCAAGTTTGGTAACAGCAGTACCTATTTCTATCCTCCAAATCAGGACAGCATCCATTTGAAATAGTAAAGAATCTGAACAAGTGAAATTTCTGCACTACTGCTATTTCATAGGATTCCAAATTTCCTACAAAGCACAGTCAGGTGCCCCCTTCTATATACAGCCTTTCCTGATTTCCCCCAGTATTTAGAAATCTCTACCTCTCTCAATCATTTTTATTACTTTGTATGGACTTTGTTTTTGTGCTTGTATACAGGTTGTATTCCCCTTGGTAGACTATAAGCTTCTTGAGGGCAGGGACTATTCTTTTTTTGTCTTTGCAACCCTAGCATCTAGTTCAGTACCTTGAATATGTTAGACACTTAATCTCTATTTGTTAAATTGAACCAAATTAAATCAAATCCTAGGTTCTGCAGGCCTCTAAAACTTACATAATGGTTTTCAACCAAAGTGGATCATGACAGTAGATTTTGAAAATGTAAACATTATTATTTTTAATGAGCAATGATAGCCCTCTGACTGCCTGTATCCAAATTGCAACTGTTGGGGAGTAACTAATGTTGTTTGGTGAACCGAGCCACTAAAGGACCTTCAGAAGAATATGAATCCAAAGCAAATCTCTCAAGTCATCTCCCTGTGCAAAGCTGACAGATTGGAAAAAAAAAATAAGGAGAGGAAAGTGCTGCAGAGTTATCCTGAAACTTGTCAGTTTCTCTTGATTAACGTACATATACAGTGGGTTTTAGAGACTATTTCAGGGTAAACATCTCTTCTCTTCATTGTGTATTCCTGTTTTTTTGTTTGGACTACATCCTACCAGCATAGCTTTTGTACTGTGGCCAATGGGAATTCTGATTTTCATGAAAAGAGATCAGAAATAGGTTGGTAGGATAAAAAGGGGGGAAAGTACCAATTAAGTTCTATGGGGTTATATTGGAATACCAATGCCAGAGTTTCTCTTTCATAGAAAAGTTGTAGTTGAGGCTGAGTACATGACAGTTTTGGTTTTCATTTTAAAGAAATTTAAATTCATTTGATTAAAAAAAAATACTAGACAAATCTAATTTCACACTAAAATAATGGGGCTGAGGAGATTTTGACATTTTGATTTTCTATTATACTATAACAGTATTTTATAGCATTTTAGGGGAATACTAACTCTGTCATTTATTAACTAGGTATAATGGCAAGGACAGAAGTAGTTCACACCTTGTTTCAGCTATTGAATTAACACCTTGTTTCAGTTCAAGTTTCTTCTGAGACTTTTATCAAGTCTGTTAAGAAACAGAACATGTGAATCCCACAACTTGTGAACCCTAGAACTAATGAACTCCTGCAATAGGAAGGGGAGGAGGAGCTAATGACCATATATAAGGAGAGGCCCAGACTAGGGACAGCAGAACTGAGAAGAGGACTCTTTTTGTGGCAGAGTCAAGAAGGAAAAAAAAAACTTATTGTATTCTGGCACTCTGTTTGTCTGCTCTGTCTGTGTTGATATTTGCTTGTCATTCTTTGTACAGAAGCCCTGGAACCTTACTGGAAGCCCGGAAAGAGGATTTGCTGGTTGTATGTATTATTAAAAAGGTATAGTGTAATGCAAAAAGGTATTGATAAAGCTTAGTAATAAGGCTAAAATGCCATTAATTAATTCATGTGAAAGTTAGATTCTTTGGTGTGGATGTTTCACAGAATCACAGAATTATTACCACTAGTAATGACCTTAGAGGCCAAATAGTCCTGTTTCTCCCCATGCATATCCTCATCCTAACTGCTTATCTTATAGATGAGGAATATAAAGCTTACAGAGAAGTATAATATCTGAGCCTTTGTTATTGCTGTTGTAAAGAAGATGACTCTTTCAGACTCCAAGCCTTGCACTCTATCCACTGGGCCACTTAGAAATCACTACAGATATGATCTGGTCCAGCATCCCTACAGTATCCTGCCTATTAGAACACTTCTTCTATTATAGACCTTTGTACCTCCCAAGGCAATATATTCTGGTTTTTTTTTAGCAGCTCTGATTATTAGCAAGATGCTTCTTTTATTAAACTAATATCTATTTTCCTGTAATGACTTGCTCAAGGTGCCATAGATAATTAATGATTGAGGTAGGACCAATGGTCTACTGACTCCTGGTTCAGTGCTCTTTCCACTGTACTGCTCAGAGTGACAGCACATGTTCAAATAGCTTTTCTGAACATTATTCTGGACATAATTGCATATCCAATTTCAATGCATTTGTGATGTTAATGAGGCTAGAAACTTTTCAAAACATCACATTTTCAGTATTTTTTTGTAGAAATTTTATTTCTATTTGTCCATGAACTCTTGAAAGTTCTAATTCTGATATGTTAACAGAACATATAATATTGGGCCTGCATCTACTAAAAATGGGCATGACCTATTTTATAACAACTCTCACCCTCCTACATTGGCACCATTAACCACCACTAGCAAAATGCTCAATCATCTGAGTAATCATTTTCTATTTAATACAGTAAGTAATAACCTTGTCAATGAATTTACACAGCATCAAATAGCTTGGAGGGTGAACAAGAATTTGAGTTCTCTAAGGAGAAAATATTAGCACTGCTTCCTACTGAGAACAAGAACTACATGGGATATCATCCACATCAGGTTCTTATGATTCAATTAAATTCTTTGAAAGTTTATTAAGTACCTACTCTATTCAAGACACTGTTCTAGGCACTGGGGATACAAAAAACAAACAAAACCTGTCCCTGTACTGAGAAAGATTACATTTGAGGGGGAGCAGAGTTATTTCATATCCATAAATAATGAGCTTTTGCCTATAAATCAAGCCATAGAACAGAACAAGAACAATGCCCAAGGAAAGATAGTTGTCCTTAGGCTCAAACCTGCCTGTCTATATGGAGATTTGCCTTGTGATGAATGAAAAACCCTAAGAGAGATTTAATTTCTTGGTAATTAATAATAAATTTATTAATTAGGTTAGCTAATATGAAATTGATGGTCAGTGGTTTCTCTCAGTAATCAAAAACACCTAATAGAGAATGCCTTAAATACTTTTACAAATTAATGCCCCTGATAGGAGAAATAAACTCTTATTGGTGGACATCTAAGTGAGGAGGTGGACTAGAAGTCTTCAGTTCCTCTAGCTGAGAATGTGGTTTGATCATGAAACTGAACTGCCTAAAGCAATCCGGACAGAGTAATCCATCTCCACTCAGACCACTATGGCTGGTTTTCTCCTTCATGAGCTAGGTCACACTGAACTCCAATGGGAGGGTACAAGGATATGGGCTCATTGCTTTAGGCAAGAATTCACCTAGATTAGATTATTTTTTCACTTGAAACATAAGCAAGTTGTCCTAGTTGTGTGGGGTCCCTCCCAAGATCAAGGAGCATGTTCCCAAAGGATTAGAGCAATGTCATCTCTCTGCCATGTCCTTCAGAGACTGGCTGACTGACATACAGCGGCTGCTGCCTGAATGAGGGAATAAAGAGAGAAAGCCTTAATCTTAACTTAATAATTTGTTGTTAATATAATAGAAAAACAATAACTTCTCTCAAGCTTTTCATGCAAGTTGTATTTGGGTGGATGACCAGGAAGATCATAGTATCAAGCAGTCTATATGTATTGATGAAATACCTACTAGGTGCCAGACACTATGGGTGATGGAGATAAAAAGACAAAAACGAAATGGTCCCTAACCTCAAGAAGTTTCCATGCTCTTTGGGGAAATATTGCATGTACATATAAAAAATGCAAAACATTCAAGTTAAATACAAGGGAATATGTGGGAGAGAAGGCTCAGAAACCTGTGAGATATGCAGAAGGCCTTATGTTGGAGGTAGAATATATACAAGGACTCTCTGGTGGCAGGGGAACAATTTGGATCTCAAGCTAAGGAGTTGCCTTCCTTTGAGGTTTTTTTAGAAAACCAATTCAATTTAATAGATAATGTTCAATTTAATCCACATCATAAACTACTCATTTTCTTGAACACTTACAATACACCAAATACTCTGTTAGATGTCATTGAGTTGGCGGGAGGGAAGAATACACAGTAATATTCAGTAGTTCATTGATTTCATAGGCTTATATAACATTATCTCAACTTTTGAGAAATGTATATTTATCTTAAACTTTCAGAGATAGATAGATAGATAGATAGATAGATAGATAGACAGACAGACAGACAGATAGATAGACAGATAGATAGATGGATAGATAGATAGATCGATGATAAAGATCCTGTACTCAAAACCAGCAATGATTTAATGAATGAAAAGAATACATAAAAATGACATTTTTATGGTCAAAAATTTTACTACCAGTGGTTGAAATAATATAGAAGGCAAGAGTACATGCTCCAAGATATGGATTCCTTCAGGAGATAAAAAGGGAAGGAATGAGAGGGCACCTTGGTCCTGTCAATCTATAAGTCAACACTTCTCTGTCTCTCAGTATGTTCTCTCTTGCCTAGTGACATAAAAACTATGTGTGACCACAGCCTCTAAGCTGCTTTCCCCACTTCACATGATTGAATCATGTAAGCTTTACAAGAACAATTCTGTCAGAGCTGAAGATAAGCCCCAATCTGTTCGTATGAGACCTGTCCCTGAGATGGTACCACTGAATCCCTTTCTGAATCCCTGACTCCACCAGTACTCAGCTACAGAGTCCAGAAACTCACCCAGCATGCTCCCTTTCCAGATCTACTTTGTACAAAGACACTTTGTTTTCAGAAAAGTATTTTAATCAAGATGGATACTGTGACCAATCTGGAACCATTCCCCAAGGGCAGGTCTTAATTAGCATACTGACTCAAAGCTCTCCTAGATGAGCCTAACTTTCTGTCCCTGGAGAGATCCAACTATCACCATTTTGTTGTCAATCAAACAACCAGCAAACATTTTGGATGGGTTTCCTACATGTCGGGCCCTATGCTAGGAACTCAGAATACAAATGAAAAACTGAGCCTAAACCTTAAGAAGCCTACAGTCTAATGGGGAATACAATGCATATAAGAGAGAAGAGGCCAGGGAGGAAGGGAATTTGGGTTTGAGGAATCACAGGGAATTTTGAACAGAGCCTCCCAGCATGAAAGTGTTTGGCCCATTCTAGTAGCAATAATACTATTGATCCAATTACTGTTCTCAGAGAGAGCGGATGTAGGGAAAGGAGAGGCATAAGTGCTACAGGTACAGTAACCAAGCAGATGGCAAGGTGCCCATGTAATCTTCACTTTTCTTGTAGAGGCCTGGAAAAAATAAATAGCTTAGTTGGGGCATACTAGGTGCACTAGGTAGAATAGGATTTTCACTCAGTCAGCAATCAGGATACTTTAGCTCCAAGAGGGTGTCCCAGAGATGAGTGGATGCATTCCTCCAAGAGTTGTGTGATGGTGCTTTGTCTATGGATTTCTGAATCCAGAGGGATGTTGTTTTGGGTAGAATAAAAGGGAAACCTGCATGGCAGATAGCGAGATACCTGTTCTGGTAGGTGTAGCAACAACCACACCTGCATATCCAGGATGGCTGCTAGCACAGGTTTTTAGATCTGCTTTACTAGGAAAGAGAGCGGTTTAAGGGGTCAACAACCTTTTTTTAATTACATTCACTAGTTCAGGGGAAATACGAGCACGCAGAACTTCAGAGAAAATACAAACAGAAAAAATACAAGCAAAGACATAAATATCAAGAGACAGGGTTCTGAATACCTCTATCAACTATACACTTCACATACATCCCTGGATCAAGACAGCCAGCCTCTCCAGGGGCAGCTAGGTGGCACAGGGAATAGAGCATAGGCCTTGGAGTTAGGATGACCTGAGTTCAAATTCAGCCTCAGACACCTAACACTTAATAACTGTGTGACCTTGGACAAGTGACTTAACACCCAATTGCCCTGCCTTCCCCTCTCCAAAAAGACTAAACGGAGAGAAAGAAGATAGAGAGAAAAAGAGAGAAAGAGAGAGAGAGAGAGACAGAGAGAGAGAGAGAGAGAGAAAGGGAGAGAGAGAGTTTCTCTCCCAACATCAGGAAGCTGAGAACTGACTGAGAATGGAGATGGAATTTTCCTGAGAGCAGAATCTGGTGAAGGCCGCCTGGAAGACTGAGAGGGCCTGCCTGGAAGGCTGCCTAGAAGGCCGATATTCCTTCTGGGTCCTAGGGCCAGTTGAAGTTCTGGAGGACTGAAGAAGCATGACCAGGATAAGACTTTGTTTGTTTGAGGCCTGGCTGATCCTTGAGTTCCAGGCAAGAGAAGTGGTGAAGAGTTTGAGATGTGCTGGACCTTGCGAACTGCAGTGTGTGCTAGGGACTGCCCTGAGGACTTGGCAAAGACCTGGGAGCTGTCTACTTCTGAATCCGGGTGACTGTTTGGTGGATTCAGGAGGGAGCTGGGACCATGGAATGGGATCCAGGGAATCAGAAAAACCACCCTGAGTCAAGATGAAGTAAAGGCCTCCCCTTGGATGAAATTGAGGTTTTCTGGACACTGAGGGGTGGAGGGTTTGTGTGTTTTTCTAATGACTGTATTTGTCATTAGTGATATTTAGTAATTGTGAATCTAGAATAGTGACTGATTAAGTTAATGGTTGCCCCATGAGTGGAAGTTTGATTATTCTATTGTGAATTGATTGAGTGATTAAGTATTGAGCTGCCCCATGAGTGGAAGTTTGATTATTCTAGTGTTTCTTGTTCTAAATATTGTGGCCACTGTAGTGAAAACTGTGTGGCCGTTTTCTGTGATAAGATGTAATGTTGTGAATATTATATTGTGATATATTATGAATGTTTCCCTTCATTTGTAATGGAATAAACAGTATTCACTATATTGTGTAATCAAAACTGTAAAAGCTGTTCACAGTAGCATTCTTTTGGGAATCTGCTGGTGCATGGCATTACACCTTCCTACAAGCAAGCCTCCCCTTAGCAAACTTCCCTTAATGGGCTCCACCTGAGGCCTATTAATGGATGGGGAAGATCTTAAATCCCCTTAACATTATTGTAGGGTATGCTCTTCTGTGAATTTTCCCCTAATCACCAACCAGATAACATGAGCAGAAGATCCATCAGCAGGAAAGCTCTGTCTCAGAGATTAATCATTGGAGGCAAGAAGAGGAAATGCAAGGAGTATTCAATTCACTATCATATTCTGGGAAGAAAGATAGATTGTTATAAGTAGAATTTCCCTCATATACTTGGCATTTGTTTTTATTCTATTTATTGGTGCCCACAATTTATCTGAGATTTCTCAAAATCATGCATTTAATCATTAGAAGGTTGTTGATTTCCATGTTCTCAGTCCAGTAGTTATTTAACCTATTCATAAGAGATGATTTCATTTTCAATTCAATTCAACAAACATTAAAGACAGTGTTGAGAGTTACAACTATGAAAATGAAAATGGCTTTAAGTCTGGAGCACTATTTCCAGTAAGTCATGCAAAAAATTGCCTAGTGAAAAAATGAACTTGTTTAATATCACTGGTGAGCTGCTATTTCTGAATGGCCAGGGCCAAGTCTGATTGAGAAGATGCTGGGATGCAGCTTGGTCTTCTCCACTGACTCATCTTTCTAACTTTAGAGCTTAGTTATGTAAAGTCTCCACTTTTTTTTTTTCATGAGATTAGTAAAACAGCAAATTATGCCATCTATCAGTTCCTTTTGGAAAGTTTGGTAAAAATTCATAAGGCTACACTGGAAGCACATTGGGAGGGAAGAGGTTATAAAAGTGTAATAACCATTATTTATATCTGATGCTATGTGTATGATTTCCCATTTCTATGCATTTATTGTTGGAAATATACTAGGAGATGACAGAACAATTATTTGCCTGTTTTTACATACCTTTCAAAGTTGTGTTCACTTGTTGGTGGAGCATACAGGGGAAAGAGAACATGATTCTTACTTGTGGTTTTCTTTTTAATTTTTATTTTATGCAGGATTTTGTTTATAAAATCTTTTTTCTGTTCACAATACAAAAAAAGTTAAAAATTTCTCTATCACAGTATTTACAGCCCATTTCAAATATCCTATTTTGTTTTTTTCTTTACTTTTTAAAACCTCACCCATGTTGATTTCCTTCATTCTTATATCTTCAATTAAAATCTCTTATGTATGATTTCCAAATCCACATCACTAGCCTTGATACTTCTCTTTAGGCTTAGGCGACAAATTTAATAAAATCAAAGGAAGATTGAATTGTGAAGTTAGAGTTAGAAGTTATCTTAGAAATCTTTAGGAATGTAAGAAATGATGAGCAGGTGGATTTCAGAAAAACCTGGAAAGACTTACCTGAATTGCTGCAAAGTGGAGTGAGCAGAACCAAGACAATAATGTATACAATAACAGTAACACTGTGATTTTTCAGCAACATAATGATCCAATTCAAAAGACTCATGATGAAAAATGTTATCCACATCCAGAAAAAGAACTGATAGAGTCTGAATGCAGATTGAAGCGTACTATTTTCACTTTCTTTATTTTTTCATAGTTTTTTCCCTGTTGTTCTGTTTATAAGGAAATATTTTATATGATTGCACATATAAAACCTATATCAAATTGCTTTCCTTCTTAGGGAGAAGAAGCAGAAAGAAGGGAAGAGAGAGAAGGAAAAATTTGGAACTCAAAATTTTATTTAAAAAATGAATGCTAAAGTTGTCTTTATATATAATTAGAAAAAATAAAATACTATTTAAAAGAAAAAATCTTCAAGCATATCTCACTGATTATATAGATGAAAAATTTAAGTATGGTGAGATAATTTGCCTAAGGTAACACAGGTAGTGGTGATATGGTATACTACTGCAGTGTTGTCAAACACAAATAGAAACAATCCCTCCTGGCTTCATATTGACTTAGAAAACCACAAATTAACATTATCTATATTGTATTATATATTTTTTAAAACATTATTTTGTTAAACATTTTTCAATTATATTTCAATTTAGTAGCACTTGAGAGTTTTCCTGCTCCGAGTTTGACAGTTTTGGTGGTGTTGATCATAGAGGCAGGATGGCAAGAGGCAGTGTGGTTTAGTAGATAAGTAATGGCCTAGGAGCCAGGAAGACTTAGGTTCAAATTGTTTCTTGCTATGTTGCCATGTACAGGTCACTTAACCTCTCTAAATTTCAGTTTCTACTTCTGTAAAGTGAATGGGTTCATCTAGATCACCTATAAGGTCCTAATCTGCTCTAGATCTATGATTCAATGATAAGTGGCAAGGCCAGGGTTTGAATCCATGTCATTCGACTCCAGATACAACCTTTCCCACTATCCCACATCATTTCAAATGATCAAAAACATCTCTCCTTCTATCAATACTTATAGGACAACAAGTCTAAATCTGAAATCATCTTTCCTCTGAAATATGTCTCCTCCTCTCTGTCAGTCTCATCAATGCTCTCAATACCTCTATCAATGATATCAATCTATCCCTATTATACACATTTAAAAGTTCTATCTTTTTAAGCTCCTTTTTTCCATATCCCATACATTTAATCATTTGACAAGTCCTGTTAATTTTATCTCCATATGTTCACTCCCTTCCTTACTGTTTCTATAACTGATTTCAGATTCTGCTCCATTACAACAAGCTCTTTGGAGTTCATTCAGTTCAATTCAACAAACAATTACCAAGGAATTACTATAAATGAGGCACTTTCCAAGTACAAGAGTTATTCTATATCCTACTGAAATTCCCAGCAAAAACAAAAGTAACAACTCTAAAATAAGGAAAAAAATTTACCCTAAAGAAGTTTCCAAGACAACTCTGTAGCTCACAGCCAAAACAACTTTTCTACTTTCCAACCTTGATCATTTACTTTAGTACTCCAATATCTTCTATGGCTCTCTATCACCTACTAAATCAAGTCTGTACTTCAGAGTCTCCAATCAAAATCTCAGCCTTAACTCACACTATCACTTTTCATATTCTAGCCAAATTTATACAATGACTTACTGCCTCTGCCTTTATTCATACTGCTCCTTATGCTTGGAATTGCTTATCCCTCCCATTCCTTTCCATCTATTTCACATATTAGTCATCTTTTCTTTTTAATTATTCATAACAAATATTGTACGCAGTTACAGACACAATGTATGTGTGACGATCTACCTTAACAGACTGGACTCTTTTCAGCAATGCAAAGTTATAAGACAACTCCAAAAGACTCATGATGGAAAGAGATGTCTACATTCAGAGAAAGAACTAGAAAGAACAGAGTTTGAATGCAGATTGAAGAAAACTACCTGTTCTCTTTCTTTTTCTTGTTTGGTTTCGTTTCCTCTTTCCCATTGTTCATTTCATTGGTTACAATCCTTCTTTATAACCTGACTAATGTCTAATGTGAAAGTATTTTCAGATCCTATACTTCATTGCATGCTGTAATGGAGGGGGGTGGGCAGTAGAGAGAGGGGGAGAAATTTGAAACTCTAGGACTGTGGAAGTGAATGTTTTAAACTAAAAGCAAACAAACAATTTAATAAGGACCAAAAAAAAAAATTTTTAAAAAGAACAAATACAACTGCCTTTGTAAAGCCTGTCCAGATCCAGGTCCTCAAAGTGAAGAAGTATTAAATTCCTCAATTGATGCATAGAATTTCATATTGTTTTTTCTAAATTTATTATATCTTACTATGTGCTTGCCTATTCATGCTTACTAGAGTCTAAACTCTTTTATTATATTTTTGGATCCCTTTCTGCCCCAGGAGAATGCATTTTACACAATCAACAACATAATGTTTACTGAATGTGTGTGTGTGTGTGTGTGTGTGTGTGTGTGTGTATAATACGTTTATATTCCCTTCACCTATCCGCATACTGAGAAATGTTTCATAAGTTACAATGATCATTTTTCCATGTAGGCATATAAATAGTTCAACTCTGATAAGTTTCTTATGATTTCTTTTCCCTGTTTACCTTCTCATGCTTCTCTTGCTTCTTGTATCTGAGTGTCAAATTTTCTATTCAATTCTGTTTTTTTCAATAAGAATGCTTGAAAGTCCTCCGCGTCATTGAATGACCATATTTTCCCCTGAAACAGTATATTAAGTTTTTCTGGGTAGGTGATTCTTGGTTTCAATTTCAGCTCTTTTGACTTCCAGAATATCATATTCCAAGCCCTTTGATTCTTCAGTGTAGAAGCTGCAAGATCCTGTGTTATCCTGATTGTGTTTCCACAATATTCAAATTGTTTTGGCTTGGCTGCTTGTAATATTTTCTCCTTGATCTGGGAACTCAAGAACCTGAATATAATATTCCTAGGAGTTTTCTTTTTGGGATCTTTTTCAAGAGGTGATCGTTGAATTCTTTCAACCTCTATTTTGCCCTCTGGTTCAAAAACATCAGGGAAATTTTCCTTGAGAATTTCTTGAAGGATGATTTCTAGGTTCTTTTTTTGATCATGGCTTTCAGGCAGTGCAATAATTTTTAAATTAGCTTTCCTGGATCTATGGTCCAGGTCAGTGGTTTTTCCAATGAGATATTTCACAGTGCCTTCTATTTTTTTTTTGTCCATTTGTTTGGATCTGTTTAATAGTTTAATAAAATCTGTTTAATAGTATTTTAATAGTTTAATAGTTTTCTCATAAAGTCATTAGCATCCATTAGCTACAATCTAATGCTGAAGCAATTATTCTCTTCAGGGAATTTTTGAGATTCTTTTTCCATCTGACAAATTTAACTTTTTAAGGCATTCTTCTCCTCATTGTGTTTTTGGACCTCTTTTGCCATTTGAGTTAGTATATTTTTAAGGTGTTATTTTCTTCAGTCAGATTGTTGACTCACTTTTCATGATTTTCTTGCATCATTCTCATTTCCCTCCCCAATTTTTCCTCCACTTCTCTTATTCAGTTTTCAAAATCCTTCTTAATCTCCTCTATGGCCAATAACCAGTTCATATTTTTCTTGGATGCTGTTGGTGCAGGAGTTCTGACTTCATTGTCTTCCTGCCATTCTATGCTTTGATCCTTTTTGTCCCCTCAAAAAGGAATCTAAACTTGGATCACTGTGCTTGCTTTGTGTCCTTTGCTTGCTCATGTTGCCACTCAATTACTTGACTTTTGAGCTTCTTGCCACAGTGGAACTCTTCTTCCAAATATGAGAGCTTTGTCCCAAATTGCTGGGGTTTTTGTAGCAGCTGGAGCTATTAGTAAGGTGCCCTCTCTGAAGCTTCCTCAGGCTCTGGCACCTGGTCACACACTGCAGGACCTCTACCCAGGACAGTGATCCAGATCCACACTGGTTAAAGCAAAAACAATTACCCCTAAGAATGGTTACTTGGTCCCCGTACAATCCATAGACCAGGGACTCTGAAGCAGCCACTTGGAGGTGGATGCACAGCCGCTGCACTTGAGCTGCTTCTCCTTCCAGGGGCCGAGGCCAGATTGCACTCTCAGTCCCCCTGTTCCCAATGTCCACACTGACCTTTTTCTTTGCCTTTGTATTTATGGGTTGATAATTCTGGAAACAGTCACAGATGTTGGTGATCCACTCTCCTGAAGTCCCTCCAGCCTTGGCTGATTGGAGCCACCCTGGAGCTAAAACCATTGGCTCATGCAGAGCTTGGCTTGGCTCCTAGAACTCTGCTATGAACCCTTCCTATCCACTGCCAGGCTGCCTTCATTGGGAGATTTGTTTCTCTCTGTCACTTTGTGGTTTCTTTAGGTCTAAAATTTATTTAGAGTCATATTTTATAAGTATTTGAGGTGGTTATGGGGGGAGCTCATGGAGTCTTCCTGTTTCTATGCTGCCATCTTGGTTCTGCCCCCTGCAATTCTTTTCCAAGCCTTGAGAGCCTCAAGTATAGACCTAGCAATGGTCTGCAATTTTTGTTTTCTGAGGTCCAGGTCTGCTAAATTTGTTGTTGTTTTTCCGTCATTTCTTACTCACATCTGATTCTTTGTGCCTGCATTTGGGGGTTGTCTAGGCAAAGATACTAGAGTGGTTTGCCACTTCCTTCTCTATCCCATTTTACAGATGGAGAAACTGAGGTAAACAGGATCAAGTAACTTGCCATCTAGTAAGTGTCTGTGGCCAGATTTGAACTCAGAAAGATGAGTGGTCCTGACTCCCAGGCCCAGCATTCTATCAACTATGTCACCTAGCTGCCCAAGGCTAAATATAGAAGCTCTTATTACCAAAAGCTGGACTACTGGATAGTAACTTCTATTTATTTATTTGTTTGTTTGTTTATTTACTAATTCATTCATTTATTTTTGGCATTACCTCTGGGGTTCATGAATTTTAAAAATATCTATCTTTATAATTACACACATGCACACATAGAGTTGGTTTCCTTGGTGATTCTATGTGTTCCATTTCATGCATTTAAAAACATTCTGACAAGTGCACAGACTTGGCTAGACTGGCAAGGAAATACATGGCACACACACACACACAAATGTTAGGAATCACTATATTAATCAATGAAGGAACTATGATCTGTGTAGGTGGAGGGGATACCTACACCTCATAAAATCACAAATTGATGTCGTAGAGCAGAAAAATAATATTCCCAGCAATCACATTTTCCTCAATTATTATAACTTCCCACAGCAATAAGTGGAAATACGCTATTTTTAATTTCATTTTTGTGAGTTTCTCTTCCTTCCTTAGTTTCACAGGAGTACCAGAAAGAAAAGGAAGGAAAAAAAAAATAAGCAAAAGCCCTCAGTAATTCAGATTCTTCATTTGTCAGTGATTCCCTGAATATTCAGGCACCAACTATTCAAAGGAGAATTCTTCTGTGTTTCCTTTAGGTTTTGTTTCCAGGTGTCTCTTTCCAGAAGGTAGATCCTTGCTCTGTCTGCCTTTGTTACTTTTGTCTGTCTTTGACAGAGAGAGCAGTGACTCCTTCTGTTTAACTAGATTTAAACATCACTGGGCACAGATTATCAACTTGCAAAGACTTCCCTTCCTTTCTAAGCTTGGGAGCTTTCTGAAAATTAAAGTAAATCTCCAGGTGGCTGCTCAGAACCATGGAGACCATACTTAGAAAAATGCCTAGGCATATAGAGTGAGGTGTTAGTTGCTTTTGCAGGGACTCTTTCCTCATTTTTGTACACAAGCCTTTTTTTTTTTTTTTGCACATGTGTGATTTCCATTAGAAAGGATGGGAGGAGCATATGGGCATATACCAAAACAGAGCTTTCACTGGTTCTACAATTGTAAAAGGCAGATCCAATAACATTTCCCTATAGCCTCAGCATGGTGTTGAAAACTACAAGTAGTAAAACATTGATTTTTTTTTCTTCTTCTCTCCCACACCCCCCTCCTCCCCTTTCCAGTGCTTGTCTAGGTTTCATCAGTGTGAATGCCAGATGGAGAGTGACTGGTTTTAGCTCATGGATGGAAGCCGGCCAAGGAGGGAGAGGCTGCAGTTTGAACTAATCTTCAAGTGGAGGAGGGGGGAGACCCCTGGAGGATTTGAAAAACGTATTTACACCTCCTGCTATGCCAACAGCGACAGCAACACAAATCATTGATGTGTACAGACAGCAAGATGGAAACATATTTAACTGAGTGTAAGTTAGAAACAGCCACCACCCACAGCATCTCATAAGAAGGTACTTTAACAAGGCACTTTCCCACCCTCGCCTTATGGGAATCTGGTGATATCTGCCATCTTCCTATCCTCAGGTCTTTCCTCCTTTCTTTAATTTAGTAAAATTTAATGAATTGGAAAGGCCTCTCTCCTAACTTCCCCTTAACCTCCACCTTCGTCTTCCCTGAGAAATGAAAAACTATTGTTTACAATTCTTCAGTAGAGAGTAGCAGTGACATATTGGAGTTGGCAGGGCAATGAAGTCCTGAACTTTGTGTCAGCAAAATGTCTGGCCCTAACTTAGGAAGAACTGAGTCCATGGAGACATTATTCTGGAGTAGCCATAATAACCCATTATTCTCTCTTGCTTCTCTGCCTGTGTTCCTTCATCTCCAGGGCATGGAGTTCAATTACTACAGGAAAGCTTCTCATTTCCTAAAACTAAACCTTGTCCTTTGTCTTTGACCTCTTCTTCTGGCAGAGCTGAAACTAGGGCAGAGTGACTGGGGTTTTGCTCCATGGAGAAAAAAAAAAATTAGAGAGGCTTCTTTCTTCCATTAATGGTTCTCTTTTTCTACACTTTGCTGCTTGAGATATGAGAATCTTAGTTATCACTTTGTCCTCCATAGCTTGATATTGCTAACTTATCAGCAGAATGTCAGAATCTGGCACAATGCTTATAAAGCAGGGTTTCAAACATGGAGGTCCATATAAACAGTGTTTGAACAGATATGTGGCTATATACCCTCATGTCCAGAAATAAACATCATCCTTCTGGTAATATTATATCTATGTTTACTTTAGATGTGTTATACTATTGTGTCTTAGATATTATTCCTCTAAGAATATATGTTTTTTAGAGCTTCACAGGACCTTATAGATCATCTGGTTCACTCTGAATTCCTCATTTCAAATTTAAGAGAAGAGATTCATTCTGTATTTCACAAATTTAGTGAGTTATTGAGCCAGGAAAAAAAAAAAGGCAAACAAACAAACAAAAAACCCAACTCAATTGTCCTACTTCCCAGTCCAACATTCTCTCCACCATAACATGATTCTTCGGAGTATAGTTATTTATTCAAATGCTTCATTTGCAGTGTATCAAAATGTATTGCATCTCAGTCTTGTAATCTGTTGTTGTTGTTCAGTTGTTCAGTCATGTTCCACTCTTCATGGCGCCATGGACTATGGCTCACAAATACTGTCCATGGAGTTTTCTTGGCAAAGTCACTGGAGTAGCTTTCCATTTCCTTCTCCAAGGGATTAAGGCAAACAGAGGCTAAATGACTTGTTCAGGGTCCCACAGTTAGTAAGTTAGTAAGAGGCTAGATTTGAACTCAGACCTTCCTGACTTCAGGCTCAGAGTTCTATCCACATATATTCCCTCATCTTTGCATGTTTCCAAATACAAAATACTGTAAATAGTCCAAATAACAGTAGTCATTCCTGGTGCATAATGATCTGGAGTCATTTCTATAGACTCTACACTTTGAGGGAGGACCATTATGGTAACTGGTAGCTGTAAAGTTACTCAGCAAGGCACCTACAAGAGGAGAAGGAAGTCTGCCAGTTTAGGTGAAAAAAAAAATGTGGGCTTTTATACATGCATTTATGCAATCAGGCTAAGTAAATTACCCAAAGTTCTATTGCTAATCAACCTATAATGATACCATTTTCTCTACCTAATGTGGCATAAGTTTGAAAAAAGCGTTGAATTGTAAGTCAAGAGACCTGAGTTTTGGTTTCATGTCTACCACTTACTAGTTCCCTGACTTAGTATCACCATTTTCCTTTTTTTAGAACTCATTTTTCATCTGGAAAAAAAAAAAAAGAATTAGACTAAATTACCAATAGCGCTCCTTTTAGCTAAAAAAAAAAAACTATGAATCGTTGGATAAGACAAAGGTTGATATGATCTCTCTTCGACACATACCCATTCAATTTTCATGCTGCCCTTTTATGAATATTTTCCCTTCTAATTATTCTCCATAGTTATATTAACTTGACTTGGCCTTATATAATTGACTAGAAAGAGGCCACAGCATGTATCCTAAATATTTCTCCTCAAAGTGATAGGTTGAAGGAAGAAGGAATGCTTCATCTGAGCAAGAGAAGACTCAAGAGTGGAAAAGATGGCAATGCTTAAATATCTGAAGGACTTTCACGTAGAAAAGGATTGGGGATTGTTTTGTTTGGCCCCAGTGGGGCCAAAGTGGGTAGAAATTTCCTAGAAACAAATTTGGGCTCCATATCAGGAGGTGCAAAGAGTGTGTGGGGGGGAGGTGACCAAAGCTTTTAAACAATTAAAGCTACCCAAAAGTGGAATGGCCTACCTGTGGAGTTTCTCCTCTATGTGTCCATATCTTCATAT
The DNA here is from genome assembly GCA_028646515.1 of Pseudochirops corinnae. Classification (NCBI taxonomy): domain Eukaryota; kingdom Metazoa; phylum Chordata; class Mammalia; order Diprotodontia; family Pseudocheiridae; genus Pseudochirops; species Pseudochirops corinnae. The sequence goes on along the minus strand of CM053589.1, from coordinate 52,232,262 downwards.
CCCATGTCTTTTAATTCCTAGCTATAAGAACTTGGGGACTTCATATCACCTTTGGGCCTAAATTTCCTTACTAAAAAAAAAGAGTAAATTGGAACAGAAAAACAAAAAGCCCAAATTTTAAAGCTCCTTTTTGTGAACAAGTCTTTCTCAACTTCAATGACCTTTGTCTCCAGTGTTCCTTAACCATAAAGAGAAATGGCTTATTTTAGGGTCAACATGCCAAACCCATTCAAACTCTGTTTAATTAGCCCCATTTCTACTTATGGTTTTGATAATAGAGAGGGTAGCTATTGATCTGTAAATTACAGAAAGATAGGATATGGAATCATCAAATTGTCTGGAGTAGACTCATTATTTAATGAATATGGGACATGTTGAATAAATGCTAAGAAGCATGACAGCAAGGATTAAATGTAAGACACTGGAGAGACAGGGTCCACAAGAAGACAAGTTTGACCATTACAGAGGATTTAGACATAGGTCTCAGTCTCAAACAAAGCAGGTAAGAGATATGAGGGAAATACGGGCAATCTAAAAGCAAAAGATATCAATAAAAATGCATTTCCAGAAAAAAAAAACAGAAATGAATAAATTGTCAAGCAGCCTTATTTAGTCACATATAAGCAAATTTGACCATGAATGTATGTGTCTAGGCCTCAGTTACTTTACTTTTTCATCTTTAAAATAAGAGGGTTGGACTAGATGATTTCTAATGCTTCTTTCAGTCCTAACGTTTTATTATTCTATATGCAGGGATCTTTTATTACTCATTAGTGAGGCCATTTTTGGACAGGAGCCTATATCACTTTTCAGCACCTGAAAGTTCATAAAAATGAGATAAGGTGGAAATCCCAAGATAACTTTTGACATGTTATTCCTTGCTTCTCTTAAGATACCAATGTTATGATTTTAAGTGTTGAAATTTTGTCTTTCCATTAGTGTATACCTTGTCATAGAATAATAAAATAGTAGAGATAGAAAGAATACACAAAAAAAATCATCTATTTTTGCTACTTTTTGCAGGTGTGGCTAATTGAGACCTTGATAGGTTAAGTGATTTGCTTAATTAGTAGCAGAGGCAGGAAGAGGACACAGATCTCCTGATTCTCAATCTATAACTATGTCTTTCATATAATTTTTCTTAGTAGTATTCCTGATATAGAAGCCCTCTCTGTCTCTCTCTGTCTCTCTGTCTCTCTCTCTCTGTCTCTCTGTCTCTCTCTCTCTGTCTCTCTCTCTCTGCACACACCCATGCTCACACACACACACACACACACACGTACATACAAACACACACACACACACATTCATGCAAGCTTTTTTTTTTCCCCAATCTTTCACAAAGTACTACATTTAAATATCTGGAATAAAGCAAATTCCTGTTAATAAAATTAAAAGGAAAAATTCACAATGGTAGTAATAAAAAGTGAGGAATATTCATAAATATATTATTAGGGTAAAAAAGCAGCTCCACGCTATGTATTAGAGTGTAGTTTCCATAATGACATCAGGAATATTTTCTCATAGTCATATTTGACCATTTTCCAAGGGAATCATTGGAAAGAGCTGAAGTAATTGAAAATAGCTGGGAGTTTATTTCCTTTCTCTTGAAACCAAAAGATTTTCATTAGTACAGAACAGCATGTAACAAGAATGTCAGCCTCAGTTCCTGAGTTCAGCCCTGTGCTGCCCAGTAGCCAAAACAATGTGTTATCAACTTGCTGTATATTTCTCCTGCACTCCTATTAGCACTAACATTATTATATACTTTAAAGTAGTAAGTGGGAGGTGTGCATATAAATTTTCATTAACAGCTAATGAAATCTATGCTTATGTAGTACTCTGTTCCACACTCACTAATACAAAGAAAAAAGAAAGAAAAGGATATCTAGGTAAGGTCTCACCTGTTTCTTTTTTTTTTCCTCTGAAGGCCTAATCTTATTCTCCTATAGAAAATTTTGTGCCCAGCCCACATGCATGTTCCAAGGGTAAAGAAAAGAAGACTTTTGTTATTTTATTCATGTTATCTCAAAATCTCCTACTGAAAGTGATACCTTCAATGAAAACAATAGCAATGGGACAATCTTTGTAGAGTACTTCAGACTCACATATATGCCTTGCTATCTCATTCTCTGACTCCCTCCTTTTGACTTGTATAGTCTAAGCTTTAAAACCTTTGGTAAGTGAGCAGAGCCAAGATACAGGCAGGAGGTCAGGTCACCTCTCCCAACATTCCACTCCAAAGAACTTTGAAATAACTCTTCAAATAAAATGAGAGGAGGAGAATTTGGAACTCAGAACTTAAAAGAGAGAAATGATTACAATAAATATAAATTTTAAAAATATAATGGAAAAAAATAGCTGATGTTACAGTAGATAGAGCCCTGAGCCTGCACTCAGGAAGACTTGAATTCAAATCCAGTCTCAAACACTTACTAATTGTTTGACCCTATGAAAGTCACTTAACCACTGCTTGTCTTTCTTCAACTATAAAATGGGGATGATAATAATAATAATAATAATAATATCCACCTCACTGGGTTGTTGTAAGAATCAAATAAGATAATATATGTTAGAAAATGTGCTTAGTAAATTGTCTGGCATGTAGTAGGCACCATATAAATGCTTATTCCCTTTCTCTTCCCTCTACTAGCCTTCTAGAAGCTTAAGAAAGATAAATGTTCCATTGGAAAGAGCAAGAGTATTTGGTAAATATTTTAGAAATCTAAAATCCAGAATCCTAATAAGAGTTTTTGAATCCAGAAACTGAGAATAAAATCTGTTGCTATAACCATAAGCACATTTTTGTGTGTGCCAGATTTTAGGCGTTAAAGAACAAATTATTTTTGGATGAATTGTTGAATAAATTATATTTTCAAAACAAAATGGTATAAATTTGAAACTGTTTTTGTTCCCAAGTGCCACTGAACAGTTCTATAGGTTATTAGGACAACATTTCCTATGCACAAAGTATTCATTGTCATTGTTGCATGTTGTCATTTGGAATAAAGGAAATAATGATTTTTGTTATTAGTTTGAGTGGATGAGAAAGAACCACATTGTTCACTCTCTTACTGAAACCAACAGACTTAAAATAGTTTACATGCATACATAATCATTATGGAGTCAGTTTTGTACTGTTAGCTTCAAGCCCTTTGGTTGGTATGTGTGGTTTAGATTTATTTCATTTGGAATATAATCAATCAACTGATAACATAGACAAAGCAACTTGATTGACTAACTTTTTTGGCACCTTGACTCAAAATATTTATATTGGGTTTTTTTGCTATGATCTCTTTCTTAATCAGTTCAGTACTATTGTACCGTAAGAAATGGTGAGCACTATGCTGAACGGATGCAAAGTGAAGCGAGCAGAACAAGGAGAAAACTATATACAGCAACAGCAATACTGCACGATGATCAACTGTGAATGCCTTAACTCTTCTCAGCAATATAGTGATCAAAGAAAATTCCAAAGGACTCATAATAAAAAATGATATCCACATCTAGAGAAAGAACTGATGAAATCTGAATACAACTCAAAACACATTTTTTTAAAATTATAGTTTTCTTTGGGGTTTTTTAAATCTATTTTCTTTTACAACAATAACAAACACGGAAATATGTTTTCCATGTTTGCATAAATAAAACCCATTTGGCTTTCCTTCTTAACAGGTGTGGTGGTGGGGAAGGGAGAGCATTTGGAACTCAATTTTTTTAAAAAATGATAATTGTTTTTACACATAATTGGAAAAAATAAAATATTTAAAAATTAGAAAATAAGAGTTTAATAAGAACTTATTAAGATATACACAGCACACACACAGACACAGACACACACACCCACACACACACACAGACATACACACACATATCCCATATCCACCTGATAAAGTACTAGGTACTGGGAAAAATAAGGCTAAAAGAAAATCTCTCACATTCTCACATATCCAATAAAGGATGCATGTTACAAGGGGTAACAAAGTTAACACAGAGCAATATCTAAACATTGCTTTAACATGTGGGTAACTGTGCAGGATTATTAATTAGGAAGATAGATATTAAGTAAAGAAAATTATGATACTAACTTCCCTGAAAACATGTACTACTTTCCAGAGTCCAGATCTTAAAGGGCATGACATTTTCAATCTTTCTATCTACCTATCTATGTATCTATGTATCTATCTATGTATCTATCTATCTATCTATCTCTTTCAACTACTCTAATACTGAGAAAGGCCTCATGAGTTATAATATCATTTTACATGTAGGAATGTAAACAATTCAGCTTTAATAAGTCCTTCATGGCTTCTCTTTCTTGTTTACCTTTTCATGCTTCTCTTGAGTCTTGTATTTGAAAGTCAAATTTTCTATTCAGTTCTGGTCTTTTCAGCAAGAATGCTTGAAAATCCTCTATTTCATTGGATGTCCATATGTTCCCCTGAAGTATTATTATACATAATTTTGATGGCTAGGTGATTCTTAGCCCCTCTGATCTCCTGAATATAATATTCCAAGCTCTTTGATTACTTAATATAGAAGCTGCTAGGTCTTGTGTTATACTGATTGTATTTCCACAATTCTCAAATTGTTTATTTTTGACTGCTTGCAATATTTTCTCCATGACCTGAGAACTCTGGAATTTGGCTCCAATATTCCTAGCACTTTTCCTTTGGAATCTCTTTCAAGAGGTGATTGGTGTATCCTTATAATTTCTATTTTATCATCTGGCTCTAGATTATTGGGACAGTTTTCCTTGATAATTTCTTCAGAGATAATGTCTAAGCTCTTTTTGTGATCATAACTTGCAGGTAGTCTAATAAATTTTAAATTTTCACTCCTGTATCTATTTTTTCCAACTCAGGGGTTTTTCAATGAGCTATTTCACATTGTTTTCTATTTTTTTTTCATTCTTTTGTTTCTGTTTTATAATTTCTTGATTCTTCATAAAATCATTAGCTTCTATTTGCTCCATTCTAATTTTGAAGCAATTATTTTCTTTAGTGAACTTTTGTACTTCCTTTTCTATTCTGCTCTTCAAGGCAGTCTTCTCTTCCTTGACTTTTTGGGCCTCTTTTGCCATTTGAGTTAGTCTATCTTTTAAGGTGTTATTTTCTTCAATATTTTTTGGGGAGGTCTCCTTTGGCAAGATGTTGACTTGTTTTTCATGATTTTATTTCACCCCTCTCATTTCTCTTTCCAATTTTTCCTGTACTTTCTCTACTTGACTTTCAAAATGGTTACTGAGCTCTTCCATGGCCTGACACCAATTCATATTTTTCTTGGAGGCTTTTTATGTAGGAGCTTGGACTCTGTTCTCTTCTTCTGGTTATATGTTTTGATCTTCTTTGTTACCAAAGTAAGATTCTATAGGCTGATTTTTTAAATGCTGTTTATTAATCTTACCAGTCAAATACCTGAATTGCTAACTCCCTGTCAAGACAGGATTCTGCTTTCCGTGGCAGTGGAAGTGGGAGTAGGGGTGGTGTTGGGGGTGGGTGGACTGTCCCAGACTTTTGGAGTTTTATATCCGCCACTGGATCCCCCACCATCTGTTGGCCCAGAGCTCTGGAAGTAGCTGCTGCTGCTGCTGCAACTGCCTCTGCTGCACCTCTGCTGCCCTGGGGCTGGGGCCAGACAACATGTTCCTTTTTCACCCAGATCCCACAGAGCTCCCCCACTGACCTTCCATGCTGTTCTTGGAGTTTGTGGGTTGAGAAGTGTGTAAATTGACACAGCTGCCAGCAATTCAGTCCCCGAGGCCTACTTCAGCCCCATCTGTGCCTGGCACAGCCCACACCCAACTGTGCTCCGCTCCCAGCCTGGTGCAATATAACCTTCCTGTCAGCCTTCGAGGCTTTCTTGGGCTGGGGATGTCTTTCACTCTATCATTTTGTGGGTTGTGAAGCTCTAGGTTTTGTTTAGAGTCATTTTTACAGGTATTTGCAGGGGTTTGGACTCAAGCAAGTTTCTGCTTTTACTCCTCTATCTTGATTCTGCCCCAAAGATATGGAATTTTTAAACACTCTAATAATGGTATTCTATTGTTAGGATAAATGAATATGAATTTAATTCAACTGTACAAACATCTATTTTGTGCTACTTAACTGTGATATAAAGGAATTTGCAAACTCAGTGAAATCCTCACACTACTCAATCTCCCTCACCCCATGTATCAATTCAGTTATACTATCTCATAGATACCAGATCAGAGCCATCTCTTAGATCCATCCTTTCTATTCAATCATATGATCTCCTTTACCCTTCTGTTCAAGTCTTCATGACTTATCATTTGTATTGTGGTCATAGCTTCCCAGATATTTTCTCTGCATTAAGGCTTTTCCATCTCAAATCCATCACCCATTTAGCTGTCAAAGTGATTTTTCTTAAGCACAGGTTGGGTCTTGTCACTTTCCTGCTCATTGCTTAAATCAGTACCAATTAATTCTAAGATCAAATGCAAAACCCTCTATTTTGCATTTAAAGCTTTTTATAACCTGGCTCCAGTACACTCTTCCAGGCTTGTAACATATTATTCTTCTTTATCTGCTCTATAGTGGAGCCAAACAGGCCTTGTTGCTGTCTTCCAAGAAGACAATACTTTTCCCATTTCCATGCATTTGGAGATTATCCTCTAAGGCTGGAATAAAGTCCCACATAAGCTATTCCTCATAAAATTTTTTGTTGTCGTTCAGTCATGTCCAATTCTCCATTTTGGATTTTCTTGGCAAAGGTATTAGAGTGATTCACGATTTCCTTCTCCAGTTCACTTTATAGATGAGGAACTGAGGCAAATAAGGCTAAGTGACTTACTTGTCCAGGGTAGCACAGCTAGTAAGCATCAGAGGTCAGATATGAACCCAGAAAGATGAGTTTTGTTGATTTCAGGCTATGTGCTCAATCCACTGTGCCAACTGTAAAATTCTTGACTTCCTTCAAGATTCAGCATAATCACCTGCTCCTATATCAGGTGTTTCTTGACCCTATCCCCTCCTCCCATTAAATTATCTTGCATTTGCTTTCTCTATAATTTGGATATATTTAAATGTGTTTATCTCTCCACTCCCTATTCACAAGGAGAGGTTCCTTTTTGTTTTTGTATCACCAATTGTAATACATCAGTTGGCCCATTGAAGACATTTGTTGACTGACTGCATGATATGTTTTGTCTTTTTTGGGAGGAGTATATTTTTTCCTTTTTGTAGCACACATCTTAGAGTTAGTAATGTCCTAAAATTGGTCCTACTGAGTTAGTAAATGTTCTTATATCTTGCCCCCTTATTGAAATTTTGTTCCAGTGTCTTCCACTGTTTAAATCTGATTTTCCTGATCAAACTCAAGCAAGGAAACAAATACAGATTCATTTTTAGCAGCATCTTTTGACACTGTATGATAAAGAGCATCATTGATAAGACAGTGCACCATGACATTTACATTTAGAAAGAAGAAAAATGCTGATGAAGCTTTCATTGGGTCCACATCTCCCAGTCTGCATTGTTATGAGCAATTCAATCTTTTCTGACTTGAAAGCCACACACATCCCCGATCATAGCATGCCAGAAACAATAAAGCCACTTCCAATAAGAGAAGCTGTTTACTACCAACACATCAAAACATCTCCAAGCCAGCAGTGTTGCTGTAACGTGTTTTTTTATGAGTCCAAGACTGACTGTTCAAAACCCCAGGGTATAGTCCCCATCCTAATGGTTCACTCTTTAAATCCACAAAGCATATTTAAAAGAAGTGTCATAGCTTATTTTCCCTTTAATACCCAAGCGTGTTGTCTGGCAGAGAAAAAGTAACAAATAATCCTTTATCTGGCTGTAGTTGCTGGACAAAGTAAAGGAATCATTTAATGCTATTGACCTAAGCAAATACTTTTTTTTTTTTTTAGATCAATGAAAACTGTTCATATTGTGGCACTGCTTTTAAGGGAAACATTAATACATTATAAATTCAATCTCAATGTTAAATTTGATAATATATTTTAGACATTTTACCCCTTTTAAGGGTAAAAATTGGGCTTGCAACACAAAGAACTCTTAGGGATGGAAACTCCCACTATCGATGATGTTTTAATACAACTTCGAGTTACCTTGAACACTAAGAGGTTTAGTGACTAGCCAGTATATGTAAGCAGGTCTTCAGGACCAGCTCTCTGTTTACTATATCATAGGGCTTCTTAATATCTAGGAAAAATGTTGGTTTTAGGTATAATGTGTTTAGACAGAAGTTCACAGTTACACTAACTTTAAGGAAAGGATTTTGTATACCAAAGTAAATGGTTACTATAAACAAAATTTCAAAAATGTTAGAGTTCAAAGTAATCTAAGGGATCATCAAATTCTATACCTTTATTTTTTAATCACAATAGAAAAGCTGAGGGGTAAGTGGTTTAAATGACTTTCCCAAGGTCAGACCACAAGATGACAGATTCGCAACTAGATATAACCCAGGTTTTCTGAATCCCAGTAAAATCCATTTCCACTAGACTGTATGGCCTTGTGTCTTCTCTATCACATTTGGTTTTTGATTAAAATGTTGCATTGTTTTGCTCATGGTAGGTAACGAAAATAATTCTGATTCTGACTCTCTAATTCAACAATTAGGATAGGTGTTCATTAAAGCCACTGCTGTTCCCAGAACAAAGCAGATTGGGTATATGGAAACAAGAGACATTGTCAAGAGCCTGTCATGTGTAGGAGAGAACTGGAACCATACAGTATTTTTCTTTTGGAAGACTGGCTTTTATGAAGGTGGGAAGGTTGATCATTTTACTTCCTACATGGAAATGGCTGTGAGATATAGGTCAGATCTAATTTTTCTTCACTTGACACTGAGGAAGAGTGTCATGATTAGAAATAATGATTGTCAACATGAGGATATTTTGTACATTCCCATTTGCTAGTCTGACCCCCAGGACCATCCTTCATATCATCACCAGAAAGAGTACACTGTAAGTGACTTATGGTATGTCCTTTATGCACTGAGCCATTCTTATAGTATGACTAGCCATCGAGTCTCCCACCTAAAGCTTTTATCCCACTTTTAATGGTGGGATAAGTGGTAATTCAGAGAAATGACATTGGCAGGCAACACAGAAATAGATTGAAGTTACAAGTAGAGGAGTTACTCTTGAGAACTCCTTAGTCTTTCAGTCAGTGAACAAATCTTTATGAAGCATCTATGACATGCCAGGCATTCTGTTAAGATCTAGGTATACAAAGAAAGGTTAAAAAAAAAAAAAAGCAATACACAACTTCCTTTTTATCAAGGACTTTACAATCCCTGTCCTCAATGTCTAGAGCAGAGGAAGAGAAAATAGGTAAAAGGATTTTTAGGTGTAGAGTATGGAATATGGCAGAGCTCAGGATGGATGACAGAATAAGAGGGGAGGTCATCTAAGAGAGGGGGTAATGAGAGATTAAAGACAGAGGAAGTTTTGGGAACATATTGTTCAGTTATGATAGTCATATCCCACTCTTCATCATCCCATTTGGATTTTTTTTTTTTTGGCAAAGATACTGGACTGACTTGCCATTTCCTTCTCTAGCTCATTTTATAGATGAGAAAACTGGGACAAACAGAATTAAAGGACTTGCCCAAGGTAACACAGCTAGTAAGTGTCTGAGATCAAATTTAAACTCAGGAAGATGAGTCTTCCTAACTCCAGGCCTGGTGCTCTATTCACTGTGCCACCTATCTGCCTGCTGGTAATATAGTTGAGAGCTTAGTTAGGGAAGCTGTTAACTAGGGAGCAATATAGTAGTAGATAGGTTGAATGGATTGGGTATTTAGGTATATTGAAGGGAGTTTCTGAGGTAGAGATCCTCAGAGAGGACCTATGAGCCTTGCTGCCTCCAGCAATTCTCACAATTTTAAACTAGTACATCATATAGGAGAACTTAGTTGGACTCAGTAATAACCCATTGAGAACTTATTGTGTGATTTACTCTTGCTACATTTCTTAAAATATATAAATAATAATAATAATGATGATGATAATGATAGAAATAGATTTTGGGAATATGGCAGAGTAGGTCAGAAAACTCCAGGTTCTCCAAATTTCCTCCAAAACATATAGACCATCACATAAATAAAAATTAATGAGTGAAATGAGCAGCACCAAAAGAATATTGTATACAGTAACAGCAATGTTGTTTTAAGAACAACTTTGAGCAAATAAGTCATTTTGACTATTATAAATATCCATATTAACTGCAAAGGGCCTATGAAGTAAGACACTATCTGAATTCAGAAAAAGAACTGATAATAGAAATATGTATAGAATGAACTTACATGTATATACATATAAGAGGGAGGGGGAGAAGAAAACAAAGGAAAATTTGTATGATAACTATTATGTATTTAAAAGGAATAGCAACTAATAGATTTGCAGTTTCATGTGCAATCTTTTTTTTTAATTGTAGTATGTTATGGAAAAGCTTGTTTTATTTAATAAATTAAAAATATTGTACAATTTAAAATAAAATAACAGTTATTATTATTATTATTATTATTTTGTTTAGTCATTGTTTTACATTGTTTCTGAGATGTCTCTGAGAAAGAGATTAATGTGTTAATGTAAATATTTCATAACACCATCTTGGCCAAAAGTGTGTACTCTTTGCGTAAGAATAAATGAAATTATATGTCAAAGCATTATGAAAACTCTTCATAACAATGAAATATAACATATTATAGATGATTAAATCATTAAGAGGACAGGGAAATGACAGCTTAATAGGTTAATATCCTACCTGGAGAACTCTGTCTTGTGGCAGGGTAGAGTCCATAGGTCATGTTAAATTTGAGATATAGAGGTTCTACAATCCTTTTTTGTTTCCTTATTCACAGCAAATATATAGTTCCTATTTTTAATCCTAATCTCGTTCACAAAATAGGTAAAGACCATGCTCTCTCTCAGACTTTAATAAAAGCATCATGTAGAATGTTAAAGTCACTAGCCTACAAAATGATAAAAATAACTTCATTACTTTAATTAAGAAATGTACGACCATGAACACTTCTTGATTACTAAAGCATTTCTTAATATTTTCTAATTATCTTCTTGTTACAAATGTCATATTAATATTACCCTGGTAACATCCTAGATGAGATAACTTCTGTCATTTAAAAACATTACAGAGACAAGGGATACAGGATCAGTCTTCCTCTTTCTGCATAGACATCTCCCTTTTCTTATCCTCAACAACAAATATATTTTTCAAGGACTCTAGTGAGATGCAGAACCCATCCCACATGGTACAGTTTAATGGCAAGTCTCACTCTTTCAACCATACCAACCTAACAATGATTCCCAAGAGAAAACACTAATAATATATGCTTCATGAGATCCAGAAGTATTGGTTTATGATTATGTGTGTGTTCTGTCTTTGTGTCCCCAAGTGCTTAAAAATACTTTTTCAATGAATTAGTGAAAATGGTTAAGGTGACAATTCAGGACAGCATTAAAAAGGGGAGAAATCATTGACTTACAACCCTCATAGCTGGGATTATGCATAACTGTGTATGTGTGTTTATGAGTATATGTATGT
>CM053589.1:52190048-52220204 GCA_028646515.1 Pseudochirops corinnae | reverse complement strand
GTTCAGACCGCGATTTTGTTTTTAAATCTCTATGGCGCTCTGCTTCCAGAAGGGAAAGCTCTGTCCCAAATCGCTGGGGTCCTCCCAGCTGCTGTAGCTCTCAGAAAGATGCTGGGACTCTTCCTATTTACTTCCGGCTGACTGGATAGTGAAGACTCCAGAATCCATGCCCAAGACGGTGATCCAGATCTAGGCCACTCAACACGAGAGCTCTTGGCCTGAAAACAATCGCTCAGTCCCCCTGCTGTCTGCAGGCCACAGGCAGGAAGCTGCAACGCGGAGGCGGGTGCAAAACCTCTGCCTTTTTGCTTTTCCACTCTGGAGGCCTTTTGGCTGGACTGCTTATCTCCCCCTTTCGCAATCCCCACTCGCAGCTGTCGCTAATCCACTCACCAGAGAGGCTTCTCCCGCCCAGCCTCCTCCGGGGCACAGCTGCGGCTTCAGCCCAGGCTGGATTCGGTTCACAGTGCTGATATGGTTCCTTGTAGCTGAGCTGACTTTAGTGGGAATTATCTTTGTGTGCATTTTGGAGTTCTAGGATTGGTTTAGAGTCCTATTTTATGGGTATTTTCAGGTGGCTATGTGAGAGCTGCGATATGTTGCTGCTGCTACACCACCATCTTGGCTCCGCCCCCCCAATTCTAATTTTTTAGGAATTATTTTCTTCAGTTAACTTTTGTATCCTTTTCTCCATTTGGCCAATTCTATTTTTTAAGAAGTTCTCTTCAGTGAACTTTGGGTCTCTTCTACCAATTGGCTAGTTCCTCTTTTTTAAACCACTATTCAGTACTTTCTGTGCCTCTTTTATGAAGCTACTGATTCTCTTTTCATGATTTCCTTGTACCACTCTCTGATTTTTTTCAAATTTTCTTCTACCTCTGTTATTTGATTTTTAAAATCCTTTTTAAGCTGTTCCAACAATTCATGTTGAGCTTGTGTCCAATTCATATTTTTCCTTTGAGATTTTGCTTGTAGAAGTTTTGCCATCATTGTATTCTTCCAAGTTTGTGTCTTTACCTTCCCTGTCACCATAGTAAAATTTTACGGTTAAGTTCTTTTGTTGTAGTTGTTGTTGTTTTTTGCTTATTTTTTCCCAGGGTATTTCTTGAATTTGACTTTATGTTAAATTTTGACTCCTCCTTAATGAAGGGTCACTGTTCCAAGATTTGGGTTTTTCATTTTCCTGTTTTCAAAGTTAGCTTTGGTGTTTTCTAAGTTTTCAGTGCTGCTAAGGTGCTATGATCTCCAGAGAGGTAAGGTCATTGCTCTTCTCACTTGGGCTTTGGTCTTTACCCAGAAAAGGTCTTCATTTCTCTGTAGATGCCGGTGCTTATACTTCTCTTAACTCTGGAATTGTAACCAGGCCTCCTGCTCTCCTGCAGCCAAAAATACTAGTGCTCCTTTCTGTCTTAGAAATGTAACCATGGCCCCTACTCACTTATGTATGACTACTAGCATTCTTCTCTGCCCTGCAACAATAACCAGGGTCTCTACTACCCTGTGACTATTAGCACTAGTGTTCTTTGCCCGGAAACTGTGACCCAGAACTGAATTTGGGTAATGCCTGTATCCAGTGTTAGAAAATCGTCACATGTAATCTCTTTCTGATCAATTGTCTAACCCCTTCACTGTACTCTTCTATGCTGGGAGCAACCAAAGCTGCCATTGCTGTTGCCATTGCAACTTCCTCTAAGGCAGCAGTTCTCAACCTGTGGGTTATGTTCAATTTGTAACAATACATCCTGAATATCAGATATTTACATTACGATTCATAACAGTAGCAAAATTACAGTTATGAAGTAGCAATGAAAATAACTTTATGGTTGGGAGTCACCACAACATGAGGAACTATATTAAAGAGTTGTGGCATTAAGAAGGTTGAGAACCACTGATCTAAGGGCTGCTCTTGGCACTGTCACAGGAAGACCTGTATTGCTCTCCAGGTCTGACCATCACCTGCATATGACAGACCTTTGTTACAGATCTCCTAAGTTATGTTAAAAATTTGTTTCATTACAAATTTTTTGTTTTTGTTTTTGTTTTTTACTCTGCCACTACAGAATTTAATTTGAGGCATTATTTTAAAGATTTTTTTTTTCCCCTGAGGAGAATGCTGAGAAAGTTAATGTGAATTTATGCTTCTACTCTGCCATATTGATTCTGCCTCCTTGTGTATTCTTTTTAAATAGTCAAGAACTGTGTCTTCTTTTAATCTTTGTACAAGTCCATCTCAACCCTAATATGAAAGAGATCTTAAAATTTGACAAAGTATTTAAATATATGACTCCAGTTATCTCTAAAAAAGTTAATGGGGGTGTGGGGAAGGTTCAAATCCTGATTTGGACATTCACTAGATGTGTGACTCTATGCAAATAATCTGTCATTGATCTGCCTCAATTTCTTCATCTCCAAAACTGATATAATAAAAACACCTTTCTTACAAGGTTGTTGGAAGTAAAATGAGGTCATATTTGTAAAACACTTTGTAAACATTAATGCTATATAATGTTAGCTAGTATTAGTAACAGCAGCAGCAGTAGTAGTAGTAGTAATAGTATTTCTAGTATGAGCACCAAGTGAACAGGTTATAAAAAATAATTCTCTCCTTATTGCTATATGAATTTGGGGAGGGGGAGAGAGAGAGAGAGAGAGAGAGAGAGAGAGAGAGAGAGAGAGAGAGAGGGAGAGAGAGAGAGAGAGAGGGAGAGAACAAGAAGCTTTTTAGAATCACTGATCTCTAGGATTCCAGAACCACGTTGGGTCTGTAGCCAAGATAAACCTGCCTATACCGACCCAATCTCCCTATTATCTATTGTGAGTCCCCAAAGGAGAAAAAAATAGCCTAGTAAGTTCATTTCATTTTTAATGTATCTTAAGAGGAAGGAGAGGCTAATCTCATAGGAAATTTATAATTTAGTATAATAGTTCAAATTATAAAATTATCAAAACAGTTACAAAAAACTCTTTGCTGGAAAATTTCATTAAATAAAAATAAATGTGCACATGTGCAAATACATCTTCTCTACTTTGCCAAATTTTCATTCTCTTTCAGTATGCCTTTCATGAAACTAGAATATCTTGTAAGAGAACATTAAAATAACTGGATATTTCAACAAATAGTCATATTGCTAAGTACATTTACCCATCACTTCAATTGGCTTTACCAACATAAGATAAATAATCCCAATGCTAGAAATGAAATTCAGCACCATCAGTTAAACTTTATTGAGTACCCATTTAGTGCCTAGTACTAGTCTAGGGGACTATATTCTGTTATAGCATAAAATCCCTTGTGGTTGCCTTTGTTCAAAGCCCATTTCCATCCATCAGTTAACTGGCAGCCAGTTTCCTCTAAAGTGCTGAAACCAGAAGGCAAAGTTCAGAAGGAGATCACTTCAAAATCCTTTTTGGGCATAGAAAGGGGAGAGACACATGGACTGAGTATTAAATCCTGAACAAGTGAAAGATTTAGACCCATTTGAATATATCATTGCACCAGTTTCCATGGCAAATCATCTAAATAACAGCTTGGAGATAAAGCTCTAGCTAACAAGCCCCTCTAGACTCTTTTGGAATTGCCTGAAACTTCCATGCCACTTCTATGTAAGTGCCTGAATGGATTATTTGTAAGCTCAGAGACAATTCATATTTATAGATTTTCCATTTTGAGGCTAGCTATTTTACCTGCTTTTCAGTAAAAAATAAAGGAGAGAAAAAAGAAAATTTATAAACCAAGAAAACTTGAATCCCACAACAAATAGATGGTTCTGGACTTAAGCTCAAGAACAGTGCTGTGAGAATTTCTTCCATTCTTTTGCTATTACATTCATATCTTGAGAAACTGCTGATTTAATTTCTGCATGAAATATTTTATGACATCATTTTTAAAGTCATCAATGAAGTCACTCTTTGTGGTCATATTTATTTCTGTGGAGGAAAAAATAGAATATTAGAAGGACCTATGATTTCACTGAAAGAGAAAAAATAACTCAGTACATTATTTCTCTGTAGCAATGCTGATAGCAATACATCAATGATTTAATATGTAAATCATAGTGAATTATTCATGGTCACAAAACTAATATTTGTTAGAGATAGGATTTGAACCCAAGTCTACTTTATTCCAAGCCCAATACACTTCAATATTGCCAAGTTCCCTTTAGTAACAATTTTATTTTATTTGGTCTGTATCTAAAAGTGCTTTGATATGACAGTCTTCTGTTGTGGAAACTCTCCAATGATATACATCAACAAGTCATTGCAATTTATATTTTTAGAGACAATATTGGGATATTATTAAAGATTAAGTGACTTTTCTATGGTCATATAGCTAGTATGTGTCAGATGTAGGACTTGAACCCAGGTCTTCTGGACACCAAGTTCATTCCTCAATCTGCAATGTTGGTATCTATTCTTGATGAAGGTTTTCCTTTTATGCAATTGCTCCAAAATCTATGAATCTCTCCCCTAATTATTTTAGAGAATTTTGAAAATGGGATCAGGAGCAGACTGCACACTGCTGAGGTAAGATTATGTCTCATTAGATTCAGTTGAATTCTTCCAAAACAAAACAAAAAATGTTCAAAATTTGTTAGGAATACTTTGACTAAGTAGAAAGTCAGGGGAAATATACTATAAAATTCTTATTGGGGGAGAGAGTGTTATCTGGATATGTGCATTTTCCTTTCTCAGCACACAAAAATAGCACTCAATGACATTAAAAGACAACACATTATAAAAGGATTAAAGGAAATACTTTTTTTAAACACAACTCATTACCACAGGATATTACTGAGGCAAATAGTTTAGTATGATTAAAAAAGGATTAGAATTAATGAATGAGAAGAGTATCTGTAGTTACATTAGCAGAGGATAAAAAAGATAAAGGCTATAAGTTCCCATGCTTCAGTAATAAAAATTAGAAGATAACCAGCTAAGCTTGGAAAAATATTTCCTCTCTGGGTCTTCTGTTGCATTATGAGAGTTTAAATCACTCTCTCCAAACTATACAGCATTGCTCCTTGCCAGACATTTAATATCAGACTAAGTGGACCATGAGTTTCCTCCCACTAGGCAATTCCAATGTCCTTAACTGGATAGATCCCATATACCTATTACTTAGGCCATCAAAGTGCAGAACAATGGAAAGAATTATAGTCTCTTCTCACCTGGGCTGTATTCATCAAACTGATGACCTAGAGTTGAGAGGTTTTGTATCCTATTTCCCAACTCTTCAACCACCCACTCAGATAATGCATTTTTCTCCAAAAACTGTCCCTGAAGAGATAAGATGTCCCTACACTTATGAGACACTTGACTTTTGTTTTAAAGAACCAAAGAAAATTTACTCTTTTAACACATTTTTCTACTGTGGCTTCAGGCCCCTGATTTAGGGAATAAGCAACCTCCCACCAGCTCTATATTCTCTTGAAGAAATGCCCCCTTTCAACTCATGCCTCTTGGTCCAATACAAATCAATGAACCCAAGACCCAATATAATATGCCACAGAAATCCATTTACAGAACAATTGCTTCATTGAAAGCTCATCTCCTCCTGCTATCAGAAATTGCTAGAAATGTGATTTTTGCAACAAGAGTCCCATTTCTCATCTTGAAATGGATTGTAGCGAGTGTAAAGTCAATGCTTAGATAGATGCTGGGCTTTGGGGGAATGCCACAATGCAATATTCGATGGTGAGTCCGGATGGATGTGTGTTTTGAATAGTTACTCAGACAGATAATGGGACAAATTCCCATGACTCTCCTTAAAATACCACTAGGTTTCTTGCAATTAATATTACCAAAGGGACTCTGAAAGAGACACAAAAGGTGAGGGATAAGTGCTGAGTAGGCAAATGCAGTCAACTTTACACTATACACAGATGTTCTTCCAAGAATACACAATGTATTTACTGGGTTTTATAGTTCTCAATTTATTATATAGCAAAGGCTGCCTTTCTTTGAAAAGCACCTATATTAGGTTGTAAATAGAAGGACTCTGATAAGTGCTCTCCCCACTATTTAACAGTACAACTGAGGATGAGTAAAAAGGAAGGTAGAAACATAACAAGGTCATGTCCACTAGATTTTTTTTTAAATGAAAAAGGCAGATATGTTGTGAACAAATGAACTATTTTTTTAAAATTGATATTGGACTGTTGGACTGTGCATTTCAGCCACTATAATGGTGGGGGATGGGAAAGTACAGATGCCCTTGAAATGCTTTTGAAAGGGGAGGGTGCCTCTTTTCTATCATTTAGAGAGCTGCTAGTGAAAAAGAAAACAGCCTTTCTTAGACAGATATTAGAAAGGTAGTGAGTGATTTTTTTTAATGGATCTTCCTTAGTTCTTTAGTGGCATACCACAAGAAAAAATGAAGTGATATAATGAAATTTCCTTTGTAGCTCTTATTTGAAGGTGTCAAAAGCTGTCATTCTCCAGAGGGTTTGTTATACTGTAATTTTAGCACATTGAAATTTCCACTTCCCTTTTGATCCATAGACACATACTACTGTGAGAGAAAAGTAGGGAAGTTATGCTTATGTGGCACACTGGCAAAACACAATGACTAAAGTTCACCCCTGGCCATATGATCATGGCCCATGGTTCAAAGATCACCATCAACTCTGGGTCATTGGATGATCAGTAAACTCAGTAGCCTGACTGCCTTACTAAGGTGAGGTACACTTTCATACAGTGAAAAGTGTCTACGTTTCCATCCTAGCTCTGCATGTACTGGTGTGTGAATTCAGATAAGTCACTGAAAGTCTTTCAGATTATTTCCTCATCTATAAAATGAACTGTATACTGTTATCTACTTCACAAGCTGGTTGTTGGGATTCAAACAATACACTATATTTAAAGAGGCTCTGAAATCGCTTAAATTTCTCCCAGCTTCATCTCTCTCTCTCTCTCTCTCTCTCTCTCTCTCTCTCTCTCTCTCTCTCTCTCTGTCTCTTCTCTCTCTGTCTCTGTCTCTCTCTCTCTCCTCTCTCTCTCTGTCTCTCTCTCTCTCTCTCTCTCTCTCTCTCACTTTCACTTTCTCTCTCTCTTTCCTCTGCTGTCCTCTCCCACACTTCTCCATATCTGTCAAAATAGCTTTTCTAAAATTTAATATCTCTTCATGGGAGAAGTAGGAGACTGTAGGTATCTAGTTCTGCCTATATTCTGAGATCCAAGGGATGTGCTGCTTTGTTTTACTGAGCATATTTTACTGCTTTTTTTTCCCTTTCCTCTCCTCTCCCCTCCTCTCCTCTCCTCTCCCCTCCCCTCCCTTACCCTCCCCTCCCCTTCCCTCTTCTCCTCTTCTTTCCTCTTCCCTCCCCTCCCCTCCCCTCCTCTCCTCTCCTCTACTCTCCCCTCCCCTCCTTTCCCCTCCCCTCCCCTCCCCTCCTCTCCTCTCCTCTCCTTTCCTCTCTTTTTTTCTTTCTTTACTTTTCTCTTTGTTATAAGCAATGACCTGCCAGGCAAGTGGGGGCAGGGAATGTATTTAGAAATGAAGATAAGGAAAAAAAAAAGTAATTATGTATGTATAATATAATAATTTAAAAAGTAATAATTGTGTATATATAACGTAACTGTAATAATTGTATTATGAAATGCGGCACGATTTAGAAGAAAAGGTATGATATTTGAAGTTTAGAGATTAAAGTTGAACTTCTAACTCTGCTCATCACTGTGGGATTGGAGACAGATTGCTTAACTTCTCGGGGTCTATTTCCTCATTTGTAAAATGGGAAAATACTAACGCCAAGCCATACCTACCCACACTATCCCCTGCCCAATTATTTTTAGGATTAGATACAATAACAACATAACACAAATGTGCTTTGTAAACTATAAAGTACTGCATGTTAATGACAATGTGATCACTCATTCATTCATACATTTAGCACTATAGGTTTGGTATAATGAAAAAGAGCCAAAATTTAATTTATAATAATAACAGTATAGTTAGTATGCTGTTGTTATTAAATATATGTAACTATATAAACTATATATAACTGTACTGTTCTTATTATATAACTATAAAAACTATATATAACTATACTGTTATTCTGACCCGTTTTCATTATACCAAACTTACAGTAATAAATGTATGAATGAATGAGTGATCACATTGTCCCTAACATGTAGCATTTTACATGGTATAGCAAAATAAAAGTTTGTTCTAGATCAAAAGAACTGAGTTCAGATTTTGCTCTCTTGTATCACATATGACTGTGGGCAAGTCACTTAAGCCTACCTCAGTCTCAGGTTGTTCCTGTATAAAATTTGAGAGTTTGTCTCAGTGGTTTTTTTTTTTCTAGTTTTAGAACTGTGATTCTATAATCCTATTCTGGGACACTTTGAAATGTTTACAATTTAATCAATATAAGTATCCCTTTTGAATAACTCATGCAGATCATAGTTTATTCACACCACAGTAGATGATATTAGTGAGTTGCTATGACCAAAAAATCATCCCTCGGATGTATAATCCTGTTTAACCGGATTCTCAGATCTCATGAATACTGCACAAGCCCACATTCAAAATCTTTTTATATAAGGAGAACCTAATAGAGTTTGTAGTCTGTTGGCATACCTTCAAGGGTCACCTCTCCACCTTAATAAAGGTCATATTACTGAGAGCAGGAATGAACTTTAAACATCATCTAGTCCAATCCCTTCATTTTGTAATCTAGATGATTGGACCTCAGAAAAGGCCAATCTCTTGCCCCAAGTATCAGAATTAGTTAGTAGTAAAGCTTGAACTTCAAGTCAGATTTTCTGACCTAAAAATGGTCTTTTCCCTACATTACAGGCAACATGTTAAATCTCAAGAGCCCGGATTAAAGGTACATCAATACAGTCAGGGATGGTCTAGTCTCAAAAAAGATACTAAAATAGCTTAGTCTGAAAATATGCTGTGTGAAATCAAGTTCTCTGACACTAAATTCAGTGCTTTTCATTCAATATTTTTTTTATTAATGCAGGCATCCATGAGAATTTAATGTCACATTCTTTGTTTTCATTTTGTGTTCTTGCCCTACTAAAATTCTAGCTCAAAGACTCATTATGGTGTAGAGGTGACCTAAGGTCTTAAAAGTAAAATTGATTAAACAGGCTTTTGCACATTGGCCTAGTTACATCATCAGAGCATCAGCTTGACAAAACTTAACACCAGAATGTTTTCCATCATAAGAATTGTTTGTTTGTTTTTTTATCACAGCAGTTGTACTTATAGGGTTATGACCTTTGCCCTTAAAGAGATGAAATTCACAAAGATGAAATCATGTAACCTAGCGTTTATTAACTACTATGCTAGAATTATGCTAATTACTAAAGATACAGATAAAAGAAACCATGATTGTCCATACCCTTAAGGAGCCTGCATATCAATAGGGAAAGAAGAAACATAAATGCATACTGGAAAGTAAGGAAGGGTAAAAGGGCACACACGTGGGAGCAACTCTTCTGTTGAGAAAGAGGAGTAATTCAGAGAATAAATTAAGCTGGGAATGAAGTGATCACAGCTTCAGTCTCTTCTAAGATTGCCGTTGTGGTCATAGATTCTTCAGTAAGGGGATCAGGCCCTAACTGCAGGTGTCTCAAAGTGTACAACATCGTTGATGAGCAAAGGGAACAGCCTGGAGACTGAAGTGACCTGGGAGTGTTAATGAAGTATGTGTTCCCATTTTAGTCATGAGGACCATAAGAAAAGGATGGGAGAATGACTGGGATAGATAGAGTCATTAGTTAATTTAAATCAGCTTCTATGTTTTAGAAAATCTAAGAAAGCTATTCCATATTTCATCATAGAATATAATAAAGCATTTATGGAAAGGAAAATATAAATATAAATGAGATAAAGAAAAATGTATTTCCTTGAATGATTATAAGAGCTGCACTTAATGTTGGAGAATAGCATTGAGGACAGATTAAGTAAATTCAATTTCAACTGAGGTGTCTATCATATACCCAGGAGATGGGCACTACAAGTTCAATCTCACCACAAAAAAATTGAAGGGACTGATACCCTAATTATTGGTTATTGTTTTTACACTGGAATTGAGTTGTATCAAATACATTTTGAAATAAATAAATACTCTTTTCTCCAATTGATTTTGCACTTACAGCCATTAATTATTAGAGTTAAAAAGAACCTTAGGAATCATTTAGTTCAAAGCATACCTTCTAATCATAGGGAACCTGAGCTCTATTTACATAGTTTCAGAGTCAGATTATAATCAAAGTAAAGAACAAATTCCCAATATATTGGGAACAGAAATGGAAAGTCGGGAAATGGAACAGACTACCTTGCAAAATACTGAATATTCCCCACAATAGAAGAATATATCTTGGGGATAATATAGATAACATGCACGCATAGAGAGAGGGAGAGGGTAGGACTAAATGACCTCTGATGTCCTTTTCAAATCTACAATTCTTTGGTTTCACCTGTGAGTAAGTTAGTATTTTATGATTAACATCACATAAACTTCTCCAATATTTATTTCCATGGATTAAATTTGACAAACATTTATTAAGCAACCACTATACTCCAGTTTCTTCACTAAGTATATAAGAAAACAAAACATTCACAGAGTTTATACTCTATCTGATCTCATATCTCATCATCCTTGCCTAGCCATGCCTGCTATACACAACTCTTTCAAAAGATGAGTTGATGTAGTTCATTTTATTCCAGTTTTCTTCACATCATTAATAATATAAGGGCCTTGGTCAGAAATTAGTTTCATTTAATTCAATTTACACAGCTATGTAGAACAAGGTAATATGAATACAACATGCTCCAATTGAAATATGTTTGTGATGTAAAATAAACTTTTCTACATCAACAGTTTTGTTCCATTTTACCTTTTCAATATTTTCATAATTTACTACTGTTCATGTATTCTGTTTTAGCCATACTGAATGCTCCTGATACTTCATCTTTGGTATTGTGACTTCCCCCTCAAATTTTACAATGTTCTGCATCCTCATGTATACCTTTTAGAATTCTTGGGTTTTTTTTTTTTAAACATTCAAGTCACACATCTCAATTTGGCTATTCCCAGTTCCATCTTCCCCCCTTTTTTAGTACCTTTCCCTCCAAGGTTACCTTGAATCTGCTTCATACATTTTTATTTTCAGTCATATTTGATAAATGTTTAATAAGTACTTATTCCCTTCTCTTCCTCTTCATTTGTATTTTAAAATATATTGGCATATCTACACATTATCCTTTAGAATGTAAGCTCCTTGAGGGCAAGGATCATTACACTTGTTGTATATGTGTACCTTTAATACCTAATAACATGCTTAGAACATAGTACAAAATTTAATAAAGACCTGATTGATTCATTGATTGATTTTTTTCAATGCAAATTTTTCCTTTTGTAAACCTACCATAAGGTCATCTATCAATGTTCTAGAGATCTTTCATTTTCTCAGTGACATGTATATACTAGTAGAGCTTTGAAGATATTTGTTATCTCTTAGCCACTTAATGTCTCTTTTGTGATTTCCATTACACTAGCTCTGCATAATTCCTCATTTGTAAATATTGTCCAATTATCTAATTGTCCATAAAACATAGTCTAATATTTTATTTTTAATTAATTTATTTTATTTATTATTTTATTTTTAAATTCAGTAAACAATTAAACACTCTGTGCAAGGCATTGTGCTAGATCAGTGTATGATAGCAGGCTTTACTAATCTTAAATACAATCCTTTTAATATCGAATAATTGCTTTATGTGCATATAATATTTCCAAGTAGGTACAACTCAAATTGGAATTATTGATATTATAGATGAGAAACTTTTTAGTCACTGACATTTCTTTGAGCACTAAGCTTTAGTCTCTTATGTCCCAATTTTGTACCTTGATGTTGATCTTATCTAGCTGTGATTTGGCCTTTGGGAAAACTCATTTGAGACTTCTATATCAGAAAGCCAATTTAATACTCTCGAATGGTGATACTGTCTTTCCTATAGAAGAGTCAATTTACAACTGAGATTTAAGCTTAGATGGTTTGGCAAATACAGAGGATCTAAGTTAATATGGTACTAACTTGGATGACCTAGACACTGAGAAAATAGCTAGGTTGCATAGTGGATAGAGTGACAGAGCTGGAGTCAGTAAAAAGGCTCATCTTTGTGAGTTCAAATCTGGCCTCAGACACTTACTAGCTATGTGATCCTGGAGATGTCATTTAACCTGTTTGCCTCACTTTACTCATCTATAAAATGAGCTGGAGAAGGAAATGGCAAACCACTCCAGTATCTTTGGCAAGAAAACCCCTAATGGGGTCACACAGGGTTGGACAAGACTGAAGTGACACCACTGTCACCACCACTACCACCACCACAACAAAGACACTCAGAGTCAGAGTGTTCATGAATATATGAATATTACCTTTTATGTAGGCTTTATCCTCATGTCTGCCTCTTAATGTGCTTGCTCTATGTTTTTTGCCTAATGTTCCTTTCCTAAATAGACTCTTATTTAAAATCCTTATACAATGGTTTTCTATCAAAATCATCCTTGAATGTTCTAAGTGAAGAGAAGATATTTCCTATATCTTGTACTCTTCTGTTAACATTTTGTTATTCAGTTCCTGACGTATTACCTCATGTAAGTTATGTCTCCACTCCCTGCCCCTTTCCACCAGAGTTTGTCCTAAGCATTCTTGGTTTTTCTTTCTGTTTTTACTTTGTAGCCCACTTATAGACACGGTGATATTTCTCCAATGTTAAAATACATCATGGAATTTAGCACTTTCTGAGAACCATTCTGGACATGCTATTAATTAAATTTTTGCAATTGAACATATTAGGTCCACATGTATAAATCCACAAGTTATTTGGACTAAATTCTATATTTCTTTAAAAAATCTATTATATTACTGCTTATTTTGTATTGTATTTTGTTTTTCATATATTAGTCTTAGGAAGCAATCTGTTTTGCAGATAATACGCTTGACTAATTTTTACTACATTTCATAAAAATTAATGCTTTATATTTATAAAATTATTTCTTTTGTAAAGTGTTTAACATCTCTTTAGTTTTTTATAACAATCCTGTGAGATAAATATTGTTATTACCATTTTATAAAAAAGGAAACTGAGGGTCAGGGAATTTAAGTAATTATCCTCGGCTTACATAGATTGAAATTACTTGACCTAGGAGTTGAACCTAGTTCTTTGAACCAAGTCCAACAAGATCTCATTTTAAGCTGTTGAAATAGCTTAGTTTGGGTAGCATTTGGATATATCCTTAGCCTTTATACCATATGCTGTCAATTTACTTTTAGTTTGCCAAGTTAATGCCCTGTAATATTTGAACTAATTGCATTTTCTGTCATCTTTTTTATAATATCCCTTTGGCTCATCAATAGATGAGATTTCCCAAAAAGATCATAAAGAAAATAAAATTGCTATATATTTTATCCTTCCCCTACAAAAATATGAGATGCTACTTCAGAATATTCATTATTATCTAAATTTAACAGCCCAGATAAGTTTATGAACAACTTGAGAATTTTTATTTCGATGTCAGAATGCTATGTTTAAGCAATGTGAGTTAAGTTTATTCCAATACACTTCCTGTCATTAATGATGTGGCACAGAGGTACAATGAGACTAGTTGTATTCAATCTATTTTATGCAGGTGGGCAGAACAAGCTAATAGCAAACCAACATGTTGGTCTTAAGGACTATTTATAGGCCAAAAGAAACTTTTCCACATCAAAAATTTATGGGTGGAAACAGGGAGCAGAGCCAAGATGGCAGCAGTAGAAGCAGGAAAATTCTGCAGCTCCCACATAGCCAACTCAAATGCCCATAAAATATGATTCTAAACAAATTTTAGGGCTCTAGAACTCACAAAATTTCACAAAAATCACATCTCCCACTTAAGGCAGCTTGGCAGGAAGGGTTCATCAAAGCACTCTGGGAGGCGAGCCCAGCCCAGCCTAAAACCATGGCTTGGCCCTGCGGCTACCAGGACAAACTGTGGCTGGAGCACTTGGGAGAGTGGATCACTGGCAGCTGTGGCAGTTTCCAGAACTATCAACCTGTAAGAAACAAGGACAAAGTGAAAGGTCAGTAGAACCCAGCTAAATTGGGAGGAGAAAAGTGGTCTGGCCAAACTGCCTTCAGGGCAAGGAAGCGGTAGAAGCAGTGGCCCAGCAGGCACTTCCACGTGGCTGTTTCAGAAGCTCCTGGCCTACAGATTGCAGGAGAGGGGCATGTGATCATTCAGAGCCTAAATGCTCTTATGTTGAGCTGCCTAGATCAGGATCGCAGTCTTGGGTGGTGGTACTGGGAGCAATTTCAGTGAGCCAAAACGGGTGGGGATTGCAGTGGCTTCCTAATAGCTCCAGCAGCTGTAAAAATGCCAGTGATTTGGGACAGAGCTTTCACCTCTGGAAGCAGAGTTCCACAGAGCTAAAAAGTCAAGTAACTGACTCACAACATGAGCAGGCAAAGGAAGCAAAGTAAGAACACCGATCAAACTTTAGATTCCTTCTTTGGAGACATAAAGGATCAAAGCATGGAATAGGGGGAAGACAACACAGTCAGAACTCCCATACCAGAAACATGTGGACTACTTACAAGCCATAGAGCAGCTTAAGGATTTTGAAAAACCAAATAAGAGAAGTGGGGGAAAAATTGGGAAGAGAAATGAGAATGATGCAAGAAAATTGTGAAAAGAGAGTCAACAACCTGACTGAAGTAAATAACACCTTATAAAATAGATTAACTCAAATGGCAAAAAAGGCCCAAAAAGCCAATGATGATGGAGGAGAGGGCAGGTTTGGGGGGAGGGTTGCTAGAAGCACACACTTCTGTAAAGGGACAGGGACAGGGTAGAGAATAGAACAAGGGGGGTGTGGGATAGGAAGAAGGGACATGTAATCAGTCTCTCATGATATGTCCACTTTGGAGATGTTCTGTGTAATTACACATGTACAGCCTGTATTGAATTGCTTGTCATTCCAGTGGGGTGGGTGATGAGAGAGGAAGGGAAAGAATCTAGAATTTAAAGGTCTATAATCAAATGTTAAAAATACGTATGTATATATATATACACATATATTATTATTATTATTATTATTATTATTATTATTATTATTAACTACATGCAACTGGGAACTAAAATATACTGGCACTGGGGTAGGGAGGTCCATCCTGCCCTACCAGAAAATCAGAGGGGTGATGGAAGAGGACGTAGGAGAAAGGAGATTAGGGGAGGAGTTATACAATGGGATGGCTGTTTTGAGGTGTTGGGTAGGGGAAAGATGGGGAGAAAATTTGTAACTCAGAATCTCATGGAAATGAATGATATAAAAAATACAATAAATAAATAAGTTTATTTTAAAAAATTTATCAGGATCCAAAAATTCTTGAGTTAATCACCCACAAACCACTATACATAGATAACATTGCACTCAACCAAAGATTCTGTTTTCTTCCACATGGACAAGAGAACATAACATCTGTTGACAATTGACTTGAGAAATACTGAAGTCATGCATCAGACATATCCTGCACTTAAGGAAAGATCTTTGTTGTTTTTTTTTTTTTTTTTTCCTTTTTGAGGGGTGGAAGGTAGGGCAGTTGGGGTTAAGTGACTTGCCCAAGGTCACATAGCTAGGAAGTGCTGTGTCTGAGGTTGGATTTGAACTCAGGTACTCCTGACTCCAGGATCCATGATCTATTCACTTTGCCACTTCAACACCCCCTACTACACCACCTAGCCACCCTGGGAGAGATCTTAACAGAAGCCTAGCAAAGAAATCGTTGAATATTCTAATCTTGATGGCATATTGGCAAGTGGGCAAATTGTGAACTCATGGTAAATAAAAACAACAGTGCTGGCCATATTCATTCTTAGTTCCTGGGAACAATAAGTTATAATATGTTTCTAGTATTGGTTAAGAAACATATTTCTCAGGAAATAGATTTAGTGAATCCATGATCCCATCATTACTTTCACTCTTTCCACCAGTTCAGATCACAATCCTTCAATGCCTTCTTGTTCGTGACCTTCCATAAATACATGTGCAGAAAATATTTTGTCTCATTTTTTAAACATTTTAACATTTTTAAATCATTTTTAACATTTTTTTAAACATTTCATGGTTATCCAGTAGAGCATTCAGACCTCCATTCTTTTTATGTATCTGGTCTGACTCCCTTTTCTGGTCATACATATCTTTGATGACATCTTTTATGCCATTTTTCATATACAAGTCATCATTGCTATTTTATAACTTACTTATTCCCAACATGTATCTTTCTATTGCCTTTTGAGTTACCTGCTTTCTTGACTCTTTTTAGAGCATATATCTCTAAGGCATAATTATTAACATAATTTTCATTAATCAACTTTTTGTTTTTAGAAACAAAAAATAAAAAAATAAAGAAGGTGCATCCTACTTACTATTTAGATTTAGTCATTTTCTAGCAAGAGGTATTTATGCCCTTCCAATTCTAAAATTGGGAATATGAGAAGTTTAATAAGGTACGTTGTAGATTATGAAATTTTTTTTGGTTTAGTTTTGTGCCTCAAAGCTCTCAACTATTTTTTTTTCCTTCTCAGTCAGGCAAGTTGAAAGTTAATTCTCTTACTCTGTCTATTGTTCTCTGGTATTCTCTAATAGGGGTAGGCAACAGAGAGGGAAGAGGCATCCCCCACGAAGAAGTTGTATCTGCTTCATTCCAGAGCTAGAATGGAGAAAGAACAAAGTGGACACAAAATGAAGCTGTTGATACTTCTACCATAAGAACAAATGGACCAGAGAGAAAATGCTGCCCAAAAGATGCCATCAAAATATTCTACCCTGAGACAAAGCCCTGTTTGTCTTCTCTGGTTAAGATTCTGACTAACTCAAATGGGAAAATATTAATGTGAAAAATACAATTCAGCCAAATTTATTAAGCAAAACACTATCATAGTCTTTGTGAATACAAAGACTAAAACAAAATAGTCCTATCATCAGAAAACTTACACAGAATCAGATTTTTGAAGGAGTAAATAGTTCTGCATAATTGAAAATGCTCTATTTCCCTCAAAAGAGGTCTAGACTAATCTTCCCCTACTACTTAAATCAAAGCCAAACTCATTATCTATCTACAATGCATGTTCAAAACCTATTTGTACTAATTCAGTCAGATGTCATTTTGCAACTGAATTCCATAACTTCATTCATTTGTTATTTTGATTGTTTTTCCCTTTTTTTCTCTGTATATTGTGATGATGATATATTCATCTTGCAATAATGCCTTGTCAATCTGTTCTCAAAATCAGTAATCACAAAGCTATCACATGTGTTGTCTTCAAGTCAAGCCATGAAATTTTATTAAGCACCTCCCATGTACTAGACAGTGTACTAACTGCTTGTGATGGAAAAAAAAAAAGTACCAGATCTAAAATTGTTCACAGTCTAACAGAGGATACAAATGCAAACAACTATGTGAAAACAAGATATATACAGAATAAACTGGAGAAAATCAGCAGAGTAAAGGCATTCACATTACAGGAAATAAGAAAAGTTTCCTTACAGAAAGGGAAATTTTAGCTCTAACTTGAAGAAAGTCAGAGAAATCAAGAGATGAGGAGGCAGAAAATTCCAGGCATGAAGAAGATCCAGAGAAAATGCCTAGAGTTTAGAGATGGAGTGTCTTTTGTGAGGAATAGCAAGAAGGCCAGTGTCACTGGATTGTAGAGTATCTGGTAAGGGTAAGGTGTGAGAGATAGAAAAAATGGGAAGGAGCCAGGTCTAAATCATGCATGTGAATGGTATGTAACAAAATGGAAAATATACTTAAAATTTTAAACTAGTGAAAGTGGTGTATCAGACCAAAATATATACAGAAGAAATAAGTGCTAGAATTGACACAATTTAAAAAGTACTCAGGAATTGATTTTCAAAATCAATTTTGAAGCAGGGAATACATCAAAAGAATGGAAAAATCGGTAATGATAATTAAGTGCTCAAATGGATCTATGATCTCCTTAATGTGGGTATCTTCTGCAACAATACAGAAAGATCTTGCTCCCATCAATGCCTGCCCATTCTGTGCAGTTTTTGTCTATATTCTTCTATGTATTTACTATAGACAGTTCATGAAACATTGTGAGAAAGAAGGAAGTCTTTCTTGCTCTCCCTGTCTTTCTATTCCACCACGACATTGGAGAGATTTGGGCAGTGGATGACAGTATATCCAGTTCGAGGAAGAGTGATATACCAAGGACAAACAAGACAGTCATCTAAGGATTAAAGCATCTACAAGGGAAGTGACACTTGTACTAGAAAAGAATTATGATTATAGGTTCAAAAGAGGGTTTCTAGGACATAAAGTGCCAGGGATTGAGAGATATATATTTTTTTTTTTTTGGTATCCTACATGTATGCTTCTTGACTTGCATACAGATTCCTTAGGAGACAAGTAAGAAGTGCTAGTACTCCTGTCCCTTTAAGGACTTGTCACATTTTCTTGTGACCCACACAGTCAAAGGCATTAGTGTAGTCAATGAAGCAGAATTAGAATTTGTTGTTGTTGTTGTTCGTTTTGGAATTCCTTTGCTTTCTCCAGGATACAGCTGATGTTTCCATTCGCTATCTATTTCCTCTGCCTCTTCAAAAAACATTCTGTTCTTCCATTAATTCTTGGTTCACATATTGCTGAAGGAAAAGTTTACAGAATCTTAAACATAACCTTGCTGGCCTGTGAAATGAACACTTTTTTTTTTTTTTAATTTGAACATTCCTTGACATTGTACCTTTTTTCTTTTTGTTTTTCTTTTCTTTTCTTTCTTTTTTTTTTTTTTTTTGGTGGTGGGGGGGGGAGGGACATAAGCTGATCTTTTCCAATCCAGTGACCACGCTTTTGTTTTCCACATTTGAAATTTGCTGGCATACTGTACGCATCATTTTACTAGCAATGTCTTTTAGGATTTTAAATAGCTCATCTGGAATTGCACCACTTTCACTAGCCTTACTGTTAGCAATGCTTTCTGAAGCCTACTTGACTTGATTCCCCAGGATATCTGACTCTATCATAGGTTCCCAAAGTGGGAGATACTGCCCCCTGGGGGTCCTGGAAAGACCCAGGGAGATGGTAATAGCCCCAGGTGCAATTGGGGGGTGTTGAATAAAAATAAGCATTAATCTAACTGTCCTAACCTAACCCCAGTGGGGCACTGAGGAATTATTTCTTAAAAGGAAGAGGTAGACCCAATAATTTTGGGAACTTCTGCAGATTAATTGTGGTTATTGCTGATGTTAAAATCTTTCTTACATGGTTCTTTTGTATAATCTTGCCACCTTTTCTTATTCTCTTCAGCTTCTGTGAAATCGCTACCATTTTTGTCTTTTATCATGCCCATTTTTGGCGTGAAAATTTCCTTGATGTCTCTAATTTTCTTGAAGAGATCTCTAGTTTTTCCCATTCTATTGTTGCCTTCTATTTCTTTCTTATTTCTCCTTGCTCTTCTCTGGAATTTTGCATTTAGTTCCTTTATTTTTCCCCTTTCTTATTATGCCATCTTAATAAATAACTTCTATAAAAAGCAAATGTGGATATTGCTGATTATTCATGAAAGAGCATTCGTTTAGGGAATTGTGAATGAGAATATTACAAACACAGTTCTCAAATTAATGCCAGTTACAGAAGGATATTAGCTACCTGAATTTTGAGCCTCAATATGTGAGTTTTCAATTCATTTTAATTGAAGAAAGTCCAGAAAGGTCAATTTCAATTCTTGAAGTAGGTAGTCTTCCATTTCTTATAGCCATATAATATAAATTGTATTATAACCAAAATAAGGTGACTAAGAGCACATCAAAAATTACCAACCTGTAAAACTACTCTTTTTCTTAATAAATTATTTTAACATTAAGAATGTCATTATTGAAAATGTAAGATTCAAAGGGCAAGATTTTTCAGGCAATTTTTAAAGCTAAGGAAATTAAAATAAATCCTTTCATTGTTCACTCCCTCAACCTCCAGTATCTGACACCTTTAATGAACATACAGTAGGGAAAGGAGTGTTGGAGTTGGAATCAGACAAGACTTTGTTTGGGACGTCCTTCAAAAGCTTATTAGTTGTGAGACTATGCTTTAATTCCTTAATCTTTTTTAAGCTTCAGTTTTTCATCAGTAATATGGATATGCTCATATTTGCAGTTAATGCCTTATAGGGTTGTTGTAAGAACCAAATGTGAAAACATATGCAAAGTACTTTATAAACCTTAAAGCCTATACAATTATCACATTTCATTTTCACTACTGAAATCTTCATGTAGGACAATAAATGTACAATTTTATATTCTGACACAAGGATTCAAATTGGAATTATTTACATCTCAGAAGAAATTTTGAAATTCTCTATGATTTATTGAAGAAAGTTAACTTGAAAATTAAGGTCTTAAGATCTAAGTTTAAATTTTAGCTCTTTAGCCTTTAAGGTTCCTTCCAACTCTAAATCTCTGATGCTATCATGCTAAGGTTCAGTTCTGTACCTAACTTTAAACAGACTGGTGAAGTATAGATCATTCTTTACAAAATCTCTAATTTATCATTTAAGTCAAAGTATCAGGTAGATATATGACTTAATGGGACCCCCCCATAACAGCTTCTTCAAGCTTCTTCATTATGGCTAGGATGATTAGATAAGCTGAATTGTTATGAATGACCAACTCAGAAGCAGAATATAGATATAGATCATGTAAGCAATTACAAGAGGAAAACAAGCTTTATAGAATAATGTTGAATTAGATAAAGCAACAATTCACTTGAACTTTCTGAATTAGTTAGGAATTAATTAATCTCCCAGCGATCCTCTTGGTTCAAAAGTTTTCACTAACGACCAAATTTTCTACTCATCTAATTCCACTGGATCTCAGGTCATCCATAGACACCCTAACAACCAATAAAGTCAGGATTTTGGGGATATGGATTCCTACTCTTCTTCCATTTTGGATCCTACTCTTCCTCATTTTTACTTCTTCTTCTATCCTAATTACTTTGAGTAGAACATAACACTATTGTTTAACATGAATAACATATAG
The DNA here is from genome assembly GCA_028646515.1 of Pseudochirops corinnae. Taxonomy (NCBI): domain Eukaryota; kingdom Metazoa; phylum Chordata; class Mammalia; order Diprotodontia; family Pseudocheiridae; genus Pseudochirops; species Pseudochirops corinnae. The sequence continues at coordinate 52,199,135 of CM053589.1, read as the reverse complement.
ATGATTGGGCAGCTGCAATGGTAGAGCTTCTTGTCATACTACCAGTCTTTCAACTGGGGTAGTTCAAGATCTCAGAGTTGCAAAAGCATTTGTCTTAGTACTCTAAAATCTGTGCATTCTTCAAAGTACACTGAAAAGCCCAATCTCCAAAAGCTACTGGTTTAGGAAACATTTAGAGACAGCAGTCTAGGTCCCTAGGTACATTAAGTTCTTTTTTTTTTTTTCAATAGGCAGAGGGGGAATGTTTTGTCATTTCAGAGTCAGTACTAGTACTTTTTGTTTATGGACCTTAACTTCTGGGTATTTCCCACGAATAAAGCTAAAATAATTTTCAATATATACTGAACAGTTAGGGAGGTTATCCACTGGGCCAGTCTGTACATGATATTTAGCATCACCCTCTTGAAACAATATGCAGGCATTCTCTAAGACCTCGGGAAGATTTTTACTCTCCCCTTAGAGTCAAGATTCTATGCAGTAAATGTCCTGACTTTAGCCTGGGAGAAAGACACTGATGAAGAATCTGGAAAGAGCTGAAATATTCCAAGGCCAAAGAACACAAAATCTCTCTTCTCTGGTAGATATTTTTCCCCCAGGGGCTGGCTGCACCCATTCTATTGACATGCCTGCATTTACCCAGGAATGTGCATATTGAGTAATCAGTTTTGAAATTGCCCCATACAAATGCAAGGAAGCACCTTGAAGTTTTCTAGTAAATACTTAAGGAAAAGTATGGTTTTAGTAACCAAAGGAAACAGATTATGACTGTCCCATCTTAATGTATTCAGGTTTGTCCAACTTAATTTCTTGTAGTGACTAAAACAACAGTGTCATGGGGTCCTTCTATCACATGCCACACCATCCGCCTTAATTCCCTGAAACTATCTGAATGTCTTTTGCAATCTGACCAATGCAAAAAATAACAACAAAATATTAGGTCTCTCACAAAGAAGCCAACAAAATCACATTGGAAGCAAGAAATTGTGGCACACCAACAATGCCTCAAACCACTCATCTATTCCATGAGTATCAATAATGTCCTTATTGTCATTAATGTCCTTATTTTTCAGTACAGTCAACTTTGTTATAAACAATTTATTCTTAGTGATAGTAGATTCACTGATGCAAAAATGCAAATTTGTGCCCTGATGACTCAGATATCCAGTAGTCCAATCTTTAGATTTCAAATTACATGGGTAATAATAAATGCTTAGGCTCAGATGAACTTCTATTAATTCCTCTGACTGCTTTGTGAAAAAAGGCTTACCAGGCACTAACTATTCTCTGTCCATAATGGCTCAGCAATGAGTTTTCCAGGCACTAGGCCTATGATCCAAAGGCATATTTAGGTCTAGTCCTTTGAAATAACTCTTTGCACATATAGTGTAAATAATCTAGTGGGATGTCCAGTTACCATGATGCAACTATTACTGTCTCTTCTAATAAATGACCTAAGGAACTTGTGACATTAGTTTCCATCACTACCTTGTCCCCATCCTTGGCATCTTATGGCAACCTGGTGGTTGCAACCATTATATTCAATGTGTACTTCCTGGACTTCCCATTGTAATCCAGATAATTGGTCTATTCTTGAAGGAAATTTTCCAATTTTGTGGTCTTCTCTAATATTATAATTATTTAGGACTTGTGTTCTATATCATATTTCTGCACAGCTCTTTCAATTGCATGTAATGATTCAAGCACTTAGCAGAATGGCAGGGATCTTTGCCTAAGAAGAGGCTGTTGGAGATAGAGTAGAATGTATTTACCCCCAATTTGAGGTGGATTTTCTGCCAATGCCATTTCACCCAACCACAGCATTAAAAGTCAGTACATTGATCCCCAATTCAGTAGGAAAGAAAAAGCGAAATGAGCTGTTCCCATGACCATAATAGACCAATGTCTATAGTGGCCAGGGCCATGAACAATGAAAGACCTAAGTTTCAAGCAATCTGGGTGAAACAGACGAAGTGCTAACTCTCTGGAATTTCCTTCATTGTTAATTCCTAATCTTAGTTCTGAATTCTGTAACTGACCTATGGTTCACTTGCTTCATTTCAACCCTTTGGAGCTTTATGATCCATAGAAACTCTGGTAATTGTACTATCCTAGAGTATCAGATTAGACTTGGTCTCCTAATTCAGATCCTGCCCTCCCAGATCCACCTCGCATTCTCCAATGAAAATTACTTTTTCTTTATTTCCTGTTTTCTCTCCCTGTTTATGGAGTCCTATCTTAAACCACTGGTATCTCTTCATCCTTCTCTGAGCTGCAATTTCTGGAAAGCTTAATGCAAAGAGTCGTTAGGCATGCATATATTTATTTTTTTTTTTTTACTTCATTTGTTTGCAAAAGAAGGAGCACTATATTTAGATTAGCCAGTGCATAACTTTGGAGCTAACACTGACTCTACAAGTGTACAAATCATGCTCTTTATTTCCAACTAACTTTTCTTCTCCCCATTCATTCACAATAGAATCAGAAATAAAATAAAGATAAACCAAAAAATTTTACTAGATGGGTAGTTGGGACTGGTCTTTCCAGGGATCCCAGAAAAAAGGAACAAGCTCATATTTTTGTACCAATGATATATTCTGCAGGAAATAATTATTGATGACATCTATAAAGACATGTGTCTTGCTGATCCCCTAGTGTTTCCATGGTAGCTCATTACTTGTTGTACCAAATCCACTTAAAGGTCAAGCAGTAATAATACAATGAGAGAACCACAATCAGTAATCTATGTTGACTAGAACATAACAAAGGTATAATCAGGAAAGCATCCGGAAAAGTAAGAAATAAAGCATAATTTCCTTATTTTTTTTAATTACCAAAATAAGTGCAACAGAGAGAATAGTGAGCTCAGCATTTAGATCTGGCTATTAAATAATTGTGCATCGGTCTAAATATAACCCATTTCATACTATATGTTAAATAAGAGACTGAAAGAACTTAGGTAATATTTTAGGAGACATTTGGATATGAAAACTATCTCTTCCTTATCCAACACAACTTAAGCTCTATCTATGAACTTCTGCTGTAGTTGGTCATTGATAGTACTGAGCTTTTAATAAGATAATATTCAAGTGGCACCAACTCAGTTCTCGAACGTTATACAGGTACATTATTTTAGAAGCTCTGCACTCCATCCAACTTATTATAAAATTACTCATTATAGAGGCTTAGACAACTCTAAAGTATTCACACTATCTTATCAACTGTATTAATTGTTCTTCATTTTTTGGAGATCCCTAAATCAAGAGGTTGCAATTCACAGGAGAGAATCCTTCTGAGATAAAGTACATGAATCATAAAAGCTCAATGATTTTCCACTGGTAATGTAGGCATTCCCTCCAAAAAAGTGGATCAGAGGTGTCTATGAGATAGCAGAAAAGTCATGGGGAAATGATTTGAGTTTCAGGGAGGTTAAATTGACTTGCCTAGTGTCTGCTATTAAGCATCACAAGTGGAATTTCAGCTCAGATCTTTCTAACCCCAAGCACAACATTCTACAATCTACCATACTATAATGATTCTATAATAGATATGGCAAAACTTTATTAATTCGGGTTCCATTTTTAAGGTGCTTGGTTAATTTATAAATTTTGCCCTACAGAAGATTTATGAGAGTAATTCTTTCTTTTCCTTCCAGAAATGGTGCTCCATGAGTAAAGAATATTTTATGTGTCAGAAGCACTTGGGTCTGTTCCTTAATTTTGCTTAATTGCTGTTTTTCTCTTCTTTTTTATTCTTTGTTATCAGTAATGGCTCTTTGGAAAGGGAGGAGAAAAAGGTAAACTGAGAAATGAATTTGATGTAAAAGAAAATGGTTATCAATAAAAACTTCATTACTCAAGATGTCACATGTTCAAGTACTTTTGTATAATTTTGATAGAATCCCTATTGAAGAATATCTTTGATTTTTCTATAAATTGAAAGTCTGTTAAGAAAAAAAAATCAAATAGATAAACAGAAATTTAAACAGTCTTATAAAGGAAAAAAAAACTGCTTTCAAGCACTTTGCAAGCATCTATGTCACAATTAATGTGCTAACTACTAGCTATTATCCTCTATTAATTAAAACATTTATCCTAAGGGCTTCTGCTAGGTAATATTTTGTTAGTTTGTAAGCTTAGTTTTACTTCTCAGCTTGAAAGTAATGAAACAGAGTTTGTTTAAAAAATTATTCTGAGATTCAGACTTTTCACAAATTCATTCTAGTGCCAGCATCCTCATTAGGCCTACTTAATGAAGGTTTGCTGTATTTCCATATTTTCCCAAATCCTAATCATCTGAAATCCATTAAACTTATTAATGGAAGCAGTTGATAAGGATGGTTCCAAAACACAGAAGAAAGGCATTTGACACCTAGGAGTACATCTGAGCCGGTAATTAAGTGCCTCCAAAAATATCAACTTCATCATAGATTTCCAGGAACCCAGAACAAAGCTGTATTTGGAATTTAAAATTTCAAACTAAGTGCAATTGCTTTCCCTACCAAGGAAAGGAATCCAAACTTTACAAAAAAAAACATTGTTGAATGTTTTCAGAGTGACAATTAAATGTTTCTACAAATGAATATCATTATGATGTCATGAAACTTTTGTTCTATCCTTTCCCCTTCCTTCTGCTCACATTTCTCCCTGATATATATAGCCTTGTCAAGGTCACTAGGGTGATTTGCTGGGTGTCACTGTGCTTTTTATATGCCACTGAACATTTGTAAGTCAGCCTTTTATGCCTTTTGGGAAACCAGTCTTGACCCATTTGAAACTACTGATGCTTTGATAAGGCCTTCTTTCTTAGGAATTGCATAAAGATGGTTGTATATTAGCCAGGTTGCCAAAGTCTGCAGTAGAACTGAAGGTCTTTGACGAGAAAAATCAATACAAATAAGTTAGCTGTGAATGGAAATAAGGGATTTAAGCTGTCAATTCATCAAGAGCTATTCCCTAGGTAATCGGCAAATTTAAAAATGTGACCTTCAGTGGAAATAGATATCATAAGAAGCTGTTCCAAATTGATAGTTAAAACATATCAAAGGTCCTTTAACAAAGTCTGAGCTAGCTCTTCTGTGACTATGTGAATAACATATTTATATAAAGAGAAAAAAATTAAGAAAAAAACATGAACAGCACACTACAATATATTTGAAAAATAGGTTGATAAAATGCTGACTTGGAAAGGATCTTGCATACTTAAGATCTATTGATATGTTAAAAGGCCAAGAGTTGTTTTAGCAATGGGGAGAACCATAAATCAAGTATGGATATGGAATATTATAGTAAACATCGGTACCCTTTCACTCTAAGCACAATCTCCTCATTATAACCTCTCTAATAGCTAAGAAAAGTCTTAGCTACCAGGTAATTTAGAGAAACTATACATTAATTTACATGTACAAAAATAGCCATGTATTCTATGATTCCATATCACCTGATATATAAATTTGTTCTTGAAGAAAGACCTCTTCAATGAAAGAAATCTCTGATAGAAATTTGTTTGGAAATATGTTTCACTATACATACATATATATAATATATATATATATATATATATATATATATATATATATATATATATATATATATATATAAACACACACACATATTTAACTTTATTATTTGTCTTGGCACTTGCCACTGCACCCACTTTGGGGAAGAAAACCACATTTTTCCCTTCTAAAATAGATAAAGAGGTATGAATTAAGTTTAATTAGATCCTGATTTAACCAGTGATCCCATGTATTCACATTCTCTATTTAAGACTTTACAGGCTCCATTCTAAGGCAAACTACTACTGCTAATAACTGCAGAAGCCTACTATTTCAGAATGTTTTTGCCCTAGACTGCTACAATGCTGTCAGGCTTCACTACTATGGAAAAAATAGTGCCGTGTTTTCTATTCCTTTATCCCTTCCCACCCCATTTTAGAAGAAAATGAATACAAGAAAATAAGGTGGAAATGATGCTGGTAAATAGAGCATACCCAGCCAAAACCATTGGGTCACTAATTCTTGAAGATTATAAATTAAACCCATCTCTTAAAAACTGAGGAAGAGAGGCAGAGTCAATATGGTGGCACAGAAGCAGGAAAACTCTGTGGATCCCCCCATAACCACCTCAAATAGCTATTAAATATGACTCTAAACAAATTTTAGAGCTACAGAACCCACAAAGTGACAGAGAAACAAAGCTCCCGCTGAAAGGCAGCCTGAAAGGCAGACAGGAAGGGTTAGTCACAGCCTGTTGGGAGCCAAGCCCAGCCCCTGGTGAACCTGCAGTTTTAGCCCTAGGGCTGCTGGAGCATTCTGGAGAGGGGATCACCAGCAGCTGTGGAGGTTTCCAGAATTATCAATTCATAAATGCCAAAGACAAAGTAAAAGGTCAGTGGAACTTGGCTGGATTGGGGAGAGGGGGTACGGAGGAGCAGGCATATCCCTCTGCCCCCAAAGCCAGAAGTGGTAGAAGTGGTCAACCTGCAGCTGCCTCCACATGGCTGCTTCAGATCTCCTAGCCTGCAGATTATAAGGGGGGGGGGGAGGAAGTAAACATTCAGAGGCTAAGCACTCTTGCCTTAACCTACCTGGATTGTGATATTGGGATCTCAGCCTTGGGTGGTGGTCCTGATGTGTGTGACCAGTGAGCCAAAGCTGGTAGTGGCTGTAGAGATAGTGGCCTCCTAATAGTTCCAGCAGCTGCAAAAACCTCAGTGATTTGGGACAAAGTTCTCCCCTCTGGAAGCAAAGTTCTACTGTGGCAAAGAGCTCAAAAGTCAAGTAATTGAATGGCAACATCAGCAAGCAAAGGAAGCAAAGGAAGTACAGCAATGAGACCTTAGATTCCTTTTTTGGGGACAAAAAGATCAAAGCATAGAACAGGAGGAAGACAACAGAGTCAGAACTCCTGAATCAAAAGCTTCTGAGAAAAATATGAAGTGGTTACAGGCCATGGAGGAGTTCAAAAAGGATTTTGAAAATCAAGTAAGAGAAATGGAGGGAAAATTGGGAAGAGAAATGAGAATGACGTAAGAAAATCATCAAAAGAGAGTCAATGACCTGACTGAAGAAAATAACACCTTAAGAATAGAATAACTCAAATGGCCCAGATAGCCAATGAGGAAATGAATGCCTTAAAAAGCTGAATTTTCCAGATGGAAAAAGAATCTTAAAAGCTCACTGAAGAGAATAATTCTTTCAGAATTAGAGTGGAGCAAATGGAAGCAAATGACTTTCTGAGAAATCAAGATACTATTAAACAAATCCAAACAAATGGAAAAAAAAAAAATACAAGGCAATGTGAAACATCTCATTGAAAAAACACTAATTGGAAGATAGATCCAGGAGAGACAATTTAAAAATTATTGGACTACATGAAAGCCATGATCACAAAAAGAACCTAGCAATCATCCTTCAAGAAATTCTCAAGGAAAATTGCCCTGATATTTTAGAACCAGAGGGCAAAATAGAAATGGAAAGAATTCATTGATCACCTCCTGAAAAAGACCCCAAAAAGAAAACTCCTAGGAATATTATAGCCAGGTTACAGAGTTCCCAGATCAAGGAGAAAATATTACAAGCAGCCAAAAAGAAACAATTTGAATAATATGGAAACACAATAGGGAAAACACGGCATCTAAGCATCTAGCAACTTCTACATTAAAGGATGGAAGGGCCTGGAATATGATATTCTAGACATCAAAGGAGCTAGGATTATAAGCAAGAATCACCTACCCAGAAAAACTGAGTATACTGTTTCAGGGGAAAATATGGTTATTCAATGAGGTGTAGGACTTTCAAGCATTCTTGAGGAAAAAAAGGTACAAAGAGGAGCAACCTTCCCTTTGATTTCAGGTGTAACATTTTCTGCTGTGTCTGTCCTCTGAGAGAAGAGGAAGAGGAAAGTTAGTGGGAAAATGGGTCTTCTCTCTCCTGCTTTGTAGGTTCTCCTGTTGCACCTTTTCCCTACCTAATCTCTACCCTTTGGAGAGAAGAAGAGTAGTGAAGCAGAACTTCTATGACCAGGTTCCTCCCATGTCATGCTGTACCTTCCAGCTAATCCTTTTTTGGGAAAAGGATGAGCACTCAGGAATGAATATTCTCACATGTATTCATACCTTTACATTTCAGTTATTCTGAAATCCTATAGGTCATCATACAAACTCCATTTCCCATGCTCCATCTTTATTCTCCTCTCTCTCAACTATCGACTACCAAATTTCAAACAAACACCTTTCAGTCCTTTCACTGTTCGCTTGTGAAATATCTGCTCCATAGGTGGCACACTTTCTTTTTTTTCAAAATTGATTTATTTACTTTTAGTTTTCAAGAATCAGTTCCACAACCTCTTGAGTTTCAAATTTTCTCCCCTTCCTCCTGCTTACCTCCCCCCCATGGTGACATGCAATCAAGTATAGGATCTGCAAATACTTTCACATTGGACATTAGTCTGGTTGTATAGACGGGTTGTAACCAATGGAGTGAACAATGGGAAAAAAAGTAAGAAAACCAAACATGAAAAGGAACAATACCATGCAGATTGCTTCAGTTTCCATTTACACTCTGTTCTTTCCAGATCTTTCTCTCAGTGTAGATCTCTTCTTCCATCCCGGTACTTATACAGTTGTCTTATAACTGTGTGTTGCTAAGAAGAGTCCAGTTTATCAAAGTTGGTCATCACACATACGATGTGTCTATGACTGTGTACAAATTTTTCCTGGTTCTACTCTTCTCACTTAGCATCAGTTTGTATAAGCCTCTCTAGGTGAATATGAAGACTGTCTTCTCCCCATTTCTTATAGCACAATAGTATTCCATTACATTCATATACCACAAATTGTTTAGCCATTCCCCAATTGATGGGCATCCCCTTGATTCACAGTTTTTGTCACTACAAAGAGAGCTGCAATAAATATTTTTGTACATATGGGTCTTCCTCCCACTTCTATGATCTCTTTGGGATATAACCCTAGAAGTCTTATTACTGGGTCAAAGTGTATACAATTATTTATATCCCTTTGGGCATAGTTTCAGATTGTTCTCCAGAATGGTTGTATTAGTTCACAGCTCCACCAACAATGCATTAGTGT
>CM053589.1:52161493-52189548 GCA_028646515.1 Pseudochirops corinnae | reverse complement strand
ATATATATTTCTGTTTAGAGAAAATCCCACGTGGAAATGTCTTATAGGTGAGCCTCTTGATTTCGACTTCTAGTCTTAGATTGTTGTCTGAGACATTGAAATGTAAAGTGATTTGTCCTAGCTCATTTAGCTGGCTAGTATGTTTAGGGGCAGATTATGTGCCCAGGTCTCCATGACACCAAAGCCAACTCTATCCAGTACACCATATTGAAATGCAGCCCAAACACTACAATTTCAAAATAATTTAAAGTGTCACTTCATATTATGTCTACACAGGCAATAATAAAAACAGATTGACAAGGAAACACTGCTTATGTTGAGTGAGAAAAGAATAGATTTTCTCAAGGCTAAAATATGTCTCCTAGCTTGATTGTATCGGAAGCATGACAATTGTCTTTTCAAATGTTATTTTTAATGTTATTTTAAATGTTTTTTTTAAAAAATAAAATAGAGCCAGGAAATAAGTGTGGAATGTCAAGGGTACTGACATCATCAAACACATGTTATTGCTTAGTTATTTTCCAATTATTTTACTAAATTACATTGAAACAGGCACTGTGTATATTGTGGAAGTTATTCCATACCTTATCTCAACCCATTCTATTTCCATTACGCTGCACAATGTAGCAGAAGTCAGAAGTAATGTATATGGTGCCATGAAATTAGACACTATTACCATTACTTGTGAAGCCTACTTTTTTCTGCTTCATTGGTGCAGTGAATTAATTGAAATTAAGTGTATCTCAACATAAATTTCAAAAGGTTTTTGCTAAGTTCTCTCTACTAACACTTGAATGAATTAAGCATTCATTAGGTACCAAGTGAGTTACTGTAAACTCTTTTAAACCTCTCATTTACTTTGTATAGTTTCTGTTAATTCACCTTAATTTAAAGAAATTATTGATATATAAGGATTAATGTTGAATCCCATCTTATATAGCTACCTTTCCCCCTTATTTGATTAATGCCTTTGTGATTATAACATTCTATATCTGAAACATGGGGAAATGTTATTGGTGATTTCAGTTCTGTTGTATACATCTTATTAAGAAATGAACAACATGTTGAAGGAATTCATTCTGATATAGAGATAGCAAAGGATATCTTAGAATAGGTGATATACTTGGATGTGGCAAACTAATAGAGAAAATAAAACAATGTATACTAAATGTATTAATTTGGTTATTTTAAAAATTCATTTTCAGTTTGAATCAACAGTTTAACCATAAAATCTTGACCTTAACAGTAGCCATTTCCAGTTGTTGTTGTTATTGTTGTTGTTGCTTTTGTTTTGGGGTGGGAAATGAATTTCTGTTCATATAAAATAGATTAAATCTACATTTCATTCCCAAAAGCTTTATTATAACTTTCTTTTGGACATAAAAGAGATATATTTTAAGTCTTCATTCCTATCTTGGATCCTAAAGATAAACTGATTATTTATTTAGATATTTCTGAATGCTGCATTAGGTTTTTTTTGTTTGTTTGTTTGTTTTTTTTAAGGATACTAAGGTTTTGTTCTTGGTTGTAAAACTTGTATTCTATTGGCTACTTTGGAAGAACAAGTTAAATGCTTTTTAAAATTTTGTTGTTCTAATGAAAAGGTAACAAAATTGGAGCATATTTGTATCTGAGGCTTTTGTTTCTTAGTTTCTTATGACTTAATTTTTAGCTTTTCAATTTATTTTAAAAAATATTTATACTATGGCTAAAATGAGACTAACAATAATCTAATTGTCAAAGTTTTTATTTATTTTTGTTTCTATATGACTCATCCCTCCTTTTTTTTGTAGGCCCATCTTTTATTTATCCATCCATGCATCTATCCATCCATTTATGCTTCTATGTGTCCATCCAACTAGGTAACTATCAATTAACAGCATCTTAGTATGAGTGCTAGATTCTTGGCCATGGGATAAAATCCTCTCTTCCACTTATTAGCTGTGTGACCCTGAGTTGTGTGTGACCCACTAAACCACTCTGCCTCTGTTTTGTCATCTATAAAGTGGGTATAAAGTATCTGTAATGGCTGCTGAAGTGAAGGAATTAGGAAAAATTATGTCTACTGCTGTTTCTGATATAAAATAGCTGTTTCACCTTGGAAAAGTAATTTAATTTCTCTTATACCCAACACAACTCTCTTGTTATCATGGATAAGTGCCTGAAATATATCAGTGGAGAAAATTCCCATGCTTAGAATTCTCTGCTTATGGTAAATTATAAGACCACCTTATCACTGCACACATAAAATGTGTCTTTGTTACTTAAATCACAGGGTCATTGAAGCGTGGTTTGAGGCAAGTAGTTTAAAAATCATGCAGTTCTACATGGGAGTTATTATCATACTGTATTTTTCTACAATTCCATGTTTCTATTTATTTTTCTGTCACTCAATACTTATTTTTCTATTAATTTATAGCTATATATATATAGCTACTAAATATATAAATTAATTTACAATAAAAACAATAGATTAAATATATACCACCTAATTCCCTTATGTATCAATATTTATCTAGTTGCAGATAATGATATATCTAGAAGGATGAGTGTAGAACATATGAGAACACTGTATTTGTTTATCATGAAATTAAAAGTTTTATGTTGAGAAATGGAACTTTATCAGTTATGCCATCACATGACAAAGAGTTATGAGAAAGCAAAGTTTTATACGACAACCATGCTTGTAAGCTAGAGTGCTTTAATCTGTTCTGCTATCTTCTTACATTTTATGAGAGAGTTCATCCCATTCACATTCATGGTTTCGATTACTATATATGTCTTTCTCTCTATCTTATTCCTCCACCCCTATTTATGCTTTTCTTTCTTCTTTATCCCTTTCCCTCCTCCCTAGAGTTTTCATTTTGACCACCACCTCCCTCAATCTGCCTTCTCTTCTATCAATCCCCTTCCCTTTTCTTTCCCTTTTTCTTTACTACTTTTTCCATCCCTTCTGTCCCTCCCTCTGTTTTCTCTCCTCTTCCCCTCCAACTGTCTATAGGGCAAGTGAGATTTCTAAGTCTAACTGAATAAATTTCCTCCTTGAGCTAAATCTGATGAAATAAAAGTTCAAACAATGGTCATCTCCCTCCCTTCTTTCCCTCTACTGTAATATGTCTTTGTGCCTCTTCATGTGATGTAATGTACCATTTTCTGCCTCCTTCTTTTCTCTTCTCTCATTGCAATCTTTTTTCCGTGCTTAATTAGTTTTTTTTTATCCTCACATCAAAATCAACTTAAACTCACCCTCTCTGTCTATATATTTCCCTTCTATATTATAAGATACAATTCGCAAGAGTTGTAAGTATCATCTTCCCATGTAGGAATGTAAACAGTTTGTTCTTATTGAATAATATGGTTTTCTTTTTCACTTTCCTGTTTACCTTTTTCTGTCTCTCTTCAGGCCTATATTTGAAGATCAAATTTTCCATTAAGCTCTGATATTTTCATCAGGAAAGTCTGGAAATCCCCTATTTCATTGAATGTCCATCTCCTCCCCTCAAAATTTGTGCTTAATTTTTATGGACAATTGATCCTTGGTTGTAATCCAAGCTTCTCTGCCTTACTGGAATATCATATTCTAAACTCTCTGATCTTTTAATATAGAAGCTGCAAGGTCCTGTGTAATTCTGACTCTGGTTCCACAATATTTGAATTGTTTCTTTCTGGCTCTTTGCAATATTTTCTCCTTCATCTGATAATTCTTGAATTTGACTACAATATTCTTTGGCATTTTCAATTTTGGATCTCTTTCAGGAGGTGATTGGTAGATTTTTTACATGATTATTTTACCTTCTGGTGCTAGGATGTCAGGACAGTTTTCCTTCAAAATTTCTAGAAAGGTGCTATCCAGGATCTTTTTTTTCACTGTAGTTCTCACACAGACCAATGATTCTTTTTTAATTTTAATTTTTGTGCTCTCTAGTGTTTTTATTTTTTAATTTATTATTTTTTCAATTTTCAACATTAATTTCCAGAAGATTTTGAGTTACAAATTTTCTCCCCATCTCTCTCCTATGCCATACCCCAAGATACAAATCATATTGAATACTTCTTCCCCAAATCTGCTCTCTTTAATATCCCCCCTCATCATCCCATTACTTTCTTGTACGGCAAAATGGATTTCTATACCCTAATGTCTATATATCTTATTTCCATGTTGCATATAAAAACAGTTTTTAACATTTGTTTTAAAACTTTGTTTTTCAGATTCTGTCCCTTCTTCTGTCCTCCTCACCCACACCCCCTACAGGGAAGACAAGCAATTCAACATAGATTATACATGAGTAGTTATGCAAAACATTTCCATAGTATTCATGTTGTAAAAGAGTAGCTATATTTCCCTCTATCATATCCCATCCCTCATTTATTCTATTTTCTACTTTGGCCTTTTCCCTTTTCAAAAGTGTTTCTTTCTAACTACCCTCTCCCCCAATCTTCCCTCCCTTCCATCATGACCAATAATTCCTAAATCATCTCTCCCATATCTATTTTCCAGGTCAGTTATTTTTCCAATGAGGTAATTTACATTTTCTTCTATTTTTTCATTCTTTTGATTTTATTTGTTTCTTGATGTCTCACAGAGTCATTAGCTTCCACTTCCCCAATTCTCATTTTTAATGAATTGTTTTCTTCAGTTAGCTTTTGTACTTCTTTTTTCATTTTTCTAATTCTATTTTTAAGGAATTATTTTCTTCAGTGTACTTCCCCCCCCCCCCATTTTGTCAATGGTCTTTAAAAAGGAATTGCTCATTTTTTTCTTCTACCTCTCTTATTTTTTTTTAATCCTACTTGAGCTCTTCCAAGTTTTGTTGGGTTTGAGACCAATTCATATTCCCCTTTGAAATTTTATATTTCAGTATATTGACCATTTTATCCTCTCCTGAATTTGTGTTTTGATCTTCCTTGTCATCAAGATATTTCTCTATGCTCACTGTTTTTCTTTGATTCTTCTTGCTCATATTATTTGCATTTTTTCTGGCTTTTAAATTTTATTTCTACTTCTGGGATCCAGGGGACACCACTGCCCCAGACTTCTTGTGCTGGCAGGGGTCGGGTTACTGGATTTCTGTTCTGTGATCTCAAGTTCTGGCAACTGGATGTTGCAGTAGTCTGATAGTTTACCTGGTGCTGAGCAAGAGCTGGTGATTGTGACTGGTGTGTTCCTGGTTTGGGCACTTACCTTCTCCTCCTCCCTGGGGCTCAGGATCTGCCACTGGTGTGGTGAGGTGGGATTTGCTTCTGGTTTGCTGGGACACCTTGCATGCTGTATTGGTCCACTTTAGGCACAGCAAGAGAGACCTTTCCAATTAATCACCATAGCCTCCTAAACTATAAGACTGCTGAAACTCATCTTTCTGCTGGCTCCACTATTCCAGAATTTTTCCTGATGCAATATTCTTTGGATTTTTGAAAGTATATAAGGGAAGGTAAGAGTGACTTACTGTTTACTTCACCATCTTGATTCCTGGAAGTATAAATAGGTGACTTTCAAATATTCAGTCTTTGGGCTGAAAGCCCTAGGAGCAGCTGCTCCTTTTTCTGCCACTGCCCTGTACAGGACTGCACTTCTCTCTCTCCCAGTTTCAACAGACCCCCCTTCCCGCACTGAGACATCTGGGAATCACCACTGCTGCCAGTGATTCAGTCCCCTGGGGTCTCTATAGTGTTATAACAATTGAATTGAATATATATTGAATTGAATATATATTGGAAACATACATTTATATAAAATATGGTATGTGATAAATCCATGCACTTAATTGAATATATATTTACAGGACAGAATCTATACAAATTAATTTTGAAGATATGAATATATCTTTAAAAATCTGATTAAAATCTCAAAATCACATAGGATTTTAAAATCATGCACAATTGCCAAAAAAAGGAAAACCTTGGAGTTAGAAAATGTCCTTGAATATTACTCAAATGATATTTATATACTACTTAAAAAGGCCCTAAAAAAAAGAACTCTTAATAGTGCTGGAAATACGTCAGTATAATTGTTGGATACTGTTGTTGAATACTTTTTTTGTTGAATACAGTTTTTCCCCCAAGGGAAAAATAATAATTTTCTACAATGTGAACATTATAGTACCCCAAAAGAAAATTGTAGTCTGAAGCACAAGAAAATGGAATAAAATGAGAGACTGCATTTTACAATTCATCAAAAATCCCTGAAGAGTCAGACTTTGCTTATGGTTTACCAAGTGCTACTTATTTAAAATATGTAATGAAATTTCATTATACTTTAGAAGGACAGTGCTAGAAATCATGACAACTTGGATTCAAACTTGCCTCTGATAAACTATGGTGGTGTAATTCTTAGTGGGACATTCAATCTCTCTGGGGTCTAGACAAATCTCTAAAACCATAGGTTACAGAGAAAGCATTAACCTGCACTGATAGAGGGAGCTTCTTTATCTGAGATTTCCACATACAAAATAACTCACATTTCTCATCCCTCTTCTTTTCTCAGTTCTCACTTTTAAGGAAATATAGTGCCGACAATTGAAATCATATTCAACATACAAGTCTTGCTTATAACACAGTATCACCTGTGTGACCATTGCATAGCCAATGGATGGCTCTCTAAGAAATTTGGTGGAGTGAATTTCCACCTTGGAAATTCCCCACAGTAATGAAATCACAGATCTATACAAAGACAAGGAAAATAACATGCACAGTTACCTTACATACTAATCATATAACAGAAAGTGCTTTCCTGTGTTTATCCTCTAAGACCATGATTACCTACCATATATAATAATAATATCTTGCATTTATATGGCTCCATAAAGTGCAGTAAATTTAAGATGTATCCAATTTTATTCTCACCAATCCTGGGAGGTAAGTGCTACTATCACCCTCCACTTTTCAGATGAGGAAGTTGAGATTAAGGGAGTTTGATCTTTGGATCACACTACTAGTAAATAAGACTAGATTTGAACTCAGGTCATGCTGACTCCCTTCTTATTACTATATCCACTCTACCAAGCAATTGTCTATATTTAAGTAAATGGAAACATTGAGTGTTACATCAGTTCTCTTGGTTTATTAAAGAAATCCAGGAAAGAATTTCAGCCTATGGAGAATAAGCTATGGTATAATTAGTAGAGAATATGGGCATTAATGAGAATCACATAGGACGAGAGTATATGAAGGAGTTGTGATCTTCCCTTGGGGTGAGAGTATCATACCATAGAGATAATAGTGTCATAATGATCCAAATCTGTTCAGATACTTATTTCAGTACTTCAAGGATTTGTGAATATGTCATTGTAGACATTCTTTCCACTAACCCAGATTCTATAATGTAGTAAATAATCATTTAAGAGTAGCTCTGGGGGGGCAGAGCCAAGATGGCTGCGTAGAAGCAACAAGGCACCACCATTCCCACATAGCCACCTCAAATACTCATAAAATATGACCCTAAACAAATTTTAGGGCTCCAAAACCACAAAAATACACCTCCTGCTGAAGGCAGCTCGGCAGGAAGGGCTCATCACAGCATGCAGGGAGCTGAAACCAGCCCAGCCTGAAACCGTGGCTTGACCTCAGGGAGGCCAGGACAAGCCGAAGCTGGAGTATTCAGGAGAGTAGATCAGCAGCAGCTGTGGCATTTTCCAGAATTATCAATCCATAAGAAACAAGGACAAAGTGAAAGGTCAGTGGAACTCAGCTAAATTTGGGGGAGAAAAGCAGGTTCGGCCTAATCGCCTCCAGGGCAAGGAAGCACAGAAGCAGTGGTGAAGCCGCCTCCATGTGGCTGCTTCAGAGCTCACAGCCCGCAGACTGCAGGGGGGACAAGCAGTCATTCAGAGGCTAAGTGCTCTTGCATTAAGCGGCCTGAATCCAGATCGTGGTCTTGGGTGGTGGTCCTGGGGTGCATTTTCAGTGAGCCAAACTTGGTGGGGGCTGCAGCAGCCTTCTAATATCTCCAGCAGCTGCAAAAACCCCAGTGATTTTGGAAAGAGCTTTCCCCTCTGGAAGCAGAGTTCTACAGGTCTAAAAAGTTAATTCCTTCACTGGCAACAATATGAGCAGGCAAAGGAAGCAAAGTAAGAACAGCAATCAAACTATAGACTTCTTCTTTGGGGACAAAGAGGATCAAAGCATGAAATGGTAGGAAGACAAACACAGTAAGAACACCCACAATAAAAGCTTCCAAGAAACATGAAGACTGCCTAAAAGCCATAGAGCAGCTTAAGAAGGATTTTGAAAACCAAATAAGAGAAGTGGAGGAAAAGTTGGGAAGAGGAATGAGGATGATGCAAGAAAATTATGAAAAGAGAGTCGACAACTTAACTGAAGAAAATAACACCTTAAAAAATAGATGAACTCAAACGACAAAAGAGGTCCAAAAAGGCAATGAGGAGAAGAATGTCTTAAAAAGCCAAATTTGCCAGATGGAAAAAGAATTTCAAAAGCTTGCTGAAGAGAATAATTCCTTCACAATTAGATTGGAGCAAATGGAAGCTAGAGACATTATGAGAAATCAAGATACTATTAAACAGATCCAAACAATGGAAAAATAGAAGGCAATGTGAAATATCTCATTGGAAAAACCACTGACCTGGAAAATAGATCCAGGAAAGATAATTTAATAATTATTAGACTCTCTGAAAGCAATGCTCAAAAGAAGAACCTAGAAATCATCCTTCAGGAAATTCTCAAGGAAATTTGCCCTGATATTTTAGAACCAGAGGGCAAAATAGAACTTGAAAGAATTCACCAAACACCTCTTTAAAAAGATCCCGAAAAGAAAAATCCTAGGAATGTGATAACCAGGTTCTGGAGTCCCCAGATCAAGGAGCAAATATTATAAGCTGCCAAGAAGAAACAATTTGAATACTGTGGAAATACAATTAGGATAATCCAGGATCTAGCAGCTTCTAATTAAAGGATCAAAGGACCTGGAATATGATATTCGGGAGATCAAGGTAGCTAGGATTAAAAACAAGAATCAACCACTCAGCAAAATTGAGTATAATGTACCCGGGGGAAAATATGGTCATTCAGTGAGGTGGAGGATTTTCAAACATTCTTGCTGAAAAAACCAGAACTGAAAAGAAAATTTGACACTTAAATACAAGAATCATGTGAAGGTAAAAATGGAAAAGAAATCATAAGAAGCTTATCAAAGTTGAGCTATTTACGTGCTGTCATGGAAAAATGATAAATGTAATTTATGAAACTTTTCTCAGTATGAGGATAAGAGAAGGGAATACAAATGTATTTATATGTATACATACACATATGTCTATATAGGAGGGTTAATATATATGTATGAACACACATCTGAGTATCAGTATATATGAGTATATAGAAGGCACAGGATCAATTGAGTAAGAAGGGACAATACTCTAAAAGGTGAAATTCTGAGGTGGGAGAGGATTAGAATGATAGAAGACAGGGAGAGATAGAATGGGGTTAATCATCTTCTATGGAAGAAGATAATTGTTACAATGGATGGGAAGAACAGGAAGGCAAAAGGGAAAGGGTCAACCTTACTCTCATTGAATTTGCTTAGGGGAGGAATGACATAAACTCTAAACTGGGTGTCTTGCCACACAGGAGAGTAGCAGACATTGGGATGAGAAGTGGGATGATGGAGGGCAGGGGAGGGTGGGGGTGAGGGTTGCTGGAAGTACATTCTTCTGTAAAGGGACAAGGACAGGGACAGGATACAGAATAGAACAAGGGGGAGGGAATAGGAAGGAGGGACATATAATCAGTCTCTCACAATATGCCGACTGTGGAGATGTTCTGTGTACACATGTACAGCCTGTATTTAATTGCTTGTCCTTCCAGTGGGGGTGGGTGATGAGGGAGGAAAGGAAAAAATCTAGAATTTAAAGTTCTATACTCAAATGTTAAAAATATATATAGGTATATATGTATTTTTATTATTATTAACTACATGCAACTGAGAATTAAGTTATACAGGCACTGGGGTAGGGAGGTCCATCCTGCCCTACCAGAAAGTCAGAGGGGCGAGGGGGAGGACATAAGAGAGAGTAGATTGGGGGAGTGGTTATACAGTGGGATGGCTGTTTTTAGGTGTTGCATATGGAAAAGATGGGGAGAATATTCATAACTCAAAATCTCATAGAAATGAATGATGTAAACAAGAAAATAAATAAATATATTTTTTTGAAAGAATAGCTGTGCATGTAAAAGAAGAGTTCATTACCCTGAACCTGCCTGATGATCAACATCCCTGTGATCTTTGCTGACCCTCAAACAACAGGGTTACAGCACATTCTTTGGACTGTAACCAAAGCTTTCTTTAACATGATAAGGTTCACCAGAACTAATGTGCCACTCGTATGTAACTTAAGAATGAAGATTTAAGCAAGGTGACCAGCCAGTTTGGTTTTGTCCTAATCCTACATATTATAGCACCAAATCTTAGATTATAATTGGTCTATGAGATCCAACCTGGTCAGTTTCAGCCAAAATTATAGATATTTTATTTTTGCTGCAAATTCAACAATTCATTCAACTATATTAAGGTAGTCCATTCTTCTTTGAGCCTGCTCTAATTGTTAGTGGGGTTTTCAGCTATTATATTCTGCTGGATCTTCTCTTTTCCAAGCTGAATATTCCCAGTAATTTCAAACTATATATAACTTAGACCGAAGGACTTCACCATTCTGCTTTCTGTCCTTAGGATGAGAGGACAGGGGAAAAAAAAAAACTCTCGGTCTCATCAATACTCTTTTTAAATAGAGGTTGACAAAACTGAACACAATACTGCAGGTGTGATCAGTCCAAAGAATAGAGGAATTATCACTTCCTGTTCCTGGAAGCATACTTTCCTATATAACCCAAGATAAAATAAGTATTTTTGGATGGATATATCACATTTTTATCTCATCTTGAGTTTATACTCACATAAAACCCCACATCTTCTTCAGACCATTTGCTATATAATTATCTCTCCATCATCCTTTCCTTATACAATTTATTCTTGAATCCCTTTGTAAAATTTTGTAAATTTATCACTACTGAATTAAATTATTTGATTAAACTCATTCTATTATGCTGACAATTTTTAAAACATAGATTCTCCCATCCTGTGTATTATCTTTCCTAAATTTGTGTCACTTGCAAATTTGATGGGAATATGATCAAAAGAACCTTACATTTTGGCTGACATGTAGGTGGTACAGTAGATAGAGGCTGAACTTAAAGTCAGGAAGCACTGAGGTAAAATACTGCCCCTGGGTAAGTCACTTAACCACACTTTGTCCCAGTTTCCTCATTTGTAAAATGAATATAATAATAGCAACTCCAAGAGATGTTCGGTGGATAAAATGAAATATTTGTTATTTACTTTTCAAACCTTAAAATAGTTTGTAAGTGGCAAGGATTATCATTAATATCCAAGTCATTGCAGGGGGAAAAAAAGTTCATTAGTAAGGGATCAATACCAATTCTTGAGGCATTCCTCTAGAGACCCCCTGCCAAGTTGACATTGAACCATCAACACCTACCCTTTGAATCCTGTCATGCGAATAATTCCAATTCATTTTAATTTAGATGAAATCTTGTCCATAACTCTCTACATTTTTCACAACACTAGCAGAAGGTTCTCCAATAAATTCTTTGATACAACATATATAAACTCATTTACAACCTTCCACTGATGTCCTAGAACTGTAACCCCATCAAAAAAAAAAAAAAAGAGAAAAAAGAAAGGAAAAGCTTAATTAGATACGATCTGTTCTCCCCCCCCCCAATTTATGTATTTTTAATTTTCAACATTCATTTCCATGATATTTTGAGTTACAAATTTCCTCCCCACTTCTCTCCCAACCCTCCCCAGCACAAGATGGCAAGTATACTGAATACCCCTTCCCCCAATCTGCCCTCTCTTTTATCTCCTTCTATCCCTTTCCCCTCTTCCCCCTTATTTTCTTATAAGGCAAGGTGAATTTCTATACCCCATTGCCTGTATATCTTACTTCTACATTGCATGTAAAAGCAATTTTTTAAACATTTGTTTTTAAAACTTTGAGCTCCAGATTCTTTTCCTTCTTCCCTCCTTACCCACCACCACTGAAAAGACAAGCAGTTCAATATAGGTTATACATGTGTAATTATGCAAAATATTTCCATAGTTGTCATATATTGAAAGACTAACTATATTTCCCTCCATTCTATCCTGCGCCACATGTATTGTTTTTTCTCCTTTGACCCTGTCCCTTTTCAAAAGTCTCTGCTTCTAATTGCCCTCTCCCCCAATCTGCCCTCCTTTCTATCATCCCTCCCTGTTATCCCCTTCCTCCCTACTTTCCAGTATGGTAAGATACCCAGTTGAGTTCATATGTAATTCCCTCCTTAAACGAAGTTCAATGAAAGTCATGTTGATTCATTCCCTTTCACCTGCCTGCTCTTCCTCTCCATTGTAACAGCTTTCGTTTGCCTCTTTTATCTGAGATAAAATACTCTATTTTATCTCTCTCCTTCTGCTTGTCCCAATATATTTCTCTCTCACCTATTAATTTTATTTTTTAGATATCTTCCCTTCATATTCAACTTAATCTGTGCCCTCTGTCTATGTACACATACACACACATAATACACATATACAGCCACCTATACATGCATATATGTATACATACATATATACATATATGTGTGTGTTTGTGTCTATTCTCTTCAACTATCCTAATACTGAGAAAAGTCCCATGAGTTACAAATATTGTCTTCCTATGTAAGAATGTAAACAGTTTAACTTTAATAAGTTCCTTATGATTTTTCTTTCATTTTTACCTTTTCATGCTTTTCTTGCTTCTTGTATTTGAAAGTCAAATTTTCTGCTAAGCTCCGGTCTTTTTACCAGGAATGCTTGAAAGTCTTCCATTTCATTGAATAGTCATATTTTCCTCCTGAAGTATTATACTCAGTTTTGCTGGTTTGATGATTCTGGGTTTTAATGCTAATTCCTTTGACCTCCGGAATATCATATTCCAAGTAATTGATCCCTTAATGTAGAAGGTACTAGATCTTATGTTATCCTGAATGTGTTTCCATGATACTCAAATTGTTTCTTCCTGACTACATGTAATATTTTCTCCTTGACCTGGGAACTCCAGAATTTGGCTATGACATTGCTAGGAGTTTTTTTTTTTTTTTGAGGGGGGAAGACAAGGCTATTGTGGTAAAGTGACTCACCCATAGTCACATAGATAGTAAGTGTGTCAAGTGAGTGAGGCTGGATTTGAAATCAGTTCCTCCTGACTTTAGGGCCAGTGCTCTATTCACTGTGACACCTAGCTGCTCCCTGGAATCTGTTTTAAGAGGATCTTAGCAAACTCTTTCAATTTCCATTTGACCCTCTGGTTCCAGAATATTGGGGCAGTTTTCCTTGATGATTTCTTGAAAGATGATGTCCAGGCTCTTGTTTTTTTTTATCATGGCTTTTATCCAATAATTTAAAAAAATATTTCTCTTGGATCTATTTTCTATGTCAGTGTTTTCCCCTCAATGACATATTTCACATTGTCTTCTATTTTTCTTTCTTTTGGATCTCTTTTATAATATCTTGATTTCTCATAAAGTCATTAGCTTTCATTCACTCCATTCTAATATTGAAGAGATTATTTTCTTCAGTAAGCTTTTGAACTTTCTTTTCCATTTGGCCAAATCTGCTTTTTAAGGCACTCCTCTCCTCATTGGCTTCTTGAACCTCTTTTGCCATTTGAATTAGTCTGTTTTTTAAGATGTTATTTTCTTCAGTATTTTTTGGGTCACATTTAGCAAGCTGTTGACATTTTTTTTTCACAATTTTATTGCACCAGTCTCATTTCTCTTCCCAATTTTTCCTCTACTTCTCTTACTTGATTTTTAAAATCCTTCCTGAACTCCTCCATGGCCTGTGACCAGTTCCTTTTCTTTCTTTTTCTTTTTTTTGTGAGGATTCTAATGCAGGAGTTTTGACTTTTTTGGCTTCTTCCAGGTCTATGTTTTTATATTCTTTGTCAGCAAAGAATAATTTTATAGTCTGATTTCTCTTCCTCTGTTTGCTCATTTTCCCAGTCAATTACTCAACCTTTGAGCTCTTTGCCATGGTATGATTCTGCTTCCAGAATGGAGAGCATTGTGTTCCAAATTTCTGGGGTTTTGTGCAGATGTTGTCTGAGTGTCTTCTAAGCATCTGCCTCAGAACTATGAGGAGGATTCCTTCTCTATTGTTGCCACAAGCTCTGCCACACCAGTTCTCCTCACCCCATGACTGCCATCCAAGACTGTGACCCAAATCCAAGTAGGGCAAAGCAAAAGAATAATGCTATAACACCAGGAAAGGGATTCCTGCAATTGCCCTCTGATCAGTCACTTTGTCCTCCAACATCCTTGGGCCTCTAGCTTTGGAAGCAAATGCCTTACTACCACAGCCAGCAATGCCTCTGCTGCCTGGGGGTAGGGACCAGACTATGCTCTTCTCTTACCCCTGTACAGCAGAATTTCCTCACTGACCTTTTACTTTCCCTTTGGTGGTTATGGCTTGAGAAGTGTGTAAACCACCACAGCTTACAGTGATTCAGTCCTCTGAGGTCTGCTCTGGCTAGTTTGTTCTGTGGGTCTGTGCTGGCATGACCCACTCAGGACTATGCTCTGTCCCCAGTCCCGTTTGAAAATACCCTTCCTGTGCACCTGCCAGGCTGCCTTCAGTGGGAAATTTGTTTCATTCTGTCATTTTGTGGCTTCTGTAGCTCTAAAATTTGTTTAGAGTAATTTTTTACAGGAGTTGGAAGTAATTGGGGGATGAGCTCAGGTAAGTTCCTTCTTCTCCTCCAGTATATTGGCTCTGCCCCTTGATATGATCTGTTCTTGATAAAACCCTATTGGCTCATCATAAAGACCACTTCCTTTTCTTTATGTTCCTTAAATATCCGTTTAGAGATTCATTCTAGATTTTCTCCCCAGAATCAGTCAATTACTTGACATGTGAATTCACAGCCTGTGTTCTTTTTTTTTCTTTAAAATAATCAGGAAAGCATTTGTCCTTCTTCAGCCCTGTTGTAGTCTGCCATTTTCTATAATCTTTAAAATATCACTGAAAGTGCCTCAGAAATCACATTTAACAGCTATTGAACTATGAAAGGATATATTTTGTCTGGGCTCAGTGAACTGACTTCATCAAGGACTACTAGGAACTCTCTTAGCACCCAACTTTATTTTTTTAATACTTTTTTTACCTCCGATGTAACTGAAGGGAAGCAACAACAGCAATATGTTGTTCTTAGTTTGCCTCCCACAGCTCACTTAACTCATCCTTTGCTTTATCATTTCTGCTACTATTCTATGCTCTCTATGAATCTTTTGTTATCTTCCCCTTTCTTATCATCTCTACATATCTTACAAATTTTGGTTATTTACTGGGCATCCATATCAGTCTCTTCAGATGATTCCCAATTTTCTTCCCCATTGGAATTATTTCATTTGGTGTATTTTGGATTTTTTTATGAAGAGTTTCCTACTTGTCCCTAGGAATTTAAACTAATAACCATAATGTAAAGGTAAAAAAGACATCAAAATTAATTTATTTCTTGAGATATTATGGATCCTTTCTTTAAATGAGGGATTTTTAGTCATCTGTATGGATTGGCAGTCTGATGAAGATCTCTTCTTGGTTAAAAAAAAAGATTTTTAAGTTCAAAGAATAAAATACAGAAGATTACAAAGGAGGCCAATTATATTGAAGTAGAGTTATATAAATGTATTTTTCAAAAATCACAAATTGGAGGTTTAATACCTCTATATCTAAATATGCCTTCCCCAAATTTGTCCTGTGTCATACAATGCTTCAATTTCTTCTCCTTCCAAATCAGGAATTGTAGGAGGAAATAGTCATTTACCGCAATGTTCCCAGGATTTCTATCCCCAAAATCATTGCCTTTCTGTTACTGATCTTCAAATGTAGCATTGAATGCCCCTTTCAAAGGGTAAGATCATTGTTAAGAAAAGCTAAGAAGTTATTTGCAACTCTGTTTTTGGAAGAGAAAGATTCAGAAGATGTTTGAATTATTGAATTCCTCCTCACCCCCTTTACTACTCTCTTTTGCCTTCATGCCAAGCTTATGATCTGTTTCCTGAGCTATTCTCTTTACTCTTTCTGTCCAGGTGGTCTATAATAAACTTCAATGACACAATCACTTCTCTTTGTCTCTCCATTGATCTTTACCCAACTATTATGATCTATGCTTCCCCAATCTGGTTCCTGAAATTTCTCATGAACATACTTTCTTAATATACTACATACTATTCTCCATTTACCTCTTTTGCTAAATAATACATACTCATGCAGAAGCATATTTCAATCATTGGTTTCATCCTACCAACTCTCAGTGATAGCTAGAGAGTTATTTACTTTCTGGTCTTAGGAACTCTTTTTTGCCTAGACTTTGAACATTTTTGCACAAACAAGTGAAGTCATGAATTTTAATACTAATCTCTCTCTCTTTGATTTTTGTCTCCTTCAACTTTCTGCATATCTTTAGTGTTAATTTTCTTTAATTGTAGCTATTTTTATAGGATCTAACTTGGTGAGCACACACAGTCTGCTTACATCTTACCCCACTTTTTTGTTATGAAGGCTTTTAGTTTATATTTCTACAACTCTTATCAAATATAACCTTTCTAGCCTTTGCTAGAGTCCATTTTCACACTAGACTGAAATCTAATATTTTTAATTGAGGTTCTGAAATAAAAATATCATTCTTATTCAGAACCTCCCTAAACAGCTTTATTTCCTAAAAATATTTTTTTTTCTCATCTATATGCTTTACCCCCAATGGGTATCACTAAGGAAAACACAATCTTTGTGTCTATGATCTTTAATTTCTTGTCTAAGAGGTTTTAATTTTGAGCAATTCATTTTAGGTTCCATCTGGCAGCATATTTGTGCCTATGTGAATCACCAGAAATGTTTAATAACCATCCATTTTAATAAGCATTGAGAAGATCTCTATCAAATCTCAGATAAACACCACAGAAAGGCAATAGGACTTACTCTTGTTATTATCAGGTTGACAAATAGCTCCTTGTGTATCTCTGAGTAGAGAATCACTAAGCAAACCTATTTTTGACTTTTTTCCTCCTTCTGGATGATCAGTACCCTTATAGCTTCTATGGCTTTACCACACTATTCCTCCAAATATAAAAATCTCTGTGGGGCTCTGCTTCCAGAAGGGAAAGCTCTGTCCCAAATCGCTGGGGTCCTCCCGGCTGCCGTAGCTCTCAGGAAGGTGCTGGGACCCTTCCTACTTACTTCCAGCTGGCTCGATAGTGAAGACTCCAGAACTGAGGCCCAAGAAGGCGATCTGGATCCAGGCTGCTCAACGCTAGAGCACCGGCCTCAGAATAATCACTTAATCCCCCTGCTGTCTGCAGGCCACGGGCAGGAAGCTGCAATGCGGAGGTGGGTGCAAAACCTCTGCCTTTTGCTCTTCTTCTCTGGAGGCCTTTCGGACAGACTGCTCCTCCCTCCCAACTTCAGTCCCACTGACCTAGTTCTCAACGCTGCTCACAGCTGCTGCTAATCCACTCACCGCTCTTCTCATCTGGCTGCCCCTGGGGCTAAGCAGCGCTTCAGGCCAGTCTGGTTTCGCAGTGCTGATATGGTTCCTTGTAGACCAGCTGATTTTAGTGGGAAGTATCTTTGTGTGCATTTTGGAGTTCTAGGATTGGTTTAGAGTCCTATTCCATGGGTATTTTGGGGTGACTATGTGAGAGCTGTGATATGTTGCTGCCGCTACACTGCCGTCTTGGCTCCGCCCCCCTTCCTCCAAATATAAGTAGCTACTTTCTCATTAGAGTAATTCTCTTCTATCTTATTTAGGTGAATATATTTAAAAATAAATGGATAAATATTCAAATGGTGAATGAATGAATTAATTAATATAAAGATTTTTTTTTAAAAAATATGTAGTTAATGGATAGAGCAAGTAGGTAGCACAGAATATAAAATGCTGGGGCTGGAGTCAAGAAGGCTCATCTTCCTGAATTTGGATCTGGCCTCAGATACATACTAGCTGTGGGGCCCTGGGAAAGTCACTTAACCCTGTGTGCTTTAGTTTTCTCATCTATAAAATGAGCTGAAGAAGGATGTGACAAACCACTCCAGTATCTTTGCCATGAAAACTCCAAATTAGGTCATGAGGAGTCAAACTTGCCTGAAAAAAATGACTGAACAGCAACAAAAAAGAAAAAAAAAGTACTAGTGGTAATATTAATAGTAGTGGAAGTTGTAGAAGTGGGTATTAGGGTAGTAATAGCATTAGTAGTGGTGGTGGTGATGGTTGTAGTAGTAGTTATCATAGTGATTATCCAAGTACATAGTTGTCCTTTTCCTTTGTTTCTTATTTTGTATGACATTCTTCCACTCTCTAATCGCCTGCTAAGGAATGGACATATTACTCCCCCTTTCATATCAACTCTCCCTGCTGAATATTCCTTTCTTTTGGTTTGCTTTTAGTATCATTCAGTAATCTCCAATGACTTGGGATATGGAAAGGTAAAGCTTGAGCCTTTTCATCTCTTTTAGAAAATTACATGTGCAATATAGAGGGCAGACACTAGGCTTCAGTAGATATATTGCATTGTGAATGTAATGGAGGCCTCTTCTTTTTTCTCAGCAATTTCTTAACCACATAACACCTCACCTTCTCTTTCTACACAAACTCCCAACTTCACCATTTCCTGACAACTAATAATCCATTCTATCAATTAGTTTTGCTTGACAATTTGTTCCACTCAACTCCTCTTACTTGCCTTGTCCTTTTATGGAGTACTAGGTCTTTTTTCCTTCCTTTTTGAGCTCTTCTCTTCAGGTCCTTTTTCATTCATCTTGTTCCTTTTTCGAACTTTTCACATAAAACAATTATGAAGAACCCAGGGTTAGAGTTTTGTTTTTTTTTCCTTTGAATATTGCTGCATTTCTCCCCAGTTTCTCCTCCCGGAATTTATTCTCTGACATTCTTTACAAATCCAAGGTCATCTTAATCACCTATGTGATTTCTTTCCCCTTTTTATTCAACTCTAGTTCTTTACTCTTTTCCTGTCTCTTTGTCCATATAAGAAAAAAAAAAAGAATATATCTCTAGCTTTTATTTTCAAATTTATTTTTGAAAGAAGGAGCTATAGATGACAGAGTAAAAGCACAAACTTGGCATGGGTTCTGGCCCCAAATAATTCTAATACCTATAAAAAAATGAATCTAAACAAATTGTAAAGCTGCAGAACTCACAAGGTGACAGATAGAAAAAAATTTCCCACTGAATACAGCTCAGCAGGCCAACAGGTAAGTTCTTTCACAGCATGCTGGGAGCTGAGTGCAGTCCTGCAGGAACCACATGGTTCCAGCTCCAGGGTGGACCTGACCAGCAGTGGCCAGAGGAGACTTCAGGGGAGTAAATAACCAGCAGCTGTGGCAGCTTCCAGATTTCTAAACCCGTAAATGCCAAAGTAAAAAGTCAGTGTGGGACTCTGTTAGAACAGGGGTGGATGGAAGAGTGCTGTCCAGCTCTTGCCCCCAGGGAGAAAAGAACTGTGCTGCATGGCTGCCTCAGAAGCTCCTGGCCTACAGATTGTAGGGGCACCAAGCAACCATTCAGAAGGTAATTGTTCTTGCTTTAACCTGCTTGGATTTGCGTTGTTGTATTGGGTGGTGATCCTGGGTGTGTGGCCAGTGAGCCAGAGCTTGTGGGAGCAGTAAAGACAGTGCCCTCCTAATAGCTCTGGAAGCTGCAAAAACCCTAGAGAGTTGGGACAAAGCTCTCTCCCTTCTGGAAGCAGAGTTCTATCATGGAAAAGAGTTCAAGTAATTGGCTGGCAATATGAGCAGGCACAGGAAGCACAAACAGACAATAGAATCCTTTGTTGGGAATAAGGATCAAGACACAGAAAGGGAGGAAGAGACAAAAGTCAGAACTCCTACACTGAAAGCCTCCAAGAAAAATATGACCTGGTTACAAGCTCTTGAGCTCTTGAGGAGCTCAAGAAGGATTTTGAAAATCAATAAAGAGAAATAGAGGAAAAATTGGGAAGAGAAATGAGAATGATGCAAGAAAGTCATGAAAAGAGGGTCAACAGCCTGCTAAAGGAGACCCAACAATACAGTGAAGAAAATAACCTCTTAAAAAATAGACTAACTCAAATGGCAAAAGAGGCCCAAAAAGCCAATAAGGATAAGAATACCTTAAAAAGCTGAATTTGCCAGAAGGAAAAGGAATTTTAAAAATTCACAGAAGAGAATAACTCCTTCAAAATTAGATTGGAGCAACTGGAAGCTAATGACTTCATGAGAAATGAAGATACTATAAAACAAATCCAAACAAATGAAAAAGTAGAAGGCAATGTGAAATATCTCATTGGAAGAACCACTGACCTGGAAAATAGATCCAGGAGTGAAAATTTAAAAATTATTGGACTTCCTGAAAACCATGATCAAAAAAAGAACCTAAACACCATCTTTCCAGAAATTCTCAAGGAAAATTTCCCTGATATTCTAGAATCAGAGGGCAAAATAGAAATTCAAAGAATTCAGCAATCACCTCTTTAAAAAGATCCCAAAAAGAAAATTCCTAGGAATATAATAGCCAAATTCCAGAGTCCCCAGGTCAAGGAGAATATTCTGCAAGAAGTCAGGAAGAAACAATTTGAGTATTGTGGAACCACAATCAGGATAACACAAGACCTAGCAGCTTCTACATTAAGTGATTGAAGGGCTTGGAATCTGATATTCCAGAGGTCAAATGAGCTAGGACTAAAACCAAGAAACACCTAACCAGCAAAACTGAGTATATATGGTCATTCAATGAAATAGAGGATTTTCAAGCATTCTTGATGAAAAAACTAGAGTGGAAAAGAAAATTTGACTTTCATATATAAGAAGCACGAGAAGCATAAGAAGGTAAACCGGAAAAGAAATCATAAGGAACTTATTAAAGTTGAAGTATTTACATTCCTACATGGAAAAATGATAATTGTAACTCATAAGACTTTTCTTAGTATGAGGGTAGTTGAAGGGAATATATACGTAAATATGTATACATACATATGTGTATGTATAGGAGGGTGTATATGTATATAAAAATATATGAGTGTGAGTGTATGTGTGATCATGTATATACAGACAGAAGGCACAGGATGAGTTGAATATGAAGTGGTGATACCTAAAAATTAAAATTTAAGAGGTGAGAGAGGAATTTATTGGGAGAAGGAGAAAGGGAGGGATAGATCAGGTAAATTATTTCCTATAAAAGAGGCAAGAGAAAACTGTTACAATGGAGGGGAAGAGCAGGAAGGTGAAAGGGAATGGGAAAATCTTACTCCCATTGAATTTGACTTAAGGAGGGAATAATATATACACTAACTTGGGTATCTTACCCTACAGGAAAATGGGGAGGGGAGTAGAGGATAAGAGGGGAGATGATAGAAGGGAGGGCAGATTTGGGGAGAGGGTAGTTAGAAGCAAACATTTTTGAAAAGGGATAGGGTCAAATGAGAAAACAGAATATGTGGGGGGCAGGTTAGAATAGAGGGAAGTATAGTTGGTCTTTCACAATATAACAATTAAGTTATATGGAAATGGTTTGGGTAACTACACATGTTCAACCTATACTGAAT
The DNA here is from genome assembly GCA_028646515.1 of Pseudochirops corinnae. Lineage (NCBI taxonomy): Eukaryota > Metazoa > Chordata > Mammalia > Diprotodontia > Pseudocheiridae > Pseudochirops > Pseudochirops corinnae. The sequence goes on along the minus strand of CM053589.1, from coordinate 52,167,906 downwards.
TGCTTGTCTTCCCAGTGGGGGTGGGTGAGGAGAAAAGGGAAAAAATCTTTAAATCAAAGTTTTAAAAACAAATGTTTATTTTATTTTGTTGTTGTTGTTGTTGTTTTCTACATGTAACTGGGAAATAAGATATACAGGCACTGGGGTACAGAAAGCCATCTTACCCTACTAGAAAGTTAGTGGAGTATTATGGGGGAGGATATAAGAGAAAATAGATTGGGGGAAGGCATATTCAGTAGGCTTGCTATTTTGGGGTGGGGGCAGGGGAAAGATGGGGAGAGAAAATTGTAACTCAAAATTTTGTGGAAATGAATGTTCAAAACTAAAAATAAATTAATTAATTTTTAAAAAAAGGAGGAAGGATCTATAGCACTGAAACAGGAGTTTAAAAACTCAGTTAGAATATACATATTTAATACTAAGATTTTCTTTTCCTTTTTCTATTCTTTCGGAGAGGAGGGGTTGAAAGGGAGAGAATAATCTATTTTAATTTAAAAATTAAATAATCATTTAGGCAATTACTCAATATTTAGGTTAGTCCTCACCATTTAAATTCGACAACCAATATTTAGGCAGTCTCACCTAAATAAGTTCCCAACAAAAAATAATTCCATTCAAAACATTTTTAGATGCACAGTTGTCCATTTAGGAGATCTTTCTATTGAGAAAACATTTATTAACCTCTCATAACATGTAGCACACTGATATTCTCAAATCAAATCATGATCACTATCAATATATTCCCCCATTAAGATAAACTAAATCCTTCATTTTCTGAGTTAGCCTTTTTTTTCTTTCTCCTACAACTTAATTAGAGTTGAACTTCATTTGTGATGAGAATAGTTTCAGATAGTTTCCCATCTTGGTTCTAGTTCCCTGAATGTGCTGATTAGCATGCTTCCTATTTTTCATTTTGCTTTTTTTTTGATTCCTCATCATACTTCTTGCCCTTTTTCAGATGCTTCAGTTTACAGACATTCAAACTAATATCAATAAAGAGATCATAATATTCTACCTATTCATCCACTAAAATAGAAATTCTTTAGTTGCAAATTACTATTCATTTCATCCTGAAGATCACTGCCTAGTTCATCTCTTTTTAAAAAATAAACCTTAATATCTTTCCCACAATTTAATGATTTTTGACATATTTTTCCTTTTAATGAAGGTCTTAACTTTTAAGACACTGACAGGCAAGGTCTCTTAGATATTTTTCCTGAATCCCTCAAACTGAACATTACTTTATTCCACCTGCACTACTCTTATCCCAGATCTTTGACTCACAATACTTTTAAGTATAATTGTACATTGTTGACTGCCATTCAAAAAAAAACCACAAATATCACCTAGTGGAAATTGTGCATCCTTAGGAGATAGAATTGCTATCCAGTGAGTGATTCAGTATTAATAATAGGGGTGAGTAAAAATGACCTGTACAGTTACTTTTAATTAAAAGGTTAAATTAAAACCTTTATTAAGTGGCTTATAATAATAAATAAGCAAATAAGTATAATAGAAATAAAGTCATAAGTGTATCATAGAAATCTAAAAATTTAGATTTCTCCAAGAAGGAAGAGTTCACTTAAACCTTGAGGAATCAGTGGTTATCTGGTCATTGTTCCTTATTAACACTGTTTTCCAAGTTAGACATATTAAAATCTATAATTTTTAAATTGTGGAAGTATTTCCAGAGCACTCTTCTTGTTTTCCTCTAGTAGATCTCTCTCAGTCTTTTCCCCAGTAGATATCTACGTTTTTAGCCATTTGTCATTTTTTCCCTCAATCACAATAAAATTGTTACCTGAGGATTAAATGACTTCTTAAAATCTATAAAGCTGTTGCTTATCATGATTCACAGAATCATAGATTTTAAAGTTGGATATATACTCTATTCCAAACCATACGTACCTTTTCAGAAATTCACTTAACTGAATCCCTGAGAAGTGTCATACAGCCTCCATTTGGAGGCTTTGAGTGATGGGGAATTAGCTTCTCCCTGAAACAATACAACCTATCTTTGGACAGCTCTAATTAATGGACTAGTTAAAAGAAAAGTCTACTTTTCTGAAAATTTACAGAACCTCAGAATTTAGAAGGGACTTTAGAAGACATCTATTTCAATGACTACGTGAATAGGAATTCCTTTCTACATAATATCTACCACGTGATTATATAGCCTTTTTAAAGATCTTCAGTGATGGATAAGTCATTACATTCCAACACAGCCCTTTACACTTTTGGATGACTAATGATTAGGAAATTTTCCTTCCAACCAAATTGAAACCTGTTTCTCTGAAGTTTCTCCCATTACTCCAAGTTCTCTGGCACTAAGCAGAACAATAATCCCCTTTCTAAATGACAGTTCAAAATCTTGAAGACTGGTGCTATTCTTCCTAATTCTTTCTGTTGTCCAAGTTAAGACATCAACATTCTTTCATCTGATCCCTGTCACTTTTATTCATTACTTCTAGTTTTTGCCCCTTTGGGCTGCTCTCCACAAGTACCACACCTCAACACCTATAAACCATCCATGGAATTTATGTTGGAAACACGACACATTTTTAGAATCTTCTCCTAAGCCCTTTTGTCCATACTTTCTCTCTATTCATTCTAGAAAATACTAAAAGAATGAAGTGGCTTTGGAGACTCCCCTCAGGAAAGTATAGATTTACTATAGAATTCTCCTGCGATAGTGCTTTGGCATTATTGTATTCTTTTCAGGAAAAAGAAAAAGTCCTGTGTAATATTGAATCATAACTAGTGGGGTATTATAGGAAATAAGGTTGTAAATCACAGTTAGGAAAAATTAAGGTAAATGCTGGAACTTAGTGCAAATAGAAGGGATGATCTGGGCTGGGCTGGGGAATCTGTAGCCTTGAGGTCACAGTGATTTGTTCTTTGAAGTTTGGATTTACTCAAAGGTCCTCACTTGAGGATCTAGAGGGATACATGTGGCCTTGACACCATAGGTTCCCTACTCCTCTCAAACAAGACAGTACCTGAAACCAAGATGTGAAAATGTTTGTTTGTTTGTTTGTTTTTTACTAGTCATCATGCCAGGTACTCCAGTATTTATATTTTTTCTGGGTCTCAATTGTCCTTTGGCTTTTTACTACTAGTTTTCCTTGATTCTTGTTGATTGTGAGCAGGTTGAAATTGGTTTGTATATATATATTTTCACTCTGATCCTTAGTTTGACCTCTGATACTTAATTTTCTAGTTCTTCCACGGTTCTGAAACATTTCTCTATATTCTTAATCTATTGTCACTCATATCTGATTGAGACAATACTAGAATCTTGATTCACATCATTGGGTGATTACAACTTCCTGATCTCATAACATTCTTAACCACTTTAAGAAGATGCCTAAAGATCTGGTTTTTGTCCCAATTAGAATAAAATAAGCCTCTAATATTTATGAAGTCAACAACTGAACTGGTGGATGTTGGCTACCTTGTATCTCATCAAGCAAAAAACACAGTATTTCATTCTAAGGTAGATATTAATCAACACAAATATGTCAAACTAAGGAGTTATTCCTCAATAGAAAAGTTGTCAAGGGACATGAACTGTTTTCAAAAATAGAATTACAAACTTGAACAACCAAATGAAAAATATTCAATAGCATCTCATATCCATGAAATTGGCAGAGATAACACAAATAATGTTAGAGGACTATCAGAATACAGTCACAGTAATGTACTATTGGTGAAACTATGAATTGGTCTAATCACTCTGAAAACAAACAACAATTTTAGTTCTAAAAAAGAATAAAATATTCACATCCTTCTGCTCAGAAATTCTATAGCTAGACATTTCCCCTTACAAAGTAAAAAACAAAATAAAATATAAAGTTTCCAAACTATTCATGGGGACATTAAAAATTAGTAGCAAGAAAAAATAAGAACTAGACCATAAGTTGGTGAACGCCTGAAAAATTTATGGTACAATTTCTAGAATACTACAATATGTTATATGTGTAAATGAAGAATTACTAAAATGTAAAAAACTATTAATATGAGTAATTTAGTCTTCTTTTTAGAGGAGAGAGAGAGAAATAGAAAAAAAGCAGGAAGAGAAAAAGATTGATGGAATTGTAAAAATGACTGTTATGATGTAAATGAAACAAATACTAAAAGGAAGCTACTCATATTTGGGGCAAACACAAATGTCAGTTATAGAAGAAAGTTGATGAAACATTCTTCTGTCCTCTCAATGGGTATATGTGGATGGAGGTGGAATGGAGAAGGGTTCTTATGTGCCTAGAATATTGCATAGACTAGTTGTAACTTTCCTTACCCATATTTCTTTATCACCATGAAAAATGTTCTAGAGCAGCAGTTCTTAACCTGTGTGTTGTGTTTAATTTGCAACAATGAAAATGCATCCTGCATATCAGATATTTACATTATGATTCATAACAGTAGCAAAATTACAGTTATGAAGTAGCAGCAAAAATAATTTTATGGTTGGGGGTCGCCACAACATGAGGAACTGTATTAAAGGATCGTGGCATTAGGAAGGTTGAGAACCTCTGAGGGTAGGGTAGGAATGAGAGTGTTAAATATGACTTTGGTGTAAAATACAAAAGGTATCAATTAAATTTGAATAAATAAATGCAAGAGTCTAAATTATTTCTGCAAAAAGAAAACAAAAGATCCCTTAGGAATTGGTTTGCTAGAAATTTGGAAGATCAAAAGAAACATTTCATATTTTCATTATTTTATTTATTTGCCTCTCCTGTCTCCTTTACTAGATTATTTAGCTCTTAGAAAGCAAACATTTTCTTTGCATTTTCCCCAGTATCTCGTCCAGTTACTTATATGGATACATATTTAATAAATGTTTGTTAAATTAAAGCCTGATTATCTGGAATGATATCACTGGAGACTGATGACAAAGGAACAGAGTGAATCAATTCCATGGAGACATCTTTGACTTTCAGTAACTGAGATTGTGATCTTTAATCCCAAAGATCTAGTGGTCAGGAATGCTATTACTAGAAAACACTCAATCTGAGTTCTAATAAGAAATAATTGCTCATATTTCTATAATGTGTTAGGGTATACAAACTCTTTTCTCACAACAATCTTGGTGGTAAGTAGTACAAGTATTATTTTCCTATTTTACAGAAGAGAAAACCTATATTCATACAGATTGCAATTTATTCAAGATCACAGAGCTGGCAAGAGATAGGATTGGGACTCTAACTCAATTCCTCTAATTCTAACTGCATTTCTCCTTTAATAATACCATATTAAGGATATTAAGTAGTTTTAAACACTGAAAAGAAGCACATTTTTTTAATAAAGAGATGAGGAAAAATGTGTCATGCCATCCATCAGGATCCGAGTACCATAAAAGATATCAAAATGCATTATGACATATAGAAGTATTTAATAACTATTGTACTTTCATGGCATATATTGACAGAAAGGAAAGATCACTGGATTAACAATCAGAGGTTCTGGGTTCTAATCTCAGTTCTGCTACAACCTACTGATGTGGTGCTAATCAAGTCATTTCTCTTGTTTGGACCAGTTTCCTCAAACACAAAATTAAGGAATTGGATTAGGGTACTACATGTTTTCTTACGTCTTTTTCTGGCTCAAACAATCTTCTGTACTTAGAATGCAAAAAGGAAAAATCTATACTCTGATTTGTTTGTACATCTTACACCTGTTCCCTCAATCACTTTCCCCACAATTATGTTTTGTTGAAATTCTTCTCCTAAACACATTCATTAAGCAAAATAATAGTAACAACAGCAATAATAACATAGCAATAATGATGATAAACACTTATATGCACAACCTTCATGATTACTTTATACATATGTACACACAAACATGCATGCTCTTACTCTGTGTTTCTGTTCACCTGTCTGTCTCTATGTCCCTGTCTCTGTCTCTCTGTCTGTCTGTCTGTCTGTCCGTCTGTCTGTCTCTCTCTCTCTCTCTCTCTCTCTCTCTCACACACACACACACACACACACACTTTGGAAATGGTATCTGAAAATAGCAAAGTGCTCCTTACCAAGCATTATACTCAAATCAGTAGCAATACTAGCAAGATCTTCACTCAGCAATCTTGCATCTTATAGAATTAGAGGATATAGTTCAGAACTGAACTCTGCTACTTGTTAGCTGTGTGATCTTGTTTTCTACTACTCAATCAGTGAACAAACATTTGTTAAGGACTTACTACACATCAGACATTGTGCTAAGTACTGGGAAAATGCAAAAACGTGATTCATACTCTCAGAAAACTCACATTCCAACAGAAGAAATAAGATACAAAGAAAGATGTCCATTTGAAATATAGACAATGAAAATAGAAGACAATCTTTTTTTTTTAATTTTATTATAGTTTGCATCATTCATTTCCACAAGATTTTGAGTTACATATTTTC
>CM053589.1:52136846-52160993 GCA_028646515.1 Pseudochirops corinnae | reverse complement strand
GGAGCTATGCCCAAACTGTTATTGGATCTATTTCTAAACCACTACTAGGTCTGCTTCTAAAGATAGAAATAAGGGAAAGAACTTGTAAGTTCTAAAATATTTACAACTCTGTGGTGGCAAAGAAATAGAAATTGTAGGAATTGGCAAATGGCTGAACATGTTGTGGTAGATGATTATGATAGAATACTACTGTGCTATTAGAAATGATGAGCTTGATGAGCTTAGAAAAAATGGATAGATCTGCATGATATAATGAAGAGTAATTGAGCAGAACTAAAAGAACATATACAGTAATAGCAATATTGTTTTAAGAACAACTTTGAGTTACTAAGCATTTTGACTATTATAAATGGCCAAATGAATTACAGAGGACATACAAAGGAAGGCACCCTGTGTGTCCAGAGAAAACTGATAAATAGAAGTATATGTAGAATGATTTTACATACACACACATTTTAAATGGTAACCATCTTTAGGGTGGGGGAGAAGAGGGAAAAAATTACATGGCTTTATTATATAGCTAAAAGGAATAGAAAGTTGTACATTACAGATTTGTAGTTTCATGTGCAATCTCTGTTACTCAGTTATTCATTTATGACATGTGAAGCTTAATTCTATCTCTAAGATCCTTTCCACATTTAGCAACATACAAATCTCTAATAATACTGAACTGATAAATATCAATATGTTAGAAATACAGTGTAATTTTCTATACTCATCTATACAATTTCATGACCTACACTATTATAGTAAGGAATGATATCTAAAGATATTCTAATTTCAAAAGTGCAGTAAGTCATGGTCAACCAGAAATATAGACATGTAACTCTTTTTCAAATGTATGGGTAAAGGTAAATCAAATTTATTATTCATGTAAGATTTTTCTCTACTGAAAGAATGTGGTTAGTATCTCCCTTGGGACATTTATGGATTTGTGAGTTGATGTAAGGACTATTATAAAGAGCACGTACAAAGGAAATGCACATATCATTTTGGTCTTAATTACTCACATCTAACACGCATCAAATCCTCTCAATGCCTCCAAATGCCCATAGTTTCATAAATCTCCCTTGAAGACTATTTGTTATGTCTTATTCTTAGATAAATGTCAAAGTAAAAAATTTCTGCTGTACTTAAAACATAATCTTGCATGGAGAAAGAGAATCTCAATTTTAAAGGAATAGATGGGATAAGGGGAGAAAAAAAAATAACTTGAAGAAGACATAAGAAATGGTGGAGATTACCAAGCCCATTATTTTTTTAAGCAGACAGCAACCCACTGTGTATTGCATCCATCAGCAACAAGACAAATAAGGTAAGAATTTCTTTTTTTCGTTTGCCAAAAATATTTCAATAGAAATATGGATATGGACTGTCCTAATTAGAGGGCAAATACTTTCCACCAATAACAAAAAGGAAGTCGGCTTAGAATGACATATTAAGGCGCTTAACTAAAATATTTACATGATAGCCCAGAATTCCAGGGACAATGAACAGAAAATCTCCAGCAAACTGACATTCATTTGTATCATGATTGAAAAGAGAAAGAAAAATTAAGGACCCATACTGAAGGCCAAATTCCACATAATGAGGCATCAAATGGATGAAATATGCCATTGTGATGGCTGCTTTACTTGACTGGGCATGGTTGATTTCATATTAATATTGTAATTTATTCTTTTTTGCACTTATGTATATAATACTGGCAGTATTCTGGAAACTGTAAATGAAATGGATGCAATGCAAAAGTGAGAGATACCATTATTAAAATGACTTCCAAAAACAGTCATCAATGAAAAAAAAGGATTAAAAAATTCCATATTTTTCTGATGTCAATTTAGCAATGCAAGCTTTTGCCACAAATACATACAATGTGATTCCTCCTTAATGATTCCACCTGATTCCCTAAACTTCATACACTGGCTGACATTTCAGAGATCTATGGAAATTATAGTCGGAAATTATTACTTACATATTTTGTAAATCTGCAAATTTTTACTGTACCAATAGCCTCTTCTTCCACAAATTCATTCCCCTCCCCTCTCTCAGTAGTTTTCTTCTTAGACTCCTTTTAAGAATATTAGCATCATAGGATGGTTTGTGAGAAATGGAAAGGAAATCAAAAGTTATCTTTTGTCCATTCCCTTGACTCTATAGGAAAGAAGAACAAGGAGATTAAATAACTTTTCCAAAGTTTAACAGGTTGTTATCATCAAGGGCAGGGTTTGGATTATTCTTTTGAATCAATTTCTCTTGGCAGACTTATTATTAGAAAAGAGAAAAGGAATAAAATGGTCTGATTTTTATGGGTATGACCTCAAATGAGTAGTCTTTCACCTTTTACTTACGATCATCAATTTAGAGCTGAATGATACTTCTGAAACACCTGTGTGGATTGTAGAGTACAGAGAAACTTTAGACAGAGATCAAAGGGGCCAAAGTAATGGTCCATGCCAGAGGTAATGGGGCTGAATCATATTGGCTTCATGAAAAGAAAAAAAAAAAAAGGTCAGATTTGGAAAGTAGGTATTTTTCTTTGTTTGTTTGATAGATGAAGAAACTGATGCCTTAGGTTAAATGACATATCCAAGATCAGATGGTCAATATGCATCAGAGGCAAGATTTACACTGAGGTCTTTTGACTTCAGAGTCATCCTCTTTCTACTATACTATGCTTCCTCTTGCCACTGCTGAAAAAAAAAAAGTGTAGTAGTGTTTATATATAGACAATAATTGAACATACAGGAGAATTTGGTTCATTTTAATTTACTTTACTGGACTATCAGCTTCTGCTATACCCAATGACAGATGCCATTTGAAGCAGGTATAATGCCGCAAATGCATGATGGATTCATAGCAAATTTTGATGGTGATAAGAGCACACTCTTCCAGAGTAAATCTTTCAGTTCAATTCAATATGCATCTATTAACTGCCTACTACATTCAAAGCAGAGCTAAGTACTGAAAGAGATACAACATTTAAATAAGATGCTATCCCTTCTCTTATAGGGCTTACAGAGTTGAGCAATTATTGAGTCAAGGATCTATGATTTGTTGATCACACCACTGATGTAGGTGTTTCACCTATCTATAATTTAGAGTCCAAGAGAGTTACTTCCATCTCAAAGAGTTTTTTTTGACTTAATCCATTATCACCCAACAGAGTTAGGGAGTGTTATGTGAGATATAATGCCCATCTGGCTATTGGAAAAGATAACTTATGGCAACACACATGAAGGCAGGAAAAGTTATATGTGAGGCTGAAGAGGGAAAAGAGTACAAGCAAGTTGGTAAATAAGGAAAGGATCACATGTGACCTGTAATTGGATATGAATTCAATGAGGGCAATAATTTCATGTGGAGAGAAAATTAGAAATTATTGGTAATAGACTTCCTGTGTTGTGTTACATTGGCCAAGTCATTTAACTACTCTGAGACTCAGGCAATTTTTTAAGACTACAAATTATGAACTACTTTTAATCTGCATTGATGGAGTGAGTTCCCATATGAATTAAATCATTATTACTTTCAAGCATGCCCATCTCTCACATCCTTAAAAAAAATCTTCACTATAACCTATCATTCCTACAAGCTATCATTCCATATCTCTCCTCTTTCATCAAAACAGAAGGGAAAAAAAAAAAAGATTTCTGCATACATTGCCCCCCAATTCCCGTCTTCTTACTCACTACTTAATCATTTACAATCTGGCAAACCTCATCATTTAACTGAGAGTTCTCATTCCAATATTATTAACAATCTCTTAATCTCCAAATCTCGGGTATTTTTTTTTCATTTTTCATCTTTCTTGATCTCTCTGGTGCATCTAATGTTTTTGCTTTCCCTTTCCTCCTGGATACTCTGTTTTCTCTAGATTTTTGTGAAACTAGGAAATAACATTTTTATGACCTCTCCTTTTCAGTCTTTTTTTTTTTTTTTTGCATCTTCATTAATATCACACCTCCATGGTCCCTAAAACTCTGTCCTGGGCTTGTTTGTCCTTTTCTATACTTTATGAATGGGTGACATCATAATTTCCTATGATTTTAATTATCATCAATAAGCTAATGATTCATAAATCATTATATTTAGCTCCAGTATTTCCATGAGCTTTAGTCCTATATTACCAACTTCCTTTTGGACATTTCAGACGAGATGCCCAGTGACATCTCAAACTCAACATATCTGATAAAACTCTTACCCATCCCCCACCCCAAGTCCACTTCTTTTCTAAATTTTCCTGTTTCTGGAAAAAGGCATAATAATCTTCCAGTCTCCAAATTCATAACACTGGTCGTATTCCCATACCACAGTTACCTAATCAATTACTCAATTTTTCCATTTCTCCATTACAACTTTTCTGACTTTAGACTCAACTCATATAGGTACCACTTTGGTTCAGTACCTCATCATCTCTTGCCTGATTTTTATATTGGCCTCCTAATTAGCCTTTCACCTCCCCATTCCATATTCCACACAGTTACTAAAATTCTCTAATTTCCTTAAACACAGATATGGCTATGCCCCTCTGCAACTAAATAAAGCCCAGTGGCTCCCTTTTTATCTAGGATATGTATTAGAATACAAGAATATTGAAAGAAAAAATTGTTCCTTCCCCCCACCCCACTCTGTTATGTTTCATATAGGCATTTCTACTGTAAGTCAGAGTAAATATTTTAACAAACAAACATCAGTTGATTGGACAGATGGAAAGTAGTAGAAGTTGGCCACAATGTAGAGTTTACAGAAACAAATTATGAGATAAGGCTAAAAAGTAGGGTGGAACCAAGTTATTAAAGGATTTAAGCAACAAAGGAATCTAAAATTTAAGAAGATAATTTTATTTCATTTAGTATGCTTCCTGAATTACATGTAGAAGCAATTTTTAATTTTTTTTAATTTGAGTTTTGAATTCTTTCTCTTATTTCTTTTCCTTTCCCTTCATGAGATGAAAAGAAATTTAATATAGTTTAATCATACAAAAATATTTTCATATCAGTTATATTGTGAAAGAAAACCCTCACCAAAACACACACACACACACACACAAATATATATAGATATAGATATACATTTCTATTCCCTTCAACTATCCTCATACTGAGAAAAGTTTCATAAGTTACAATTATCATTTTTTCCATGTAGGCATGCAAATAGTTCAATTTTGATAAGTTCCTTATGATTTATTTTCCCTGTTTACCTTCTCATGCTTTTCTTGCTTCTTGTATTTGAGTATCAAATTTTCTATTCAACTGTCATCTCTTCATCAAGAACACTTGAAAGTCTTCTATTACATCGAGTGACCATATTTGCCCCTGAAACATTATACTCAGTTTTGCTGGGTAGGTGATTCTTGATTTTAATCCTAGCTCCTTTGACCTGCAGAATATCATATTCCAAGCCCTTTGATCCCTTAATGTAGAAGCTGCTAGATCCTGTGTTATCCTGATTGTGTTTCCACAATAATCAAATTGTTTCTTCTGGGTGCTTGTAGTATTTTTTTCCTTGTTCTGGGAACTGTGGTTGAAACATTCCTAGGAGTCTTCTTTTTGGGATCTTTTTTTTAAGAGGTGACTGTTGAATACCTTCAATTTATATTGTGTTGTCTGGTTGTAAAATATCAGGGCAATTTTCCTTGAGAATTCTTGAAGGATGATTTCTAGGTTCTTCTTTTGAGCATGGCTTTCAGAGAATCCAATAATTTTTTAAATTATCTCTCCTGCATCTGTTTTCCAGGTCAGTGGTTTTTCCAATGAGATATTTCATTTTGCCTTCTATTTTTCCATTGTTTGAATCTGTTTAATAATATCTTGATTTCTCATAGTCATTAGCTTCCATTTGCTCCAATCGAATTCTGAAGGAAGTATTCTCTTCAGTGAGCTTTTGAGATTCTTTTTCCATTTGATGAATTTGGCTTTTTAAGACCTTCTTCTCCTCATTGGTTTTTTGGACCTCTTTTGCCATTTGAGTTAGTCTATTTTTAAGGTGTTATTTTCTGCAGTCAGATTGTTGACTCTATTTTTATGATTTTCTTGCATCATTCTCATTTCTCTTCCCAATTTTTCTTCTACTTCTCTTACTTGATTTTCAGTATCCTTCTTGAGCTCCTCCATGGCCTGTAAGCAGTTCCTATTTTTTCTTGGAAGCTTTTGATTCAGGAGTTCTGACTTCTGTTGTCTTCCTGCAGTTCCATGCTTTGATCCTTTTTGCCCCCAAAAAAGGAATCTAAAGTTGGATTGCTGTGCTTGCTTTGCTTTCTTTGTTTGCTCATGTTGCCAGTTACTTGGCTTTTGATCTCTTTGCCACAGCAGATCCCTACTTCCAGAGGGGAGAGCTTTGTTTCAAATTGCTGGGGTTTTTGCAACTGCCAGATGTATTAAGCGCGTGCTATCTCATCTCTGCAGCCCTCTAAAACTTTTGCTCATTGGTCACACACCTCAGAATAACCCCCCAAGAGCACGGTCCAGATCAGGGCAGGTTAAAGCAAGCAAAATTACCCTCTAAATGTTTTCTTGGCTCCTCTACCATCAGCAGGCCAGGAGCTTTGAAGCAACCGGATGGAGGTGGCTTCAGGGCCACTGCACCTTTGCCACTTCTAGCTCCGGGGGCAAGCATTTGGCCAATTCTACTTTTTAGGGATGTGTCTTCTGCAAATTTATGTACATCTATTACTATTTGATGTATTCTGTTTTTAAGGTGCTATTTCCTTCAGTATTTTTGTGTGTGTGCTTCATTTATTAAGCTGTTGACACCATTTTCATGATTGTTTTGCATCACTCTCATTTCTCTTTTTAATTTTTCTTCTACCTTACTTGATTTTAAAAAGAATTTTGAGCCTTCGAGGAATAATTTTAGTGCCTGAAACAAATTCACATTTTCTTTGAGGTTTTGGATGTTGCAGTTTTGACTTTGCTATTTTCTTCTGAGTTTGTTTTTGATCTTCTCTATAACCATGGTAAAGTTTTGTGATCATGTTTTTTAGTTATTCATTTTTCCAGCTTCTTTCTTTCTTTTTTTTTTTTTTTTTGCTTTTTGTTCCTTTTTCTTTTCTTTTCTTTTCTTTTTCTTTTTCTTTTTCTGTTTTTTTGTCTTTTGGAGGGCAATGGGTGCTAAGTGACTTGCCCAGTCACATGGCTAGTAAGTATGTCAAGTGTCTGAAGCCAGATTTGAAATCAGGTCCTCCTGACTTTAGGGCCGGTGATCTATTCACTGCGCCACCTAGCCACCCCCCTTTAAAAAAAAATCTCTCTCTCTTTCTCTTTTTTTTAATTCATCTTATTTCTTTACTTTGAACTTTATGTTAAAGTTGGGCTTAGTTTCCAGGGTGGCAAGGGTACTGTTTTGCACCAAGTGCCATCAAAGGATTCCCAGTAATCTCTTTCTAACCAGTTGTCTTACTCTCTTACCGTCTGTCTGGAAGCTATAGCTGTCTCTAATGATTCAGCACCACCCCCCTGCCCTCAGACCTACTGTTGGTTTGCAAAGGTGTGGCCTGAACTCTACTCTCAGCCTTTTGCAACATACCTTTCCTTCCAACCTTATTAGTTCTCTTGGGCTGGAAAATTGTTTTACCCTATCCTTTTGTGAATTCTGCTGCTCCATAATTTATTTCAAGGCTTTATTGAGAGTTGCTTGGAAGGGAGTTTAGTACAACTAAGGTGAGTCACTTCCTTTCTCTACCACCTTGGCTCTAATCCTTAGAGCAGCAGGTCTCAACTTGTGGGTTATGTTCAATTTCTAACAATGAAAATACATCCTGCATATCAGCTATTAACATTACAATTTATAATAGTAGCAAATTTACAGTTATGAAGTAGCAATGAAAATAATTTTATGGTTGGGGGTCAGCACGACATGACAAACTGTATTAAAGGGTCACGGCATTAAGAACATTGAGAACCACTGCCCTAGAGTAATCTTTCAAATAAGGAAAAAGCTAACTATTTCAAATTGTATTAAGTAATAACATCTGGAAATAACATCTCTACCATAGTCACACCACACCTGTAATATTGTGTTTATTTCTTGTTGACCCATTTTAACATGAACAATGTCAAGCTGGAACATCCTTAAATGAGGACCACCAGAAAATGAGAAATTGGAAACCTTGGCACAGAAGAATCATTTGAAAGTACAAGCAAGGGTGCATCTGTAGAAGAAAAGACTTAGGGAATACATCGAATGTATCTTCAAGTATCGAAAGGGATTTCATGGAAGAAAGAGAGGGTTTCTTAAAAATTAGAGCCATAAAATAAATCTATTCATATGCTTGAATACAACAAGCATCTTCCTCCTCAGTCTTCTGGGAGCTTGTAATTCTAATATTATGCTGTGGATCAGAATTATAATCCTTACTTGTTGAGAGTAAGAATACCTTTAAGATTATCCTACATTATACTTAAAAACATTGGATCTTTGCAGCAAAGCTAATGTAAAATAAATTTTAACATGATATTTTTCTGATTATCTCTTGGTTGTATTTTGCCCTCCAAAAGGATATATGAAAGAACTGTTTGTAATAATTTTCCAATACATATTTTCTCAATCGTTTGTGCTTCAGAATTTTGTTTCTCCGCTACGTCCCAACACTGAATTAGATAAACATCAGATAAATCAGTGACATTATATGACTTGATAAAAAGTGTAGAAAAATTCAATTAAACTCAATTCAGAACTCTTTATTAAGTGACAGTCTTTGCAACAGGTACTATGTTAGGCAGAGAAGTTAAAAAGACACAAAGTAGAACAGTATTATGGTGGAGAACATTATAGGATTAAAAATTAATAGTAAGGTCATCTATTCCAACCACTTCATTTTACATTTGAGCAAAGTGAGACTCAAAGAGACAATGAGTTCTCCAAAAAGTCTCATGATTAGTAAGTAACAGAGATGGGATTGGAATCTTGCTGAAGTATTTGTTTAATCAAAATGTTCACTTAATCTCTTAGTAGTACTTGGCATTAACCTGTATGATTTTTGATAACAGAGAATATAGATTCTTTATCCCTGACTATACAAAGAGAAAACCAGTCACTGAGTAATTATGAGAAGACACATTTATCTTTTCAACTTCTATTCCTTTTTTTGCTCCAATTTCCTAGGGTTTTGGAGGCCCAAATACCCCTGCTTTAACTTCCCAATTATATGGCCAATATTCCAAGCTGTTGACTTCCTTAAAGTTCACTTGTCCCATCTAAATACTCCTCATAGCTAGAGGAAAAGGCTAATAAGCCATCAACAATAAACCTGGTTAATGTTAAGCCTCATTCACTCTTGTTTTGTCTTTCCTCACATAGCATATTCCTTAGTATGCTCAAAAGACACAGGAAAGTGCTTAATAAGTTGGACTCTAATATTTGAAATTATATCCAGAATAACTCTGGCCAGTCAGTGGTGGAGACAATTTTTTTTTGGGGGGGAATGATGTTGGCTCTCTCAATACCCTTAAAAATAACTCACCTGTCCACAGGCCAAGTGCCATTGAAGAAGGAATACATTTATAGCTTTTTAAGTGGGGGAAGTCAAGCTTTAATTACTAAATTTCTGTTTCAGATTAGAAAACTTAGCATTCCATTAATACTGCAGACTTTGAAACTTGTTCATGTTGAAGTTTCACTGAACTGTAGCCATGTACTCTAAGTGGTATCTCCTTTTTTAATACTACCCCAAGTGATGGATGGTTTGCACTTAGATTAAATTCATCAAGTATATCTTTGGAAAAAGTCATTCAGGAAGAATACTGCTTTTTAATCTATTTTCATTTCAGAAGAGTTTTAACTTTTTTCATTTAAATTTTTTTTAACTAATAGTGGGGGAGAAGAAAGAAGGGAAAGGTTTCCCAAGAAGAATCATAGATATAAATTCACTGTATTTTTAAGTGCTTTGAACCCTCAATGTTTCTTTGTCATAAAAAAAAGAACATTTAATTGAGTGAAAAACAACAACAATAAAAATCCCTACCTTTTTCTCTTTTTTCTTCATACACTTGGCACCTTTTTGAATTTGTCTTATTGTTTGGAACTGTTTACTTCATGCATTCTGAAATAAAACTTCTTTTGGCATTTTGCTTGGTCTTTTTTTCCCCTGTGGTTTGAAGTTTTTCTTTCTTTTTTAATTAAATTGACCTTTTGGTTCACTTGACTGCCCTCATCCTGATGGAGAATGACTGTTCTCTTGGAAGGCAACTAGAAATGAACAGAGAAAAGACTGAAAACATTGACATGAAATGAAAAATTTTGATGTTGCAATCTGGGTAATATAATTGTATAATCGTTACTTTTCACAGCCTCTGACGCAGAGAAATACTAAGCTCGGCACATTTCTTGGAGTTTTAATGATGACAGGCTGCTTTTCATCTTCCTGAATGAACATTTTTATGGTGTACTTTATAACTAATGTCTTCAAAGTATTTTTTAACTGTCCAGTAACAGCTCACCTTTCTCACTTTTCTAAACTACAAAGAGTAATTGAAAATCAAAGTGTCCTCTACTGCCATTAGTTCTGCACTGTATATCTTTTATATTTGCAAAAGTTAATTAAGGGCTATATTTTCTTGTTCTGGCATTAGGGCTGGATCTGAAATACCCAAATGACCTTTCTAGCTCTTTAAATTTAAATTCCTGTATTTACCTTCAGAAGACTCAAATCATAATTGTGTATGGGTATTAGTCAATCCAAGCTGACCACTAGAAGCTAGGGCAGGACTTGTAGTATAGCAAGAGTAACAGCAAGGTAAAAGTCAGTTAATAAGTGAATGGAAATTGTATAACAATAACAAAGACAAATCAATCTATCCTTCAACTCTTGCCTAGGAAAGGAAAGGAAAGGTGGAAGGAGAAAGGAGAAATGATGGTATTTTCTTTTTGGTATAGACTATAACCCTCTTTCACTATGGTTGCTTTGAACAACTAAGGTGCAGCATAGTTACTTCTATCCTATATCACTTTAAAAAATTTAAGGGGTCAATCTAAGTAATAGATAATCAATTGTCCATTAATATGGCTTAAACTGTTCGATCATTCTTCTTCACCTGGTTTGTTTTTACAGTCCAAGATCCTTGAACTGACTCTTCCTATCCCCACCCCCCATTAAAACATGTATAGGCCAGTGTTTTTCATAGGATTGAAAATTTACAAGACAAGAATGAATAAGTGAAAACTAAAAGATTAAATGAAGCAGTAAGGAGGTGTATAATAAAATAGTTTCAAATTCCAGTTTGATATTTATTTCTAACAATGTATAAAGCTATGTGCCTACACAGTGTTGAGGGGGAAAAAAATAGAAATGATAAGATTCCTTGCTCTTGAAGGGCTTTCATTATAATATAATAGAGGAGGATGTGGGGATGGAAAAGACAAGTGTATCCATAATGTCAATCCTAAGGAGAATATCATGGTTCCAGATAAATCACTATGAGAAACTTCTTCAGGAGGAAGAGGTCAGTTTTAACTGGTTAGGGAAAACTTTATGTGTGAGATGGCACCTGAGCAGGGCCTTGAAGGATTTTAATGTTTTCAACCAGTGAAAGTCATGTTGAGAAAAGGAGAGGCAGTCTATTTCAAGCCTAGTGGGTAACATAACCAAAGGTATGCAGATAATTGAGATTTCTTCAAAAATTAAAAAAAAATACTCTTTGAAAAATGGATAAAAGTGAATAGAAGAAAAAAAAATGCTTATATATCAAATAAGCTAATCCAAACAACCATCTTATGATACAGTCTCATTAAGTCTTTCTAATTCAGGTTTTATCTTTACTATGAAAAAAAGTATGATTTTAGAATAGGATAGATATTCTTTACTGACTCAAATCCTACAGAGAGAATTACAGATGATGAAAGTAAGAGGGCTTTTAATTACTTTACGGTACAGTTCTAAGTCAATGCCAGCTCAAAACAAGGAAAATAACAAGGAGAAAGAATCCCAGTGGGCCACATAATTTTGGCTACAAAGAAATATATATTTTTACATTGAAGTACCTGAGCTTTATGGTGATTTTCTATAAGTCTTTATCTAAATTCCAACTGTTTGCCATACTTTGTAAACCATAAAACTGTCACAAAGGTTTAATGGACTTGATGGTTTGGAACAGAATGTTACCCTTATTTTCATTCACTAAGGCTCTTACCCTACACAAAAATTGTCACTAAGCTTTATGGGCGTCCTTACTAAAATCCATAGAGGAGGTCCCACTGGAGCAATAATTGTGTGATGTTGTGAGAGTAAGTTCAGAAGTTTTAACCTATTTGACAGATCTTACTTTTATATGAAACACTGATCATTAAATTAAAAAAGTTCCCTCCATTTCCCCACCATAGATTGATGTTCTATTGCCTCTGAGATAAAACACACAATCTTCAGACTGCCTGGCTTCCATGTATCTTTCCAATACTGTTTCCTATTACTCCCTTTCATCCATTCTCTATAAAATTCAACTCTGTTTGCCACTCAGGCCTCAAATTCAACCTTTATGACTTTACCTAGACCAGGGGATGGGAACCTGTGGCCCCAAGGCCATATATGGCCCTTTAGGTCCTCATGTGCAGCTCATTGACTGAATCCAAACTTCACAGAACAGATCCCCTTAATAAAAGGATTTGTTTTGTAAAACTTGGGCTCAGTCAAAAGGACACACCCAGGAACAGAGAAGGCCACATGTGGCCTGGAGGCCACAGGTTTCCTGTTGGAATCCACTAACCTCAGATTCCCTGCTGGCCCACCTTCCTCACTCACCCTCCCTGGGGTCTTCAGAGGTCTCTGGATTCCTTTCTCGAACAGAACGCCCCACACTGACAGATAGGTTTAGAAATGCAGCTTTATTGTTACATCTTCTCTTCCCTCCTTTCTCTCTCTTCTCTCACTTCTTATTCTTACCTCTTACCTCTTACCCTCTCCTCATTCCCCCTTTATCTCCCCCTGGGCAGACTAAGTCACGTGCCTCAGCAATAGGGGCCAGAAAAAGGGGGGGGCTATCCCGTTGGATGATACATGCTCAATGCTGTTAGTCGAAAGTTCATATTCTGGTAAGGCAAACAGCCTTATCAGGGCTCTGGCTCCTAGCACCTTGGAATGCAACAGACCACCTAGAGGGCAGCAAGAGGGAACAATGGGGGTTGGGAGCCCAACAGTTCCCGAACCTGCCTAGGTTCTCCTCCTTTTCTGAAATGGGTTGGTTACCTTATCAATTCTGCCTCATAGAATCTCTAGCTTCTTTCAAAGCACAGCTCAGTTACTGTTCCCTAAATGATGCCTGTCTTAATTTTTCTAAAACCCTCATGAAGTTGCTAAAGAATTTTTCCTCTTGAATTTCCTTTATATCACTAGAGTCTCGTTTTACTGAAATTTAAGGAGGTTCCAGAAGACTAAATAGTATCATAGAGATTTTGGAGAACCAAAGGTCATAGAGAGTTATTGAAATGGAATATGGAGGAGCCACACATTTTCCAGAGTTTCTAGGCTTCTAGAGAAACAGAAGGGAGAGGAGCTGTTCCAGGGCTTTCCATGCTTGTTCTGATACAAAATGAACAGGGGCATTCTCCCTCATTGGTTGCAAAGAAGCAAAGTAGATTCAAAAAGTATGAAAATGGATGTGTGTGTATGTGGATATGTGTGTGTGTGTGTGTGTGTGTGTGTGTGTGTGTGCATAACCAGGCAGAGGAGAAAGGAAAAATAAGGGCCTAGAAAAGATAAATGAATTAAAATACAATTAATATAGCAGGCTTGTTGATGGGAACTAGGTAGCTAGGAGATAGAGAGAGATACAGAGAGGCAGATAGACAGAGACACAGAGACTCTCCAATTGCACTTTTTTTTCTGACTCTGGGCTATCTGTCTCTGCATCTCACCACACTAACTATTACTCTTTCTTACACATACTCATTCACATAGTCACTCTCACTCAGTCTCACACAGACACAAACACCCCTCAATCCTGCTCCATGGCTATCCTACCATACTAGCAATTGATCCTACTGTGTATTTTAATACATGTACATCAAACATGAGGGAAAAGATATTCAGAATTATATGTTATAGAGTGGTTTTCTAACTGAAACAAGTTGTATCAGTGAATATGTGCATTTACATGTATGAAGAGGGTGTCTTTTGTTGTAGTTGTCAAATTTCTCAGTGCTGCATTCACATCAGCAATAAAGTAAAAAAGATGGTTTGTAAGTAGCCAACTTTTAGGGCAGACAGATGGTAAGGACTCATGAAAAAGGCTGTGATGTACTTTGAAATCTTCAAGCATATTAGTTTAAAGTAAAAGACTACATTTTGTAAACATTTTTCTTTCAAAGAAATAAACAAAAAGTGAAGCAAAAATATAATTGTCTGAAAATTCAAATATTTAATGTTTTTTGGGTGAAATTTATTCATTTATTTTTTAGACAAAATTAAAAAAACACTGGTAATCAGAAATTTATTTGAAAGCTATAAAGGAAATATCAAGTGAAAGTCATATCTTCAAAAATTATTTTTCATATATACACAGAAAGTGATTAATATTTTATATTTAAATATAAAGTGGTATCAGTAGTCAATATTTTGGCTCATCAACTCTGCCAAAGCTTTCAAAGACTGAAAGACAAATTAACTCCTTTTTCCCCCACTACATATGTTGTCCACACTCCACCTGCCAAACGTAAATGTACCTCTAAGTTTTATTCAGCCCAATGGTGTTGTAGATAAAGGACGTAGTAAAGATTAAGCAGGCTTGAATTCAAATTCTACCTCAAATACTTCTTTACTCTGATTCTAGACAAACTATTTTGTCACCTTCAGTGTTCTATCAGTAAAATGAGGATGGTAATAGCACTTACTCCCTTCATCCCTTGTTGTGAGAACTAAATGAAATATTATTTGTCATGCATGTAAACCTTGAAACACAGAAATAGTAGATATAATTTTCAATATTCCCTTTCAGAGAGGAATAAAACTAATCCTGACTCCTCATGGCAAAATTGCATCCAATTTCATAGGTTGAAATATAATTAGATTATTATGTTTACTTCTCAGAGACAGTTTTTAGGAAAAAGATTTACAGCTTAAAGTATATCTAGAGAAAAGTAACCAGGCTTCTTAAGGAGATAAAAGTTGTAGAGTAGAAGGAATAAAGCATTTACAGAAAGAGTATTTGAATTTGAATCCCATCTCTTATACTTATAAATTGTGTGACCTTGGAAAATCATATAACATCTTTGGGCCTCAGTTTCTGAATACTTAAAATGAAAAAAAATTACATTAGATCATCTCTACAATCTCTTCCAGTTCCAAATCTATGACCTGTCATCTTTTGAGCCATCCTAAAGGGTAAAAAAAGAATGACTTGGGGTGGGGAGAGGGAGATGGACAGCAGCAATCTCCTAATACTTGAAAGGTTCAAATGGAAGAGGATATTTGACTTGTTTTGCTTGGACTCAAAGAATACTGGTTAAAAACCTCAGATAGGAAGATTTTTGAGTTGATGTAAGGGGGAAAAAACTGTGAATTTAAGAGGGATGGGCTGCATCAGCAAGTAGTGAGTGTTAAATAAGAGACAGAGACTGAGTAGCCATTTTTAAAGGATAACAATAGGAGAACATTTCTGTTTGGAAGACCTTTATGATTTCTTTGAGGTCCCACCCATTTCTGAGAGTTTAGAATTCTATGAATCTCCTTCCTGGTAAGTTGGAAATGCATCAATTATAGGTTTACCCTGCTGTCTAGGGACTGACATCTGAAATGTAGCTGATTCCTAAGATTGATAGTCAGGATGAGTATCTACCTGACTTTTAATGTTCCAAAAAATGAGTCATATGATGCTTTATTACCATTAATACAGCTAATATTTGCTCACAAAATATACCAATCATAATTCAAAGAAATTCACCATTAGCATATTAGCTGGATGATGAATCTTACACAATGATAAAAACTTGCAAAGGCCATCTGTTATAAGTAGAGTACCGACATCTAAAAAACCACAGATTCTTATATAATTAAATTGCCATATATGCAAAACTTGGGGGAGGGTTGGAGGAAACAGTGGTTTATCTGGTACCTTGCATATTATTTGGAAGATCAGGCATTAGGTTAATGTATCTTTTTACCATTGAGAAGTCAAGAGGTCAATAATTAGTTAAGTGTTTATTATGTCCCAGACACTAGAGATGTAAAGAGAGGCAAGAATAGTCCCTGTCCTCAAGGATCTCATATTCTAGTTTGGAAATAACATCCAAACAACTACACACGAATAAGATATATGGAGATCAAATATGAGATAATCTCACAGGAAAGGCATTAGTAGTAACGGAGACAAAGAAAAGCTTTTACGGAAGTTTAAAATTTAATTGAGACTTGAAGGAAAATAGGGAAGCCAAGATGAAAAGGTAAGAGATGAGAGCATTCCGCATGAGGGGGCTAGCTAAAGAAAATTTGGTAATAGAATGTTCTGTGGAAGGAAAATCAGGGCAATCATTTTTATTGAATCACAGAGTATATTGGGGAGAGTAAAGTATGATTAAGAGTTAAGAATGGGGCAGGCTATGAAGGGTTTTAAAAACTAAATGAAGAATTGTATATATGATTCTGAAGATAACAGGGAACCACTGGAATTTATTGAAAGGGGGTATGACATAGTTGGACCTGCATTTGGGAAATATCACTCTGACAGCTGAGTGAAGTATGGACTAGAGCATTGAGAAACTTCAGGCAAGGAGACTAATCAGAAGGCTATAGCACCAATATAAGCATAGTGCAATAAAAACCTATATCAGGCTTTGGGCTGTGTCAGGGGAGAGTAGGGGCATATACAAGAGATGTTATGAAGGTAGAATAAACAACACTTGAAAATGGATTGAATAAATGAGGTAAGAGAGAGTGAAAAGTTGAGGACATTATCTAGGTTGTGAACCTGAGTGACTGGGAAGATGGTGATGCCCTCAAGGATAATAAGAAATTATTGGAGAAAAATAATGAGTTCATTTTGGGACATATTGAGATTAAGATATTTATGAGACCTCAAATTCCAGAGATTAGGATATAGGACAGCTCTCAACAAACAGATCTGAGTACCATTTGCACACAAATGATAATTGAATCCACTAGATCACCAAGCAAAATAGTATAGAATAAGAAGAGAATTGAGGAGGCATTAGTCACATATGAAGATAATCAAGAGAAAGCTATGGAATGAAAACTTAGGAGAAAAGAGAAAAGGCTAAGAGGTTTAGAAGGAAGAATGCTGAATAAAGGTCATAGAATTTAGCCTTTAAGAGATCATTGTTAACTCTGGAGATAACAGTTCCCATTTGAATGGTGAGGTCAGAAGTTAGACCTCAGGGAATTAGAAGGGGAGGAAACTTAGTAGAAGCTTGTGATTGCTGATGGCTTCCTCAAGGAGTTTAGTGATAAATGAAAGAAACATTTGCAGAAAGAACTGTGCTCACAGATGTTGACTAACACTTTTAAAAAAATAAACTGTGACAGGGAGACAGAGCTAAGATGGCAGAGTAAAGGCAGGACTTACCTGAGCACTCCCCCAAATCTCTTCAAAGATTGTTTTAAAATGATTCTAAACAAGTTTTAGAGCCCCAGAATCCACAAAAAGACAGAGTAAAACAAATTTCCAGCCAAAAACAACTTAGCAATTCAGCAGTAAAAGTCTGTTGCACCAGGGTGAGAGAGAAGCACAGTCCATCACAGGCCAAGCCAGCACAGACAAGACGCTAGCAAACCTGGAGCAGGGCTTGGGTGATAGAATCACTCACAAGAGTGGCAGTTTTCAGATCTCTCCACCCACAGACATCAGAGACAACTTAGAAGTTCAGCAAGAAAGGTTTGTACCACCTGGATGAAAGTGAGCTCAGCCCAGGACAGTCCACACCAGCACAACCCCAGACCTAGCAAACAGGAGCAGGCCTTGAGAGTGACTGAATCAGCAGTGGTTGCTGCAGTAGCAGTGGCTGCTGCTGGAGCTCAAAGGTCACAGATGCTAACAGAGTGGAATAATTGGTCAGAAGGAGATTATAGAAGTCTCTTTGCTAGCATTGAGACAGGACTTTGTTGCTTTGCCCATAATCAGATGCAGGTGTTGGGTGGCAGTCCCAGGGTGAGGAAAAGAATTAGTATAGCAAAGCTTGTGGCCATATTGGAGGGGGGACCCTCTTCACAATTGCAGGGCAGAAAAGAGTGCTTGTCATCACTCACAGACCAGAGCACAGGCCAGAAGAGTAGTAAATACCTTCCCTTAGTTCATACCACCTTGGAAGAACTTAAAACCTACAGGTCCACAGAAACATCTCTGAAAACAGTTGCATAAACCTCCTTAAACTTGGGACAGTGAGCCCTCCACACTGGAAGCAGAGCCCTACTTTAAAAAAGAATTATAAGTCAATTAATAACTGAGAAAATGAGAAAATAATAATAAAAATAAACAAATTTCTTACTATTGAAAGTTATTGGTGACAAGGAAGATCAGAACACACATTAAGAAGAATATAAATAAGTCAAAGCTTCTACATACAAAACTTCCAAGAAAAATATGAATTGGCCTTAGGCTATAGAAGAACTCAAAAAGATTTTGAAAATCAAGTAAGAGAGATAGAGAAAAAAAATCAGGAAGGGAAAGGAGAGTGATGCCACAAAAAAAAAACATACAGAAAAAAAGTCAATAGCTTGGAAAAGGAGACACAAAAAATCCTGAAGAAAACAATACCTTAAAAATAGATTAATCCAAATGGCAAAAGAAGTCCAAATAGTCAATAAGGAGAAGAATACCTTTAAAAAGCAAAATTGGTCAAATGGAGAAGGAAGTACAAAAGCTCACTTGAAGAAAAAAATTCCTTGGAAATTAGAATGGAGCAAATGGAAGGTAATGACTTTATGAGAAATTAAGAAATGATGAAACAAAACCAAAAGAATGAAAAAAGAATACAATGTGAAATATCTCCCTGTAAAAAGAACTGACCAGGAAAATAGATTTTGGAGAAATAATTTAAAAAGTATTAGACTACCTAAAAGTCATGATAAAAAATAAAACTACAAAAATGTAGATGTGACCTTTCAAAAACTTGTCAGAGAAAACTACCCTGACATTCTAGAACCAGAGATTAAAATATAAACAGAAAGACTCCACCAATTACTTCCTGAAAAAGATCCCCAAATGAAAATTCCCAAAAATATTATGACCAAATTCTAGTGTTCCCAGATCAAGGAGAAAATATTACAAGCAATCAGAAAGAAACAATTCGAAGTATTGTGGAGGCACAGTCAAGAAAATAAACTGCACCAATACTTTGCATTATTTTTTCAGTTCTTAAAAATTAAACCATCTTTATCATATCTGCCCTGTCTTTGTCATTGAACATAAATAGTCTTTATGGAATGGGAACTTTAAATTTATTCAACTTTTAACACTTTACAAATGGATAATTTAAAGCATAGGAGAGTTAGAAAGATTTCCAAGGCTGCACAGTCAACCTTTATTCAGACGATGAAAAAGTGACTGATTTCCATTCTTTAGTTATGATTTTTAAAAACTAAGTAATTTTAACTCTAAAATTTATGATATCCTCAGGAATGAAAGAATGGCTACCTGACTTTGTGCCTGATAAAATATCATGCAGGATAGTTTATTAACTTTAACACAATTAATACTTGTTTTATAAGTTGCTATTATTTAGTTCATCATCTTGCAGTCAACCAAGCAGTGATGAGTTTTATGTCAAGATCTCAGACAGTCAACCCAGGACACAAAGCATACCAAAGTACATATGAACATGTAGCAATGGTAGGGGGATGCTGTGTGGTATGATTGGTTCTCTGTCATTCTCTCTATCGTATTTTTACTTTAGCAGATTAGTCACAGTTATTGAGGTCTCCTGAGGATCTGTGGCAGTTATTATAGCACATCTTTTGGTTTTACCTTTAGTGCATATTGCCCCCTACCCTACTTTTTTTTAGGTGTGAGTATTATCCAATCATCCAATTGCATCTACTACCTTCATGCTATTTTTAATGTCCTGTTTCCCTTTACTACCACTGATCACTGACTTTTGCTTATTGCACTGGCTAGATGAGACTCTGGGTAGCCATTGAGGCCCTTGGCTTTGGAAACCCAGATGTTGTTGCTTTTATCTCTGGTAACTAACTTTGTGTATAGGTAATGGTCAGACAACTAGAAGAAGCCTTATCTGTTGGTCAGTTGAATTGTGTTAGTTTCTATGTCTGTATTTTTTGTCTGCTTGTAATTTCTGTTTGTATTTTCTGAAGTTCAAGGTGCTGGCTATTTCCCCTGAACTAAGTGAATATATATATATATATATATATATATATATATATATATATATATATATATATATAATTAAAGTAAGATTGTTAACCCCTTTTGAGTTGCTTTCCTTTAGAAAAGCAGATCAAAGAACCTGTGCTAGAAGCCATCCTGGGTATCTTAGGGTGCTTGTTGTCACAGGGAGTAATGGAATGTGAATAATCAAATACCTATTTAAGACATGGTAACTATCTATCTCAGTGCTCCCATTCTTTTAGCCAATAATTTCTTTCTTGGTAGATCCCAGCTTCAATGTTGAAGAAACACACACACACACACACACACACACACACACACACACACACATGAGTTTTTAATTAAAGCTTTCCAACTCTGATCATATAGAAGGAAAAAGTTCCTAATCAGTCATAGAATTCACGTACCTAGACTAGACATTAGATACACTGGCTTGATGGCATGGTTTATACACAATAGATAGACCAACTGGTATCTGCCAGAAAAGGGAATTCCTCTGCTGTGTGCCAGCTAGAGCATGTGAAAATATCTGCCATCATTCTTAAGTTTCCTTAGTCTTCCTCTTCCAAAAAATCAACCAACATATCTATCTGTACATGGAGAACTCTCCCCTGAGAGAAAAATTCCAGAGTTTCTAGCTGTATCACCCCATAAGACATGTAATCCAATGGAAGGAAAATATATAATTCCCCCAGTCATAGGTAGGTTATATATGCAACTTATAAAACTGTCTCGCTCCTACTCTTAATGTAGTTTCTACCGCCCTAAAATTAATTGGACTTACAAGTTTTTTTGTTTGCTTGTTACAACATATAGTCTGTTTTGCTAACAAGGAATTGGAAAGACCTGAAAGTTCACAAAGTGTAAGTAAAGTTCTGATTGCTACCTTCTCCAGTAGTTTGGGTGTGAAGCAAAATCTGATCAATGACCATGACTAATGAGCCTTTTTTTGTATAGGGAAAATAATTAATAATGAAGATAATAATAAATAGCTAACATTTATGTAGCATTTACTATGCACCAGGCACTGTGCTAAGTGCCTAAAAATTATTGTCTTATTTTATTTCCACAACAGTCCTGGGATTTAGGTGCTGCTATCATCCCTATTTTATAGATGAGGAAACTGAGGCAAATAGAGGTTAACTAACCTTCCTAGCAATATATAGCTAGTAATGTCTGAGGTCAGATTTGAACTCATCTTCCTGACTCTATACTCAGCACTCTATCCTTTATCTACCACCTAGCCCTCTCAATTATTTGAACCTTATTTTTTTTTTTAAAAGAAGGATTCTATTCTCAAAGAAATTTGATTTTTTAAAAATACTACGGAGAAACAATCTAATTCCCATTAGAGCACAAGACTGTGATTAAAAGCATGGCACATACCCAAAGACAATGTATGCCAAAAAAACATTTCACTCCAATACTAAGGATTATAGCCATCCCATCAAGACATTCAAGTCATTCTCCATCTATTAAAATATTAACCTATATTTTAAGGTAAAATTTAAATCTCACAATTTCCATTAAGCTTCTACCAAGTTAGTCATATTTTTATTCTTCTATCCAATTCAACAGTCCACCCCTCAAAAAACAAAACAAAAACAAACAAACAAAAAAAACAACTTCACCCCAGCCTCAGCTTTTCAGCTCCCAAATGTTGTCTTCCCCCCATGGAAGCTCAAGTGAGGCAATATTGCAGGAGAAGAAAATGGAGCCCAGGACAGAACCTGTATGCTTATCATTACGAAATCTACCTATTCTTCCCCAACTTCTCTACCAACCTCTAATTTCGTATCTCCAACTGCCTTTCAGATATCTTGAATCTGATGTACATTAAACATCTCAAACTAAACCTTTGTGAAACAAATCTCATTATCTTTGCCCCTAAACACTCCTGCTGCCTACCTTTCTATTACTGTAGGGGCCAATACTCTCATCTCAGTCCCTCCGACTCATCCTGGATTCCTCATTATCTCTCATCTTCCCATCCCATATAAAATGTGTTGCCAAAGTCTGTCAATTTTATATTTGCATCATCTCTCAAATACATCCATCTCATTCTCTTCTTTGATGCTGCCACTATCCTTGTGCAGACCCTCATCACTTCATCCCTAGGCTATTGTTGATAGGTTTGCCTGCCTAAAGTCTCCCTACATTCCAATTCATCCTCTGCCATGAAAGTAATTTTTCTAAAGTGCAGCTCTAAACACGTCACCCCACTACTCAATAAACTCAAGAAGTCTCCCTATCATCTCCAAAATCAAATAAAAATACCTCTGTTTAGAAATAAGAGTCAAACCTAGACCTCTCTTATCTTTCCAGTCTTCTTATACCTTTAATCATTGTTTCAGTGACACTGGTCTCCTGTTCCATGAACAATACAGTATATCTCTCAGCTCCATGCATTTTTTTCACCTGCCCCCCACCCAGTGCCTTGAACATTCTCCCTCCTTCACTTTGACTTTCTTGGCTTCCTTTAAGTCTCAGCTAAAATGTGATCTTTTATATGAAGCCTTTGCAAATTCCTCTTAATTCTAATGTCTTTCCTCTGTTAATTATTTCTTATGTGTCCTGTATATAAGTTGGTGGTATATATTTGTTTTTATGTTATCTCTCCTATTAGACTATGAGTTCTTTGAGTGCAGGGACTGTATTTTGCCTTATTCTGTATCCCTAGCACTTAACACAGTAGGACTGGCATGTAGTAGGCACTTGATAAATTTTTCTTCATTGACTGTCTTCCTCCATTAGAATATAAGCTCATTGAGAGCAGAGACTATCTTTCTACTTATATTTGTATTTCTAGCACTTATCACAATCCCTGGCACATAGTAATTGTTTAAAAAATACTTGTTAACTCATTTACTGAAGTCACCCAAGCTAGAATTTGTCCTTTTTTTCCCCCTCTAGCAATGATTGCAATGCTAAAAGTTGAGATGTTATATTCTGTCTAACATAACTTTCCTCCAATACTGCTCCAACACATCCCTATGCATACATCTTCCATTCCATATCCCAATGAGATTGTGAATTATGAATTAACTTTTGTTTATTTTTAGTGTATATCATTGATTCCCACAAGATTTTGTGTTACAAATTTTCTCCTTATCTTTCCCCTACTCATCCCTGCCAAAAACAGCGATCCCACTATATACCCCCTACCCCACTCTGCTCTCCTCTATATCCTCCCCAATCACCCCTATGACTTTCTGGTAGAGCAAAATGGATCTCCCTATCCCAGTGCCAGTATATCTTATTTCCCAGTTGAATGTAAATAATAATAATATATATTGTTTAGCATATGATTTTAGAATTTAAAATTCGAGATTCTTTCCTTTCTTCCCTTGTCATCCACCTCCACTGGAAAGACAAGCAATTCAACACAGGGCGTACATGTGTAGTTAAGCAGAACATCTCCACAATGGACATATTCTGTAACACTGACAATATTTCTCTCCTTTCTATCCTGTGCTCCCCTTGTTCTATTCTCTACTTTGTCCCTGTCTCTTAGCAGAAGTGTGTTCTTCTAACAACCCCCACCCCCGAAACTACCCTCCCCTCCATTATCCCCCCTCTCATATCCCTCCTTCCTACTCTCCTGCAGGGCAGGATACGCAATTTAGAGTGTATGTCATTCCTTCCCTAAGCCAAATTCAATGAGAGTAAGGTTGACACATTCCCTTTTGCTTGCCCATTCTTCCCTCCATTATAACAGTTATCCCTTGCCTCTTCTATATGAAATAATTAACCCCATTCTGTCTCTCCCTGTCTCCTTTCATTCTATTCCTCTCCCACCTTTCAATTTCACCTTTTAAAATATCATCCCTTCCTATTCAATTGATCCTGTGCCTTCTGTCTATGA
>CM053589.1:52112777-52136346 GCA_028646515.1 Pseudochirops corinnae | reverse complement strand
TTTTTTTTAATTTAGCGTAAACAAAATTATCCATCTTGTACTTCATTTTGTTCTCTATCTCTTGTTTATTCATGAATTATTTATCTATCCACAAGGTTGATAAGCAATATGTTCCTTTTTTTTCAAAATTTCTTGTAATATTTCTCTTTATATGTAGATCATAGATCCATTTTAACCTAGTCTTGGTAAATGTTGTAAGATATTGGTTGTATGCTCAATTTCTGCCATACTATCTTCTAGCTTTCCCAACAATTTTTATGTAATAATGAATTCTTATTTCAAAATCTTGTCTTTAAATTCATCAAAGACAAAGTTACTATATTTATTTGCTGCTGTAAATTGTGTTACTTCTACTCTGTTCCATTGATGTCCCTTTCTATTTCTTAGCCAATACCAGATAGTTTTGATAATTACTGCGTTATAATATGGTTTAAGATCTGGTATTGCCAAGTCTCCTTCTTTACCATTTTCTTTCATTATTTCCTTTGATATTCTTGACTTTTTGTTCATCTAAATGAATTTTATCATTTTTTAAAAATTCAGTAAAAAAATTTTTTTGGTAATCTTGATAAATACATCTAGTTCTTTGCAAATTGCATTCCATTTTTCTGAGTAATTTTTGTCAGATATTGAATTCTTAGCCAAAAAACTTAGGTTTGTAGAACATGAGGTATAATCATGTATTGCTGTGTATTGTGTACCCAATCTATTACACTGATCTGCCACTCTATTTCTTAGCCAGTATCACATTGTCTTGATCATTATCACTTTGTAATAAAATTTGAAATCCTAAACTAAGGTTTCTTTCTTCACATTAAAAAAAAAAATGATCCTCTTTTTACTTTTAAACTTTTCTTTATCCATATGAATTTTGTTACTTTTTTCCTTAGAGCTATAAAATAATTCTTTAGTAGTTTGATTCATGCTATGCAGAGTAAGAAAATTAACTTAGGCAGAACTGTCATTTTTATTATATTGGTTCAGCCTATTTATGAACAATTAATATTTCTCCAAATATTTAGATCTGTCCTATTTGTGTGAAAAGTGTTTTGTAACTGTGTTCAAATAATCACTGGATTACTTTTGTCAGGTAGTCTTCTAATTTTTATATTGTCTAAAGTTATTTTAAATGGAATTTCCCTTCCTATGTCTTGCTATCAGGGTTTTGTTGTCATATATAGATATATTGCTCATTTATGTGTTTTTTTTATTCTGCAATTTTGCTGAAGCTGCTGTTTATTACAATTTTTTTAGTTGGTTCTCTAGGGTTTTCTAAGTATAATAACATTATCTGCAAACAGTGATACTTGTGTTTCTTCGTTGTCTATTTTTATTACTCTAATTCATTTTTCTTTCCTCATTTATCTGTCTAGCATTTCTTGCATAATATTAAATAATATTGGTGGTAACAGACAGCTCAAAAGTTCACTCCTAATCTTATTGGGAAGGTTTCAAGTTTATCAACATTACAAATAATGCTTGTTCTTAGTTTTAGAAAGATACTACTATTTATTTAAAGAAAGGCTTCATTTGTTGTCATACTTCCTAATGTTTTCAATAGGATTGGTGCTGCATTTTCTCCAAGGCTTTTTTCTGTATTTTTTGATGTATTCATACCATATTTGCTGTTACTGATATGGCCAATTATGCTGATAGTTTTACAAATGTGGAACTAGACATACATTTCTGCTACACATCTTAACTGGTCATAGTGTGTGATCTTGCGATATACTGCTGTAATATTCTTGCTATTATTTCATTTAATTTTTTACATCAATATTCATTAGGGAATGGGAAATAGTTTTCTTTCTCTGTTTTTGCTCGCTCTGGTTTAGGTATGAAAAGCATATTTGTTTCATAAAAGAAATTTGGTCGGACTCATTCTTTGCCTATTTTTTCAAACAGTTTATATTTTATTGGGATCAGTTGTTCTTTAAATATTTGGCAGGATTCACTTTTAAATTATCTAGACCTTGGAGATCACTGATTGCTTATTCAGTTGTGTTTTTTTTTTCCTAAGATAGAATTATTTAAGTATTTTCTTTCCTCTTCAGGAAGAGGTCAGCCTCTTCCCTTGTGACAAAGGTTTCTCTTTCTATTGCTATTGGACTGATCAGACACTCTAGAATTCAAGTTGTTTGGAGGAGATTCTTGGAGTAGCTTAGCTACTCTGCCATCTTGACTCTTCCCCTGGAAGTGCCAACATTTTTGTCTATGCATACCCTTCCTAAATGTCATAATAAAGATACAGTTCTCAAGAATTATAAGTATCATCTTGCATTGTAGGGACTTATTTTGTTTTTAAATCTGGAATTATCATTTTTTTGACATTGGATAGCAGTTTACAAACTTGTTAGTCTCAGAAACCACTCTATTTTTGTTTTGTTTTCTTTTGCTTTTTGTTTCTTTTTGGAGGGGGGAATGCAGGGCAATTAGAGTTAAATGACTTGCCCAAGGTCACATGGCTAGTTTTGTGTTAAGTGTGTGACGCTGCATTTGTACTCAGGTCCTCCTGACTCCAGGGCCAGTATTCTATTCACCGTGGCACCTAGTAACCCCTAAATGATTTTTTGTTTTGTTTTGTTTAGGACCTACTCTTAAAAGGCCAAAAAAAAAAAAAAAAAAAGAAAAAAAAAGCTTCTGTTTATAGGCATGGCATCTCTCATACTTATGGATTTATGAGCCTTTGAGGATTTGTAGCAATTCTTGATCATGTCAATAAATACTATGTTATTACTATATGGATGGTATCTTTTTTCCTGTAGCATATGATCATTTAGAAAAGAGACTTAGTAATTCATAGAATGTTGACCAAGCTCAAGGGTGAAGTTAGCAAAAAAAAAAAAAAAAATCCCAATTTCAAATTCAATATTCCATGAGCCCTAGTGGAAACAAAACAAAATAAACCAAAAAATATAATGAAGATATTATGTGCTAGATTTTAAAACTGAGGGGCAGGTAGGTGGTGCAAAGAACATAACAGCGGCCCTATATTCAGGAGATCCTGAGTTCAAATTCGATCTCAGACACTTAACACCAAACCAACCCAGTGAGCTTGGGCAAGTCCCTTAACCCCAATTTCCCTACCTTCCCTCCTCCAAAAAGCCAAAAAAAAAAAAGAAATTAAAACTGAGATTTTTAAATTTGTCAATGAATTTAAAAACCTAAATAATAGCATTTTATATAAGAATATTTTTATAAAAACAAAATTTTTATGAAATAGCATAGCCTTATTTTACATATTTTTTTGTGAATCTTTTAAATTCATGTCTTAATAGATGACAGCTAGAGTCTCTTATTTACTTCTACCTTCAGATTTATATGATAGCTTGTTTGGATTGAAGTACATGAAGAAAATCTGACCCCACGTTGATTTGTAGTTTGAAAAAAAGGACAGCATTTTAATAGAAAAATAAAATCTTAATGTTATTATAAAAATAGCTTTGACCCCACCAACCCCCTAAATGCATCTGAAGTACCAAAACGGGTATAAGGAACACGTTTTCCATTTGGATAGGGAATTACTAGTGAGGAAAGGCCCCATCTCAGTATTAGAGTTACCTGGGGCAAAGAAAGTTTAAATGACTCTCCCAGAGTCAGGAAGTATATATCAGATTTAGAACCTGAACTAGGTCTTGCTGACTCTGAATTCTATTTTGTTATCTACCACATTATATCCTCTCAGGAGACTCTAGTATCCTACCTAAAATTAGCCTACTTTTAAACAATTCCCCCTCATTTTCAGATTTATAAGAGGAAATTGATTTAGGCTCTTCAATGGATGGTTCTCATATTTACACAATCAAGGCTGCTCCCCTCCATTTTTGTTCTCCATTGTATTTAATGATTTAATTAACACTAAATTAAGCATATCCTCATTTTGTTTTGTTGGTTTGTTTTGTTCTTGTTTCCACTGGGCCTCATGGAATACTGCATTTTGAATCAGGGGATTTTTTTTTTTTTTTTGCTAACTTCACCCTTGGGCTTGGTCAACATTCTATGAATTACTAAGTCTCTTTTCTAAATGATCATATGCTACAGGAAAAAAGATACCATTCATATAGTAATAAGATATTTTTAATTGACATGGTCAAGAATTGCTACAAATTCAGTAGCTAGTTTTTATCCTCAAAGTCTCATAAATCCACAATTTTCAGATTATATACTATAATCAGTTTTTATACTAAAAATAGCAGTAGTAATAACGAAAAAATTAAGTCTATAAAATCTGAAATTCTTAAGCCTTCTTTCTGACTAAAATTTTACTGATCCCTTTTAACTACTAAAAAACAAATTGATAAGAGTTTTTACCTATTTCTCTTTTCTTCGTAATGAGTAACTAGATGAGCTAGAGGAAAGATGAAAGAGATGGTATGAAGGTGGGATATGCTAGACAGATTTATCAGTCTTTTATTAGCCAAGAGTTGACAATAGCTATGAGGCACCTTTTATGACACAGTGATGAAAGAAAATGTTTAGAGGAAAAAGGAACTGGATATATTTCCCCTAATCTGTAACTTTTTTTTTTTTTCCCCAATGTGACCCTAAGAAAGTCACCTAACTTTTCTGGGCCTCTGGTTCCTTAATCATTATGTTGGAGGAGTTGAATTAGATGTCCACTATGTTTTCTTCCAGCTTCAAATCTATGATCTTATCTCTGACCATTAATTACACCCTCTTTGGGGAGGAGATATGTAAGTTGAAGATTAGGCATAGAATTGCAAGAGTAATAGGAATTGGAACATCTTCCCTGCCTAAGAGAATCTGAAGACCTTCCCTGATTTGAAAATCTTACCTCCACCCCCTAATGTGCTAATCATACAGAACCTATTGTGGGAGGAGTTTTGTTAGGGGTGGAGCAGAGCCCAGGAAACTGAGAGTCATAGCAGCTAGATGGTAGGAGAGAGAGGATACACCCAGGGAGAAAGCTAGGCTTGTGAGTGTTGGTTTGTGGCTAAAGGATAGTATGCATCTCTGCTGCATTGTGGTGTATTAACTTCTAAGTTGCTGTGAAGGATTACATTTCCTAGTGTTGAGATTTGGTTTTTTGGTATCTGAATGAATGTTTTGCTTCTGTCTTCTATATGGAGAGTCTATTATATTTTGCAATTGAGGTGTTGGCACATTTACAGTTTCCATCACTGCTGTAAATACTATGGTGGCACTACAAGAGTGAATGGATGTTGGAGTAGAAATTAGAAATAAGAAATAAAAAATTCTAATAATCCCTAGGCTCATAAAACAGAATAATTAGTAGACTTTGCTTCAGTTTCATTTTTTAAAAAATAATATTAGTTGTAAATTATACAATAGTGGATAATTTCTTCTGAAAATAAAACTAGTGAGCAGATTTCTGTGGCAATTGTGGGCCACAGGGCCCAACTGGCCTTTCTACCTCTAGATTTTCCCTTCTCTAATGTATTCATCTGACAAATACCAAAATAATCCTCCCATTTTACAGGTCTGACCATGTTCACCAAACTCCAGGTGGTTCTTAATATCTCTAATTGGTTAAAATACAGGCTCTAAAGCCAAGCAATCAAAGACCTCCACATCATGATTGCAATCTACTTTTCAAGCTATTTGGCACACAAGAGACCACTACTATGTACTAGATAAAGAACCAGACTCGAAGTCAGGAAGACATAGATTCAAATCTTGCCTCTGACGCATACTGACTGTGTAAACCTTATAAAATAACATAACCTCCCTTTTTTTCTACACAACCCTATATAGTAAAGTTATCAAAATTAAATGGACTTGTATTAGTAGATGAAGGATTTCACCAGGAAGTCTTTATACCAATGAAACTTGAGGTTCAATTTCTATTCATATTCATACTTCTCTATATGATAACCAAATTGGATAACTATTCCCCAATCTTGTTGTGAAATTGCCATTGTGTTTATATTTCCCTTTGCCTAAAATCATCTCCGTCCATAACTTTACTGGTGGAATGTATTCTCTTCTTCATAGTTCAACTCACATGACATTTGGTCTATGAAATTTTCATTAATACACACAGTTGAAAGTCATTTCTTCATATTTTATTAGAACTCATTCACCTGCCTCTCCTCATCCTTTGTATTTGCATTGTTCTATAGTATATCATATTTATTTATATAAATATTGTATTACCCAATGTAAGGGAAGTGGCTAGCTAACTTTATTTTACTTTATTTTATTTTGCCTTTGAAGCCTCAGTGACAAGCACAATGCCTTGGAAATTAAAATTTAAAAATAAAAAGTTCTAAACCTCTGATTTCTTTGGCAGCATATGTAATATTTTGTTTGTGAACTTCCTCTAATGATGGGTTTCACTTCAGTCTCTTTTAGTTGTGTCCAACTCTTTATGACCCCATTTAATGTTTTTTTGGCAGGTATACTGAAGTGGTTAGCCACATCTTTCTCCAGTTCATTTTACTGATGAGGAAACTACGGCAAAAAAAGTGATATAATTTGCCCAGGATCATAAAGCTCATAATAAGTTTCTTGCATACAGATTGGAACTTAGGAAGATGAGTTCCTGATTCCAAGCCCAGCACTCTATGCACTGTACCACCAAGCTGCCCACAGATGGGCTACTCCTCTGTAAAATAATTTAGAGAGTTGGTAGGGAATTAGGAAGCTAAGTGACTTGTTTAATAACATAGTGAATGTGTCAGAGGCAGGTTGTTAAGCCAGGTCTTAGGCCTTCCTATCATCTTCCTCCCAGAATTGTTGTGAGGATAAGATGATGTAATATTTGTAAAGAACTTAGTACAGTACCTGGCACATAATAGGTGCTTAAAAAATACCTGTTAAATTAAAATAAAATTCCATCTCCAAATTTAGCCTTGGCCATTCACTAGTCCATACTGTCTTTCACATAGTAGGCACTAAATGAATTTTGTTGAGTTTAACTGAAATACCTAATATGCCTTTGCCAGGGTGATGGTAGTACAGCCTGGGTAGAGCTTACTTTTTTCACCTTTTTCTATAAGCAGAAATATCATTAAGCCTAAGCCAGAAAGTGATTGGGCTGACATTGTCTTTGGAGTTCTCTGTTGAATATGGTATATTATAGTGTAGCTATTCCACTCTCTTGTGGCATTTATGTAATTTACTGAGACAGCACTCAGTGAGCTATCTGAATGAGGTATAAATGGTAATGATGATGATTAGCTTCCCTGCATGGATACATTGAGGTTTCAGCCTCATGCTAGGATGCTTTTCATAATATTCTTGAGTAGCAGGAACACATATTAATTGAACTTTATATTTTCTAATACTTCCAACTAACTACATTCTTATAGCATTAATTCCTGGGAGCAGGGGGAAGGGTAAGAGGGCAAGTAACCAACTATTTTTAAATGTGGATTAAATTTGGAAAATTATATTTATTATTTAAGAACATCACAGAAGGAAAAATGTATATTTCTTATTTCTTTCTCCCTTGCCTTGACTTTTTCAAAAGCATGTTGCTCTTTGAGACCTATCAAAATTTCTCATAATAGCAACTGAAATCATCATCTTTGTACAAATCCAAACAGGGAAATAGTTTCTAGGAAGGCAATGTGCATAATGAGGCCATTCTGTTCCTTTTCCCTATTGTTTTTTGTAAGTCTAACTCAATTTCATTATTGTCTTTCCAGTATAGCAATGGCCATGTTTTCAGCACACCACTTCCTACCATATGCCCGTCCTCTACTCAATTTACTAGAAAAATAACAAGAAGTAAAAATGAACTCCAATGTGAATAGCATGTTCTCCCTGACTACTTTAGGTCATCTTGTATACTGGGAAAGCAACTTACAAACCAAATGTTTTGTATTCATTTGCTTCCTTAGAATATCAAATGCTAGAGAGAAGGAGATATCTCTCTTTGTACATAATTCAACACTTAGTAAGCTATACCATTCTTTTGGGTCCTTTGATTGATTAACCAATATTTGGGGACTAAATCTGACAGGGAAGGGGGAGGAGGGAAAGAGAGAACAAGGAAGAAAGATAGAGACAGGGACAAAGAGAGAAAGAGAGAGAGAAAGAGAATTCACTCTCAAAGGCAGAAACATAATGAGAGAAAAGCATCCTAGGATTGTAGTAAGCTCTGGAAATACAAATGCAAGCAAACAAGACAGTCCCTTATTTAAAGGAATTAATATTCTAACTTTTGTTGGTCAGTCATTTTTTTAGTTGTGTTCTACTCTCCATGACCTTATTTGAGGTTTTCTCGGTAAAGATACTGGAGTGAATTGCCATTCCCTGCTCCAGCTTATTTTAAAGATGAGAATACTGAGGCAAGCAATATTAAGTGACTTGCTCAGAGTCACATAGTGAGTAAATATCTGAGGTCAGATTTGAATTTAGGAAGATGAGTCTTTATGACTCTAGACCTGGCACTCTATCCCATTGCACCACCTTGCTGTCACAGTATTCTAATAGTGACGGTAATACATAGAAGAGTATGTATAGCTCCCTAGAAGGAGTGTTGGACCACAGCAGAGTAATGGCAAGGAAACAACAGGATGTTGTATTGAAGTCCAGTTCCCAATAGGACAAAATAAGATGTTCACTTATAGAGAGGAAGAATGGGAAAGTCCAAGTTTCAGGGTGGGTAGAGGTAATTGGAGAGTGGATCAATTTTGAGGAGACTTCAGGAAGTAGTTGGAGGTGGGGTAGATTTTTTTTTAAGATGAAACAATTCTGTGAAATCTTCACTGACCTTATTCTACTTTTTAGTCACAGATTAGAATTGTTCAATTTTTGTTTGGAAAATAAACTAACCAAATGAAGGAAAAAGGGAATTATGACTTAACAATCATGGAAAAAAAAATTCTTACTGGAACCACATATAAATCATTTAGGATTACAACACAAAACATTTCTTTAATTCAGATCTTCATGATTATTATTTAAAGTGTCCTTGGGGCAGAGCACCTGAGTTCAAATGCCGCCACAGACACTTAAGACTTACTAGCTATGTGACCTTGGGCAAGTCACTTAACCCCAATTGTCCATCCAAAAAGCAAAAAAAAAAAAGTATCCTAAAATATATTTAAACTACTATCTAAAAGAAACTGCCTAGTAAAAACAATGATTCTGTCTAGAAAATCATGAAAATAAGAGCAAATATTAACATAAGCTATATGTTTTGAGCCTAGCAGCTAACTTGTGGGTTAGCTATTATGGATATTATCATACTCATTTTATAAGTGAGGAAACTGAAGGTCAGAGAAGTTAAAAAATTAAGGCACATAGTCAGATAGCTTTTTAAATACTTGAAGCAGAAACAGAACCTAGGTCTTCCTGTGCATTCCTCAATGTATTCTGCAACACTACCTCATCTATAAATTTTATTTGAAAACACATTGACTCATTAAAAGCCAATGAAGGAATCTCTTTATTTTTCTCAAAAATCTCTCTGTATGACACTAGGGGAAAAAAATTGTAATGAATGTGAATCAAACTGGAAAAAGTGCCTACTGCAAGAAATTGCCATTTACACAATGGTGTGTATAGTATGTCAATTTGTTCACTGCCAAACTGCTTGTTTGTAGTCATGTAGACATAGCCAGAGAGTGATTACTCAGGGGCTAAGCCAGGTAATTATTTAATTACTGAAAATGAACAGATATGTAATTCACACCTGGCCCAGATGAAAAATTCAAGATCTTACTTTCTCCATTGTTATACTTACATGTATATGAGATTGGCTGTAAAAAAGAAGTGACCGATTAGTTATATCAAGCAAATAATTGGAAGTCAATTCAGGATTAAAAAAAAAAAATATTATCTCATTTTTTTAATCAGCAAAATCAGTTGTTTGTGTTAGTTTTTTTTTTCTTTAGTGGACTAATAGTTTATGTCATTTAAACGGCCCAAAATACAGACCTAACCTTACCCTCCAATGGATATTCTATATGTATCAATCTAGAAAATACTTTCCTTTTGCACTTTGTATATACTCCAGAAAGTCACCCCTGGTTGTAGCTATATTGTGAGTTAAAAGACAAAGCAAATGAGCTGCCACAAATATATTTCCTCTTACCATTCTCTTGCATAAAAGATAAGTATTGTTCAAAGCAAAGGTATTTAGTTAGTAGAATAGTAATGACAAAAGATCACCCACTCCCATTCTTAAACTTAGGGCTTACTGCCCTAATTACATGTACCATCAATGGGAATAGTGAACAGACATTCATGTTCTCCATTTTCCATTTTTTGGACTGGAACTTTGAGACTCAAACCCATGTTTTCTTAACTCTGAGACCAGCTCTCCATATATTATGCCTTGTCTCTCAGCTGCCTTAACTAATGGAAAAAATACAGACATTCTGTAGAAATTGGCATTTTTGTGATCTTTTATTTGGGGGAGGGAGGAACATGTAGCTTTTTAATTGTAAGTATATTGTTAAATGATGGGGAAAAAACTATAATATCACTCGTTTAGAAGAGTAGCATGATGCCATACATGATTACTTATACCTACACTGTAGTACCAAATAAAGTGATGGTTTATGAATTTGCTTCAGTATAATAGCTAGTGTTTATATAAGCACTTTAAGGTTTAAAATGCGCTTTCTTTATGTTACCTCATTTTATTAACATAACTGGGATGTAGGTGCTACATACTGTCCCCATTGACAAGTAACCTGAGACTGAGTGACTAATCTAGGCTCATACAGTTCATTAGTATCTGAGGGAGAATTTGAACTTAAGACTTCCTAACTGTGTCCAACACTCTTGATTACTCCACTCTACCACCAAACCACCTCAGATAAGGTGTGAAGAAAAGTATTTGATAAAGAAAGGTAAAAAGAGCACATCTATGTTCATTTCTGCCCTCACACATACATTTTTGTTTCCTACTATGTCCTACCCCATCCAGACTTTGAGTTTTTTGTTTGTTTGTTTATCTATGCCTTCATTGTCAATGACAAAATGAGCCTTTTCTAAGGTGTCTCATAGATTGGGGCTCGGCTGTATTAGTGATCAAGCAGTTCTCTGGGGCACCTGATCCTTGAAGTCTTAGAGATTTGTTCACACGCAGTAGCTTCTGTTGCATCTACTTCACCAAGAACAGAGAATGAAGTCCTCTTATCTCTAAAATAAGTTTTACTAAGGTGAAAGGAGAAATATTTTTCGAAGAACACTTCTCTGTAATCCTATTTTAACATTTGTTTCCCCTCTTAACTGATCCATGAAATACTGTCTCTGAGAAATTCTCTACTTCAAACATCTCAGATAAAAGATACAAAACTCCAGTAATATCACGCTCAGTAAGAAGATTGAAGGGCAACTATATTGCAGTTCTCCACTTTGGTTTCCTATGAGGACATCATCCCAAATCTCTTTAAGCATTATAGGAAAGTTCCAGAATGCTTTCTCAGGAAAAGAAGGTTGGGGGTAGGGGGAGATGAGAACTAAAAAGGCAAAGTGAAAAAAAAGTTTAAATGGCATTTTTCTTTTCAATGAGAGTTCCCTTACTGGATTAAAAAAAAAAAAAAAGGTAGAATTTTGTTTCTAGAAATGTTTGGCAAATTGAACTACTGCTGAAAAAATATGCTTGTGTGTGTATGCCTGTGTTTATATGTACATGTATGTACATGCATACATATATATATATAATATTATTCTCTAAAGAGATCTTTAAAATTAAAAAAAACAACAACAACAACACGATAACATATCTGAAAGCATTAGTTTATCCTTAATTACATCTGGTGTGCATTAGCTTGGAAAAGCTTGTGCAGTGATGTCAAAGCTATGATATTTTATATATTGTGACATACTGAACAACCAGCGGGATGCTGAGGAAAACACTGTAGAACCAATTTTGCTTCTGAACCATTACAAAAGCAATAGAAATAATTCTTTCCTTTAAAGAACAATTTTCAGTCCAAGCCTCTGTCTTCTCCCCATAGCAGAAAGGTATTTTACACCCTGTTCTAGTACCTCTCCCCTAATCTGATATAATGTACATTCTGAACCTGCTCACTGAAATGCATCATTGCTTACCCAGTTTTACATTCAGTTAACAGAGGGTGGCAGATAGTTATGCTTGTGATGCCAAGTTTACGTATGCAGCTATTCATATGGGGAAATTAATGTTTTTAAATATGCCTATTAGAGCCATCAGGGGTTTTAAGTTTTCAGTTTCAGTTATTTCACTAGAGACAAATACTATCAAGTTATTTTCTGAAGAGTGCCTCTGTGCATGTGTAAGTGAATGAATAAGGATTCACTTTCAAAAGGAAGGCTAAAATCATTTGAACACAATAGTGAACTAATATGTTCAAAGATGTCCATCCTCCATACCAAAAAATAAAATGTCAAATACATCAGTGGTCTGTGATTTTATCAGTATGGCCCATTGACCACAAATTGTATCTCATGGAAAACTTTTTATCTTAGCTGCCTGAAGCTTGGAAAAGTTAAGTGATTTTGCCTATGATCATATAACTAACAAGCTTCAGAGGTAGGACTTGAGCTCAGCTCTTCCTGACTTAGCTTCTATCTGTCTATTCACTTTCCAGTGTGATTTACTTCTCAATGAAATCACAAATTTATTTAATTTTGGAAAGGACACAGTATTGTAAGACATCTTAACATGATGGAGGTGTAAAAGCACTGCATTTGGAGTTAGAGGAGCTGCATTGAAATCACAGTTCTATTTCTGAGTTGAGACTGGAGAAGTAAACTGGGCTTCAGTTTACTGATATCTAAGAGAATGTACTAAATGATCTGGTGGTCTTTTTCCAGCTCTAAAATCCCACAAAATAAAAAAAAAATCCAAAAGTATTGTAAATAGTTACATAAAATAAAAAAGCTGAAGGGAAAACATAAAATTGGTTCATTATTGTTTTCTGAAGAGGACTGCCTGTAGAATATAGTAATATTTATAATATTACTATATTCTTCATAATATTACACAAAGGGAGAAAATATCAATATTTAAATGATTGATATTAATAAAGCATCAACAGAAAAGCATGAAAAAGGAAAACAAGTGCTAATGAAATATGAAAACATTCTAAAAATAAAATTTAAAGTCATTCAGAGAACTGATGGTTCAGTATGTTTTAGGGAGACATCCATCAATGTTATTTTAGATAGATTATATTCCTTAGCCTTTTCACTGTTATTTTATTTTTTAATTGCTATTTCAAATATCTCTTCATTCATTAATTCAAGGAGCCAATTAAGCACCTACTATTTCATTCACTGAGCTAATTATAAAGGGTGAATTTTTTTTTTTATTTTAAAAATCTTCCCCATCAGGGAACTTCGGGGAGATATATATATATATATATAATTAATGATTAACAAGTAACTAAAATAATATAGGAGAGGGAAAGAAGAATACTAACAAGTGAGATGATCAGGAAAGATTTTGTATAGGACTTAGCAGCATCTTAGTCAATCTTTAAAGGAAGCTTAGAAAAGCTAGAGATTCTAGAAGGTAAAAGATGTGACCGAATTCATTCCAGCCATAGAGAACATTCTATGCAAAAGGTTAGAGACAAGAGATAAAATATCATGTCCTGGAAACAAGTAGGTCAGGTTAGCTGGAAAAAATAATGCATGGATGATAGCAACATATAAACAACCTGGAAAGGATGAAACCAGCATATAAAGGATTTTAATGTTAAAAAGAGGAGTTGGAATTTTATTTTAGAGGCAATATGAAGCCACTACGTTTTTGAGTAGGACAGTGACATTTTCTTGAGTGTGGTTCTACCCGGGCTTAAGGAATATCTCTAAAGATATTATCCCATTTAATTAACACATATATAAAAAGTTCATAAAACAAAACAGTAATACTAATTTGGCTTTTTCCCTAATTACTATATACTCAGTGTGGAAACCATAGTATCAGAATGTGAATATGGTATTTGTTTTAATATATTAAACA
The DNA here is from genome assembly GCA_028646515.1 of Pseudochirops corinnae. NCBI lineage: Eukaryota > Metazoa > Chordata > Mammalia > Diprotodontia > Pseudocheiridae > Pseudochirops > Pseudochirops corinnae. The sequence continues at coordinate 52,122,449 of CM053589.1, read as the reverse complement.
GAAAAAAAGAATATGAAATATTTTAACAAAACCAATTCCCACTGCAAATGAGCAAAGAAAGTCTAAAACTTATAGTTTTCCATTACATTTATCTTTACTTCTTTCCTTTTATCAGTAAGTGGCCTTTGTTGTACTGTTCTTGGCATCTTTGCTGTCATGAATAACCCTACACTCATTTCTATCCGATTTAATTATCCAGCCTGGCTTAAAACATAATCAGCATTAAACCAGCTGTGTAACCTTGAAAGAACACCATTTCAATAATACATTGGAAGAAAAAAAAAAGCACAAGTAGGCTATTAATTTTACTAGAAGCCCTCCCTTCTGACTATTGCCTAGGCAAAGTTTTAGAATTTGGATCCATTTACTGCTAAATAGTAACATCCCTGGTGCACTCATTAGGGGAATGGATTCTTTCATGAACTGATACTGTGATTGGCTATTCAGCTAGAAGGGTCCAATAAGGTGATCTGTTGAGAAGCAGACTTCCTTACTTCTGTGACTGACTAATTCCTGGAAGAAAATGGACAGAGCATTGGAAATATCCTGAACATAAGCTAGGGGGAAACCCCTAAATTAGTATACATGGACTAAATGGTTTATCTATTAAATGTATCTAGAACTAAAGAACCAGCAATAAGGCTACCAAAGTTTGGACATTTAATTGGTAACAACGTTGGTTGTTAGCATCCAATTCCCTTAAATGTTCTGAAGATAAGACTATTAATCATAACCACATAGTTCTTAGTTCAAATTTTGGCCAGTATAGAAGCACAGGAGTCACAGTAAGTGAAGTATATGGATTTGGACATGAATCTGAAAGATAAAATGTCACCCTCTATAACTCCATACATTATGCCCCCCCCCTTTGGTATTTATTTGTGAGTTTTTTTTTTTATTTTTCTCTGTTACATGTAAAAATCATGTTTAATGTTTCTTTTTAAAACTTTGAGTTCTAATTTCTCTCCCATTGAGAAGGCAAGCAATTTGATAAAGCTTATACATATGTAGTCATGCAAAACATATCCATAACGGCAATGTGGTGAAAGAAAACAGAAAAAGCCTCAAGAAGAAAAAAGAAAGCAAAAATAAATAAGTATGATTCAATCTGTATTCAGACACCATCAGTTATTTCTCTGGGGAAGGATAGCAGTTTTCATAAGTCTTTCAGAGTTGTCTAAGATCATTGAATTGTGAGAATAGTTGTCATTCAAAATTGATCAACTTACAACACTGTTGTTCCTTTGTACACGGTACACTTCACTTTGCATCAGTCCATGCAAGTCTTTCTGTTTTGTTTTGCTTTTTTTGCTTTTTTTTTTTCTAAAAGCATGTTGCTCATCATTACTAACAGGACACTAAACAATAGTATTCTATCATAATCACATGCCAGAACTTATTCAGACATTCCCCAATTGATGGACATCCCTTCAATTTTTAATTCTTTACCCCTACAAAAGAACTACTATAAATATTTTTGAACATATAGGTTCTTTTCCTTGTTACTTTTATCTCTTTGGGGATACAGATCTAGTAGTAACATTGCTAGATCAAAGGGTATGCATGGTTTTATAGTCCTTAGGGCAGACTTTCAAATTTCTCTATAGAATAGTTGAATTAGTTTGGAACTCCACCAACAGTGCATCCATGTCTCATTTTTTTCCACATAACCTCTAACATTTGTCATTTACCTTTTCTGTTCTATTAGTCAGTCTAATAGGTATGAAGTAGGATCTCAGATTTTTTTAAATTTTCATTTCACCAATCAAGAGTGAGTTAAAATATTTTTTTTCATACACCTATAGATAGCTTTGATTGCTTTACCTGAAAACTGACTTTATCTTTCTATAATTTGGGGAACGGTTCTTATTTTTATCAATTTGACTCATATCTCTATGTGTTTGAGAAATGAGGCTTTTGTCAGAGAAACTTGCTTAAAAATTTTTTTCATAGTAACTATTGCTAAATGTATTTCCCTCCATTCTATCCCTCCATTTAATCCATTTTCTGTCTCCTTTCACCCTCTCCCCCCTCTAAAACGTTTTGCTTTCAACTAGCCCCTACCTCTTTCTGCCCTCCCTTCTATCACATGACACTTCTCTTATCCCCTTCCCTTCCTACTTTCTTGTAGGGTAAGATATATTTCTATATCCAATTGCATTTGTATGTTATTCTCTCTTTGATACAATTTTGATGAAAATAAGGTTCACTTACTCCTACTCAGTGTCCCACTCTTCCCCTCCACTATAAAACATTTTTTCTTGCCTCTTTTATGTGAGATAACTCTCCCTTTCTCATAGTACCTTCCTCTCTAACTCCTTATTTGTATTTTTTAGATATCATCCTTTCATATTCAATTCACACCTCTACCCTCTGCCTATACATATACCTTCTAACTAATAATGAGTTACAAATATAATCTTCTCATGTAGGAATGTAAAAAGTTAAACCTTATTAAGTCCCTTATGATTTCCCTTTCCTGTTCATCTTTCAATGCTTCTCCTGAGTCTTATATTTGAAAGTCAAATTTTGTATTCAGTTCTGTGTTTTGTTTTGTTTGTTTTCCACCAGAAATGCTCTCTCATTGAATGTCCATTTTTCCCCTGAAGGATTATACTCAGTGTCATTGGGTAGATTTAATCCTAGTTCTTTGGCCTCTGGAATATTATATTCCAACCCTCCACCCCCCAATCCTTTAATGTAGAAGCTGCTTCATTCTGACTATGGCTCCACAATACTTGAATTGCTTCCTTCTGGCTGCTTCCAATATTTTCTCCTTGACCAGGGAACTCTGGGATTTGGCTATATTGTTACTGGCAGTTTTCATTTTGGGATTTCTTTCATGAAATGATCAGTGGATTCCTTCTATTTCTATTTTACCCTCTGGTTCTAGAATATCAAGGCAGTTTTTCTTGATAATTTCTTGAAGGATGATGTCTAGGCTCTTTCATTGATCATGACTTTCAATTAGTCCAACATTTTTTTTAATTTTCTCTCCTGGATCTATTTTCCAGGTTGGTTGTTTTTTCTAGTGAGATTTTTCACATTGTCTTCTATTTGTTTCATTCTTTTGGTTTTGTTTTAAAATTTCTTGATTTCTCATAAATTCATTAGCTTTCATTTGCTACATTCTAATTTATAAGGGCTCATTTTCTTCAGTGAGCTTTTGGATCTCCTTTTCCTTTTGCCCAAAATTGTTTTTCAAGGCATTCTTCTTCTCATTTACTTTTTGGTCCTCTTTTACAATTTGGCCTAGTTTGTTTTTAAGGTGTTATTTTCTTCAGTATTTTTTTTGAGTCTCCTTTACCAAGCTGTTGACCCTTTTTTCATGATATTCTTGAATCACTTTCATTTCTCTTCCCAATTACCCCTCTGTCTTTTTTACTTTAAATTAATTAATTAATTAATTTTTTGTTTTTAGCATTCACTTTTATAAGCTTTTGGGTTTTTGATTTCATCCACCACTCTCCCCTCCCCCCTCCCCAAGATAATATGCAATCTAATAAAGGCTCCAAATATATCATCTTATTGAGCATATTTCACATTAGTCACGATGTAAATAAGAATTTGAATGAATGGGAGAAGCCAAAAGGAAGAAAAACAAAACAAAACAGAGAGTATGTGTTTGTGTGTGTGTATTTGTGTGTGGGTGTGTGTGTGAGAGAGAGAGAGCAAGAGAGAGAGAGAGAGAGAGAGAGAGAGAGAGAGAGAGCAAATAATATGCTTCAATTTGCAATTGGTCTCCATAGTTTTTCTCTGGCAATTGATAGCATTTTCCATCATGAGTCTTTTGGAGTTGTCTTAGATCATTGCATTGCTGACAAGAGCCAAGTCTATCAAAGTTAGTCATCACACAATGTGGCTGCTGTTGTGTACAGTGTTCCCTTGTTTCTGCTCATTTCCCTCAGTGTTAGTTCGTGTAAGTCTTCCCAGGTTTTTCTGATGTCAGCCTGCTCATCATTTCTTATACCACAATAGTATTCTGTTACATTCATATACCACAACTTGTTTAGTCATTCCCCAGTTGATGGTCATCCCCTCAATGTCCAAATCCTTGCCACCACAAAAAGAGCTGCTATAAATATGAAGGCCCCTTTCCCATTGTTATGATCTCTTTGGGATACAGCCCTAGAAGTGGTTTTGCTGGGTCAAAGGGTATGCATATTTTATAGCCCTTTGTGTATAGTTACAAATTGCTCTCCAGAGTCATTAGATCAGTTCACAACTCACCAACAATGCATTCGTGTTCCAATTTTCCAACATCTTCTCCACCATTTATAATTTTACTGTTTTATCATGTTAGCCAATCTAATAGGTGTTTTGTGATACCTAAGAGTTGTTTTGATTTGCATTTTTCTAATCAATAGAGATTTAGAGCACTTTTCCACATGATTAGAAATAGCTTTAATTTATTCATCTGAAAACTTCCTGTTCATATCCTTTAACCATTTATCAATTGTGGGATGATTTGTATTCTTACAAGTTTGGTTTGGTTCTCTATACATTTGAGAAATGAAGCCTTTATCAGACACTTGTAAAAATTCTTTCCCAATTTTCTGTTTTCCTCCTAATTTTGATTGCATTGACTTTGTACCAAATCTGAAAACTTTTCACTTTAATGTAATTAAAATGATCCTTTTTACACTTCATAATGTTCTCTATCTCTTGGTTGGTCATAAATTCTTCTGTTCTCTATAAATCTGACAGGTAAACTATTCTTTGCTCTCCCAGTTTGTTCATCATATCAGCCTTTATATCTAAATCATGTACCCATTCTGATTTTATTTTGGTATAGAGTATAGGATGTTGGTATATACCCAATTTCCACCCTACTATTTTCCAGTTTTTGTCAAACAGTGAATTCTTATCCCAGAACCTGGGGTCTTATGTTTATAAAATAGTAGATTGCTATAGTCATTGACTACTGTGTCTTATGCACCTAAGCTATTCCACTGATCCACCATGCTATTTCTTAGCCAGTACCAAGTAGTTCTGGTGATTGCTTCTTTATAATACAATTTAAGCTCTGGTATAGCTAGGTCACCTTCCCTAGCATTTCTTTTCATTAATTCCCTTGATATTCTGGGTCCTTTTTTCTTCCAGATGAATTGTTATTATTTTTTCTAGGTCTATAAAATAATTTTGGTAGCTTGATTGGTATGAAGCTGAATAAGTAAATTAATTTAGAAAGAATTATAATTTTTATTATATTAGCTTGATTGACCTGTTAATCTCCCTAGCTTTACAAGCTAAAGAAACTGCTGCACCACTTTTTTCTGCTGGTGCCCTGTTGCAGGATCTTTCTTGGGAACATATTCTCTGGGTTTTTCATGATCTATAAGGGAGAGTGATTACTTGATTTTTAACGGTTTGTTAAAGTAGGGCTCTGCTTCTGCATATTGTCTCAAGCTTCAGGGGTTTGGGCAGCTGCTTTCAGAGATACTTCTAAGCACCTGTAAGTTTTCAGTTCTTCCAAGGTGGTAAGATCTAAGGAGAGGTGCTTACTCCTTTCCTGATCTGTGCTCTAATATATATGTATTCTATCCTCTGTGCCATCTAGCTTTCTCTATAGCAAACACATCAGTGGAGAATCTGACTTTTCACTTACTGATGTAGGTCCCAATCCTGTTATTTTGAATCTTATAGAATTGCCTGGGAACAATGACAAGATAAATAATTTGTTCGTTGACACATAGTTACCATACCGTGTTTCAGAGGGGGGCCTTGAACCAGGATTTAGCTGAATCTTAGGCCAACTATCTATTTATTCTGCAATATTACTGTTACATGATTAACAACACACAGTTAATATATATAATATATTGTTGTAACGAGTCACAATTCACTGTAATATTTGATTATAAAAAGTTTGAAATATTATAACTCCTAAAAGAGAGACTTTTAGTATACTATATGATAATAAATATAATAAAGATCTTTGTATCTTGTGTTATGATTGTGATAAAAAAATTTGTAATTTAGATTTCTTCAAGTCTACATCTGCTTATAGTTGTCATGATCTCAACTGCAATTTCATTCATCCATAATCAAGGTGAGTGTGGTTTTATTACATTTTTAAGGAATGTAGGATCTCCAAGAAAAACAAAAACCTCCTCATCTGAACCTCATAAGTTGAATTCAATTACTTAAGGAAAATGAGAAAGTGACAGGCAAATGCATTAGTATCTACAATGAATGACTTTTGTAAAATAACTGTTGACTCTAAGGGCATAAAGATCCTTAAAGCCAAATTTCACTGTTTCCATCCTCATGAAAGATACCCTATAATTACACTTAATAATTCCAAAAGTAAATACCACGTAAACTGAATTCTCCTTTAGCAGGAAAGAGGCAATCACATATTCACACTGTAATGATAGGGTGTTTACATGGTAATTACTAAACCATTACATTGTCTTTTGTTTAATTCAGTCAGCTCTTTCCCCCTTTTTTGGGGTCAGGTTCAGTAGTGGTGCTAAATATATATTTTAACTATCAAAGTGCATATTTCTTGATATAGCCATCAATAGAATCTTAAAAGGAGCACTGTAACTTTCCTTGGAAGTAACCACATGAAACTTCACAAAACATGTATTTTTGTCTGTATGGAGAACTCCCAATTTGGAAATGTCCTCCACCAACCTAGATTCAACTAGTTATTGTCTTAACAGATGATTGTCAAGTTCATGAAGACACCCAACGTCTAAATTACTTGCTAAGTCATACAGCTACTAAGTGTCAGAGGGAGGTTTTGTTGCCGGGTCTACTTGACCACAAGTCTAACACTATCAGCTAAATTAGGTTGTCTTTTTGGTAGGGTTTACTGGGGGAGAAAAATGAAGGCCAAATCTTCAGCATGTGTGATATATTAATTTTACAAACCATTTCCTATCCTTCATTCAAGTTTATATTAAATATTATGATATGTTGAAGCAACTATGATTTTGGATAAAATGATTCCATTCCTTTTTCTTTTGTGTCATGGTTATGAGTCCAGCAGTTTCTCTTGGTTGTTTCCCTTCCATCTTTGTCACTCTCATCTATGTGTAGAACAGTCATTTAAATACGAAGGGAGTTTATCTTCCCTAACATCAGAGTCTTTAAATCATATCCATGTTCCTAGCTGGTCTAGTTTTCTTTTTGTAATGCATTTTGCTTGTTTTTGTGACCTTGAAAATAAGTCATTTCAATTTAGTAAATGCTAATTTTTACAACTGCAATGATGAAATACACAATAAATACACAGATTGACTTAGTTCTTATAAATTAATGGTTTAACAACCATGAAACTACTTTTTTTAAAAAAGATCTATCACCTTCCGATCTTCCTCATCTCAAAATGATAAGTAATTATGTATTTATGATGTCTAAATTTGAAATGACAATGATTCAATTAATAGTTATATACTTCTTTGAGATTTCTATCCAAAAACTCCATATAAAAAGAAAAGCAATATAATCTTAAATATTGGACAGAATCAGTAAAAATTTTGTTCATAGATTATCAGTCTAGAAAAGAAAACTTTACAGATCATCTAGTCACCTCCCTTTATTTTACAGATGGAGAAAAAGAGGCAAACAGAGGGTAATTAATTGATTAATTAGTTCACATATTCTAAGAAGCATAGTGTGTCTCAGGAAGGATTTGAACCATAGGCTTCTGGATCCTAACCAGAACTCTATCTACTGAGTCTAGTTTCATTTATAAGGGATTTCAGGTTAGAGATAGGGAGCATGTTTATAATCTTTTGATGTTCAGCAGAGTTCACAAATTGCTTGTTATTATGTTTTGGTTAAATGCATTTCAATCTATTAATTTTTAAAATATTAGATTATTTTCTATGTCAAAGATCATACATTAAAAATGGATATGATATATGTGTGTGCATATATATATACACATATACATATACATATACATATACATATATATGTATATATATACTCTCTAGAGTAAATAATAAATGGAATACTATACTCTATTTTCATTTACCAAGAACTAGGGAACTTTGTTTTTGTTGATAATATTTTAAAGGTGTTTCTTCTTGTTGTTTAACCTACGGTATTATATGCTTTGTTTTCATGTCTTGAAAATGAGGTGGGAACACAGTAAATTCAAAAGCTGCAGGGTACTATTAAAAATAAACAGCAAAATGTGAAATGTTGATTAAAGATCAAAGAATAATAGTAGAATTAATTATCCAGAAGCTGTGAAATCACTTACAAACTTCATAAAACCAAGGCAAGGGAATTTAAAATTTATTCCTAATTAAACATCTGACAATATGTTAACTAAAATGGACAAGAAATATCTTAATATTGGATAGACTTTTTCTTTTACTAGAGCATCCAAATTTATTTTAGGAGTACATATGTTCCAAGGAATGGAGTACTAAAATTTTGGCTTCTGAGCACGCACACTTTAGTGGAGAAAAGGTTATAAAATAGGTATAAGAGTTAACAGTTCCCAAGTTTGGACACAGAAAATATGAGGGTGCTTGAAGTACATGAAGGTAATAGCATAGTTATAATGAAATATGCCAATTCCAAAGATTTTGTGGAGAAAGTAATATAATTCACCCCAACCACTGGTTCTATAACAAGAAATGGAGAACAAAGTAAAAGACACTTTTTAAAGTATAGTCAAAATAATACCTAGCATTTAGATTGCCTTAAACATCTTCTTTAATTCCAGAATCTGAAAGCCCTTGGCAAACATGAGTTAATTAACATTACCCTCTGTTATATGTAAACAACTAAGGAAGACAAATAAGGGAGATTAAATGATTCTCCATTCTTCCCAACTGCAAATAAAACTGCCAAAAATATTAGAGCTTAAATCCACAAGTCCTAGATACAAATTATATAATGATGGTATTCCAATAAAAAAAATTATAACTGATGAAATGATACCTATAATTCTGTTAGTTTCCCAAATTTATAGGAATATCAGCTATCATTCACATGTCAGAAACAATATGACCTAATTAGAAAATGCTGCTAAATTATCTTGAGAAGGGATAACTCCATTGGCTAGATCATTTCCATTGATTAAGCTCATTCACCCTGTGGCTTAAATATATTGAGCTTTGATGACACTATTAAATATTATACAAACAGAATTTAAAAAGACTTGGCAACTGATTAAATATAGTGGGTGAAAAAGATAGTAGAGTAGAAAATAATTGAAGTTTCTAACTGAGGTGGTTTTAAATATTTCCTTAATGGACATAAATAAATTTGATGAGAGAGGTGGGTTTCTCAGGGAAGATATTGAGATCTGTTTTAGATGGGTTGAAATTTAGATGCCTATAGAATACCTAACTCGATATGTCCAATAGAAAATTGATAATGCTTGACTAGGGCTCAGGAGAAAGACTAGAGTTGGATAAAGTTTCTGTGAATCCTGTGCTGATAGAAGCTAATTGAACCAGGGGTGATTTACAAGATAACCAAGGGAAAAAGTAAAGAAAGAGAGAGAAAAGGAAAAAGAGGAGAGATTTAAGGGCTACTAATTATTAAGAAAAAGTTCAAGGGTGGTCATTCTTATAGAAGGCAAATTAGGAGAGAGTGATGATGTATAATGCTAATAATAACAATAACATTATTTTGGTGCTTAATAAAATAGGTATATAACTAAAGCTCAGAAAAAGAAAGTCCATCTAGGAGAAG
>CM053589.1:52087890-52112277 GCA_028646515.1 Pseudochirops corinnae | reverse complement strand
CACCCACCCTCCCATTTTCCTCTCCACAGTGATAGGTCTTTTGTACCTCTTCATGTGACATGATTTACCCCATTCCACCTCTCCCTTCCTTTTGCACCTATTGTACTCTTCTTACTCATCTCTTTTTTTATATCATTCCCTCAAATTCACCTTATACTTGTACCCTCTGTTGATGTATATTTCTTTTTTTTTTTTTTGTGATATATTTAGAGATTTATTAATAGCCAAGGAAATAGAGGGAGATCTGAAGGTCAGTGGCAAGATGAAAAAAGAGCATAGGATCATTGATTTGAAGCTGAAAGGCACCTTAGAGATCATCTAGCCCAACATTTCCCCATTGTAATAGATAAGGAAACTGACCCCCCAGAGATGTTGTCACTTAGACAAGGTCACACAGGTAATGATGTATATTTCTTCTAGCTATATTATTAGTGGTACAATATTTAGGTATTAAAAATACCATCTTCCCTTGTAAGGATGGAAATAGTTTAGCTCTATTGAATCTCTTATGTTTTCTTTTGTCTTTTGACATGTTTTTGCTTCTCTTGAGTCTTGATGTTAAACATCAAATTTTTGTTTTAGTTCTGGTTTTCTTATGAGAGCTTGACATCTTTAGATTTCATTGAATGACCATTTTTCCCCCTTGATATATTATGCTTAATTTTGTCAGGTAAGTGATTCTTACTTATAGCCCCTGCTCCTTTGCCTTCTGAAATATCGTGTTACATAACCCTGATCCTTTAAAGTTGCAGCTGTCAAGTCTTTTGTAATACAGATTGTGAGCCCCATACCCCAATATTTGAATTGTTTCTTTCTGGCCACTTGTAGTACTTTTTCTTTAACCTGATATTCATGAAATTTGGCTATAAAATCCCTGGGTGTTTTTATTTGGGTATCTCTTTCCTGATGTGATTAGTGAATTCTTTCATTGCATATTTTGCTCTCTAGTTCCAGGACATCAGGGCAGTTTTCCTTGATAATTTCTTGAAAGATGCTGTTCAGGTCTTCTTTTTGATTATGGCTTTCAGGTAGTCCAATGATTCTGATATTGTCTCTCTTGTATCTATTTTCCAGGTCAGTTGTTTTTCCCAAGAAATATTTTATATTTTCTTCCACTTTTCCATTCTTTTGATTTTGTTTGTTTGATTCATGAGATGTCACAGATTCACTGGCTTCTACTTTCCCAGTTCTAACTTTTAATGTGCTATTTTCCTCAAATAGCTTTCATACTTTCTTTCCCTTTTGGTCAAATGCACTTTTAATGAGTTGTTTTCTTCAGTTTTTTTTTTTTAATCTCTTTTTTCATTTGGCCAATTTCTCTTTATAAGCAGTTTTCCAAGCTGCTCACTCTTCCCCCCCCCCCCAATTCTCTTGCATTGCTCTAATTTATTTTCCCATTTTTTCTTCTATCTCTCTTATATTATTTTTAAGCTCCTGTTTTGAGCTCTTCTATGAGTTCTTTCTGACCTTGAGACCACTTTTCATTTTTTTTGGGTGGGGGGGATGGTCCAAAGATGTTTTGTCATTGTTACCCTCTTCTAAGTTTGTATCTTGATCTTCCCTGTCACCATAGTAACTTTCAATGATCAGATTCTTTTTGTGATGTTTTTTGGTTATCTATTTTTGGCCTTTTTTCCTTTTTTTAAAATTTGATCTCTCCTCCCAAATTGGAAAAGATTCTGTCTCAGGCTTTTTGTGCCAATGACTGTAAGCATTGGCTGTTTATTTGATAATGCACTGATAAGTCCAAAGGCCAAAGGAGGACCCTTTCATGCTGTGTGGAGGGAGTTGGATGGGGGGTTGGCTGGTGCTGCTGGAGGCTATAGGGGTCTAGTATCTTACCTGGTACTGAGCTGGGGTCATGGTAGTGGTGTCTGGCATATGCTGAGTCCTAGTGGGGTTTTCTGCATTTCCTCAGGGCTATATTGAAGCTCTGGCCACCAGAAGTTATCTGTTTGCCCTGACCTCTGCTAAAGCATGTGAATGTCTGACCCTCAGAGGATGTCTGTTTTCCCTGGGATGTGCTGAGACACGTGTAGGTGTGGCCTAATTTCTCTACTTGTTGGAGAATGTCTGCTTGCCCTGTACTATGCTGAAATATGTGGAGGTTTGGCCATTACAGGACTCTTTCCTGCCTGCGGCTACAGTGAAGCATGTGGTATTTTTCATAGCTGGAGTCTTCCAGGTCCCCTGGCTATACAAAAGCATATGGGGAGTCCTGGTGGCATTTGCCTGTTCCATCCACCATGTCTCAGGATCTCTTGCTGGTTTGCTGAGGTGTGTCTTGCTGCTGGCTGGCTGGGACTTTTCCTGTTCTGAAATGGATTCACCTTTTTTACTCAAGTGAGATGGGCCTTTCTTGCCTGCACATCCTCCAAGTCTCCTGCACTAAAAGACTCCACTTTTCCAGTATTTTTCTCTGGGGGTACTCTTATAGTTGTTTGGAGGTAAATATGGGAGAGCTACAATGCTTTATACCTTGCTCCACCACCTTGGTGCCTAGAAGTCTTCAACCCATAGTTATTTTAATGGAATTTTTCTTTCTATATTTTCCTGTTGGGGTTTGTGGTTAATATACAAAAATGTTGGTGATTTTTATGAGTTTATTTAATATCCTGAAACTTTGGAAAAGCTTATAGTGAATCCCCTTTATAGAGCATGCTTGCTCTTGGTTTTAGTAGATACTACTTATTATTTTAAGGAAAGTTACATTTATTCCTATGTTTTCTAGGGTTTTTAACAGTACTGGGCAGTTCACTTTGCCAAAAGCTCTTCATGTATCTATACAAATAATCGTATTATTCTATTTGGCATTGTGATGAATATGATCAAAGATGTTTTTATTTTTTTGCAAATTCTGAACCAGCTATGCATTTCTGGTATGTATCCGGCCTGAACTTGATGCATATTTTTGTTATTTATTGTTGTAATCTCATGACTAGTGTTGTATTTTTTTTTATTTTTTTATCTATATTCATTAGGGAAATTAGTCTACATTTTCCTTGTTTTTTTCTGTCTTGACTCTCCCTGACTCATACATCAAGACTGCATTTGTGTCATAGAAGGGATTTGGTTGGATCCCTTGCTTACCTATTTTTTTTCCAAATATTTCATGTAGTATTTTAAATAACTGTTCATTTAATGTTTAAAAGAATTCACATTTAAATCCATTTGGTTGATTTGTTTTATTATCCTTTAGGATTTCATTTATGGGTTGTTCAAATACTTTTTTGTAAGGGTTATTTAAGGACTCTATTTTTTGTTCTGTTAATAAGGATAACATTTTTTTAAATATCATTCTGTTTTTAGATTATTAACTTTATTTTAATGTAGTTGGGCAAAATGGTTCATGATATTTAATTTTATTAGCTATGACTTATTCATGTCTTGGATAAAAAGTAGCTCTTTGTTTGTTTTCTATAATCTGCTCTTACTATTGACTTTTTTAAAATCATTCCTTTAATTTTTAAGGATTTCTATATTGGTATTTAATTGTTGGGTTTAATTTCTTGTTTTTCTTTGTGGTGTTGTTATTTGCATACCCAATTCATTTTTCCATTCTTTATCTCTTTTACTGATGAAAAAGTTTATAAATACGTATTTTCCATAATTAATACTTTGGCTACGTCTCAAAAAATCTGGTACAATACTTCATTGTTGCCATCATGTTTTAGTGAAAATGTTGATTGCTTCTAAAGTTTGTTCTTTGACTTATTCCTTCCATAAGAATAATGGTCTAGTTTTCAATTAATTTTCAATCTTTGCCTCAAGGTCCTCTATTGAATGTGATTTCATTACATTATGGTCAGTAAAATAAAAAGTAATTATATTTCTGCCTCTCTGAATTTTTAGAGAGTTTTATGGAGTGATACATGGTCGTTTTTTAAGGTACTATACAGAGTTGAGAAGTAGGAATATTCTATGCTATTCTCATTCAGTAATATCCAGAAATATCATATCTAACATTTCTTTTCTATTTTTATTTTAATTAATTTGTTTATTTGCTTTTAGTTTACAAGATTCACTTTCACAATCCCTTGAGTTTCAAATTTTCTCCTCTCTCCTCCCCCCACCCCCACACATGGCGGCATGCAATCAAGTATAGAATCTGCAAATACTTTAACATTGTATATTAGTCTGGTTGTATTCTATTCAAATTTTTTTTAACCTTCTTTCTTGTTTATTTTTTGTATGAATTATCTGTGTCTGAAAGAAGTAAAATGAAAGGATCTCACTATTATTGTTTTACTGTCTATCTCTTCCTGTAACTCATTTAACTTTTCCATTGATAATTGAGGTGCTATGCTGTTTGATCCATATATGTTTAATATTGATGTTAATTCATTATATATAGTAATTTTTAACATTATGTTTGTTGGTTCTCTGCTTGTGCCTTTTATTTAGGTCTATATTTTCTTTTGTTTTGACTGTGATCATAATTATGACCCCTACTTTAAAAAATATCCTCTAGTGTTTTATTTTAATTCTGTATCATTCTTTTTCAACCATGTTTCTTGTAATCAATGTTATCATTGGATTCTGGTTTCTTTTTTTCTTTTTTTTCATTTCTTTTTTTTTTTCTTTTTGGAGTGGGGAGGGCAGAACAATTGGGGTTAACTGACTTGACCAAGGTCACATGGCTATTAAGTGTTAAGTGTCAGAGGCCAGATTTGAACTCAGGTCCTGCTGGCTCCAGGGCCCTGCTCTATTCACTGTGCCACCATGCTGCACCTTGGATTCTGGTTTCTAATCTACTCTGCTATCCTTTTCTCTTCTATGCATGAGTTTTTCCCATTCACATTCATAATTATGATTTCTAACTGCTTTTCCCCTCCAACTAATTCCGTTATACTGATCCTTCTCTTTTTTTCCCTGCTGTCTTTTTTAGAGCATGTTTTGTTTCTGACTAATGCCTCCCTTAATTAAGGAGTAGTAGTAAGAGGAGGAGGAGTAGGAGTAGTACGAATAGTAGTAGTAGTAGGAGTGGTAGTAGTAGTAGTAGTAGTAGTAGTAGTAGTAGTAGTAGTAGTATTGTTATTATTATGCCCCCCTTTCCCTTTACTCATTTATATCTTGTTTTCCATTTGGGTAGGATTTGTTTCCAAAACCAACTATGCATGTGTATATTCTTTGTGCTTTTAACCAATTCAGATGAGAGTAAGTTTTAAGCATAGTTTAGGCCCACCACTGCCTCTTATTTGTTGTATAAATTCATCTTTGTGCACACCATTTTTGTGATGTAACTGTTCCCATTCTTCCTCTCTCTTCCCATTTTCTTTTTCCATCCATTCTATTTTTCTTTTGAGATCATCTAGATAAAACAGAATCTCTCCCAAGACCTCTGTACACTTAGGTTCCTTCTGTGACTGATGGTGATTAAAATGTTCTGAGGGATTACATGTATCATCTCCTCATTTAAGACAATAAAGAGTTTAATTTTATTAAGTTCCTTACAAATTCTCACTCATATTTATGTGGAGAAATTCTCCAGATATCCCTGTTTATGTATGACATTTTATGAGTTGCATCAAGCTTTAGAACAAGCACTTTAGACACTTCTTTGAATTCAAGTCAAGACACTAAATAAATAGGCCTAGTCATCTGCCAAGGGGGAAAAAATCCTCCTGGCTTAAAAGAAATTACTATCAATATTATAGCATAAAATTACATAGATTATTTATATGTGTAACTACAACAAAAAAATGGAAAATAAATTGAGATAAAATTAAAAGGGAAGAAAAGAGCAACCTGGATAACCTTTAGGGAATTAAAAAACCCCTCTTATCAGCCCAAGCGTCTCAAAGAATAATGAAAAAAGTCAATCTTTTTAACATTAATATATTCTGGTACAAATACTATCTGAGGAAATAAAAATGAATAACAATAAAATCTAGCAATCATTTAGTCCTTTACAAGTTACAAAATACTATAATTATATTATCTTAATTTATCTTCCTAACAACCTAGGTAAAATGATTGCTATGATTATCTTAATTTTTCTTACAAGATGAGGAAAGTGATGATGAGGAAGGTTAAGTGACTTTCTCAGAGTCACTCAGCAATAAGTACTGAAGTGGATTTTGAGCTCAGATCTTCCAGCCTCAAATCCAGTACTCTTGATGATTGTTCAATCTAGGTACTCAAAGGACAATGGAGAACAGAATGTGAATGTAGACAAGTTGTAACATACAACAAGCAAGGATTTTTATAGAAAAATTATCCTAAAATGTTATTAGAGGAATCTATTACCAAGAAAAAGAGATTGGCTTTCATCTTGTAAAAATGAAGAGTAATAGATGGACAGCTTCAGTATTCCACTTCTATCTTTGTCATGTCAGGAAAAAGAATAGAAACTTGAATACATTTGCAAAAATACTGGGAGAAGACATTAACAAATGCATGTTCAAGTATGGGTAACTTGAGATCTGTATGCTAGGGTGGAAAATTAAAATGAACATTTCAGAGACCTATCTGAGTATATGCTTCTCATCAACAAAATTCTGATACACAAAATATATAGATAAATGATACAAATATACAATACCAAAAGACATTCACCTATAAGGAAGTGATCAAAGAATAAGAATGTTTTCAGAAATATATTCAAATTAAAAAAGACCATTTGAAAACATATTTTAAAATAAGAAATTTGCATAAGAGAAATGAAAACTAAAACAAAACACTCCAAGGTTTCACTCATATAATTTCACAGAGGTGTGACTGAAATGTAAACTTTCAATAATGGAAGGGTTGCTGAAAGACAGAACCCTATGACATACTCTGAGTAAAGCTAGAAATTGGTTCATCCATTCTGAATATCAATTTGCCTTTATGCAATAAAGGTGACTAATCTTTTTATGCTTTCTGCAAAGTGATGGAAACATGCTAAGAAAGCCAAATATAGAACTAGAATTGAATATATATCAAATAACTTATAGCAGTTCTTTTTGTGGTGGAAACAAACCTGAAAGCAGTGTGAGTGATTGTGGAATGGTCAAAAATATGGCATATGAATGTAATGGAATATTACTTTGCAATAAGAAATAACAGATATGGGAAATTCATTGAAAATAGAAAGAATTCTATTAACTCATGTACAGTAAAATAAGTGGAAGAGTATAAAGTGTGACTGCAAGAGTGGAAATGGATGGATCACTAAAAATATTACTCAGGCTAAATGAATAGTCAAATAATGGAAAACAAATTATGAAACATGTCTACCAACTCATAGAAGAGAGAAAGAGTTACTAGGTCATAATTTTGAATAAGTTGTCAATTGTGATCAATGTATCAGATTTTTTTTATGATAAGTGAAAGTCCATTAATGGAGAGAAGAGACTAAAAAGATTATACTGTAGAGATGAAAGGCATTAATAAAATAATCTAGAAAAATGATTATATATGTGTATAGATAGGCAGGGAGGTGGTATAGTGGATACGGCATTGGGTTTGCAATCAGAAGATTTATCTTTATAAATTCAAATTTGGCCTCAGAGGCTTACTAGCTCTGTGACTAAGCAAGCCATTTAATCCTATTAGTCTCATTTCCTCAATGGTTAAGAGACCTGGAAGAGAAAATGGGAAACTACTCTAGTATCTACACCAGGAAAAGCCAAAATGAGGTCACAAAATGTTGGACATGACTGAACAATAATAAAACATCATGTATATAACCTGTTGTAATATCTATCTATCTATCTATCTATCTATCTATCTATCTATGTGTATTTTATAACTATTGTACTTAGTGATTAATGATACTTAGTAGTTGTGAATATGAATAAGTGACTGATTGAGTTAACTTAGTTACCCCATGAGTGGAAGAATTTCACTATTGTATTTTGAGACTGAGCAAGGAAGCAAACCTCCTTAGGGATACTAGATGATCGTTCTTTGTTCAAAACTTTGTGGCCACTGTGGTTGAAACTATGTGGCCATTTTAATGATAAGCTGTTGTGGATACTATATTGTGATTTTCTGTGATAAGTTTTAATATTGTGAATGTTGTACCTTGATTTTCTGTGAATGCTTTGCTTTGATTTGTTGTGGAATAAATAGAGTTTTCACTATACCGTGTAACCAGAACCTTAAAAGCTGTTCACAGTAGCATTCTTCTGGAAAGCTACTTGTACATGGCATTACACTATCTATCTATCTATCTATCTATCTATCTATCTATCTATCTGTCTGTCTGTCTGTCTATCTGTCTCTGTCTGTCTCTGTGTTTGTCTATCTGCCCATCTATTTATCTATCTAAAATCATTAATGAAGATTCTGAATATGAAATTTAACTTTTCTGTAATAGTTGTGCTGCATGAAGTAGTACAAATAGTGGTCATGAAATAAAGAAAAAGAATTTGGACTGGAAAAAGAATACAGAAAATCTGTGCTGGGGAAGACCCAATTTTGAGAGCATACAGGAATCAATTCTTGAAATATATGAAAAAAGAGAGGATTCTAAATACCTAGGACAATTTACAGACCATATTATTGTCACACACACACACACACTCACACACACACACACAGACCAAGATTGGCCACAACAAGGATCTTAAGGCATTTCTTGTAACTGAAATAAAAATTATTTCCTCTATACCAGGGGATCTCAACTACTGTTATATCATGAGTTCCATGGGAACTTGAGGGAATATATGAACTCTTTCTCAGAAAGGTGTTTTTTTTTTGTTTTTTGTTTTTTTTTTAGTTGAAGGAAATGGTCAATATCAGTTAGAGGCTATTGGAAACAAAGATTGATTTCTTTCCTCCATACAAGTTCATGTTCACAGATCTAATGAAATTTATTCATGGATCTCTCTGGGGCCAGAGACCCCAAGTTAAGAAGTTCAGATATGTACTATGCTGCTTTTCTTGTAGTCTTTTATGGTAGGGATATTAGTCTTACAGTTATTTCCATATTAATAATCAATCAACTTAAGAACAGAAAGAACAAATCATTCAAACATATCATGACAGATCCTGAAATGAAACTCAAGCCACTTCTCTGCCCAAAGGCCTACTTTTCTCTTGCAAATGGATTTCTTAGACATATGTTCAAGAATCAGTTTTGTGTCTTCCATCATTCTTGAAAAATAAAAATCTGTTGAAGAAAAGTTTTACTGCTTTAGTTCAACACTATTTGCTTTATGCAAGAAAGTTAGTATCTTTTATTTACATGAGTCATATCCACAACTAGCTGGAATGAATTAGAAGGATTGCTGGGTTTGTAATAGGATGGACTAGGGTTTAAATCCCAATCTGACCAATTCTAACCTATGTGACATAGGACAAGTCACTTAATCTCTGTGAGGCTGAGTTTTCTCATCTGTGAAGTAAGATGGGGTTGATGAGCTGGTCCCTAAGCATCCTTCCCATTGTAAATCTAAGCAATCATTTGACTCCTTCACTGATAGTCTCTCTATTCCATTATAAAGGCTTTTGCCTTTGATTTCACTTTCAAAACGTTACTGGGCCTGAGGTGTTTCAAATACCATCTATTGAACTGAAAGAAGTGTTACCTGACAATATTCTGGTTTATAGAAGATATTATCCCATGATTATACAATGATGCTAATGCACTTTTACATTTTACTATGTTTTACTATTCCTCAGTACATTATTTACAATA
The DNA here is from genome assembly GCA_028646515.1 of Pseudochirops corinnae. NCBI lineage: Eukaryota > Metazoa > Chordata > Mammalia > Diprotodontia > Pseudocheiridae > Pseudochirops > Pseudochirops corinnae. Next base: position 52,102,649 of record CM053589.1, on the reverse strand, counting down.
AAAATAATGATTTGAGGAGCTATCCATTAAGAGATATTGTAAGAAATGACTTACAATCTCACAATGGGACTGAAATGTAGGCAGCAGGGAGGCACCATTTGGGATAAATAGCAATTTGATAGAATGATTATATCAGTAGGGATAATAATCTCTTTGGATCACATAGACTCTCAGCCAGACCTAAAAGTCTAGTCAAGAACAACAGAGACATATTCCTGAGACTTAATTTTCTTCTGGAAAGAACTTTGACTCCTAGGTCTTTTAAATATTCTTAATTTTTATAACTTTAGAGTTAAAACAGACTTTGGAAGTATTTAATCCATAGGAATATGGACTCATTTTCCAAATGAGGACACCAAAGAACTAAGACTAAAGTTACAAAGTGATTAAGTTGTGATTCTAACCTACATTCTTTGACTTAACTCAGGGCTCTTTCTATGACAGTGATGTGCAACTAAATGTTTAACAACCAATCCCCCATGGGGAGAAATGCAAACATGACACAGTTTTAAGTAGAATCTGCATTACTTCCATTTCCTCCAACACTTTCTAAGACTAGAAAAAACAACAAATTGAGAAATCAAGCCCTGATTTATAGTGTTCACTGATTCCCAATGCTTAAATGCTCACACTGAAGATTTAACAGTCAGTGCTTGTGAGTTAGTACTGGCTGACTCCACCAAACCACTATCTAACTCTACGTTCATCGAAGTTCCACAGAATACTTTAAAAATTAATTGTATTATTCTGCACATATGAAGAGTCTAATATTTTCTTTTCACATTTGGATCTACAGCATAGGAAGCAGAGGTTTGAGTTAGTAAGAGGAGGTGGGTCTTTGAGTGGCCATAGCAACAAACACTGGTTTTTGAATTGAAGATTGAAAAGAATCCATGACCACCTTAATGACAATCAATACATGCTATTCTGCTTCCCCATTGTCTTGAATTCTAAGAATACCACTTATTACTCTTATGACCTGGTAGATGTCACTTCATCTCTGACACTCAGTTTCATCATCTGAAAAACGAAGGGTCAAACTTGATCGACTGTAGAGTCCCTTTAAACTCTAAAGTCCTCTGATCCTCTAATTCATGTTCAGCTTGAGTTCTGGTTAGGTCTTCATTAAGTGGAAAGTCCTAAGCAGATTTTCTCCAAAGAGATCCTTGGGTTTTCATACTCTATAATTGTTTGAGCAACAGAAACAGTTAGGATTGGTTAAGCAGTGAAAGTGATGTTTGTTTCTTTAGGTAGAATCAATGCATAATTGAGGTAGGTGGCATTCAAATGAATGAAAGATTAAGTAACTTTCAAAAAATTGCAAAGTTGCAGAGATGTCTTCAATAAAAACTTTCTCTGCTGCATTATCAAGGTATGAATATGCCCTTGACTTCTAGAAGATTATAAAAATGGAACATAGGTTCTGTTTTTTATTCTATTTTTAATTTATGGAATAAAACAAGCATTCCCCTAACATGGTATAATAAAAAATAAAAATAACTCATGAAACTGAAAATCTATTATGTAGAACTTGCTGTTCCCTTTATATATATATAATAAAATTATCATTTAAATTTGTTTTTATTTTCCTTTTTTGGGCCCTAGTGGTGGCTACCATTAGACATAAATATGTGTGTATACATCTATATGTATGCATGTACATATGTTTGTATGTATTATGAATGCAAAATCATTCTGTGCATGCTTCCATTTATCACTTTTTTCTCTAGCTGGAGATAAGTTCTTATGCATTCTACATAATTGAATATGTTTTGAGTAGTCCATTGATTATCTGTATCTATTGTATGACAATAATGTTGATTAGAAAGTTTTAATAAAATTAACAATTTTAGGTTGCTGTCTTAGTCTTGAGTTTGAACACTAATACAAATAAATTAATGAATTGTGTGTGTTATCTCCCTGGAAATGCATCCTCTTGGTAACTCTATTAAGTTTCAAATTCTGTGACCTTATGTGTGTATGCCTTCTAACAACATAGCTCACCACTAATTTATGCCCATCTATCCTTTGAGATTCTTTCTCATCTCCTTCCATAAGATGTGTTTATACAGATTTTCTTGACTGAGTGTATAAATATATATCTTAATTTTTACTAAGTTGACCATATTATACATATGGTAATGAATTTTTTAAAGACCATTTTGAAAGACCATTTTTCAAAGACCATTTGTATCTCCTATAAAGATGGTGCTATGCATTGGTGAAAGGAAAATCCAAAGAGATGTAACTACAAACTTTAAAAGTCTATAGTATCACAATATGTAACATTTTATTATATTTTCTAAGCTGACCTTTTTAGATTGTTGTTGAGGTTTTTGCTTTTTGTTGTTGTTTTTTTCCTGTCATAGGATCAGAAGATTTACAGTTGAAAGGAACCATAAGAACATTTAGTTCAACTCTCATCATTTCACAAATGAGTAAACTGAGACTTAGAAAAGTTAAGTGCTATGCCCAAGGTTAGAGAACTGGTATTGAAAACCTGGTCTTCTGACTACAATCCATTTTTCTACTCCGGGTGCAAGATACTCTTTCAAAAGAGTTCACATGCTGAAAGGAATAAAAAGCCTGTATTAGAGTCAGGACAACTTCCATTCATGTCTCCTTTCTGTTCTATACTGACTGTGTGACCCTGAATTCAAGCTCTTGATGGCCACCAACAGCTTTCTGAGATTATATCATGCAAGTTATCGACTGCTATGCATTTGCAGAGGGCATTTCCTTACTAGGAAGCTCCTTAAACCAATAGGTTCAGACAAATATATATGTATATGTATATGTATATGTGTATGTATATATATATATATATATGTATATGTATATTTATATGTATATGTATATGTATATGTATATACACATTCATGCATTGCATTATTATATAATATCATTATAATAGATTGCATATATATAATATACGCAATAAATATATAACTTTGTATCTATGTGTATATACACACACAGGTGAAGGTAAATATAACAAATGTATATCTGTATATATAAAATGTACATATAAATAGATACATGCCATGTTATTGCACAGTTTATTATTCAAGGAATTTATCATTTCATTATTGTGGGTACTCCCTCCATTGCTATAGATCTCAACATCTTTATGATTTGGTTGTGGATCTTCAACAGTTGTCAACCCACCCCACCCAAATAACCCTCCTCCAGCCAATCTGGACCTAAGCCTCTTTAAACTTGGGATAATTGGATTAGAGATAAAATGTCTGCTATAGGGCCTAAAATTTTTGAATAGTTTATAATGAAATGTTTTAAATTTAAACATCTTTCTGACACATTGAATTCTAGCTTATAAATCTAGTAGATTAGCATAGCAGGGTGCTGGTGAAGGTGATTTGTTCAAAGATAAAATAAAAAGTTCCCCCATTGAGCTGCTACAGGAGGAAGGAAAAGAAATCTGGTTCTCGTCCTTTAGTCATGCTGCTAAAATTGGTCTCCAAGTGTCCTGTCACTCTAGCAGTACAGTGTCCTCCACTGCTAAGATGCAGAAAAATCCTTTCTTCTGTATTCTTCCCCAAGGAAAATGGAAAGCATTAAAGGTGCCCCCCCCCATCCAACTTCTAGTACCTAGAATGCCACAGTATATTGGGAACGGTCCATTAATAGCTTCTGAAACAGCAGGAAAGCTGCTGAAAGCATGAGTTGACTGAAATTTAATACCTCGATGTTCAGTTTGACCTATTTGCCAGCTTGACTTATACCCTACTATATATGGTAGCCTGATTCTTTCACTTTCACAGATATTTTGGGCCATTGTTGTTTCCATTTTGCAGATGAGGAAATAGTGGCCTAGGAATTGTTGTCAAGGTTACACAGCATATCTATCATAGACAAAGTGTTTTCCACTGTATAAAGGTACTACATAAATGTGAACTATTGTTATAATAAAGTGCGGATTATACCAAACATCCTTTTTCTTTATGTTGTTCTTCCCACCTCTCTCATGATTCTTCAGTCTCTTGCTTAGCCTGTTAAAACAAAGTCATAATAATGGCAACAACAACAATAATAACAAAAAACGGTGCTTTGAAAAAACTCAAGCCTTTCTGAAATGTTCATTATAAGGACACTTTTTTAAGCCACTCATTTAATTACTCAGAATACGAAAATGGAAAGATCATAATATACTAGTCTTAAGCTGAAGAACAAATTTTCTGACACATAAATGAGAGCCATTTGCCATTTTAGTATCATACTCTAAATGCTTCATGTTTATCAAGCAACTAAACTCATTCGAATCCATTTTTTAAAAATTCTGTACTATTTTGATGGATACTTTCCACAAAAGTATTTTATTCTCCTTTCTATCATGTCAGCAACTGAGTCAAGCTTCTCTTAGGAAGTGAAAATATAAATATTTTTTCAACATATTTGTCTTATGCCCATCTATATATGTTTGTAAGGGGCAGCTAGGTGGCCTAGTGGATAGAGCACTTGATCTAGAATCAGGAAGATCTGAGTTTAAAACTCAGCCTCAAATGTATAGTTGCTATGTGACTCTGGGGAAGTCATGTTACCTTTTTGACCTCAGTATTTTCATCTGCAAAATGAACTGGAGAACAAAATGGCAAACCACTACAATATATTTGTGAAGAAACCCCCAAAAAGGGTCATGAAGAATTAGACACAACTGAACAACAACAACATACATATGTAAAGCAGTGTGACATAGAAGAGAGAAGGACTGATCAAGGAGTCAGGAAGGTCTGGTCTTAAATTCTGCCTCTGATATGTATTACTTGCACAAACCTGAACAAATTGATGAAGTTTTCATCATCCAAATAAACTCATAAAGAATAAGTTACAAAAGAGCTGGAGGAAGGAATTTCCACAGCAAGATTTCCTACTTGCTATAAAATAACAGATGCAGATAGATAGACCAACACATGCCCATGAACATGTGTGCACACATACACATATATACACACACAAACACACATACTAGGGCATATCATAATATATAGATGTAGCTGACTTCATTGTCAATACAATCTGACTTAAAATGTATTGACTTTCAATGAGACAATCCTACTGTCATTGGATTTGGCTTAAGGAGGGAATAACATACACAATCAACTCGCTATTTTACCCTACAGGAAATTAGGGGGGAGGGAACAAGAAGAGGGTAGTGATAGAAGGCAGGGCAAATTGGGGAAAGGTGTAGTCAGAAGCAAACATTTTTAAAAGGGAGAAGATCAAAAGAGAAAGTAGAATAAATGGAAGGTGTAGGATAGGATGGAGGGAAATATAGTTAGTCTTTCACAACATGAGTACTATGAAAATGTTTTGCATAACTACTCATGTATAACCTATATTGAGTTGTTTGTCTTCCCAGCAGGGGTGTGTGAGGATGGAACAAGGGAGATAATTTTAAATTTTAAATTTTAAAATTTTAAATTTTAAAAACAAATGTTAAAAAATTGTTTTTACATGCAACTAAGAAATAAGATATACAAGCATACAGCATTATAAAAATCCATCTTGCCCTATGAGAAAGTAAGGAGAAGGTATAAATCCAAGCACAAGCAGCTTTCCAGAGGACTGCTGCTGTGAACAGCTTTTCAAGGTTCTGATCACTATACTATAACATAGTGAATTCTCTATTTATTCAATAACAAATCAGAGCAAAACATTCACAGAAAATCAAGGTACAGAATTCACAATGTTACACATCACTCTTCAGTGAGTGAGAAGTCTTTTCATCTTGACTCAGGGCAGGTTCTCAGCTTCCATGACTCCTCTTCCATGGTCCCAACTCCTGCCTGAATCTAACCAAATGCCACCTGAGTAGAAAGGCAGACAGCTCCCAGCTCCTTGTCCAGCTCTTCATGCAATTCCTGCTCCACATTGGATCTCACAGTGTCCAGTCCACCTCAAATCCTTCACAGTCTCTGTTCCTGGGAAGACAAAGCTTAATAAAGCCACAACATTTATACAAAATGCTGGCCCTACAGTCGTGCTTCCTTAGTCTTCTGCAGCTCTGCCTGACCCCCAGAAATTCCCAGCAACTCCAGATGGCCCTCAGAAGTCTTCAATAGCTCCAGTCTTAAAATCAAAATCAGTTTCTCCTGTTCTCAAAATCAAAATCACTTTCTCCCACTCTTCGAAACCAAAATCACTTTCTCCATGGAAGTTCCAGTAAAGCAAGAGCAGTCCAGCCTTAAGATGCTCACCCCAAGAAGTTCTGAATGTCCAGCTTCGGCTCTTCCTTAAATATGGTATAGCTCCTCCCTGTTTAGCCCATTCCTGCTACATCAGCAACAGGGGTTCCCTATTCAGCCCTTTCCTGTTATGTCAGCAACAGGGGTTCATATCTCCTGTTTCTTTACAGAGGCTTAATTTGAAATTAGGTGCTTACTTTGAAAGAATTGTGTGATTTGGGTAGATGAGACTCTGGGCAGTTGTTGAGCCCCCCAGGTTTGAAAATCCAGCTGTTGGTACTTCCCTATCTGGTAACTAACTAGGTATGGATGTAATGGTCAAACAGCTGGAAGCTCTGTCTGCTAAATTTCTGTTGTAACTTCTGTTTATATTCTCTGAAGTTCAGGGTGCTGATTTTTTCCCCTGAACTAGTTAAATAATATGTGTTTGATAAAAGTAAGTTGTTAACCCATTTTGATTTGCTTTCCTTTAGAAAAGCAGATCTAAGAACCTGTGCTAGCAGCCGTCCTAGGGTATTCTAGGGGCGGGATAGGGGGAATATGTGAGAGGACAGACTGGGGGAAGGAGTAATCAGTATGCTTTCCATCTTGGGGTGGGAGGTAGGAGAGAGAGGAGGAGAAAATTTGGAACGCAAAATCTTGTGGAAATGAGTCATGAAAACAAAAAATAAATAAATAAATGTAAAAAAAATATGTTCCCTTTAACTGTAAATATACATTCAAGTCAAACATCTTAGTGAATATTTCTGATATTTCTCTAAAATAATATGACATTGTAGAACAGATTCTGATTTTTCACTGGTAGAAGGAGAAGAGGTTGTTTTTCCACTAGGAGTTTCTTACCATGATTAAATCAGAGAGGAGATGATGACGATGATGATGATGATGATGATGATAATTGGACCTATGACAGGCAATTCTCAGGTAAGGACATTTTACCAACATATATTTTACCTTGTTTTCCACTTAGCATGTTAGAAAATTGCTTCTGTCAATATTTCATCTGTGTAGATACTTATCCCATATACACTGCAGTGCTTTCACACATCTATGGCCCTTGCTGAGTGCCTGTGGACAAAAGTTTTCATCAGCGGGTGGCAAACATTCTGATCATGAGCCTTCCCTAATGTAGTTAGTCTTGTCTTCAGATGACAGTACACTAATAGGTCCATATTTGAAGGACTTCTGTGTTGGTAGCACCTATTGGAGTTTGCTCTCTGTTAGTGCAATTTTGGAGAATCATGCGTACTCAAGAGTAGGATTTGTGTGAAAAACATAAGTGTTTTAATACTTCAATTGGTCCATGTTGTTATTATCATGGGAATTTACTCCAAAGGAACATATTTCTCATACTGGGCTACCATTGTCCCTATCTTTCCAGAAGGCTTCATGGAATCGTTACCCCATATTTAGATATTGGCTAGCCCAACTTTATACAGAGCATGCACATGTAAGATATGAGTTTGTGGATGCCTGTATATTGATATCATTTTGAGCATATTATAACCAAATTCTATCAGATGATGCATAAAGAGTCAACCATAGTCTCTTTCCTGAGTTTGGTATTGGAAATTTGTAATTGGATGTCCCACAAGTATCTCAAAATTAACATATCCAAAACATAATCTTTTATCTCCCTTTCACCTATTTATCTTCTTAACCTATTTTTCTTGAGGGCACTGTCATTTTTCTACTCAACCAGGTTCTTTATGTCAGCATCATTTTTGATTTTTCACCATCAACCATCCCATGTTGCTTCATAATTGTCAAGTATTTTTTCCCCTCCATCTCTTGAACATTTTCTCTTTTCAACATTCACATGTTATTTTATTATTTCAGGTCTCTTAAAATAGCATCAAGACTATTTCAATAGCCTTCCTGCTTCATGTCTCTTCCTTCTCCGATCCATCTTCCACTCAGTTACCAAAGTGATTTTTTTTTTCAAAATTGAATATCTAACCATATTATAAATCTCCACCACCACCACTCACTGAACTCCTTTAAACTTCATTGGTTCCTGACTGCTTCTTGAATCAAATAGGAAATTCTTTGTCATTTGAAGCTCTTCATAACCTGGATCGTTCTGATGTTTCCATTGTTTTGTTTTGTTTTACATTTTAATCTCTATTATGAATATTGTGGTTCAATCATACTGGACCTTTCTTTGCTGTTTCTCCCATACAACACTATGCCTCCCATCTCCATGTTGTCTTTCATGTACTGCCTGTCTTTAATGCCTAAGGGAAAGGTTGGGAGGGAGCTGAAAATCCTCACCTTTGTCTCATGCATTCCCTTTATTCCTTCAAAATTCAGTTTTAATTCTGAACCCTCTCATTTTATCCTTTATGTACTCTTTTTGGATCTCTTCTGTATCTACTTATTTACATGTCATCTCCTTCATTAGAAAGTGGGCTTAATGAAGGCAGTGACTATCTATTTTTTTTTCTTATAACACCAGTAACTCTCACAGTACCTGGAATATATTGAAAGATTAATAAATATTTGTTGACTGAGTTGTAGACAATGTTCATGCCACAGTTTTACAGCTTTATCAAACTGAGAGTCCCCTATTAAATAGATTTCATCAAAGAACAGATTAAGAAGTGGGTGATAAGTCATTCAAAGGAACCAAACACATATATTTGTATATCTATTTACTATTAGTTACTATATTATGTACAGAGACCCATAAATAGAATAATTACCTAGAAAATATGATGCTTTGTTCTGATTATTTTTTAAAGCTGCTTGTTCATTCTCTTAGCCTAATTTATTTTCATTTAATGTGGTTAAAGGGAACAAAAAAGAAAGTTTATCTAACTATGAGGTTTGCGATTAGGTCTTAAAGCTTTCTCCTGTTTGAGAAAAAAGAAAAAACAACTTTGTTCTCTTTCAATTCAGTGAAGTAAATCAAGGGGAAAAAGTACAAATCTTAAAAGACAATTAAATTTTAACAGCTGTTATTTCAAACTCCCTTTTTGAAATCACTATATATTCTTCTGTATATATGTCATGTTTACCTATTTTATTTCACTCAGTGGAATGAAAATCATCCTTGAAGGAAAGGGCTATTTTTTGTCTTTATTTAACGAGCACCCAATGGAGGACCTTGAACATAGTAGATGATAATTAATAAACAGTGTTTTGAATTAAAATTTAAAAAATAGCTCTTTTTCTATATACATTTATGAAGGACAGAAACCGAACCACATATTTTATAATATTGAAATCCCTCTGATCTTGAAAGAAAAGAATGCCCCTAAGGCTGCTACTATTCTACTAGTCACTCATGTTGGTGTAACAGCAATCAGTTTAGCACATACTTAGCCCTTAGTAACATAGGGCTAAGTATGGAAGGTGTGAGCTCAGTATGGAAGATGTGAATTCTGTCCCCTGTTGAAAGGGCGTGAACTCCACTGTTGACATGGAAGAAGAGGCCAGTGTTTATATAAGAAGAATTCTAGAGACAGAGAATTAGAATTGGATTGTTTCTCCTGTTGGCTCCTGTTAGAAGAAACAGGATTGTCCCAGCATCTGGGAGCTGGGCTGCTGGACTGAAGAAGTGAGTTGGAGTTTTCTTGCGAGAGAGAGAGAGAGAGAGAGAGAGAGAGAGAGAGAGAGAGAGAGAGAGAGAGAGAGAGAGAGAGAGAGAGAGAGAGAGAGAGAGTTTCTCTCCCAGCATCTGAAAACTGACTGAAAACTGAGATGGAGTTTTCCTGAGACCAGAATCTGGTGAAGGCCACCTGGAAGGCTGAGATTCTCCTGGGTCCTGGGGCCAGCTGAACTGCTGGAGGACTGAAGAAGCATGACCCGGATAAGCCTTTGTTGGTTCTTGGCCTAGCTGATCCTTGAGTTCCCAACAAGGAAGTACTGAAAGGTCTGAGATGTACCCAATCCTTTGAACTTCAGTGTGTGCCAGGGACTGCCCTGAGGACTGGTCAAGCATCTGGGAGCTGTCTGCTCTGAATCCAGGTGACTGGTGGATTCAGATAAGGTCTGGGACCATGGAAGGGGATCCAGGGAATCAGAGAGACCACCCCTAGTCAAGACAAAGAAAAGGCTTCCCCTTGGATAAAATTGAGGTTTGCTGGACACTGAAGGGAGGAGGGTTTGTGTGGTTTTCTAATGATTGCATTTAATGACTGATTGAGTTGATATATGATTTGCCTCATGAGTGGATGATTGATTATTGTATTGTGAATTGATTGAATGGTTTGTTCTAAATATTGTGGCCACTGTAGTGAAAACTGTGTGGACATTCTAATGTTAAGCTGTTATAAACACTATATTGTGATTTTCTGTGATAATATGTAATGTTGTGAATATTATTTTGTGATTTGGAAAGAATATTTGCCTTGATTTGTAATGGAATAAACAGAGTGTTCACCATTCTATGTAATCTGAACCTTAAAAGCTACTCACAATAACATTCTTTTGGGAATCTGCTGGTGCATGGTGTTACAGTTGGCAACATTGGTAATCTTCAATTCTTCACTAACATATTCTTATCTGTATAATCAGTAGCCAGACTTTTTTCTACCCTTATAACACTTTTTGATTTTAGGCCATGACATCCCATTTGGACTATTATAATTACCTTCTAATTGGTGTCCTTGCCTCAAGTCTCTCACAACTCCAACCAATTTTCCACATATCTATCAAAGTGATTTTCTTGAAACATACTTCTGACTATGTCACTGCCTTACTTAATAAACTCAAATGGCTCCCTGTTTTCCCCCAAATCAAATATATGATTGCTTGTTACACCTTTAAGATCTTCACAATCTACTCTTTCTTTCTTTCCAGACTTCTTAATTCCTATTCCACTGAATAATTGAGTCATAATAGCCTACTTGATATTGATTCCACACCACAGTCTATCTCCTATTCCTTTGCCTTTGTTTTGATTGTGTTTCATGCTTGAAAGGTCTCCCTCTTCCTCTCCACTTTTTAGTATCCTTGGCTTCCTTAATAAATGCTTGTTAACTGATTGACTAACCCTATGAGTTTACTTTCTATCAACTCTGTAAGTAATGCTTATCTATTTCATTATTTACAAGTTGGCCCACCTATTGGATTGCAAGCTTTTGAGAGAGCGGTTTTTTCTCCTTTCTTCATACCCTCACTCTTTAGCAAAGTACCTCACACACAGTAAATACTATAGACAGACAGACAGACACATAGACAGACAGACAGACAGATAGATAGATAGACAGACAGATAGATTGATAGATTGATAGATAGAGATAGAAATTTTTAAATTTTGTTTGTTGATTGAATAAACACGGTTGAGTTGTACATTTTTTACATATACAAAAAAGATTTATTTTCCTTAATCTTCAAACCATATACATGTGATATCAGTGTACCAAAAAAAAAAAAAAAAAGAACATGGTGAAATCATAGGTCTAAAGCATGAAAATGTAAACAACACACACACATTGTGTAAAGTAGAGCACAAACAGCTTTCCTGAGGACTGCTGCTGTGTATAGCTTTAAGGTTTTGATCATGTAGTATAGTGAGCTCTCTATTTATTCAGCAGTAATCTAAAGAAAAACATTCATAGAAACCAAAGTACAACATTCACAGCAACATAACATAACAACTTGCTACTAAAGTGGCCAAATATTCTTAAACAAAAGAATATTTGTAATCAGTAAGTCACAATCTGACTCAATCAATATAAAGTACCCATCTAAAGTATTCTTTCAACTTGCTGGGAGACTGACTTCCAATCATCTTTAACTTAATCATCCTTAAGGATTACAAAGGTTTTCCACCCCTAGGTCACAGTAAGTTATAATCCCGTCAGTCAGCACTAAGTATCAAAGTAAAAGTCCTTTCATCTTGACTCCCATCTGACTTTCAAACTCCATGATTCCTCTTCCATACTCTCAGTTGCTGCCTGAATTCATTCACCTGTTACCTGGATTCATGGGTAGGTCGCTCCTAGCTCCTGGTCCAGCTCCAATTCCAGCTCTACACATCAAGCTTAGCAGAGTTACAATACTCACACACATTGCCAGCACTATCATCAATTCACTTTCTGCCTGTGAAATCAACACAGATTAACAGACAAGTCCTCTGTCTGAGAAATTACCACAAATCACCAGTAAAGTCCCAGAACCTCTGAAAACATCAGTCAAACTCTCCTTCAGTACTGCTATAAACAGACAGCAGGAAAGTCCTCTTTCAGGGCTTCTCAACCAGCAGTAAGGTCCCAGGGCTTCTATAAGAACAGCAATATCCTCTATCAGCAGACAAAGTAACATCAACCCAAAGTGCCAGCACCACAGCCACCCTTTCTCCCACTTAGGCTCAATCACACCCATACTCGAGCTTTTATATTATCATCTCCTTCCTGTTCTACCCTCCTCTTATGTGCTTCCTGTTCTGCTTTGTCAAGTTCCTCCCACTGTGGGCTTCACAAGTTCTGTTTTGAACAAAGACTTTACAAAATCACAGGCGAGGCTCAAAGACTTGAATTGCTGAAACAAGGAGTTAAGTACCATTTTGCTTGCCATTACATATGGGTGCATGGGTGTATTATTCCCCCTAGTCTTTGCCTTTAAAAAGAAATCTGTTATCTGTAAGTAATTGAGCTGACTGTAAGATGAAGTGTGACCCAGAGGAATGATTCTATATATGTTCAAGTCTTGATGTCCATTGTCAAGAAATATCATATGACTTCATATAATATTATGATTTTAATAAGTCTAAAAACCTGTGACATATTTTTAAAATAATTAAAAACTAATTTAGTAAACTATTAGAATGTCTTCATTCTCCCAATATTAAACAAAAAGGAAATAAAATGATCTGTCCATTCATTGATGATTTTTTTTTACTTAAAAATATATAAAAGAAGAAGCCAAGCTGAAGATGAATATATTAATTTTCTGTATGCTTTTATTTTTTTAAGTAAGCAACATGACCTGGTATTCTTGCCCAGGATGATTTTGAAGTATTTGAATACTTTCTCTGATATATTTTAGTAGTTGGGCACTGGATGCTTTATAAGCTCAGTTTGCCCAAAAGCAAATATATGTATATATAGGTTTTATATGCTAAATGATTGACGAGTTTTGAAGAATTATTCCAGGACAACGTGGATATATACACACATGTGTACATATGCATACATAAATACACACCTGCAAATATGTATGTATATATATATATATTCCTACACATATATGTGTATATATACACACACGCACAAACGTGTATGTGTCTATAATCTACATATACACACAACCTACATCCCCAAAATAATATTTTTATGGGAATCTCTTCTCAATGATAGAAATTAAAGCCCTGTGCCTGTGTGAGGAGTGGTGCAGAGTTGATAAGAAGTGCAAAGGTTTGGTCTCTTTAAGCTCTTGAGTTTCTTTGGTGTTTGGAAGCTTCTGACTTGCAGATTGAAGAGAGAAGATGGATTATGGCAATCTCACTTCAGGTAGTTGAAGGAAAAAATAAGATTCTGGAAAGAAACTAGTTTCCATCAAGCCCCTATCCTCAGCTGGAAAGGTAATGGGAATTTGAATCTTTCCTGCCCCTTAATAGACTGAATGCAATCACACAGAGCCTGTGGTGGAAGGAGTTTGTTGAATGGGTGGAGCAGGAAGGGTGGAGCAGAGCTAAGAAGAATCTGGGAGTCAGAGAAGCCAGTGTGGAAGGAGGAGAGAATGCAGGCAAGCAGGTGGCTAGCATTGTGAGTTTTTGTAGTAAGGTTTTGGGATGGTGTTGCTTCCTGCAATGATAAGGTATTTTAACTTCTTTGTTTCTATCATGGATTCAGTTTCTGGTGTTGGGATTCAGTTTTCTTGTGTCTGAATAAATGTTTTCCTTCTGCCTTCTATATTGAGAGTCTGTTATATTTCATAATTCAGAATTATGTCTGCATATTCATAGTCACCCTCAGTGGTCTGAATATCATGTTGGTGGCTTAATTTCCCCTTAGATGAGGGCCCTCTTTCTTGGTTAAGCCAAGTGACCTTACTCCCCATGAAAAATTTCTTTTTTTTTTGCTCTGTATCATATAATATGTATTCTCTTATGCAGACTTTCTCGAATTTCTGTTTTACTACCAAAGCAGATAAATGGTTTTTTTGCTACTCTGTATATGTTCATTGTGGAACTAGTCCTTGCTTCAAAGAAGGTCAAGCCTTGAATATAAAGTTTGGGGTCCTCCTTGCCCCGTTAATGACTAGTAATCAGAGATTTAGCCCGAAATGGAAAACTTCTAGACTAACAATATTCAAGGAAGCAGGTAGATATAATTCTAATCCAGTATCCCCTTCTTTTTTGTGAGAACAGAGTGGCCAAATTTCTGGCCGCAATCTCCTGCTCCCCCTCCTACCAAGATATGAAGTCTCTCTAGACTTTAATGCTAGAGGCATCTTATTTTGCTTCTCTTTGAGCCACATGATACCCCACTCTTATATGTGGGAAACAAACTTGGAACATATAAATCCTTGTCAATACTATTCTCCTACCATTGTACACCAGTCCAAATATCAATGTTGGACTATAATATTACAAAAAAAAAAAAA
>CM053589.1:52059114-52087390 GCA_028646515.1 Pseudochirops corinnae | reverse complement strand
TTCCGGCTGACTGGATAATGAAGACTCCAAGACCGAGGCCCAAGACGATGATCCTGATCCAGGCCGCTCAACGCAAGAGCACTGGTCTGAAAACAATCGCTCAGTCCCCCTGCTTTTTGCAGGCCGAGGGCGGGAAGCTACAATGCGGAGGCGGGTGCAAAACCTCCGCCTTTCGCTTCTCTGCTCTGGAGACCTTTCCGCCGGACACTTATCTCCCTGTTTCACAATCCCCACTCCCTCAGCCGGTGCTAATCCCCCCTCCCTCCTCACAGCTGGTGCTAATCCGCTCACCTGAGAGCTTTTGAGAGCTTTCTCTGCACCTCCCACCCGGCCGCCCCCGGGGCACAGCCTCGGCTTCTGTTCGCAGTGCTGATATGGCTCCTCGTAGCCGAGCTGACTTTAGTGGGAAGTATCTTTGTGTGCGTTTTGAAGTTCTAGGTTGGTCCAGAGTCCTATTCCATGGGTATTTTGGGGTGGCTATGTGAGAGCTGCGATATATTGCTGCTGCTATGCCGCCATCTTGGCCTCCATCAAATTTTTGATGCATTGGCTTTGTGTCAAAACTTTTTTTAAAATTCATACTATCGAAGTCATTGACTATACATTCTATGATCCTCTCTCTCATTTGTTCATAAATTATTCCTTTATCCAGAAAACTGACTGGTAAATTTTCCCCTGGTTCCCTAATTTGTTTTTATCACTCTTTCTGTGTACTGCATGTAAATCATGTGCTTATTTCAACCTTATCTTTGTAGATGGTCTGAGATGTTGGTCTATGCCTTCTTCCTACCAGATAGTTTCCAGTTTTCCAAGAAATCTTTGTCAAATAGTGAGTTGTTACTCCAAAACTTGTATTTTGGAATTCATCAAATACTAGATTACTATGGTCATTTACTATAGTATGTTGTACACCTGATCTGTTCTACTTTCCTACTGTTCTACTTCTTAGCTGTTAGCAGATTGTTTTGATGATTACTGCTTTGTAACGCAGTTTGAAATCTTCACCTACCTCACCTTTCTTCACATTAAAAAAAATGATTCTTGTATACTTCTATGGGTAAGAATCCCTTAGAAAAAAGAGTAGACCTTATAGTCAACAAAAAGGTCAGAAAAGCAGTACTAGGGGATAAGCTCAAAAATGACTGAATGATATAGCTCTTTGGATCCAAGGCAAACCATTCAACATTATAGTAATAAAATTCTATGCTCCAACCACTGATTCTGAAGAGGCCAAAGTTGATCAGTTCTACAAAGACCTACAACACCTAATAGAAATAACACTTCCCCAAAAAAATTCATATTCATCACAGGGGATTGAAATGACAATGTAAAAATCAAAATATAATGGGAATAACAGGTAATTTTGGCCTAGGAGTACAAAATGAAGCAAGGCAGAGATTTAATAGAGTTTTATCAAGATATCTTTCTGGTCATAACTAACACTCTTTCAACAACTCAAAAGATGATTCCACACATGGACATATCACAAGATGTTCACTATAGAAATCAGATTGATTATATATTTTACAGCCAAAAGTGGAGACACTGTACAAGACCTGCAGCTGACTGGAATCAGCTCATGAGCTTCTTATTGAAAAGTTCTATAATTTAAATTGAAGAAAGTAGGTAAAACCATCACACTGTAGAGATATGACCTAAATAACTTCCTTTCTGAATAGGCAATGAAAGTGATGGATAGATTGAAGAGTTTAAATCTCATAGATAGAATGCCTCAAGAACTATGGACAGAGGTTCACAATACTATACAGAAGGCCGCAACAGCAAGAACAAAAAGAAATAAATGTTCTAAAGAAAAAGAATAAGAGAGCATGATGGTCATCTGACAAGGCTTTATAAATAACTGAGGGAAGAGGAAAAAAGTAAAGAAGAAAGGGGAAAATATAACCAATTAATGCAGAATTCCAGAGAAGGTCAAGGAGAGATAGGTAGGTTTTCTTAAATGAGCAGTGCAAAGAAATAGAAGAAAACAATATAAAGGGAAATACAAAAGATCTCTTTAAGAAAATTAGCTATATCAATATTGGACAAGCCAAAATTGCATGCAAAAATTATCATAATAAAAGATAAAATAATAGGGATTCAACAGAAGCAGAAGATATTGTAAAGAGCTGACAAGTATACACAAAAAACTATCCAAGAAAGATTTTAACATCACAGATAACCAGGTAACCACAATAGTGTGGTTAGTTATCTAGTGACCCTGAAGAATGAAGTCAAGGGAACCTTGACTTCAATATGCCAGCAAATTTGGAAAACGAAACAGTGGCCACTAGATTGGAAAATATCCATTTTTGTCCTAGTCCTAAAGAAGGCGCAATGCCAAGAAATGTTAAAATTACCAAACAAATGTGCTCATTTAACATGCCAGCAAGGTTATGCTTAAGATTCTGCAAACCAGGCTTCAGTAATATGTTAACCAAGAATTAGCAGAAGAACAGACTGGTTTTCAAAGAGGCAGAGGAATTAGAAAGGAAATTGCCAATATTCACTGGATCACAAAGAAAGCAATGGTGTTCCAGAAGACTTCTATTTCTACTTCACTGATTATACTAAAGCTTTTGTCTATGTGGATCACAGCAAAATGTGGAAAGCCTTCAAAGAGATGGGAGTACAAGATCATTTTACTTGTCTCCTGAGGAGCCTGTATGAAGGCCAAGAAGCAAGTTAGAAATGTTGTTTAATAGAGGATAGAGTAACAACTTATAGGTTTAATATTGGAAAAGGAGTATTATAAGGCTGTATATTATCACTTTATTTATTTAACTTGTATTCAGAGAACATCATGAGAAACACCAAGATAGATGAATCAAAAACTGGAATTAAGGTTTCTGAGAGAAATGTCAACAATCTCAGATATGCAGACTATAACATTCTGATGGCAGAAAATGAAGAGGAATTAAGAAGTCTCTTAATAAGAGTGAAAGAAGAGAGTGTAAAAGTCGGCCTGAAGCTTTACATCAAAAAATTCCTAAGGTCATTGCCTCCTGGCACACAGATGGAAAAGAAATGAAAAAGTATCAGATTTTATATTCTTGGGCTCAAAGATCACTGAAGATGATGACTGTAGCTGTGAAATTAACAGGCACTTGCTTCTTGGAAGGAAAGTTATGGTAAATCTGGACAGCATCCTAAAAAGCTGAGACATCACTTTGCCAACACGTGTCCATATAATCAAAGCTATGGTTTTTTCCAGTAGTTATGTATGGCTGTGAGAGTTGAAATAGAAGGAAAGCTGAGTGCCTCAGTATCAATACTTTTGAATGGTGGTGTTGGAGAACACTTTTGAGAGTTTCTTGGACAGCAAGGAAGTCAACTCACTCAATATTTAAAGAAATTAATTTAGACTATTCACTGGAAAGTCAAATACTGAAGCTTAAATCCTTTAACCATGTATTTGGAAGACAGGACTCGTTGGAAAAGACCCTGGTTTTGGGAGAGATTGAAGGCAAAAGGAAAAGGGTACAGCAGAGGATAAGAGGGATAGATAGCATCATAGAAACAATGAACATGGACAGACTTTGAGAGATAGTGGAGGATAGAGGAGCCTGGCATTCTATTGTCCATGGAGTCTCAAAAAGATGGTCACTGGGGAATAACTCAACAACAACTTAGAGATCAATTCAAGTCATTTTCTCTTCTGAGTTTCCATATCATGATAGTAACTTTTTATGGTCTGGTTCTTTTTCAGTTTGCTTTTTTTTTTTTCCCATCCTACTTACTTACTTGGGATTTTATATTAAAGTTGGGCTCTGTTTTCCTCTGGTGGATGGGATGGCTGAACTGAGCTCCTTCTTTTTATATCCTTCTGATGCTATCATGGCTCCAACCGGAAGCTGTTAAGTTTTCAGTGCTTCCAAGGCCTGTTCACTGCCCTCCTGATCTGTGCTTTGGTTTTAAATAAGTAGGACACCTGTTCCCTTGGGATGGTGATTGTGCCTTTCTATCATGGAACTATGAACAAGAATTGGGTAATGGGTGACAGAACTACCAAATGGTACCTGATCCTGCAACCAATATTAGTATATGGATCCCTTGGGATCTCATACTGCACTGGTTTTAAGTCCATTTATTGTTATTGATTTGCTGTGCTACTTCCTGCCTCTGCTGCTACCACATCCTGCTGCAATTTCTACCGCACTATGCGTCTGGACAGCCACAGCCCCAGACCTCTCTTTCTATCTTCTTAAGTTGCCTGTGAAAAAATGACTTGCTGTGGCTTTCTTGGTTTTCCCACTCATAATTCAGTTTAACATGGTTTTGTTTTTCTTTTGGTAGTCAATGTAGAAGAGATTTTGGCAAAAAGAATTACAGTTGTGACTGATCTCTCTCTCTCTCTCTCTCTGTCTTTCTCTCTCTCTCTCTCTCTCTGCCATTGTGACTCAATTCCTCTGAATCTATGCTTTTCAAGTTTTTGTCTTAAACAACAAATTGTTGGTTTCTGCTTCCTAATCTATTCTGATTTATTTTTCCATTTTGTGAGTGTGGTCATCCTATTAACATTAAAAGTTAATATTGGTAATTATGTATTTCCCTTCATCCTTTCTTCATTTATTTATTTTTTTCTTTTCTTGCTTCAATTCTTCTCTCCTTTATAAGTAAATCAATGGTGTTCATTCTTTATCTGATTTGGATAGAAAGTGAATACAATTATTTGTTTCAGCAAATATATAGGCTTCAAAACAAACCAACAAATATCAATATTGTTTCCATATAATGATTATAAATACAAAGGCAATATTATGAAACAAAACTCATTTGCAACTATCTAAAAAAACTAAAATATTCAGGAACTGGTTTACTAAAACATAAAAAATGCTTATAAAATCATTAAAAAGTATCATACAAAAATGGTATTGATACCTGAATTGGGAAAATCAAAAACAGAGAAACAAAATTATAGACCAATTTCCCTAATGAATACAGATACAAAAATTGTAAATAAAATATTTGCAAAAAGATTACATAAACTTATTTTAATAATAATACTCTTTAACAAAATAGGATTCAATCGAGGAATGCAAGACTGATCCGATATTAGGAAAACTACCAGTATAATCATTCATTTAAACAACAAAACTAGTAGAAGCTACATGATTATCTCAATACATATAGAAAAAAGCTTTTGACAAAATACAACACCCATTCCTATTAAAAAACTAGAAAGCATAGGAATAAATGGAATCTTCCTTAAAATAATAAGTAGCATCTCTCTAGAATGATCAACAAATATTATATGTAATGAGGATAAGTTAGGAGCATTTTGAATAAGATCAGAGGTGAATCAATGATGTCCATTATCACCCCTATTATTCAATTTCATATTAGAAATGTTCACTGTGGCAAGAAGGGAAGAAAAGGAAATTGAAGGAATTACATAAGGCAGAGAAGAGACTGAGCTATCATTCTTTGCAGATGATATGATGACATACTTAGAGAATCCTAGAGAATCAAGTAAAAAAAAAAACTATTTGAGATAATAAATAAATTAACAAAGTTGCAAGATATAAAATAAACCCACATAAATCCTCTGCATTCCTTTATATTTATAACAAAGTCCAAAAGCAAGAAATAAAAACAAGAGAAATTCTATTTAAAGTAACTAAAGTTACTATAAAATGTTTGGGATTCAATCTGCCAAAACAAACCCAAGAACTATATGAACACAATTGCAAAAACAATTTTCACACAAATAAAGTCAAATTTAAATAACTGGAAAAATAGCAGTTCCTCATTTTTAGGTTGAGCTAATATAATAAAAATGACAATTTTACCTAAATTAATTTACCTATTTAGTGCCATATCAATCTACCAAAAATTATTTTATAGAGCTAAAAATAATAGTAACAAAGTTCATCTGGAAGAACAAAAGGTCCAGAATATGAAGGGAATTAATGAAAAGAAATGCTAGGGAAGGTGGCTTAGTCATATCAGATTTTAAACTGTAGTATAAAGCATCAGTCATCAAAACTACTTGGTACTGGCTGAGGAATAGAGTAGCGGATCAGTGGAATAGATTAGGTATACAAGACACAGTAGTCAATAAAGCTTAAATGGGTTCATGATCTAAATGTAAAGGCTGCTGTAAGAAATCTGGGAGAGCAAAGAATAGTTTACCTGTCAGATTTATGGAAAAGGGAAGAATTTATGATCAAACAAGACACAAATAGCATTTAAAAAATACAAAATCAATAATTTTGATTACATTGAATTGAAAAGTTTTTGCACAAACAAAGCCAATGTAACCAAGATTTGGAGGGAAGTAAAAATTGGAAAATATTGTTTTTCAACCACTGTCTCTGATGAAGGCCTCATTTCTAAAATATACAGAGAATTCACTCAAATATATAAGAATATAAGTCATTCCCCAGTTGATAAATGATCAAAACCAGGCAGTTTTAGAGGAAGAAATTACAGATATTTATAAGTATATGAAAAGATGTTCTAATTCATCATTGATTAAAGAAATGTAAATCAAAATGACTCTGAGGTCCCACATCTCACCAATCAGATTGGCTTAGATGACAAAGAAAGAAAATGATAAATGTTGTAGAAGATGTGGGAAAATTGGTATTCTAAGGTGTTGTTGGTGAAGTTGTAAACTGATCTAACCATTCTGGAGAGCAATTTGGTACTATGCCCAAAGGGCTATAAAAATATGCATACTTTTTAATCCAGTTATACCACGTCTAGCGCTATACACCAAAGAGATCATATAAGTGGGGAAAGAACATTTATGTACAAAAAAATATTAAAACAGCTCTTTTTGTAGTGGCAAGGAGTTGGAAATCAAGGAGATGCCCATCAACTGGGGAATGGCTAAACAAGTTGTGACATACAAATGTATTGTAATACTATTGTGCAGAAATGAGAAGCAGAAAGTCTTCATATTAACCTGAAGAGATGTATATAAACTCATGCTGAATGAGGGGACCAGAACCAGAAGGACATTGTACACAATTACAGACACATAATAGCTGTGATGACTAACTTTGACAGACTTGACTCTTCCCAACAATGCAAAGCTATAAGATAATTCCAAAATACTTATGACAGTAAGGACTATCCACATCCAGAGAAGGAATTATAGAGTCTGAATGTAGATTGAAGCAAACTACTTGCTCTCTCTCTCTCTCTCTCTCTCTTTTTGCTTTGTTTCTTCTTTCTTGCCTTGACTTGCCTTGACTAATGCTTAATGTGAAGGTATTTGTAGAAGCTATATTTGATGGTGTGCTGCCATGGGGGGAAAGTGGGGGACAGGGAAAAGAAAAAATGTTGGAACTCAAATGCTTGTGGAACTGAATGTTGTAAACTAAAAGTAAATATATATGCATTTTTAAAATTTTTAAAAAATCATTAAAAAGTGTTCCTTAAACATAAAGGGAAACTTAAGTAACTTGGGAACATCCAATGTTCATTCCTGGACCATGGCAATATAATGAATTTAAATAATCCTCCTAGTCATCTAGGTTCAAAACCTAGGCATCTACCTTTACCCCTTCCTTCATCTCATGTCCATATCCAATCTCTTGCAAAGTCCTTTTGATTTGATTTTATATGTTTTTACCATCATAATATATTGTATACATCCTATTCTCTGCTCTGACACCTCTACTGCCTTAGAACCAACACTCATTATTTGCATAAGTCTTTTTGGCTTGTCTCCACATCTCAAGTTTCTTCATACTGTCCTGTTCAGCCTCCAACCAGTAGATAATCTTCCAAAAATGCAATATTACTAATGGTCTAACCCTGGTTCATTGTCATCTCTAAGCTACCATCTTAGAGTGCCGTCTCCGAGTTCCACACAACCTTGGTACAGTGACACTGATCTCTTTGCTATTCATAACACAAACCACTATATCTCCCAACTCTGGGCATTTTCACTAGCTGTTCTCCATGGCTAGAATTGTCTATATCCTCATCTCTGCCTCCTGGCTACCCTGACTTCCTTCAAGTTCCAGCTTGCTGCCCCTAAGTTATCCTGTATATATTCCATTTCTACATAGCTGTTTTCATGTTGTCTTGCCTATTAGACTGTGAGAACCTTAAGAATGGACTTTTTCCTCTTTCTTTGTAAAGTCAGTGACTAATATAGTGCTTGGCATAAAATAGGTGCTTAATTAATGCTTCTTGATTTACAAAGTACATGGAAAGTAAGTTTTAAATGGAATGAATTAGCATATGGGGAGATATGGAAAAAAAAATCCTGCAGAAGGTAGCATTTGAGCTGAATCTTAAAGGGAGCCAAGCATTTTAAGAGGGAAAGTATTGTAGGCATGGTATATTATATCTAGAACAAAAGCAGGTGGGACAACTTATATGGAGAATGGCTGGTATGTATATGGAAGGGAGTGATGTATTTTTTTTAAATGACTGCAAATTGGAAGGGATCAGGTTGTAAAGAAGTTCAAATATGGAAGATATAGTGCAGTATTTGATCCTACAGGTTATACAGAGCCACTGAGATTTTACTGAGTGATGGTATACATAGAAAAAAATCTATGCCTTAGGAAAATCACTTTGTCAGAGGGGTAGAGAAAGAACTGGAGAAAGAGGAAAGAACAATTGGGAAGCAATTCCAATAGTTTCCACTAAAGGTGATAAAGTTTGAATGTGTGTATTTGTAATGTGAGACTGGAGTTCAAGAGAGAAATAAAGGATTTAGATCTGGGAATCATATGTATAGCAATAATAATTGAACCCATGAGAGCTAATACATCTTTATGTCTATATATGTATATGAAAACATAAGTACTCTATATACACACACACAAAAATACACATATCAGAATTACACACATTCAAGGCTTGAAGCTTCATCTCTAAATAAATAGGTAAGCATAATCAAATTCTCAGAATTATCCATCACCATAGTAATAACATAATGCAGTGAAAAGATTTGAATTTGGAGTCACAAAAATTTAGTTCAAATGATGGCTCTGCTACTTATTGCACATAACATATATAATTTACTTCAAGTCTTAGAGCCTCAGTTTATTCATATGTGAAATGAAGGAGTTGAACCAGATCAGTCTAATCAGCTCCCTTCTAGTTCAGTAAATGTGATCCTGAGATGTGGTCCTTTAATCCGAGAATTCCATCCCACTCCCTAAAACTGAGATATTTCTTGAGCTTGTGATAAAAATCAAAAAAGAAATTACTTTAATTAGAGATATGGGGGGGAAAAAATGTCAATGACTATTATTTTTGATGAATCATGGCTTCAGTAGTAAGCCATGAATTCATTCAATTGGGAAATCAGGCTTCCTCCAGTTCAGACCATTGTTAGAAGCCTTTGACTAAGTACTCAAAGGATCAAGGAAAAGGAAACCCAAAGAGAAGCACAGGAAATGTAAGCCACAAACACTTGTTGACTCCCATGAGCATCTCTGACACTAATTATGTCATTAAGCTTGGCACTATTTGAATACGTTGCATTGAATTTGTTCCATAACAAATGATCCAGCTCAATGAGTATGTTGTGCTTCATTTAGTCATTTAAAATCAAAAGCTTTTTGGCATTTTTCATTCATATGGAATATTCTTTTCTGAAGTAAATGCTTAAAATCAAACCCCTCATTCCCTGACACCAGGAACATCATGGAAGCCCAGGCCAAGGACTTCCCTTCTTTCTTCACTGACCATCTGCCTGACCCATTTTCTTCTTATTGACTACTTCTTATTCAGTTACTGAGTATTGTTAGCACTCTAGCCCAAGAACACTTGGTTCTATTTAAGACAAAAGCCTACTGTTGAATTCAATGTCACAGCTGAGTTTTATAGCATTGAGGAATTGCCTTGATAAATGGCCTTGACATTAGAGTTTGCACAACTCCACCTTCAATGTCATCGCAACAGAGCGTAAGTGTTAAAGTATGACCATTGCTGCCTTTCCAAAACATATTAACTTGAAGCTCACTCTATCTCTGGATCCCATAGGCACAATAAATGGAGAAAATAACACATTTACAAACTGATAAAATCCAGCAAAGCTAATAAAATCAGACACTTTATAGCTTGGCTAATAGTGTCCTTTGAAGGGCATCAAATAACACATCATGTACTGCTCAGGGGAAAATCAAATTAGGTACAGCAATGTCCCTTCAGAACTAAACATTTGAATAGACAGGAGATATTAAAGGTAATCAACTTGTATTGGTAGATATTTTATCATTAATACATTGTTTATGTTAACATGGCATTATGCAGCTTTGATATGAAGTAGAGGGCAATTATTTCTTAAACAGCACTTCAGATTTCAGGCTGAATCCTTTCTGGAAAGTTTTATATAGGTAGAAGTCATAGTGTAATGGTCACAGCCCAGGAAAAGGTGATTAAAACTCATGAAGCTGTTAAGTATTTGATTTACGCAGGGGATTGCCATTGGCCCCACCAACATTTACATAGGTTACCCCTCCTCCACTTGCTTATCCTTAAATTCTTCCACTGCTTTCCACTTTCCTCATTGCTATTTTTAAAGACCATGAATGGACACCTGTAAGTTATTTGTCCTAAGGACAGGCAGACATCTACCTAAAAAAAAAATTCTGCTTTAAACCAAATCATACAAAAAAACAACTAATAACACTAATACCACCAACAAAAACAACATATAATATATGTATGTATATATATATATATGCATACATATTTATACATATATACACACATTTGTATGTGTGTGTGTGTGTATTTACTTATATGTGCTAGGCATTGTGTTTTATTTCATTTATTTTATTGCCATTTTACAAATCAGGAAACTGAGACAAACAGAAGTTAAATAATTTGCCCAAGGTCATAAAGCTAGCAAAGCAATGTCTTAGGCTGGATTTAAACTCAGGTCTTTCTAACTCCAGTCCCAACACTCTATCCACTTAGCAACCTACCCACCTCCAAGCAGAGATTTCTGCTTAGAGATGTCTAAACAGATTCTCATTAAGAGCAAACAAGTAAATATATGGAAATGGAGAGGAGTAAGAAATGAAGGAAAGGAATGGCAAAATGCACCATTTTTTTATATTTTCCATGTTTTTTGCTTCAAATCGTATTTCATTTTTTCCCTACAAATATATATCAAGAAAATTTTTAGCATTCATTTTTACAAGACTTTGAGTTTCATGTTTTTCTCTCTGACTCCCTCTTCTGAAAATGGTAGGCAGTGTGATAGAGCTTATACATATACTATCATGTAAAACATATTTCCATATTCATTGCAGTTTGAAAGAAATAGATCAAAAGGAGAAAAAAAAATGAGAAAAATAAAGTGAAAAAAATGTACGTCATCTGTATTCTGAATCCATCATTTCTTTATTTCAATATGGGTAACATTTTCCTTTATGAGTCCTTTGTACTTTTCTTGGATCATTGTGTTACTGAGAAAAGCTGAATCATTCATAGTTGATCATCACATAATGTGGCTGATCCCGGGTATCATGTTTTCCTAGTTCTGCTCATTTCACTTTGCATCAGTTTGCACAAATTTTTCAGGTTTTCTCAAATCTTCCTGTTCATTGTTTATTATTGAGCAATAGTAGTCCATTAAATTCATATACAAAAGCTTATTTACCTGTTACCCAGTTTATGGGCATCCTTTCAATTTCCAATATTTTGCCATAATGCAAAGGGCTGCTATTTTTTGCACATGTAGGTCCTATTCCTTTTCCTTTTTTTTTTTTTATCTCTTTGGGATACAAGACTACCAGAGGTTTTTAAAGATAAAAGGGTATGTAAATTTGGTTGTTTTTTGGTTACAGTTCCAAATTGCTCTCAAGAATGGCAGAAACAGTTCTTAACTCCATAAACAGTATATTAATGTCCCAATTTTCCCATATCCTTTCCAACATTTATTGTTTCCTTTTTTTTTGTCATAATAGAAGTATCTTATTGGCATGAGGTGGTACTTCAGAGTTGATTTAATGTGCATTTCTCTAATAAAAAAATGATTTAGAGTACTTCTTCATACACCTATAAATACTTTCAATTTCTTCATCTGAAAATTGCTTGTTCATATTTTTGACTATTTGTCAATCAGGGAATCACTTGTAATCTCATACATTTGACTCAGTTATTTATATATTTAAGAAATTAGGTTTTTATCAGACACTTGCTGTAAATATTTCTTCCCAGTTTTCTGCTTTCCTTTTAATCTTAGTTGCATTGATTTTGTTTGTACAAAAGCTTTTCAAGTTAATATGATTAAAATTTTCTATTCTACATTTCATAATACTCTCTATCTCTTGTTTGGTCATAAATTCTCCCCTTCCCTGTAGATCTGACAGAGAGACTATTCCTTGCTCTTTTAATTTGATTATTTCATTGTCTGGTACCTTTTAGCAAGATGCAGTTTTCTTTCTTATCTCCTTTAATTAGGTCTATTTTTCTTTTATTTTGTCTAAGATCAGGATTGCTACCCTGTTTGTTTTTTTTTTTTACTTCAGCTGAAGCATAATAGATTCTGCTATAGCCACTTGCCTCTGTTCTCTGTGTGTGTG
The DNA here is from genome assembly GCA_028646515.1 of Pseudochirops corinnae. NCBI lineage: Eukaryota > Metazoa > Chordata > Mammalia > Diprotodontia > Pseudocheiridae > Pseudochirops > Pseudochirops corinnae. Next base: position 52,074,878 of record CM053589.1, on the reverse strand, counting down.
TGTGTGTGTGTGTGTGTCTGTTTCAACTGTGTTTCTTGCAAGCAACAAATTGTAGATACTGGTTTTTGATCCGCTCTCCTACCCACTTCAGTTTTATGGGAGAGTTCATCCCATTTATATTCATGGTTATGATTACTACCTGTGTATTTCCCTCCATCCTATTCTTACTCATGTTTGTCCTTTCGTTTCTTTCACCCTTTTCAACTTCATCAGTGTTTTGCTTCTGTCTACCACTTCCCCTGATCTGCCATCTCTTCTTTCAGTTCCCACCTCCCCAGCCCCCTTTTTTTAATCTTCTCCCCTCCTATTTCCGTGTCAGGTAAGATAGATTTCTATATTCAAATGATAGTGTATATAATTCCTTTTTTGAACCAATATGAATGAAAGCAAAATTCAAGCAATGTCTATCACAACCATCCTCCCCCATCTTCCTCTTCACCGTAATAGGTTTTTCTCACCTCTTAATATGAGATAACTTACCCCCATTCTACTTCTCCTTTCCTTCTGCACCCATCATCCCTTAATATTTTTATCATTTCCTCAAATTCACCTTATACTCATATTCTGTTTCTATGGATATTCCTTCTATCTGTATTGCTATTGAAACAATTTTTAAGAGTTACAGATACCATCTTCCCATGTAAGGATGTAAATAGTTTAACTCTGTTGAGTCCCTTATGTTTTTTTGTTTCATTTAGTTTCCTTGTTATCTGCTTATGCTTCTCTTGGGTCTTGAAAATGAGGTCAATTTTTTTGTTTAGTTCCAGTCCTTTCCTTATGAAAGTTTGACATCCTTTTATTTCATTGAATAACCATTTCTTTTCTTAATATATCATGCTTAATTTTTCTGAGTAAGTGACTTTTGGCTGTAGTCCTAGCTCCTTTGCCCTCCAAAATGTCATGTTCCATTACCTCAATTAATATTGCAGCTGCGAAGTCCTGTGTGATCCCAATCGTGACTCCCTGGTATTTGAATTGTTTCTTTCTGGACACTAGTAGTTATTTTTTCCAGACCTGATGTTCTGAAATTTGGCTATAATGTTCCTTGAGGTTTTTATTTTAAGATTTCTTTCCTCAGATGATCAGTGAATTCTTTCATTGCCTACTTTGCCCTCTGGTTCCAGGATATCAAAGCATCTTTCCTTGTTAATTTCTTGAAAGATGCTGTCCAGGTCCTCCTTTTGAGAATGGCTTTTAGATAGTCCAATGATTCTGATATTGTCTCTCCTGGATTTATTTTCAGGTCATTTTTTTTTTCCCTTGAGATATTTTACATTTTCTTCCATTTTTTCCCTTGTTTTGGATTTGTTTGATTGAGTCATGATATGTCATAGAGTCATTAGCTTACACTTGCCCAATTCTAACTTTTAAGGTGCTATTTTTCTCAATTAGCTTTCATATTGCCATTTCCATTTGGCCAATTGTACTTTTTTCCAAGCTATTGTGTCTTTTGGCATAATTCTTTTGCCTCACTCTCATTTCTTTTCCCATTTTTGCTTTGACTTCTCTTTTTGACTTTTAAGCCCTCTTTTGTGAGTTCTTCTATGAGTTCTTTCTGGACTTGAGATCACTTCCCATTTTTCTTTGAAATTTTGGCCAGAGGCATTTTGATACTGTTGTCCTCTTCTGAGGTTGTATCATGATCTTCCTTGTTGCCATAACAAATTTCTATTGTCAGAAACCTTTTTTTGTTGTTGTTTTTATTGCTCTGTTGTTGTTGTTGTTTGCTCATTTTTTAACTCTTTTCTTCTGAATTTGAGTTCTGCTCCCAGGGAAGAAGGGGCTTTGTTTCAGACTTCTTGTGACAATGGCTGCAGGTTCTAGATGCTTACCTGGTGCTGCAATGATGTTGTCCTGAGGCAACTGAAGGATCTTCATGTCTGGTTCTGTGTTGAAAGAATAAAGGAGGGAGGGTGGCTGGTATTGCTGGAGTCTGTAGAGGTCTGGTAGCTTGCTTACCTGTTCCTGAATGACGGTTTTAATAGTGGTGTCTGCCATGTGCTGAGGTCTGGTGGGGATTTTCTGCATTTCTCCACAGGGCTACACTGAAGCACATGGAGGTCTGGCACCTGGAATAGTTCTTTTGCCCTGAGCTGTACTGAAGAACATGGTTTTCCAGCACTTCAGGACATCTGCACTCCCAGGGCTAGTCTGAAGCATAGCGTGATCCTCAGAGCTTGAGTCTGCCAGGCCCCCTGGCTGTGCAAAAGCTGCTGGTAGATTCTGATATTTGTCTTTGCTTGCTCCACATCACTGGGACCTGCTATAAGATTTCTATTCCATGCATGTTCATTTCACAGGATGGAAGGGATAACTAATTTTATAAATGACAACATTTTTCTTTTTTCATTATTATTTGATGCTTAAGAGAGTGAGGAAAAAAGTACTCAATGTAATTGGAGGGTTTAGTACAAGTGTCCTCATTGCATGCCCAGTGGCTAAGGCAGTGTCAATGTGGTAGGTTCTGATAGATGTATCGGTTTCCTATATATTGCTCAAGCCACAGTCATGTGTGACTTTCATCCCATTTTGAGAATTCAAAGGGTCTTCCATCTTTATCTCCAGAAATCTCTTCATTTCACCAATGAGGAACTGAGGATCACTTTGAAAGAAAAATGGGAAGGCTGTATATCTGTAGCCTTTCTTACACTCATTTTCCTTCTGCTTTTTCTTTCTTTCTTCTTCTCTACTGTTCTACTCCTTCTGATCTTGTTTCCTTACCACTTTCCTCTTCTATTTCCCTCTTCTTCCTGTTCCTTTCCTTTTTTTTTTTAAAAGAGTCAGGGAACCATAGTCATTATCACCTCAAAGTAAGGATGGCATCTGTCCATGTCCACAAAGCTTTATTGACAGGGATTTATTAGAAAAAAAATGCTACCAAATTTATAAGGGGCTATTTAGTTGTGTGTTATCAGGAAGTTTATTCTGTATTAATGCATTGGGATTGAGAATGTAGGAACTTGTTTTAGGCTAGAAAACCAAAGTTGAAATTCAGCCATTGTTGACAGAAGTCAATTAATACTGATTCTAAACATGACATTCATCTCAATCTTAAGGGGTATAGATCAATAACATCTTGTCCCTAACCCCACACCCCAAATCATTGTGTTTGCTGAATTTTCTGATCTCCCTATGCATTATGTATTATTTTGGTGTCCAGTGACAAAGCTACTGGTGTATTAGTAGAATGTATCATCTTTATTAATATAAGTTGTACTTTTGTTTTATTTACTCCTGAGAATTCTATAAGATAATTTGTATCAATACATCCTGTTCATGAAATCTTAATGATACTCCTATCACTGTGCTCCAAACATGCTCCCTGATTTCATATTAACCTAATTGCTAGGAAGTTATATGCATAAAACAAATATCTCAAACAATCTAAACAAATAATTATATATGGTATAGTGAGTTACATATATAAAGATGCTCAAAAAAGTAGCCAGTGTTTGTCTAGGTTACAACAGATAGAAGGTATAGGACATAAGGCCAGAGTTCTAAATAGTCTTTGTGGCAACTTGCACAGAATCCCATTAATATAAAAAGACAGCTAGATGTCTCAATGGTTTAGAGTATGGGACCTGGAGTCAAGAAAATTTATATCCTGAGTTCAAATCTGCTTTGGGTAAGTCACTTAACCACATTTATCTGAGTTTAATCATCTGTAAAATAAGTTGGAGAAGGAAATGGTAAACCACCCCAATATCTTTGCCAAGATAGGGTCACAAAGAGTTGAATACAACTCAAAAATGACTGAAAAACAATTTCCAACAAGACAATAGGCAAAGAAGGTTCAAAAATCAAAAAGTCCTATATTTCCCCTGTTTAGAAAAATAATGAAGACACAAACTTAAGACCTACTCTATTAATAAATTTATTTGATACTAAAGGCATTCTCAAAGTGCTCCAAAAAGAAAAAATGGATGGGGACTGGTAAGTGGTCGAGTTTTCTAACTCTAGACAAAGGAAAATGACATAGTCTTGATGAAATTATATGTTGCATTAGTAAAAAGATGTTGTGTGAATATTTATAAAATTGTATGGTAAAACAGTGATTACTGTGAAATAACATGGGTTCACTAAGAACAAGCCATAATAGGTAAACCTATTTTCCTTACTTCATTGATAAAAATAATGTTTAAGATTTTTTATTTTTCAAAAACTGGGCCTATAATTCATTGGGTACAGAGAACTCATGATGAGGAAACTTTCTCTGGCCAATTGGGGTTGGGAACTATTCTGAAACTAATAGTCTCATAAAGTTGCCAAGGACACTGAGAGTTTACCAAAAATCACCTAGTCAGGAAATGTTGGAGGTAGGATTTACAGCAATGTGCTCTTGATTCTGATCCACTCAATTGCAGTGCTCTTGTAGATGATCTTGTCATTATTATTCAGTCATTTTCAGTCATATCTGACTCTTCATGAACCCATTTGGGTTTTTCTTGGTAAACATACTGAAGAGGTTTGATATTTCCTTCTCCAGTTCATTTTACAGAGGAGGAAACTGAGGCAAATAGGATTAAGTAACTTGCCTGGAGTCACAGAACTAGTAAGAGTCTGAGGTCGGATATTAAGTCAGGAATATGAGTCTTTCTAATTCCAGATCCAGCACTCTATCTACTGTGCCAATCAGCTGCCCAGGTGATCTTATGCTGCATTAAAAGAAGATAGTGTGGGTTGGCTAGGTGGCACAGTGAATACAGCACCAGCCCTGGAGTCAAGAGAACCTGAATTCAAATTTGACCTCAGACACTTAACACTTACTAGCAGTGTGACCTTGGGCAAGTCACTTAACCTCAACTGTCCTGCATTCCCCCTCAAAAAAAAAAGTGTCAGAACAATAACAGTGATAATCTCACTATATTCTACTTTGGTCATTCCACAAATGGAGTCCAGTTCTAAACACCATATTTTAAGAACACATTGACAATGTGTTCGGACTCTGTATTGGGGAGGGTCTGAAATTTTTACTAGGGAGGGTAATCAACGTAGAAGAATGTTATTTTGCTGCCTGTTGAGAAGGACAAGGAGAGGATGCTATAGGATGTAGTCCCTTTACATCTTCCTCTCAGACTTTCACCTTTCTGCTTTGTTTGCTGTCCTGTTACTTATCCAAAGAAAATTTTCCCAGGTTTCCCTTTCACTGATGTATTACCTATATAGAAAGAGGCATTTTAGACTTTCTTTCCTGGAACAGAATTCATCTTCCAGTCCTGAAGGATTTGTGTACAAAAGGTACCAAACACCTTCTGATCCTAAAGTAATGTGTTGAATATGAAAAGATAAGAGAAACTGAAACTAAATTTCATGCAGCAAAGCAGAAAGTTTTCAGAATTACCAGGTTGACACTTGAAGGGAAGGAACTTTAGAAGAGAATAGAGTATAAAATCTGGGGTTGATATGTAGAGAATTATTCTCTCATACCTAAACAACATAGAAAGTTCAGATTCTCATGCAAAAGAGGGCTTACTGATTTATTTTTAGTCCCCAAAACTTTCTCAATTGGAAAATAGAATACTTAGGGCAGGGGTACACAAGAAGAACTAGATGTGAATATAAACATTGTGTGAGTTAGTTTGCTCTTTTAATGTCACCCTTTAGGAATTAGTAAAGATGATGTGGAACTCGAAAAAATTTGAGTGATTGCAGTTGTTAATTCTGAAGCATCAGTAACAGCCTAAGATAGATGGTGATGGTGATGGTGATGGTGATGGTGATGATGATGATGATGGTGATGGTGATGGTGATGGTGATGGTGATGGTGATGGTGATGGTGACGGTGATGATATGTGTGTGTGTGAAAGAGAGACAGAGAGAGAGACAGAGAGAAAGACAGAGAGAGAGAGAGAGAGAGAGAGAGAGAGAGAGAGAGAGGGATTTTAGTACATTAAGCACATGGCATATGCCAGTACTTTGAAGTATTCCTGTTGAAAAACATCTGAGTCAAGGAGAAAATCTGACATTCAAACACAAGATTCAAGAGAAGCATAAAAAAGTAAAAATAAAAATGTCATCATAAATGTCTCAATAAAGTTGAACTCTTTGCATTCCTATATAGAAAGATGGTACGTGTCATTATTGGGACAATGTTGAGGGGCCGCTTAAGAAGTCCATTTTTAGGAAGTCCAGACCAGAGTTTTCTCATGGTCTCTTCTTTCTTTTATGGGCTTAATTACCTCAGGATTGTTTGCTCATCATTTCATTCCTTCTACATTCCTTGATTAAGATATAGATCTTGCTACTATTTGTGTTTATCCATAAAATTCAGATCACCCTCTCCTTGAACTTTGACCAACACGTTAGGAGGAGTCATGTACTAATTTATAGTATTGGGAAATGTCCCATGGGAGTGGCAATAAAACAATTTATACTTTGCTTATATTGCCCCTGACCTTCAGATGAAAAATTAATTTGCTTGCAACTTGCTTGCAATTCCGACTGGCCCTCGTTTCTTCATGCTCTATTGTGAAGTGGTCCACATATAGTGGGCTGCAGGACAGTTAAAAGAAGTTTACACAGGCAGAGGGCATAGATGCAAGTGAATTATATTAGAATGATCTCCAAAAATGAGAAATGAAAATCGAGTGCTAAAGAGGGATCCACTGAGAGAATGAAGAAGGGAGAGGTACAATGAGGAAAATGTTTTCACATAAAAGAGGGACAAAAGGTGGAGCATTCATAAGAAAGAGGCAAATGGGGATATTGTGAATATTATCTGAACCTCTTCATTGGAATTGGTTCAAAAAAGAAAGAATTAGATAATTGACAGATATGAAAATATTGATAACTATGCAGATAGATATAGACATAGCATTGAAATATAACTTATCCAATAGATAAATTGTAGAGGAATGGGACAAGGTGGGTGGATGGGGGGAGAATTGGAATAGCAATAGGGAGGGCAGATTAAGGGAGATGGTGGCAATAAGTAAAATTGCCTCCGTCATTGACAGTGTGTGATTTTAGTCAATTATCTGAAAACAAATGAGCATTCAAATAAAGGAGCCCTAAATTACCCTCCAACTCTCATATCCACAGTGTTTTAAACTGCTTGGGCCTCAATTTCTTTAATTTTCAAAATAAGCAAATTAGTTATTGATTTATTTTAGTATCCTTTCCAAAGCTATTTTTTTTTGTGATTCTTAAAGTATTTTGGCGAATTTCATTTTTATTATCTACTTTAATCAAGTCATTCAAAAATGTGTTTGAATACTTATTTCATGCAATATGTTAGACATTAAAAGAGATGGAAGAATAGGACAATCTTCCCTCATAAAATGTAATATTGGTAGAGCTTTGAATTTTCCCAATCATTTAGAAACTAACTTGTAATTTTACTAAGAATGCTAATAATTTATATATATCCTTTGGAGTACTGATACTACAACCATGCCATAAAAGAGTTAGCTTGAAGAACTAGACAAAAAGATAATTAAAGTCAGCTAGAACCAAAAAAGGAAAAGAAAAAAAAGTTAAAAATCTCAGTGGAAAAAGTAGAAAAAAAGGAAGAATGATGCTGGTGCATAATTACCACATCTCAAATGCTACTCTACAGCAATAATCTTTCAGTAAAAGGGTAGAAAATTGATCACTGAAATACATCAAGTGAGCAAAACTGAGAAAAAATTGAACATAGTTGCCCGGTATTCAGTAAATCCAAGGATGTACTCCACTAGAGCACGGAGTCCGCAAACTTAGAAGTTTTAATGCATTTAAAAATATATGTATTTCAATATAAATGGTTTCCTTTGCAAATCCTATCCATTTTATTTTATGCACTAAAACATTATTCTGAAAATGCATACTGGGGTTTCAAAAGTCTACCAAAGTGTTTAAGAAATAAACAAAAAATGGACTTAAGAAATGTTAAAACTTTTGCACTATAGTAAAGACTTCCTGAAGGTGTTGTTGTTCAATTCTTTCACTGTCAGTCTATTCATGATACCATTTGGGGTTTTCTTAGCAAAGTAACTGGCATGGCTGGCTTTTTCCTTCTCCAGCTTATTATACCGATGAGGACCTGCCCAGGCTCACATAACTAATACGTGTCTTAGGCCAGATTAGAACTCAGGAAGATGAGTCTTCCTGACTCCAAGCTGTGCTTCCATCCACTGCACCAATTAGCTGTCCCTTCCTCAAGGTATGTTAAAAACAACACTGGCAGTAACAACACCAACCCATAGAGAAAATTGGAAAGCAGTTTGTTCAAAATATACTTTTGGAAAATACATAGGCCTCATATAGACAACATTTTTAATAGCAGTACTTTTCTGGCAAAGACATGGAAGGAAAATATGTGTTCATTTAGAGGAATGGCTGAACAAACAGTGGTCTATGAAAGTATTGAAATATTATAGTGTTATGAGAAATGAAGAATTCAGATAAACTTGGGAAGAAATATGAAATAATATAGGGTGAAGTGAACAAAAATAGGAAAGGAGTGAGCATTGACTTAAAAGATTTAAAAGAGAATGGAGAAAAGATCATTGAATTTTACTATTAGGAAATCACTGATGACTTTGACAGAAGAGTTTGAATATTGTGGTAGACGGCTGAAAATCATAAGGAAATAAGACATGAATGAATGGCAAGGAGGTGAAAGCATCTCCTGTAGATAACTTTTTCAAGATATTTGGCCACAAAGGAGAAGTGAAACATTTCCAAGTGAATTAGAGATTGTGGCTATTACTTGTGACTAAGAACACTAGGTGATTTGATTGATTTTTGCTGCTAAAAAAATGAGAATAATTGGGGGAGACAATTGGACCACCATGTTAAGTTATGGGGAAAATAGCCTGCACTTCCTTAACAAGGGGTTTCTCAGGCTCTGTTGTTCCAGTAAACTATGGAGGACAAAACCTTTGACCTGAGGCCTTTCTAGATTCCATTGCCTACCAATTACTAATGTCCTCCTTTCTTAATCTACTTCGTATTTATTCTGTATGTTCTTGTGTATGTACAGATTGTCTCCCATAGAATCTAAGTTCCCTGGAAGCAGAAACTATTTCATGTTTATCTTCTATCATCAGCACCTAATGATACATAGTAGGGACTTAAAACAGACATTTGTTCATTTATATAAAATACAGGCAGTAAGGTCTGGGTGAGTTGAGAGAGAGTGCTATGAGTGCTAATGTAATACTGGTCAGAGGCCCTAATAATAGCATGCATTTAAAAATGCTTTCCTCACAATAATATTAGTGTAAAAGGCAGTTAAATTACTATTATCTCCATTTTATAGATCAGGAAGCTGAATTACTGATAGATTGAGCTGGAGTTTCTATGTATATGGTGTCAGTTCAGACAGAAAGAGGAACTAAGCCTGGAGAAAGAAAGCATCTCTGATTCAGCATCTCATTATCTTAGTGCCAGAGCTATGAACTCCATTAAAAGCACTATAATCATTTATCTTTCATCTTCTTAGATCTAGAATATCAAAGGAGAACTGTATACATTCTAGATGGTGAGAAAGAGTATATTTACCTAGTAGTAGTTGTGGGAAAAATAGTGACTTGATAAGGCCATATATCTATCCCAATACCATGGCAATAGCAGAAAAAAATGGTGAGCAGATAATGCCAACAGAGGATGGTGTAGTAGACTTAATAATAATGAAAATGGTAATAAGGGGCTACTGAGTGGCATGATGAGATGAAAATAATAATAGCAACCATTTGTATGGCTCCTATTATGTGCCAAGGAGAATATTAAGTGCTTTACACTAATTATCTCATTTTGATTCTCACAATATTTCTTTGAGCTAAGTTCCAAGGTCACATAGCTAGCTAGAAAGTGTCTGAGGCTCAATTTGAACTCAACTCTTCCAGACTCTAGGCCAGGGGTGAGGAACCTACAGCCTGGAGGCCACATGTACCTGTTGATGTCAGGGAACCATAAAATGTTGAGGTTTAGGGGTGCTTGAGACACCAAAATACCAACACGCCAGTCCTGCTGAATGAATTTGAGTCAAGTTTTCTCTCAGCCAAAGAAAAGCAAAGTTTATTAAAAGTTTGTCATAATGGGTAGACTCTTAAGGAACCTAAATATCTGTGATGCTTGTGTTGGACAACCAGGCCAGAATAATTTGACACAGAGCAAGTCTGCACTAGATAATTCTTGGCTCCTTCATAGAGGCAAGAAGGGTCCTATAAACAGAAAAATTGTGGGAAGATTTAGGGGTGGTCTAGCGGAGGAGTTTGGGGAGGGTCTTTAGGAGCCAAATAATGTCAGAAACCAATAATGAGAGATTAAGGGTGGGAAATAGCTGGAGACTACCTGAAGATGACAGACAATAGAGGGCTAGGTTAGTTTAAGGGTAACAGATTTGGGCATAGATATTTTGGGAGGATCAAGGGTGGGGGGTAGCTGGACAAGGGAGGGCTAGGGTAGTAATAGAGATTTGGGTTGAGCTATAATGAAAGGCTTATGACATCAGGTAAATGCCTCCTGTAGGAAGATTCAAGGAGAGCTCAACGGGGTTCCCAGAGCCTGTACCTCATCATAGCGTTCTAGGTCTTTGGGTGTGACCTTTTGACTGAGTCAAAGTTTTACAGAACAAACCCTTTTATTAAAGGTATTCGTTCTGTGAAGTTTGAATTCAGTCAAAGGGCCTCACTTGAGGACCTAGAAGTCCACATATGTCCTTGAGGTCACACATTTCCCACCCCTGCTTTAGGCCTAGCCCTCTATCTACTTAGACACCTAGGTGTCTAAAGCAGCAGACCCAGAGTCAGAAAGTCCTGAGTTCAAATCACACCTCAGACACTTATTAGATGTGTGACTTACCTGGGCAAATCACTTAAGCTCTGTCTCAGTTTCCTGGTCTATAAAATGGTGACAATAAAAGTACTTACTTCACTGGGTTGTTATGAGGATCAAATGATATGATATTTCCAATGTACTTAACACAGTGCCTGACACATCGTCAACATAATGTAAATGTTAGCTATTTATGTTATACTATAATTATATTGTGCTATTATACTACAAAAACAATATATTAGCTAATATTTACATAGCACGTTAAAGCTTTCAAAGTAATTAATGTTATCTTATTTGAGCTTCATCAAAATCCTCTGAAACAGTTACTATTAGCATCCCTATTTGACAGATAAGGAAATTGAGGCTTAGAGATGTTGAGGGACTTACTTAGAGTCATATAGTTAAAAAAAATCAGACACGATTTGTACTCAGATTTCCCTGACTTGAAGATAGGATCTCTATTCACTAGCCCACTTGGTTGCCACTAATGGGACTCAATGGAAGATGCTTATGAGCATTCTTCAATCAAGCACTACAGTAGCACAGAGGAATATACATTATAAGATATAGAGAGGTGGTGATAGAGGGAGCAGGATTTAATTTGTACTATTTTCCTTATTATGATAAGAATAGTTGTCAATTTCCTTGTTTATTCATTAAAACTCACTTCTGATAAATTTTGACTAATTGGTTTGAAATTGAGGAGCTGACCCAGCCCATTGGCTTACAGATAAAGATATATTTTTGCATTCATCCTTTTGTGAATTTGGGTCAAGAAAAGTATGCCACTCCTGAAATATGACTGAAGTGCTTCAGGATAAAGGATTTCAAACACTTAGCAATAGTAATAAGAATAGTGTCCTTTAAAAAGCAACATATTTGTATTTTAACGAGGGAGAGAAATGAAATTAGTGAATGTGGAGATTTCCTTTAAAACAATTTTGCCTGCTACAATTTTGGACAACAAAATGCTTCTTGGATTCATGAAGTTGGTGCCTCCCCTGAAAAGAAAAATGTTAGGAAGGGTAAAATATGCAAAGTAAATGATAATAAAGTTTGATGAAGGCGGAACAATGGCTGTATAATTGAATACCAACAGGACCTTTATATTAGTTTCCTGAATGAATATGGATATGGGGGAATTAAAATAAAAGAAATAGTGAAAGATTTTAACTGTGGAATGCCTATGTAATAGCCTTGCCTAGCATAGAACACTGAGGGGAATAGGATACCTTGAAATGTAAGGAATTGAAATGCCCAATGATTTTATATTAAAGAATAAGAATAAAATTTTAGAAAATAATAAAATAAATAAAGTTTAAAAAGGAAAACAACCTGAATGAGATAGAAGAAGATTGAGAGATAAAATAATTAAGACTTACATGAAGAAGAGGGGGGGATAGAATAAGACTGACGCATCGAGGGACAGCTGCAACTAGGCACATTTTAGAAATTAAATTGAAACTATGCAGGATTTACCACAAAGGACCAAATATAAAATGATGACTATTAGGGACAGAGACAAGATAACCCTTACCAAGGGGAAATGGAAGAAAGATGGGTGCCAGAGAAATTGAAAAAGAGATAACTGATGTTCAGATGTATTTTTTTTTTTATATATTGCAGTTCTGAAATTTGAGATTTAGAAGATAAAATAGTGGATAACCAGTCAAAGGTGGAATGTGTTCAGACTGCTAATGCAGGGAGAAGAGTTGAGTTTGCCTATATTTCAAAGATTTAAAAATATATTTGTACTTATGTGCTGCCTCAGATTTTTTTAATTAAAATCTGGGAGGATAAACAAGATGATAGATGTGAAAGCATTTTGAGCTTTTTTGGGGGAAAAGAGGTGATAGGAAAATTCAAGGTGGTATTCTTTTATTGTGACTCATAGGATTAACTGAGTTTCATTCCCTTTAGTCTCCTTCAGGCAACTTTTGAAATAGATGAATGATCATTTTCCTGCCAAAAAAAATGCCAGTAAAAGTAATAACACATCGGTAATTAAATGTATAATTATCTGTGCTTCCAGATTTCTTATCTGAAAGTTGAAATCTCTCAACTTATTTGCTTTCCATCATTTCATTTTCCTTTAAAAACATGGCCTTTAGAATCTGTGCTCCTGTCTAGTTAAGGTAGAGGTGCTTTTCCATGAGAGCAGATGGATTTCCTTTGAGATATTAAAACACTCCAGGATTTGTGCAACGACCTGAAGCTTTATATAGAAACCAATTACTGGGTACTTTGTATTATGGCCTTGCACAGCACATAAGAACAAACTAATCATCATGAGACAAGGATTCAAGTCATTGATGATGTTGGCCAAATCACCCAAGGGAGCTGGGTGAACCAGTGGATAGAACTCTGGGTCTAGAGTCAGAATCCCCAGAGTTTAAACCCAGCCTGAGACACTGTGACCCTGGGCAAGACAGATAACTCTTTGCTTCAGTCTCCTTTTCTATAAAACAATCTAAAGAAGGAAATGGCCAACCACTCCACTATCTTTGCCATGAAAACCCAAATGAGGTCAAAAAGATTTGGACACAACTGAAATGACTGAATATCAATATCCTGGGCTTCCATATCCACAATGGAAATAAACTTATTCTATTGATTCGTAATTATACTAGAAGGATCAAGAAAAAGATGCAATATGGTAGCCCAGTATAGTGGATAGCCAGTCATTGCTTGGTTGAGGTCACAGACTGAAAGCTTGTGTCCCTTCCCCATTCTTTAGGAGCAGTGGTAGGAAAAATATTCTAAGCCCATTCTGACTCTTGAAACCTGATCAAGGAATTGAAAGGCATTGAAATTGTCCTAAGAGACTTAATTTGTTCAGGACATGAAGGCTCTCATCGTTGGCATTACTTCCTGGACAGGAAAAACAGAAAAAGCTGGAACTTTGGTGCCTGTGAATACTGACTATGAACAATACTAGGAGAATATGCTCAGTGGTATCAAAGCTTTATCCTTATCTTCTATCTTCATCTCTTCATTATTCTAAATATCCTCAACTCATTATGTTAAAGTACTCCTCATTCTGCTCATTGTTAGATGAATTATGAGTGTTCTGTTTTATTTTAGTTTGGCACTTAAACTACTAGAGGACTGGCCTGAGCCAGGCCCAATTCACACAACCTGTCGCCACAATGTGACCTAGAATTTTTGCTTAAGGTTGCCTATCTTCCCAAGAAGAAAAATAGGTGTCTCACCACTTTGTTCCACACCCCAACTCATTTTGGATTCCTGAGAAATAAATCCAGTTTTGGATACAAATATTTTCAGGAAGTACTCAATTTACAAAATAAATCAAATATAGAATATCATTTATCTTTCCCTCCCATACACACACACACACATACATACACACACATACACACACACATGCACACACATAGACAGAGACACACAAAAGGGTATTTTTGGTATGGAAGTGATTACTTTTAGTATAACCACTGATTTCTGCATCAGTTCATTTAAAAGACTTTTTATCAGCTCCCATCTTGAAACCCTCAGTAATCATAGCTTATATGAAGAAAAGAAGATATCTTTGCATGCTCTAAAGTTAAAGGGGCAGTGAGATGTACCTATCCATCACTCATGCCTGGAAGCAGACTTAACTCATCCTTCCATGAGCTTGTCTAGAACCTGAACAGCACACTCAAAAGAAGCACTGTAATAGATCTATGAAGTGTGATGTGAAAACACTGTAATAGATCTATGAAGTATGGTGTGTGTGTGTGTGTGTGTGTGTGTGTGTGTGTGTGTGTGTGTGGCAGAAGACATGAAAGCAGAAAGATCTGGATTCAAATCCTACCTCTGACAAAAAATGCTAAATCACTTCTCCTCTAAGTGTTTCAGGTAATTAGAGAAAACTCTAAGTTTTAAAATAGTTGCAAATTGCATTGATAGAAATTCCTTAACAGGTGTTCCCCACACTAATGAAATCAGAGGTATGATGATGATGATGATGATGATGATGATGATGATGATGATGATAAAGACAAATGTACTTTGAAGAAAATGAAATTATTTTTGAATATTATTATTGTTACTTATATTATTGTTATTATCATCATCATCTTCTATAGGAGTTCCATTTTACTTTTTCTTTCTTTTTTAATAAAATATACTTATCATATTTAAGGATATTATTGTGACAAAATTGTGGTATGAAATAATAATTTAGTCAGCTCTCAGGTAAGCAGATGATCCATAGGAAATCATTAATATTCCACTAAGAGTTTAGGGCCAGAAACATGTAAGCTACAACCATTTTGCTCTCTAATCTTGTTGACTTTTCTTTCTTCTCCCCTCACATTATTTCTGCATATAGCCTGAAACTCAGCAGGAGCTAGGGGGTAAAAAAAAAAAAAAAAAATGATTTTCTTTCCGCAGGGATAAGGGAAAAAAAAATATTTGAAGTAAAGCAATTATTTATTCTAGTCACAGATTCATCATTCGCATTGATTGAAAAACGCAGTGCCTTTTTTTTAATCTAACATGGAGTGTTCAGCAAAGATCTATAGAATGCTTGACAAGTCAAGGGTGTCATCAGGATCAAATGATATAGTGGATGCAAATTACTTTGCAAACACTAAATATGTAAATGACTGCTATAAATATATTAATCTCATTATTATTATTTTTATTATTATGAAAGGGAGAAAGAAGAGAAAAAGGTGGAGGAAGAGGAGTATTTTACCACCAGTAGGCCTCCACTTTGGTGATGATTTCATTCAATGAGCCTTTTGCTACACTCCTACTGAACTTAAGCAATGTTTATAGAGCAATACAGGAATATGCCATGAAATATTCAACAATGAGGGTCGAAAAAACAAAAAGGTGCAGTATTAACATTTTTTCCAAAACTAGACAATCAATAAGACAAAACAGATCAAACCCCAATTTGTAGGGATTGCCCATTTCTGAAGTGTAAATACTCACATTGAAAATTTAACAATCAGCTCTCTGAAACCATTGAGTTGGTTTGAGTA
>CM053589.1:52039880-52058614 GCA_028646515.1 Pseudochirops corinnae | reverse complement strand
CAATGCCATTCTATCAATATGTGTAGAAAAAAGTTTTTTGTACAATACTTATTTTTATTAAAAAGCCCTGCAAAGTATAGGGATGGGGAAAGGGAAGGGAGATGAGTTCTGTTTTATAATCAAATGTTTCTATCTAAAACCAAAAGCAATAACCATAGGAAATTGAGAATAAAAAGAAACCTTATTAATAATTATGGTGATAAACTAAGAACACTCATATCAGCATTAGTTAATGTATTCTAGAAATACTATCAATAGATACGATCAAAAATATGTTGAAGACATGAGTGGAAAATGAAGAGATAAAATTATCCATATTTTCTAATGACATTATCTACTAAGAAATATATAAATCAGAATTCTGGGGGGAAATTATATTCCCAAAAATATTTATTAATGTAATAAAAATAGAAGATTAATGGAAAAATCTTTATTTCAAATAATTGGTTTCCTTTGTAATTGTATTTACTTTATTTTATGCATTTAAAAACATTGTTCTGAGAAGAGATCATAATGCTCCACCAGACTGCCAAAGCAGTCCATGAATATAGATAGATAGAGAAATCCTCTATTATATGTATTAGAATGCGATTTAGAGGTATTTAAATACAGAGGTGGGGAACCTGCAGCCTTGAGATCACTTGTGGCCCCTTAAGTCCTCAAGGGCTGCCCTTTGATTAAATGCAAACTTCACAAAACAAAGCTTTATTTGGATTCAAAGAGTCACACTTGAGCACCTAGAGGGCCACAAGTGGCTTTGAGGTCACAGGCTCCCCAACCCTGCAAGCAAACCTGTCAATATAACATTCCTGCCAAAGAATCGGTCAACTTTTGCTTAAATATCTACAATGATGATGAACCCTAGGGTTGTCATTAGGGATTATTCACTAATGCTAAATATTCTGTTTTGTGGAGGTTCAAATTTTTAGGGAGTATCTACTTATTTGGGGACAAAACCTCACCAAATTTTAATTTACTAACACTGATTCTGTAGCTGTTATCAATGTAAAATTTGGTCCCGTTCTAGGGTACCATTTGAAGAATTAGTTATTAATTTCACAAAGTACAATATTCTATGGAAATTTCAAAGCATATCATCTCAAAAACTTCTAGAACTGCTACAATGTGAAAAATGGCATAATTCTGCAATATAATCAAGAATGTTCTTGGATGTTGAACCCTTTTTATGAAACTTAAATCTATGTGACAATGAAAAGGCACTTTTAATAATTCCATGAATTGATTATATATGTTAATCTTAAGGACAGCAAGGATAGTAATAAACATAGATTTCTAGAACCACAATCTGCCCCTCTATTTCCTTAGTTCATAATCAAGGAAAAGAAGCTTTTAGAAGTTCTAAAAGTGAACAGGACTGACGTCAAAGTTTTCGGTAGACCGCAAAGGACACATTTTAAAAATGGGTTTATTCAGGTTATAACATACAAACTCCATTCAATTACTTCCTGAAATTATTTGAAATATAGTTATTTTGTCTATAGTTTTCTAGATATAGTAGCATTTCAACCTTATCATTAGAAAAACTATTTTGTCCATATTACCAAAACAGGTAAGAGACAAATTGACCTTCTATATAATTCTATTGCAGTAAAAGCTACTCTGTGTATATACCAATTTAAAAATCACAGTAGCATATGAGTAAAAGAAATCTAGTGGGAGAGGGGAAGCAGAGAGGGAGGGAGAGTATGCATCCCTAAAGTCTCATTCTTTACATCAATGGTATCAAATTCAAACAGAAATGGGGGCCACTCATCTCCACATACAGATCCCTGTGAATCATATTTTGATTTAGTTTTAAAATGTCATGTTATATGAGTGATTGTATTTTACCTGTTTATTAAGTATCTATCAGTTATATTTTAATTTTATTCAGCATCACTGGGGAATATTGTGAGCCTCATGGTCCTTAACTACTTGTTTTATATGTCTGGTTTATATAACATATATATATATATATATATATATATATTTTCATTTCTAAGTATCATGTGTCATTTCTCATTTTATTCTAGTTGTCATCTGAAGATGTAGGAGTTTGTATTTTTTTATAAATATAAAACTAGATATCTTTTTTTTTTCTTTTTAAAACAAAATACCTAAAGCAGAAAAAGTTTAAGAAACTTATCCTAAGGTCATAGAGAAGTAGAGTCAGAGAACAAAGTGAAAACAACAGAAAAAAAGCTTGACTATTTCTATTAAGTTCTTTTGGAAATCCCTTTTTCCCTATCTACCCTTAAAAACAATTGATGAAACAGATTCCATTCTCTAGGTGAAATGTTTGGGACCTGGGACTGTGATAATTCTCTTTCTCGTAAACAAACTGCAATGCAGGCTGATTAGAGATGAAGAGGGATGTTTGTAAAGGGGCAGGTTTATGGTTACATTGTTCTATGTCTGCCAGTTTGTACAATTACATTGCCAAAAAATAGTCCTCTTGGGTGGTTTTCCCCTTCCTCTCTTGTTTATAATGTCAAGAAGATTATTACCAAGTTTTCTAGTGATTTACTGCAACTTAGTGTGAGACAAGAGAAGCTTTTCCAGTTTCCCCTAAAGCAGGATGTTTGTATATATGAAATACCAGAATTTTCTGGGGATGTCTGGAATTGGTCTTATTGCTTAAAATATTTAAAATGTACAAAAGAGTGTATGTACAGTGCCATTCCACACTGTTTTCTCTCACTCCCATACCTGCAAGAGGGAGAGGACAGTCAATATTTGCTTGTTCTTAAAGAGAAAAATATATAATAATTGTAAAAAAAAGAAAAAAAAAACAAGCTAAAGAACAAAAAAAAAAGCAAATACATATCACACACAAACACAAAAAAGCTGAAAAATATGGAGCCAAAAAACCCAATACAGAACAAGAAACCAATGAATTTAATGTCTTTGGGGCATAGCACTAAGATGATGATGATAATATTAAACAATAATAATAAGTAACATTTATACAATCCTTCAAGTTTTGCAAAGTGCTTTATATACATTTTTTTCTTTGATCCTTACAATAGAACTTTCATATTTGTGCTTTTATCTCCACTTTACAGATGAGAAGCTGTGATTTGCCCAGTTTCTGAAACTCAATTAGAACCCAGACCTTCCTAATTATATGTCTACTGATCTCTCCACCATGCCAACACACATATACATATGTATGCATGCATGTTATGTATGTATATGCATGCATATTTATGTGTATTTTGAATAGTGGAGAGAACAGCAGATATACACAAATGTGCTTATATATGTATATGGACATATAGGTATACACCTACACATAAGTATGTACACAACATATATTATTCTAAGACTCATGATTTTATTGTTCTGGGACTTCCTTTTATGTTTACAAATTACAAGTCTTCATATATTAGTACACAGTTTTGCGATTTAATGTAAGGAGGGAAAGTAATTGGTTAGTTGTGAACCTTCTGGGCTCCTCTTGCCTCAGGCTGTTCAGACCTATCATAGATTGTGATCTAATGATATACATAGTGTTTAAGAACCTTGGATCATATGTGCTGAGCCATCAGAGTAGGACTTCAGTGTAGGAGAGAGAAAACTCTTCAAAATACATAAAAAATGTATATTAAGTATGGGTCTACTCGATTCTAGAAGGAGTCTCTATTCCATTGTTTCATGATAGTACCTGAAAATGAGGTTACCTTGATGGACATTTTCAAGCTTTGATAGGATCACATCATCTTTATCAAAAGAATGTTGTTTCCTTCCATATAAATAGTGTTACTCGGTTGACACTTGATGTGATAAAGTAACAACAACAAACTGCACTAGCTCATTAGATTACATAAAGATAAGAAGTCACTTTACCAATTAACAAGAGTATGTTTTATTACTTTGTCCACTAGCCCTGACATATTACTATGAAATGCTGTCTATATCCATTCAAAGCAACTCAAACCTCTCCAATAAGCAACTACAAAATAAATAAATAAATGAATGAATGAATGAATAAATAAATGAATAAATAAACTGGGCAATGGGAACTTTGACTTATCAGGTTCAGAATGTATGAGAGGGGATGAACATTAACATGTTGCACTAACATATTAACAATGCAAAGTCTGTGCCTGTAGGCACCACTTTGTAAGATTTTTTCTCCTATTTGTTACTCATCTCATATATTCTTAAACATCATTCAATGGCCATATAATTAATGTAAGATATTAAAGCTAAAAATGTAAGGTATCAGTGTGTCTCCATGGATGCTTCACCTACTCATATCACTGAACATCTCCTTGAATTTGTAGATTGTGGAAAGGAGAAAATGTGGATCAGGCTGATTTCCAGAACCCAGATCCAGGCATGAACTTGAACAGTGAAAACAAAAGAACAAAGGCATTTTGTTTACAAATTACAATTTTAGATGGTGACATGTTTAGAAGCTATTTGTGTTCCATCAGTCTGCACTTGACTTTCCATGTGGTTCCCAGGCCAAGCTAACCCTTCTGTTCCTGGTCTCAATAGATAGGGATACATATCCTAGTGGATTTTTTTCTGGCTAGGAGGCTCCTGGCTTGAATGATGAAGTTTTCTCTGTTGTTTCACAAAAGGCTAAGAAGCCTCTCAGGCTGCTATTGCAATAGTTATTCAATCCAATAGTCCCGATTCCCAAAATCAATTTCAGGCAATCTTTTCTGCCCAAGTTTCAAGTAACAACAGCCAAGCTTTCAACTAGTTCATATTTGGGGGGGAGGGGTAGAAAGGAAAAGATTTGCATCCCAAAAGGAATTGAGAGGAAGGAAGGAAGGAAGGAAAATGGAATGTGGTTAAATCATAGCAATTATCACTCTTCTGTCTTCTTGGACAGCATCAGACCACACGGCTTATATTTTTCCACATGGGAATAGAGGAGCTATCTCAAATTCCTCCATGTTTACAGAGTTGGGTGAAATGAAGATGGGCAGAAATGTTCCACTGCCTTTCCTTCTATTGACAATGATTTTTCCTTTGCCTGAGGACAGATCTTAATCCAGAACACATAAGAGTCTGACCTGGGAGCTAATTATTTAAGCAAGGGCTAAGGAGGTTTTCAAGTAAAACATAATAGACAACATAGTAAATTTTAGCTCTACTATTAAAATGAGAAAGTCTTCTACCCTCTAAAAACTCATGATGTGATATAAAGATAACATGGATGAGACTTTTCCTGTTTAATACATCTGATGAGTATTTGTCATCAGATAGATATAAAAAAGGGTATGGAAATAAATAGCTCATAGGAGCAAAGAAAAATAAACAGTAAGAAGAAAAATATGACATTATGCAATAGACAAATATCCCCCCTGACTTACCATTCTCTCAATTGTCTAGCGAAAGCTTCAGGCATTTACTCCTGAACCAGAGTTGTCACTCAAAGGAAAGTAGCCTCAGCTAGATGAATTTCAGTGACTCTTTCAAATAACTTTCTCTCTAAACCTCATCTACTTCCCAACTCTCTGAAAGAAACTGTAGAAATATAGGTAGTGTCTGCAGTTTGTTAAGATAGAGTGTTCAAGTGACTTCTAACATGTCATGTTTCCAGGAAGTCCCATCAAGGAGACTATGTGTAAAAGAATGCCAGTATCTCTTTACTAAGCCTATTGGGTTAATCTTGGAGAAAAATAAAACTAAAGGACCCTTATAGAAACACTATAAGGCTAGTAAACTCAATAAAAAGTGATTATTGACTGCTTTCCAGCTTAGCTCTGTCCTAAGTGCTGTGGGAATTACAGAAGCATAAAACACTGTCCCTGCCCTCAAGCCCATTACAACCAATATCAGAAGATAAGACTAATAAATAAAACATCAGTAGAAAATGCCAAGAAGTACTAAACTGTGGACATACAACTGTAAACTACAGTATAACCTATAAAAGAGATGTGGTATAAGATAAAGACACCTAGTCTTGGTGTCAGAAAACATGGCTTCCAATTTTTTATATACTATGTATTAATTAGACAGGTGCCTTTCATCAAGGCCTATGATCATATGATCTCAGAATTAGAAGTGACCTCAGAAGGTATCCAAATTATAATTAAACAAGAATCTTTTCTATGAAATACACATGAACTCATCACCCAACATTTTCTTAAAGACATCAGTGATGAGAAACCCACTGTCTCCCAAGACAGCCCATTCAATTTTTAGAAAGCTCTAATTATGATAACAATTTTATTGATGGCAAGTTGAAATTTATCTCTTTGAAACCTTCAGTGATTGTTCCTAATTGTTCCCTCTGAGCCCAAACAAACAAAGTCAATCAAAGTGCTTCCACACTACAGGTCAGCCAATACTTTATAATTATTATTCTCACCTTCTACCACCATCAATAACTTCATCCAACAGAATGACAATAATGAATCAATGTACCAAAATTTATGGGATGCAGGAAAAGTAGTTGTAAAGGGATTTTTTTTTATAATACATGAATAAAATAGAGAAAGAGCAAATTAGAATTGGGCATGCAAATAAAGATAGAAAAAGAATAAATTAAAAATCCATAATTAAAAACCAAATTAACAATCAAAGGAAAGATTAATACAATTTCAATTAAGAAAACTATTATACTAACCAATAAAACTAAGAGCTATTTTTATGGAAAAAAAAACAATAAAATAGATAAACTTTTGGTTGATTTGATTTAAAAAAAAAAAAAAAAGAAAACCAAATTACCAGTATCAAAAATGAAAATGGCAAACTTGCCACCAGTAAAGAGGAAATTAAAATAATAATTAGGAAATATTTTGCCCAACTTCAATGCAATAAATTTGACAATCTTACTGAAATAAATGAATATTTACAAAAACAATAATTGTCCAAATTAAAAGAAAAGAAGTAAAATGCTTAAACAATCCCATCTTAGAGGAAAAAAAAAAAATGAACAAGCCACCAATGAACTCCCTGGGAAAAAAATCTCCAGGGCTAGATGCATTTACAAGTGAATTCTATCAAACATTTAAAGAACAACTAATTCCAATAATATATAAACTATGGAAAAATAAGCTAAAAAGGAATCCTACCAAATTATTTTTATAATACAAATGTGATCCTAATATCTAATTGGGAAAAGCCAGAATATAAAAAGAAAATTGTAGACCAATTTCCCTAATGAACATGGAAACAAAAATTTTAAATAAAACAGTAGCAAAAATATTATAGCAACTTATCACAAGAATAATATACTATGACCAGGTAATATTTATACCAGGAATGCAGGGCTGGTTCAACATTAGGCAAATTATCAGTATAATTAAATATATCAACAACAAAAGTAACATGTCATATGATTATCTCAATAGATGCAGACAAAGCTTTTGACAAAATACAATAATCGTTCCTATTAAGAATGGTAGAGAAGATAGGAATAAATAGAGTCTTCCTTAAAAGGAAAAGTAGCATCAACCTAAAACCATCAATAAGTATTATATGTAATGGGGATAACCTAGAAGCATTTTTAATATGATGGGGGGGGGGATAAGGATGCCCATTTTCACCCCTGTTATTAAACATTATACTAGAAATGTGAGCTTTAGTGATAAGAGAATAAACACAAATTGAAGGAATTAGATTGGCAGAGAAAAAACAAAGCTATCAATATTTGCAGATGATATTATGATATAATTAGAAAATCTTAAGAATCAAGTAAAAAACTACTTTAAAAAGTATATGATTTTAGCAAAGTTACAGGATATATAATAAACCCATATAAATTCTTGGCATTTCTATATATTACTAACAAAGCCTAATAGCAAGAGATAGAAAAAGAAATTCTATTTAAAATTATCATGGATATTATAAAATATTTGGGAGTCTATCTGCCAAAACAAAACTAGGAAGTATATGAACATAATTACAAAACAATTTTCACACAAATAAAGTCACATCTAAACAATTGAACAAACATAAGTTGCCCATGGGTAGGCTGAGCTAATATAAGAAAAATGACAATTCTACCTAAATTAATTTGCTTATTCAGTGCCATACCAATTAAACTACCAAAAATTAGTTTGTGAACCTAGAAAAATTAATAACAAAATTCATCTGGAAGAACTAAAGTTTCAGAATATCAAAGGAATTAATGAAAAGAAATGCTAAGGAAGATAGCTAACCATACCAGATCTTAAATTATGTCATAAAGCAGAAATCATCAAAACTACTTGCTATTGGCTAAGAAATAGAGTGGTAGATCAGTGGAATAGGTTAGCTATACAAGACACAGTAGTCAATGATTGTAGTAATCTACTGTTTTATAAACCCAAAGACCAAGATACTGGGATAAGAACTATTTCACAAAAACTGCTAGGAAAACTGGAAGTCATTGCCCAGTTGACAAATGGTCAAAGGACATGAATAAGCAATTTTCAGAGAAAGAAATTAAACCTGTCTATAGTCATATGAAAAAATGCTCTAAATAAGTATTGATTAAAGAAATGCAAATTAAAACAACTCTTAGGTACCACATCACACTTGTCAGATTGGCTAACATGACAAAAGAGCAAAATTATAAATGCTGGAGATGTGGGAAAATCTCAACAATAATGCATTGTTGGTGGCGTGGTGATCTGATCCAGCCATTTTTGGAGAGCAATTTGGAACTGTGCCCAAAGAGCTATGCATACCCTTTGAACCAACATACTGATTCTAGGTTCCAATCTATGAGATTCTGAGTGAACTGGCTTTAAGGATTTGTGAAGCTTATTGATTGGACCACAATAGGTCCCTGCCCACTTAAGGGCTGTATTTTGGGCCTCCTGGCTTACAGTGAGCTTCAGTGGTAACTGTTTCTCTTTGGAACAGCAGCCCTGAGTTGATAATTTTTTTTATTTTTATTTTTTGGTAGTTGTTTTCTTTTTTTCTAATTAAAGGGGTCATCCCTTGACTCACTTCTTAAAAAGACTTATTCAATGAATGGGCACTACTTCACTTAGGTCTTACCTTAAAAGGGCCAGGATTTCCTATTGCATCCTGAGTCCTCTCCAATTACCCTGACGAATATCTGGTTACTGGATCCAGATGACTTTGGAGGAGAAAGTGAGGCTGGTGACCTTGCACAGCCCTCCCTCACTCAAATCAAAGTTAACTATAAGTCATGTCATCATTTCCCTGATGCTATGATCTTCTTCAAAATCAAAGGACAAACACAACAACCACATCTAGGGCTGTATCCCAAATAGATCATACAAAATATGGAAAGGACTCACATGTGCGAATATACTTATAGCAGCTCTTTTTGTGGGGGCAAAGAATTGGAAATTTAGGGGATGCCTATCAATTGGGGAATTGCTGAACAACTTGTGGTATATGAATGTAGAGAAATACTATTGTGCTATAAGAACTGGTGAGCAGGTGGACTTCAGAAAAACCTGGAAAGATTTATATTAATTGATGCTGAGTGAGGGAAGCAGAACCAGGAGAACATTATAAAACACAGTGACAACCACACTGTGTGATGACTAATGGGTAGATTTAGCTCTTCTCAGTAATGCAAGTTTCTACGATAACTCCAAAAGGCTCATGATAGAAAATGCTATGCACATCCAGAGAAAGAATTATGGAGTCTGAATGCAGATCAAAGCATACTATTTGTTCGCTCTCTTTTTTGTTTTGTTTTGTTTCTTCTTTCTTGTGGTTCATTTCATTGGTTATAATTCTTTACAACACGACTAATGTGAAAATATGTTTAATATGAATGTATATATAGAGGCTATATCAGATTGTATGCTATCTTGGGGAGGGGGAGGGAAGAGAGGAAGAAAAAAAATTAAAACTCAAAAGCTTGAAGAACTGAGTCTTGAAAAAAGAAAGGAAGGCAGGAAGGAAGGAAGGCAGGAAGGAAGGAAGGAAGGAAGGAAGGAAGGAAGGAAGGAAGGAAGGAAGGAAGGAAGGAAGGAAGGAAGGAAACAAGGAAGGAAGGAAGAAAGGAAGGAAGAATCTGCCTTCTCCTCTGTTAGTAGAGATTACAGTCCCTGTGGACTATATGAATGAGAGACATTATCCCTGGTGGTCATGGTTTTGTACAAATTAGAATTCTTTTTAGCTTATGCTAGATTCATTTTAATATTTTCATTGCTCAATATTGGCCTACATATTAGGTGTATCTTGACACATTCCTCAAATGTTGTCTGATGGTCTGATGGATTGGGCAGAGCTGACTCCATAGGTTTTCATATAGCGGACAGCTTATATCAAAAATGTCATTAAAAGTCCTAGAAGAAAATCATTTGGTTGTAAGATTATATTATGCTATGCAGGTGCAACATTTCAGTATAGTGCAGCAGAACAAGATTTAGCAAGTATCTTTTGTTCTTTCAATAACCAGCATACAGGTTCTAATTTGTCAGCTGTGCTGAGTTTTGATACAACCTGAATGATGAAAAACATTGATGTAGCCTGTAGGCAAAACAAAAGCTACTGGAATCAATAAAACTGAACACCCACTTAAGTCAGGGACATGCAGGAATGAGTGGGGGAGATGGAATGCTAAAGGAGATCTGTAATAAAAAACAAGTAAGGTGGATGTGTGATTTGTTGACAAGATTTTCTAAGTATTGACCTTCTCTGACATTCTCTCTCTCTCTCTCTCTCTCTCTCTCTCCATTTATGTAAGTTTTATATACTTCTTTATTCATGTTTTCATTTTTCTTTTAATATTTTCCATGTCTTTTCTCTATAACAAAGTTCGAGGGAAACTTGCTGACTCTGGAACATGAACTAGCTCATTAGGGATCCCACCATGATGGAAAACAATTTTCAATTCTTTAAATAGAGTGTCTAAAATATCTGCACCCTTTAACCCAGATATTCCACTGCTAGGCATAGCCTCAAGAAGAATTAAAAAAAAAAAAGTAAAGTTCTACAGACAAGAAAACAAATTATACATATTTTATCTTTCCATTTTTCCCAGTATTTCACTTCTAATCTACTTTTTATCGTCACTATGGTTTCCCATTCCTCTGTCACTTGGTATTCTCCAAAGTCTTCAAATCTTCTGTATTTTGATCTCTTTTAAGGATTTTGACCACTTGGCAAAGCGGTTCAACTGTATACTATCTTCTAATCTTTAAGCTCAAGTTCACTTATTCTACCTCACATCATGTCTTACCAAACTCTACCCATGGGTTTTTCCCACAATCTACCTCCCTTGTACCTACTCACATGCTGTTGAACAGAAATGGAGGATAGCAGTAAACTGCATTGATTGCATGTATTAGACATTTATCCTAACAAATCCCAAATGTGCTCTCATTGTAATAACCTAAGCCTGGTATTCCCCTTTAAGTGATTCACTCTTACAGTGAATAGAGTTGATTTTCTGTGCATTTTCTTCTCACCACAAGACTCCTCTTCAACCCTCTCTCCTGAGGACCTTATACTCTTCCCCCAAACTGGAGATCATTCAAAAGTTTTCTCATTTCTTCTTTTCTTCATCTCATATTTCTTCACATTCCCATTCCCCCAGTGTCGACTTCTTTATTCCATTGTTTCAGTATCTAATGACAATATAGTTCTTTTGCTTGCTAAAGCTAACCCATCTACTTATACACTTCTTTTAATTTTAATTTTATTTTTTTGCTTATTGGAGGTTGGATGGCAGGGCAATTGGAGTTATATGACTTGCCCAAAGTCATATGGCTAGTAAGTGTTAAGTGTCTGAGGCCATATTTGAACTCAGCTCCTGACTTCAGGGTCAGTGCTTTTTTCACTGTGCCACCTAGCAGACCCTTCATCTACTTTTATCCTTGATACTGTTCCCGCCCATATCATCTAGATGGGGTAGGGGTCGTTCCACCATCATCTCTACTCTCTCCTTGATTTTTTCCATCTCTTCCTATCTATTATTAATCAGTCATTTTTTAGTAATGACTGACTCTTCATGATGCCATTTTGTTTTTTCTTGGTAAAAATAGTGTAGGGGTTTACTATTTCCTTCTCCAGTTCATTTTACAGATGAGTAACTGAGGCAAACAGGTTTAAGTGTCTTGCCCAGGGTCATACAGCTAGTAAGTGTCTGAGACTGAATTTAAGTTCACAAAGATGAGTCTTTGAGACTCTTCACCTTGTACTTTAGCTAATTCTCAACTAAGCAGCCTGGGTGCCATCTAGCTGCAACTAGCTCCTTCTTGCTATAATGTCAAGCAAAGGCAACTTCCAAGATTAAGAATACCAGTAACTCTCCATTTCATTCAGTGACAAATTAAGGTGAGAAAGAGAAAATCAAAATACAGCATTCACCATGTGTAATTCAATAATTTAATAAGTCCTCAATTCAATCCAAATACTACTCCACCCCTGGGCAGTACATTCATTTAGTCCATCACAAAGTCTCTCTTCCCAAATGGAGATTAGTTTCCAATCATAAACAAAGTATATTCATTGGGTTAGTCACAGAACACAAAAAAAAAAAAATTCCCTACCCCCAGATCGCCACTGAATTACAATTATCATCAGTTAACACCAAGGATCTTGTCAAAAGGGGCAGTGGAGAGCACAAAAGGCCATCTAGCCCTAAGCTACAAAGATATCATCCCAACACTTAATACCCAAGGAGAGGTCTTTTCTTCATCTTGACAGGAGGCAAGATCTCAGCGATCTCTATTCCTGGGAAGACAAAGTTTAACCAAGCAACAAGATGCATTGCCAGAGTCCTTATCAATTCATTCTCTGCCTGCAGAAGAGTCCCAGAACCCTTGAAAACATAAGCTAGATCCTCTTTTAGGATTTTTGTACACATCCAACAAGAAAATCCATCTTCAGGGCTTCTGAACCAATACCAAGGTTGCAGGACCTCTGTAACAACATCTCTGTCCTTCACCAGCAGACAAATCTGGCAAAACAACATCAAAATAGACAGACAAAATACCAGCATCACAGCCATGCCTCCTCAGTTCTTGGCAGCTCTGGGTAACAGTTCTCAAAAGTCCTGGGCATCTCCAACTGGCCCTCAGCAGTCTCTCTCTCTCAGCAACTCTGGCCCCTGGCAATTCTCTTCTCTCTCTGCCTCCAAGATACTGCTCCCCAAAAGTTCTTCTGGCCTCCTCTGCTTGGGCCTATCTCTAAATCCATGCTACCAGCTCCTCCCAGTTCAGCCCTTTCTCCTTATGTCAACAAGTCCATCCCACAATTGAGATTCACAAGCTCTGAGTTTTAACACAACCCAAAAATAAAACCAATACAAGGGAATCTTTAAATTCCATTACCATTACATTTGCTACCCCAAAGCAGGAAATATTATTTTATTATAGTAAATCAAATGTTGTTGTAGCAATATCTGTACCTATAGCTAAAGAAATATTTATAACTGGAACTATCTATAGTAATGTATCAATATGACTGTTTTCTAGTAGGTCCAACTTCATGTCACTTAACAGTAAATAAAATAATAGTTATCACTTATATATCACTTTTAGTTCTTTACATTTATCATATCATTAGATTTTCTCGATACCCCTGTGAGATAGAGAATATTATTCTCTCCATTTTACAAATAATGCAACTGAGGCTGAGATAGAGAAAGTGATTTGACCAGGATCAAGCTAGCGTCTCAGGAAGAATTTGAACTCATGTCTTACTAACTTTGAATCCAGCAATTAATTTATCTTACTACTTTATATGAATGTATTCTATGCCTGTATCCATTGCATTGACAGAAAAAAAATTATTGAAGAGCTAACACAGATCCTTAGATCCATTAGAAAATATTTTCCTACTTGAAATTGAGCTATTAATAAAAATTCTTTCAGTCTAGTCATTATATAAGTTCCAAATCCATCTGATTTCTTTTGATCTCATTCACATATATCTCTGCATTTTTCTAAGAAAAATAACATGGGATATTAATCGTGCCCAATAAGCCCTAACTTATAAAAATTAAAAATATTTGAAGATTTCAAAATCACATTGTGTCAGGACCTAGATGTCACCAGATTCCTTCACAAATATACCAGGAAACTCAAAAAAATATATCAGAAAGGAGAGAAAGAGAGAGAGAGAATGAGTCAGATACAAACTCCTCAATCTGGTCCAGAATTGCACAAAATGACTGTAAGAAGCCTTTAGAAACCATGGAAATGAAACAGTGGTGGTATAAGATCCAAAGTAAAATATAGCAGGAGAGAATTCTTTAGATGGTCCTTGAGCCCCAAAGGAGAGAAGCCCCAGACTTCACTCAGCATAATGCAGCCATAGAGCTGAGGCAAGAATGGTACCTAGAGCGGCATCATTACAACCAGTACCAGAATAAGCATCCAGGAAGTCCTTCCCCATCCCAGAATCTAGGAAAGCTGGACCTGAACCACACAACAGGCAATAAGGCAAAAAAAAAAAAATCCTGCAGAAGATGGGACTTAATCTTAGCCATCATGCTCAGGAACAAGCAGGGCTTTCTAAACCATCCAGAAGTACCAGAGAAATATTTGACTAAGGCACAGGTCCCCCAAATCAGAAACTGATATTGTCTATCCATAAGGACAGTCTGTTGGGCTACATATAGTAGAATAGCCTCTCCATGTGGGGACCTTCTCTCTTCAGGTGGCATCTAATCTTACAGAAGAAAGCTAAAAAATTGGTGTCATGGAGCTCTGGTAATGGCAAAGTATGCTGGCAGAGGTATGATAGAGCAAGTCAGGAAATGAGGGGGGGAGGATCATAGAGAAAAATGAAGATATGGATGATCTGTGCATTTTTCTTAAAATCAAGGTTCTAGGCCAAAGTAGTCAGTCAGAAGAAGGGGGGCAAAGAGTACTTATGGTATGTGAAATTCAGGGATGGAGTGAACTTCCAGGGTGAGGAAGCTTCTGTGCCTCTATGGAGAACATCAAGGGATTCAGTAGTGGAGCCGCAAGGAAACTATTTTCATATAGTGATACTACCAATTTGTGATGTGGGACCCCTTTGAGCCAAATGTGGCTGCCTAACATTCATATCCTAACTATTATTATTATCACTGAATTTACAAAAGAGAGGTGCCACAAGGTTCTGGGTATTTTGTGTTAGTAAGAGATTTCCTGATAATCTCTTCTTGGTTTTCTAACAATGCACTTGTACATTTACATTTTATATTTATATTTCCTAAAATGCTGCGTGATACAATGGAAGGCTCCAGAGTCAGAGCATTTGTGTTGAAAACCTACCTTTTTTCCCTTATTACCTATATAATATTAATCTTGCACTTCAGTTTTCTTGAATATAAAAGAAGGGAATTTAATTACATGGCCTCTGAGGTCACTTCCAACCCTAGAAATATGATCCTTTGATTTAAAATGTCCTTGATTATCTAGACCAAGTAACCAACAACACAGAAAACAATCTTCTTTAACACTGGAACTCACGACCTGTCATACAAATAAAAGAATGCTGACATCTTATAGTGTTATGTACATATAGACCTTTGTCCCTCTTTCCCCCTTGATTTTACTATTTGTGGCCTAGCTCTGCCTCAGTCGTAAAGGGAAAAGATACTGAGTGAATAGCTGAGTGTTGGAAGTCTTGTAGATTTTCTAAGGCCTTTGAGAAATGAGTTTTTCAAGGACTTTGTTTAGAGTTTTCTTCTTGGGAGTCCTGCCAGGAATGAGAAAGGAGGAAAAAAAAAAGTGAGCCTGCAAAATTGATTCAATGCACCTGACTACAATACAGAGTATCAACTTAAGGATGATTTAGAACATTTGTTTAGGAGCTTAAAGGCTATGTGTGTGGGTGGGGAAATGTGTATGGCTTGCTCTCTAAGGATACCTGACTCCTGCTCCCTTGTCTCTTCAAAGCTGTTGAGAGTAATTCAGAAATAGAATTGTGAAAAGAAAGTAAAGTAAAACTTCTTTTATTTTTCCCCCTCCAGGAAGTTTGTTATCTGGAATATATGAGCTATGTGCTCTGAAGATGAATGGGAAAACAAAAAACAAAAACTCTGAAACTCTATGCTTTGTGTACACAGAATGACAGAAAATCTAGGTTTAGAGGACCACGTGACCTTAATGTGAGGAGGATTTTGTTCAGTCATTTCAATTATGGCCAACCCTTCATGACCCCATTTGGGGTTTTCTTGGCAAATATAGTAGAGTGGTTTGCTATTTCCTTCTCTAGCTCCTTTGAAAAATAAGGAAACTGAGGCAAACTGAATTAAGAAACTTGCCCAGGGTTACATAGCTGATAAGTTTCTGAGGCAGAATTTGAACTCAGGTCTTCCCACTTTCAGGTGGGGCATATGTGCCACCTAGCTGCCCTAATGTGAAGAAGATACATTTTACGTTGGGCAGCTAGGTGGTACAGTTGCGTGTGGAGCCTGAAGTCACAGAAGACTCATCTTCTTGAATTCAAATCTGTCCTCAGACATTTACTAGCTATGTGACCCTGGGAAAGTCACTTTATCCCATTGGCCTCAGTTCCCCATCATTAAAATAAACTGCAAAAGGAAATGGCAAATCACGTCAGTATCTTTGCTAAAAATATACCAAGATGGGGCCAAAAAGAATCAGACATGACTGAGAAATGACTGAACAGCAAAGTTTACATTCTTCGATACTCATATGCCTTCTTTCTCTCTGTTGATTATTTCCAATTTATGCTGAATATTACTTGTTTGTACATAGTTGCTTGACTGTTGTCTCACTCATTAGACTGTGAGCTCCTTAGGAATAGGGATCATCTTTTACCTTTATTTTTATTTTATTCTATGTTATTTGTAATCTCAGTTCTTAGCATAATGCTTGGAACATAGTAAACATTTAAAATTGTTTGGTGTATACTTGCATGTTGGCTCAAAGCCTGGAAGTATTTTCTTAGTTGTATGTATAAAATAATAGATATGGATGCAGGCAAGGAAGGAAGAAAATGACTTGCAAATCTCAATTGTATTCTTGTGTCCTTTCTCCTTCCCATTCATTTTCATGTGAGAGCAAAATGCTTTAGGGTTGAGAAACCTGATTGCTACAGAACCTGGAGATCCTTCAATTATTCACAGGCAAAGGTGGGAGCCAAAAAGAGGTGCTGACTGGGATTTGCCCAGCAATACATGGTTGCAGAGAGCCATCAAGATATTCCAGCTCCAAACTGGAGTAATTAACCTGCCATTTCATCAGTGAGAAGTAAATGTTAAGAGAAAAAAAGCAGAATTATGCCTGAAACCCCTAGGTAGTTAGGAATGCTCTGTGTTCCAACAAGTTTATCATCTTTGATAAAGAGAAGAAACATTCATTCTAACCAAGGATGGGAGAAATAGACATACCTTTCTCCTTAGGATATATACATTTGGGGTCAGCGTACTCAAGGCTTAAGAAGCAGAGAGTAGTGTGATTTTTTTTTTTTTTAGTTAGGCTGTTTAGTTAAATTCCTTCACTTTGAATTGTGTCCTCTTATTATTGGGAAACACAGTATGGGGTGTTTAGATGCAAGAGTGGTCAACCTATGGCCTCAAGGCCACATATTGCCTTCTAGTTCCTTGGGTATAGCCTGTTGACTGAGTCCAAGTTTACAGAACAAAGCATTTTTTAAGGGGATGTGTTCTGTGAAATTTGGCTTCAGTCTAAGGATTCCACTTGAGGAGCCAAAGGGCCCCATGTGTCCTCAGGGCTGCAGGTTCCCCTGGTTAGACTAAATGAATATCCACAGAGTAGTTTGAAACCAGAAAAGCCTTGCTTGGGCACTGTTTTTGTGAGCTACAGGCTTTGCCTAATGGATACACTTTAAATAGATTTAGACCTTAGTAACAATCTAAATGAATCCCCTCATTTTAAAAATGAGGATACTGATATCTGGAGATGTGAAGTGACTTTCCTATGGCTACAAAGGGAATAATCTGAGATTCCAAATCCACTGACAGGAAATTGAATGCGCTTACCTCTATACAACATCATCGTATTTTCTAAATTATGAAGTAGATGGCAGAGATAGTCATGGGTAATTTTAAAATAAACAAATTGACATGAGAAAGCAAAAAAACGGATTCAATTACCTATAGAAATTTTTGTTTGTTTGTTTTCCCAGTACTGGTATACCTTAAATATTCTATGGATCCAAACTTTCTCTGGATCCATAAAATATATGTCTATTTTACTTGCTTGTCTCTTCTCCTCTCTTCTGCTATAGTCATCACTTGGTTTTTAACTATAAAATTAAGATAAAAATGAATTTTAGATAACTCAATTAATTTGTCAGCAATTTTAAAGAATAGTGTTGTGAGTTTGGGAGTTAATATCTCTTAGGATGGGCCTTCTTGGTATAACTAAAGTGACTTTTTTGGTCCTAATTTCCTCATGGCCAAGATACCAACCAATATTCATTTCAGTTGATAGGAATTCTAATATGAGCTTCTTGGATTGTAGTTCATCTTCATAATTTCTATGCAACTTTTATTTGAAGTTTCTTTCCCTATATAGCATTATCCATCATTATGTTGTCTCTCCTGGATCTGTTTTCCAGGTCAGTGGTTTTTTTCAAGGAGATATTTCACATTGCCCTCTAATTTTTCATTTGTTTGAATCTGTTTGATAGTATCTTGATTTCTCATGAAGTCATTTGCTTCCATTTGCTCCCCTCTAATTTTGACAGAATTATTCTCTTCAGAGTGCTTTTGAGATTCTTTCTCCATCTGGCAAAGTCGACTTTTTAAGGCATTCTTCTCCTTATTGGCTTTTTGGGCCTCTTTTGTCATTTGAGTTTATCTATTTTTTAGGGTGTTGATTTCTTCAGTCATACTGCTGACTCTCTTTTCATGATTTTCCTGC
>CM053589.1:52007560-52039380 GCA_028646515.1 Pseudochirops corinnae | reverse complement strand
TTTCACCATTTGGAATATTATCCCTTCCTATTCAATTGATCTTATGCCCTCTATGGATTCATTTATACATATACTCAGATATGTGCTTGTTTGCATATGTAAACCCTCTTATATGAATTTATGTGTATGTATATGTATATATACATTTGTATTCCCTTGCCCTATCCTCATACTGAAAAAAGTTTCAACAGTTACAATTAATGATGTAATATCTTAACATGTGTTGAGGTGTAGGGTTACTGGTAACCCCAAAATTCAAGGGCAAAAAGTATGTGTCTGAGTCACTTAATGGGGGCAAGTCTTTTATCCAAAAGACTGTGGGAGGATCTGGATGGTATTAAGGGATGGATGAATAGCCTAGGATGAGGCCAGGTACAGACCATGAGGACCACAGCAAAATGACAGTTAAAAGGATTATTGACGGGGATGGGTGATGCCTCAATCAACCCAGAGACTTGATTAAAAGGCAATGGGGTCCTGGTCTCAAAGACATGCTATTTTCCTTATAAAGGTCAAGTGCAAATCCTGTCTTCATCATAAGGCCTTAATTATGAATGATTAATGTGAAAAAAGAATTTGAGACAAAATATTGAAAGATCAATATGAGTCAATATGTTGTTCTGTTGGGCAACATGGAAGTCAACAGAATTAATGTAATCTGAATACCAGTCCTACTGTACTCTGCCTTGATCAGAATACATTTTGAGTATTATGTTTATTTCTGGACACCACAAAGGAAGGGAAGAAGTAAGAGGGATGGAAGGAAGGGAGGAGGAAGGAAGTAAAGAAGAGAAGAAAGAGAGAGAGAAAGAAAGAAAGAAAGAAAGAAAGAAAGAGAGAAAGAAAGAAAGAAAGAAAGAAAGAAAGAAAGAAAGAAAGAAAGAAAGAAAGAAAAACTGAATGCATGTTGTTTGTGATTCTACTGGGACATCAAAGGAGACATATCCAACAAGTATTTAGAAATGCAGGACTCTGTGTCAGGAAGGAGATTTGATTTGGACATAGATTTGTGGTTATAACTAAACCCATGATAATGAATAAAATCAGCAAGTGATAGAACCTAGAGAAGAAATGACAAAAGGGTGATCATTGGGCATACTCACATTAAGAAGTATGCAAGAGCTTAGTGAATTAGTGAAAGATATTATAAAGGTTCAGAAGTAGGAAGACAAGAAGACAATAGTGCAGGGGAGAGAAGGATATCAAAAGGAAGGCAGAAATTAACACTGTCAAGAATTGCCAAAAATAATGAACTATAGTGATTTATATTTAGGCCATAATATTTTAAAATATGTAGTAATTCATAATGTTTGAACAAATAGATTCAATGTAACAATGAGATCAGAAGTCAAATTTCAAGATGCTGAGTAGAAGAGTCTGGGTGGTGAAGAAATGGAAGCAATGAGGGTAAACTTTTTTTTTTTAACCCTAGGAATTTAAAAGTGAAGAAGAGAAAATGCAAGTATTATAGGTTGAGGGGTAGCAGGTTTAAATAAAACGTTTCATAAAGATAGAGGAGATCTGAAATTTTTTGTAGGTGATGGGAAAAGAATCGGGAGATGGGACAGAACAGGGTGAATGGATCAATCACACAAACTCCCAAAAGATGGAATCAAGAGCAGCTGTGTGCTTTGTTAAGGAGGACAACCATGTCCTATCAGATTGAAGCAAGAGAGAAACAGATGAATAATCATTTATAGAATTTTTAAGATATCAAATAGTTATGCTGAAAACAGCTCTAATCTGAAAGTCCATAGTTAAATTTTCAGTATGAGCATTTACTTCCAGAAATTGACCATTGCTACAAATCATGGCTTGAATTATTGCTTTGTTAATTGTTTAGACTTAAGGAAGTATTAATAATGCAGATTAAACTCAAAAGTGTATGGGCATAATTTTCTTCCCCCTCCCCCCGGAACCCAGTTGTGAAACATTTATTAGAACACCCTTGAGTATGAATGAGGGTAATAGAAGTCATGATATATGGCCTCAGTTTTCTCAAGTACATAGGATGTAAAGCCATTTGATG
The DNA here is from genome assembly GCA_028646515.1 of Pseudochirops corinnae. NCBI lineage: Eukaryota > Metazoa > Chordata > Mammalia > Diprotodontia > Pseudocheiridae > Pseudochirops > Pseudochirops corinnae. The sequence goes on along the minus strand of CM053589.1, from coordinate 52,037,351 downwards.
AGATAAATGAACTGTGTGTGGAGTTAGAAGTACAAGGCAAGAGAAGAAAGTTTGGAACAGCTTTTGTGGGAAGTGTGATAGAGAATCAATCATAAGTGAATAAAATAAATGTGCTGCAGTGAAATCCCATTTGAGGTTACATATCGTGGATTTATAGCATTTGAATTACCTTGATTTCTATCACTTCTACCAATAGCTCAGAAGTCTGAGGGAAAATGTTGGATGGGTGAGGGTGAGGTGGAAAATTAACATCATATAAACAGAGGAGGACAATAGAACTAGGCCTTGAGATTTGAGATTAATATCTTATTAAAATGGTCAATCATAGGGTCAATAATTGAAGGACAGAAGTAAGGTCAAAAAAGGAGCAGTGGACTAAGGAGAGAGGTTGAGGGACTAGAGGACACAATAATGCAGAAGAGTTTCTGGAGGAGTGTTGAGTGAGAGAGGAGGAGGAAAGCTTATGTTGTCAGTCAAGCAACTGCTCTGTTATTTTACATTTTAGTTTTATTTTTGATGCAGTACAGTGAGTTAGTTTAGCATGCACATTTTGGTTTCTATGAACATACTCTCTTTTTGTTTGGAAGATAATTTTAATGGCAGACAAACTTTCCAACCTGACAAAAGAGAAAAGAATGGAATTTGTGCCATTTTATCCAGAAACAGTTTTCCAACATTGTGTCTACTCTGTGCTGTGCATATTTGTGCCACATAATTTTTAAGCAACATACAGAATCACAGGAAGCAGTGTAGTAGAATGTGTAAAAAAAAAAAATACTTGAAGCAGATAACGTACTTACAATCAGATCTAAATTATAATTAAATATCTCTATATTTTTGCTAGTATGTGAATATACAAGAGGGAAACCCAATCATGATCTAATATGCATTATTGAACTAATACTGCTACCCAATGTGTATATAGAATTGTTGATTGCTTAGATGTCATGTGAAAGAGTATGAATCTCACTACACCTGTGAAGAACCCTTTGATTTTCCTCAATCTGGATTTAATACACATTTATTAAATACCTTTTACATAAAATATTATGTAAAATATGTGGGAATGAAAATGTTAAATATTATATTTCTCTTTACCTAGAAGAGTTCATAATGTTGAATGTGTGTGTGTGTGTGTGTGTGTGTGTGTTTATGTGTATATATGACCATAAATATTTGGGGATGGGAGGGTAATAATTGCAGGACCACTTACTATAACACTGGCTTTGGAGAAATTAGGAGTCAGAAGACCCAGTTTGGTTTCTGCCACTGCAGTGCCAATGCAATATTTACATCATTGACTGTGACTATAAATATTCACGCATGGTGCTCGATCATAAAATGTAACAAACTCTCCATACAAAGGACAGAAGAAAACATTTATTCAGACACCAGAAAACCAAATTGCAAAACCAGTAAGCCAATTACATCATAGTAGCAAAGAAGTTAATAAGCCATAACAACACAGAGAGTCACAGGATCCTTTAGTCTTCCCACAAACCAACACGAACCTAGCTATCCAAGCATGTGGCAAAAAAATAACTTTTACTCATGGACCTATCTCTTCGCCTAAGCATCCTCTCTCTCCCACCATCTTTCTGGCCCTGACTCTCAACTATCCGGGGGCTCTGCTTCACCCCTCAGCAAACTCTTCCCACCACAGGTTCCATGTGACTACATTCAGCCTATAAGGCTTTACTTTCAAAGTAAAGGCCTTACTTTCAAAGCAGGAAAGGTCTTCAAATTCCCTTATTACGGGACAGGGAAGATCTTCAAATTCCCATTAACATTACAGCCACTTGGTCAATCTTGGGCAAGTAGCAATCCCTCTGGACTTCAGTATTCTAAACTGAAAAAAAAAAAAAGGAACATATCAGATAAGGGGCTCCTTGAAGTCACTTTCAGTGTTAAATCTATGATACTGTAGATTTGGAAATTTGGATTTGGGCTCTCAAAGTTAGGAAACCTAATTTTGAATGTTGCATCTGTGAGTTACATGCATGACCTTAAGCAAATCGTTTCACTTCTCTGGACATTGTTCTCCTCAGTGGTTAACTGAAGGGGCTAATTAGATGACCTCTAATATCTCTTCTAGCTCTAAATTCTATGATCCTATGCCTGAGATTATGTTAAAGGAAACAACAATGATGACAATGATAAGGAAGGAATTTCACTGTTTGAGTTCTTAGAGCTGGTATAGTTTCAAGTGATAGAGAAATTTAAAATATTATTATCCTTCTGAGTGAAATAGAATAGAGACAGGAGGTAAGAGCATTTAGGAAACTCATGGCTTGGGATTCAGGGACTGGAGTCAAGAAGAAAACTGGCAGCAATGTGCTAAAGTTACTGAGGAAGAAAGAAAAGTGACCTTGAGGTCAATCAGTTGATAAATATTTATCAATCACCTTCTAGGTGCCAGATATTATACTAAGTACTGGAGATTAAAAAAAAAAAAAGACAAAGATAGTCTTTGCCCTCAAGAAGTTCAAAATCTTTTGCATTTATTATTTAATTTCATTTGTACACTGATCCTATGAAGCACATAGTACAGATATAATTATCTCCACTATAAAGATGAGTATGCTGAGACTCATAAAGATAAAGTGATTTTGGTTAAGACCACAAACAGTAAAATTAAGTGGTAGAACTGGGGAAAAAAAAGATTGATCTGACTTCAAATTCAAGTAGTTTCTGTTCCAGCATGATTTTTCTGAAGGTATAATAGCAGAAGAGGGAAATATTGGGAGACAAGTTTGAACCAATCACATGAGAATGGGAGATGAAATCTAGGACCCAAAGCACAAAACCATCAGAATGAGCCACAAGCCACAAGCCACAAGAAACCAAGCATAAACCAACCAAGCAGAGAGAAAAATGACAAATGATCGATCGTTTTGATGTATACAATGTATGGCTCCAAAGAATATCCTTTTAAATCAAGCTTGCATGTCACCAATGCCCCTTTTTTAAAGTGAAAGGTTGGTATAATATGGGGATTTGCACATTGAACCCTAGAATAAGATGCAGCTTTGAGAAGATCACCTGACTGACAACAATGTGACTGCTAGCCCACTTCTGTATTTTGTTCTGGGGGATTTTGAATGGTATGCTTTTTAAAACTAGTCTTTCTCATGGCCAATATAGAAATAGGTTTTGCGTGACTTTTGCGTATGTATAACCGATATCATAACACTTAACTTCTTAATGGATGGGGAAGGAGTTGAAGGAAAGGATTTAAAACTTAAATTACAAAAAAAAATGTTTAAAATAAATAAATAAAACTGCTCTTGCAGTGTTACTCCATATCCTCAATATTGCAAAAGAAACATTTGTCTAACTCCCCACAACCTAACTGCCCATTAGGTATATCTTAAGGGACCCTAAGTAATTGTGAAGCATGCATTTCCTATACTCTACTGACTATATTAACATGACTTTATTTGATCTTAGAAATTGGGCCTTTAATTTCTGAGATGTAGAGCTATGCAGACCCAGTAAGTAGTTCTTTTAGTTACTTCAGAATTAATCTCAAATGTTGTTCTTTTGAAACACTACTGGAGGATTTTATGATGAACTTAATATATTGTAAATGTTGACCTTGCAACATGCCTACAAATTGTGATATTAAGCTAGATGAATGAATGAGTGAATGAATAAAAAATATAATTATGTAAAGTTTTGTTTGTTTGTTTGTTTTTTGTTTTCATTCATGTCTGATTCTCCCTGGCACCTTTTGGGGTTTTCTTGGCATAAATAGTGAAGTTTGTCATTTTCTTTTCCATTTCATTTTTACTGATGAGAAAACTGAGGTAAACAGGGTTAAGTGACTTGCCCAAGGTCACACTGTTAGTAAGTATCTGAGGCTAAATTCAAACTCAGATATTCTTGCCTCCAGGCTGGGGTGCTATCCATTGCACCACCTCACTTCCCTAGATAAGATTTACCACTATATATTCTGAGATCTTAATTTTCTTTGCCATTTTTTCTTGCTTTGCCATTACTTTTTCCTGCCCTCATTTCATTTCTTTCTGTTAACTCTTTTATCCCTTAAGGTGTGAATATTGTTTGTCTGATATTCTACTGGAAATTGGAAATGTGTTCACTTCTCATGACTTTAGTCCTTGAGTTTATCTCAGCCTAAGATATTTTATTAATTTCATACAGTTTTTTTTCCTCTTCCCTATGGACTCATGTCCCCAGTCTCAGTTTCTTATTCCCAGGCCTTTACTCCCATTCTCCTGGATGATGTCAATAAGTCCTGCTTGATTGTTAGTTTGGAGAGTAAGAGCAGGTCTTAGGTCTTCAGGAATTTGTTAGTCCTGTATCCTGATGTGGTTCAAGGTGCTGAATTGGGCATAGAGTACTGTTTGTTAGGTTATGCATGGGTTGGCTACATCAAATTAAAAAACAGTTTTTACACAAACAAAATAAATGCAGTCAAATTAGGGGGAAAACAGGAAATATGAGACAAATTTATAATGAGTTTCTCTACTATAGGTCTCATTTATAAAATATATGGGAAAGAGCCAAATTTATAAAAAAAAATAATAACAGGCATTCCCCAAATGATAAAGAGTTAAATATTTGAACAGGCAGTTTTCAGAGGGAAAAATCAGAACTGTCAATAGTCAGATAAAAAAAATGCTCCAGGTCACCAATAATTAGAAAAATGCAAATTAAAACAACTCTGAGGTTTATGTCTATCATATTGGCTAAATTTACCGAAAAGGAAAATTACAAATACTGGAGGAGTTGTGGAAAAATTGGTATACTAATACACGCCAGTAGAGCTGTAAACTGGTTGAACAATTCTGTAAAAGAGTTTGGAACTATGTGCATATGTGTATATGCTTTGACCCAGCAAAACCATTACTGGGTTACTACCCCAAAGAGATCAGAGAAGAAAGAAAAATACATATATGGAGAAAAATATTCATAGTAACTTTTTGTGGTGGCAAAGAATTAGAAACTGAGGGGATGCTCATCTATTGATAAATCAAGGAACAGATTTTTGATTATGAATATGTAACTATTAATAGTATTGTGCTTTAAGAAACTATAAGGGATGGTTTCAGAAAATAACATAGGAAGACTTATATAAACTGATGAAGAGTGAAATGAGCAGAACTAGGACAATATAGTTCTTTTCAGTTGTAGGTACAGGGAGTGGAGTTCCAGGATCAGAAGCTTGAGCCATAGGAATGTTGCAGTCAGGATTCTGTGCCAGACATAGAACGTGAACAGCAGGGAAACCCTGAGAATCCAGGGTTTCAGGCACAAGTCCAGGGAGCTTTCAGCATTGGGCTTAAAATTTGGATGGACTAAAGCTGTATTGGAACTGAGTTAAATTGTGAGCATGATCCTCCTTTTTTCCACAGAGAATGAAGTGATATAAGGGAATTATACCTCCCTAGGAGTTGGGGGGAAATTTAAAGCTAATCTGACTGTTAAATGGTTAAATGGAACTGATATGTTGGGATTTCCTAAACTGAGGGAAAATTATCACTGGAGGCTTGAGTCAATGTTAGAGATAAGACACCTTCTAACCTTTTTGAAAGTAACAGAGAACTTCTGATGAGGGTCAAAATAGAACCTATTTTGTCTTCAGGAGATGAAGGCTAAAGTGGTCACTGTTATTTACTAAGTCTATCTCTTATTTCTCACTTGTGTTGTTTATTTAGACAAGAGAGCTAATAATATCAGCCTTAATTATTATATCATCTTGGCTTATTCATTCACTCATTCAATAAACAGTGGACATTTCTACATGGAATAACCTAAATTAGGTATTTGGAAAGATACATTAAGATGAAGTCTTTATCCTTAATTAAATTTCACTGGAAAATTTAAATAGAATCTAAATGAATTTAAACTTAATTTAAATAGAGAAAATTTTCCATTGTGAGATATCTGCACAAAATCTAAAAAGATGAAAACCAAGTAAGTAACTAAGTTTTTTTCATATCACGCAAATTGGTGGCATGCAATCTTTTAGTGCCAGTAAGATAAGGCCCTGTGTGATCTTTTATTTTGAGACCAGATGTACTGCCAGGGATAGGGAGAGAAAATGTTAAAGATGTTTGCATAGTGGGTATATCCTCAGAGGTAGGACATAGGGATTGGGCTAGGATGAGTAGTTTGGGTCTTTAGAAGTCTCTTCTCATATTCTTGAGTGAAGGAAGCAGAGAGACCTGGTGTTGGTTTTTTGTTATGAACACACCATGTATGATCACTCTATAATGTGTTGAGTATGGAAGTCAATACTTTTCTCACTTTTTGAAATCCTTAATACCCTTCATAAACTGAGGGTGGTTTTGGAATAAAAATCACCTGATATCCTATTCAATGAGCCTCATAGAGAAACCATTCTAATACCTACCATCAGCAATTGTTTGTTCAGGAGACATTCTTGTCACAGACAACCACTTACCTCCTTTTGCAATGGTATAGTCCTTGAGAGAAAGGTTATTTATATCAAATGAAATAATATGTATAAAAAACATTGGTAAAGTATAAAATGCCATAGAAATGAGAACTATTAAGTCAATGTACTAGCAATGCTCACTGCATTTATATTCTTAGAGATTAGGAAAAAATTAAATTAATAATTGTTTAAACATATCAAGAAACTGCCATGGCATTGACTTGGATTCTTCTTCTACCAATGCTGATGATAATTTGTTGTACCCAACCTCCAAACCTTAATAGACATGCTTCAAGTGTTTTTGTCGCCAAAATATTTTATCAATTATTAGCTATCTCCTGGCTATGATTTCACTAGTCTATTCCTGGTATGACAGATGTACAGTCCATCATCAAGACTGATTGTATTAAAAATAATAAACATACATAAACATGAAATGATAGTTAATTTACCTAAAAGTTCAAATTGGTTATAGGAAGCTTAGAGCTAACAAACATAAAGAAATGCAGTATAAGCAATCTGTGGCTTTCTGACAGCTCATCCTAAATTGACCCCAAATTGTTGTTTTTTTAACATACATTTATCACTTTTAAATGTGTTAATTGTGTTGAAAGCATTGCAGCTGGGATTAATTTGGGGAGTTTGAATTGCCTCCTCTACAGCTGGTGAACACTGGAGCAAAACTGTGAAATAAGCTTAGTTAAAAGAATTAGATATTTTGCAGTGTTAATTATTCAACCCTTTCCTTCACTTTTCTTTCTAGGCAGTCCTGGCCCTGAAATATGGGAAGGATTTTCTTTTCCACATTTTATATGTAGGAGAAGTGTTATTAGCTTACAGAGAAGCTTTTATGCATACCCTCTGTCATTTACATCTTTCATATTTGCAAGTGCTTTTGGAACCCCAATTCACTCTTCATCACTGATTTAAATCAATGCTACCTAACAGTTAACCATTTTCTACTGGAAACTATGCCCTTGAGTATATTCTTCCTCCTATTTTTTCTTCCTCTGTCAAGTTCAATAAGTTTTCTTTTTTAAAGTAGAGTTTTGAAAAATTCAGGAGGAGTAGAGCCAAGATGGTGGTGTACAGGCTCTGAACTAGGTAAATTATCTCAACATTCCCCCCCAAGCAAATTTAAAATAATGTCTTAAATCAAATTTTAAAGTGGGAGAGTCAAGAAAAGGCCAGAGTAAGACATTTTTTTTTTTCCCAGTCTAAGACAACTTAGGAGATTAGCAGGAAAGATTTGTGTCATTGGGGTAAAGACCTGTCCAAACAAGGCAAGAGTACCAGAGCTGGCCCTTGGAAAAGGGTGATATAGCAGTAGCTTCAGGAGTTCTCAGCCCAGAGATGGTAAGGGATTGGACAACTGGTGAGAAAAAAAAAAAATTACAGGTGACACTTTGCTGGCATTGGGTGCAGCTGGTGATGATTGGCAACTATATTGCTCATACACAGTACTGGTTCACAGTACCAGGGCAGATGGTTGGTCACAAAGGAGCAGGGCCTCTGGGTCTTAGTTACAAAGGAGAGAAGAGCCCTAGTGCTTGTGGCTACAGGAGAGCAGGGGACCTGGTCACAGTTCCAAAGTCAAGAGGATCACTAGTATTTGTGGCTGCAGGAGAATCCATGACCCTGCTATTGTATTATTTTGCTTCTTTTAGCACATATATCATATGTCAACCAATGGAATTCTGCATTTCATGTAGCCATTCTTAAATGTCTAGATATTCAGGCCTATAAAAATAGGGCCCTGAAAGGAGAAGATATCTCATGTCGTAAGGAAGATCAGAAGTCCACTTCATTAGAGTGGACCATGGACCCTTTAATAAAGAACCATTGTCTCAGAACTTTGCCTCATTCTCTTTTATTGAAGGATGGGCAATTTTAATCCACATAGTCCAAAGTGTTCTCCAGAATGGTTGAACCAGTTCACAACTCCATCAATAGTGTATTAGTGTTCCATTTTGTTCTACATCCCCTGTAGTATTTGTCATTTTACTTTTTTGTCACGTTAGCCAGTCTTAGAGGTATGAAGTGATATTTCAGAATTGGTTTAATTTGCATTTCTCTAATCAATAGATTTTAAGAATTTTTAAAATGTGACTAGTGACAGCTTTGATTTCATTTTCTGAAAGCTTTCCTGCTCATTACCTATTGACCATTTATCATTTGGGGAATAACTCATATTTTATTTTAATAAATTTAACTCAGTTCCCTAGATAGTTGAGAAATGAGGCCTTCTTCAGAGAAATTTGCTGTGAATTCAGCGCCCCCCCTCCAATTTCTTTCTTTCTTTTTAATTTTGGTTGCATTATTCTTGTTTGCGCAAAATATTTTTAATTTAATGTTGTTAAAATTAACCATTTCACTTTCTGTGATCCTCTGTAGCTCTTGCTTGGTCATAAATGATTTCCTTTTCCACAGATCTGGCAGATTAAATTATCTACGCTCTCCTAATTTACTTTAAATAATGCCCTTTATATTTAAATAATTTATCCAGTTTGAATTTATTTTAGTATGCTGTGTGAGATGTTGATCTATGCCTGGTTTCTACCACACTACTGTCCAGTTTTCTCAACAATTTTTGCCAGATGGCGAGTTCTTGTCCCCAAAGCTTGGGTCTTAGTTTATCAAACACGGGATTACTATGGTCATTTACTTCTGTGTATTGTGTACCTAATCCATTTCACTTTTCCCAATGCTCTATTTCTTAGTATCAGATTGTTTTCATTCTAATATAGTTTGAAATCTAGTAATGCTAGCCTTACTTTCACATTTTTTTTCATTGATTGCCTCCATATTCTTGACCTTTGGTTCTTCCAGTTGAATGTTGTTGTTGTTTTTGTTGTTGTTGTTGTTGTTGTTTTTCTAGGTCTATGAAGTAATTCTTTGGTATTTTGACTGGTATGGAGCTGAATAAGTAAACTAACTCAGTGGGAATTGTCATTTTAATTATATTGGCTTGGCATACTCATGATCAATAAATATTTCTCCACCTGTTTAGATCCATCTTTATTTGTGTGAAAAGTGTTTTGTAATTATTCATACAGTTACTTGTTTTTTCTTGACATACAGACTCACAAGTATTTTATTTTGTTTGTAGTTATTTTAAATGGAATTTCACTTTTTATCTTTTATTGCTGGGTTTTGTTGCTATTTTGTAGAAATGTTGATAAGTTATTTGGATTTATTTTATATCCTGCAAATTTCCTATCATTGTTAATTGTTTCAATGAGGTTTTTAATTGATTCTCAATGGTTCTCTTTTTTTTTTTTTAATATTTATTGTCCTAAGAGTTCCAGTACTACCTTTGAGCCCATGGTATCTATAATATTTAGAGGTGGGGAAACTGTGGTCTCAAGGCCACATGGGACCTTATAAGTCCTTTGGTGTGGCCTTCTGACTGAAGTCCAAATTTTTTAGACCAAATCTTTTTATTAGGGGGATTTGCTCTGTGAAGTATGGATTTAGTCAAAGGGCCAAACTTGAGGACCTAGAGGGCCACATGAGCACTCAAAAATGGTGGTTCCCTACCCCTGGCTCTACATATAGTAAAACGTGAGGTAAGGAATTGACAGTTTTCAGGTAGTCTATGCAGCCAATTTAGAGAAGTCAAATTGCACACACACACACACACACACACACACACACACACACACACACACGTATGTCTTTGTGCATATACATATATACATGCATATACGCATAGACATGTGTGTATGTCTATGTGTGTATATGCATATATACATACGTACATATCTTTTTCTCTAATATATATACATATATATGTATATATATATATATATATATAACGGTTTATGTAGGTAATACTATTAAACGTCTAATATCTCTAGCTAGCTAGCTAATGAGATCTAAAACTCTACTCCTTCCTTCATTTTTCTGGATGGTTCTGGTGAAATCCAAACCACGGGCTAGAAGGGAATTGGTCTATATAATTGTGTTACCTCCTCATATTAGAACATAAAATCATATAATAGCTGCCTGCTTATAATATTATCTAATATAATAATTATAATTACTCTACTTTCTTACATTAAGAATGACTCTCTAAACAGAATTTTACCATGTTGAGTATAAATTGTTAAAAGCAAATCCATGTGTATGAAGTAGGATATAATTTGTTGCCGGCATATACCATCATGCTTTATAACTTACGGTAAGGTACAAAAAGTAAAAGTTTCTCTCCTCTTGGAATTTACATAAGACCTCAATACTGAGAAGGTATAGAATAATAACTTATTTAAGGGCTGAAAGAAAACATCATTACTCACAAGAGTGCTTGAATGAGGAGGGGATATTTGATGTGAGCTTTAAGGCCTGTGTAGAAATATAGCAAGTGAAGAGGGGAAGGAAAGACATGCTGGGCATAGGCAAAAGTATTTGCAAAGTAACAGAGTTAACAAGTAAATAAACATTTAAGCAAATGCAAATTCTCCTGGCCTTTCCTCCCTGTGTACAACATGCTTGAATATTTCTCCTTCCTCATCCCTGCTTCCTGGTTTCTCTGGTTTACATGAAGTTCCAATTAAAATCTGATCTTCTACAGAAAGACTTTCTTAATTCTTATAGTTCTAGTACCTTTCCTGTATTAATTATTTCCTATTTTTCCTGTATTTAGCTTGTTTATACACATATATTTGCTTGTTTTCTCCCCAATTAGAATGCAAGCTCCTTGAGGGCAAGATCTTTCTTTTCCCCCTTTTTTGTATCCCCAGCACTTAGCAGAGTGCCTAGTATAGGGGTGGAGAACTTGTGGCCTTGAGGCTACATGTGGCCTTCTAGATTCTTGTTTGTAGCCTTTTGACTGAGTACCAATTTTACAAAACAAATCCTTTCATTAAGAATATTTGTTTTGTCAAGTTTGGATTTAATCAAAGGGCTGCACCTGAGGACTTAGAGGCCACTTGTAGTTCTTCACCCCTGCAGGTTCCCCATCCCTGGCCTAGTACATAAATGGTTCTTAAAAATGCTTATCAACTGACTGACTGCATAATAGGTGTGTATACACACACACACACACACACACATACACACACACACACCTCTGTCAAAAGTAGCTAAAATCACTTATATGAGTACTGCCAATGCTCTATTGACATAGATGCATGAAGGAAATGACAGAATAGTTGTGTATATATTTATGGAATTGGAGGAGTTTATGATGGTAATTAAAGTTAATACCAGTAGAATTTATAGAAGCCTATATTTTAAAAGGCCTGAATTTAAAGATCAATGCAATTATATATATTTTTTAAATTTAGCAATATCATTGCAAGGTGTAAAAACAAAACCCAACAAAAAATATTCCTTACTAAATAATACCTAGCAAGAAATGAGCTGGTGGGTTAAGATTATACACCATAGGCTTACTATCTTCTTTGGAAGGACAAATTCCCATACTATGTATGAATACAGACATCAAGAGAACTCAACCAATAATTTGCATTGGAGTGAACCATGTGCAATTATTATCCATCGAATTTTATGTATGACTGACCAGATACAATATAAAAATTAGATTTTTTATATAGCCATGTGGAATACTCATAATCTGCAAATTTTATGAAATGAAACACATTAAAACTATTGAGATCAGAAGAAATCAAAATGCTCTGAAAATAAGACAAAGTACATATCACCTCACCCTCCTTTCTGCTATTAGAGTTATGCTGAAGACGATTTCAGTGAGCCTAGAGAAGGTGAACTTTAAAATTAGTAAGTAGAAAGATGCCAAAATTTTATTACCATAACTATGTGATCTTGAAAATGTCACTTAACCTCTCTTTGACCTCATTTCCTCATTTGTAAAATAAGAGGGTTTCATCAGATGACCTCTAAGGTCACTTCTAGCTCTAGATCTATGATTTTAATAAACTACAAATTAAAAAAAAAAATTTACCGGTGTAATCATGCCCAGAACTTTAAATATAAATTTAGGAAGAATGAAAGGATTGAAATAGTCCCAGTATCATTTCTATCTGAATTCTTTTTAACATGATTAGTTGAGAGTATGTGCACACATGTGTATATGTGTATATATGTATATGTATGTATGTATATGTATATATGTATGCATATGTGTATATATATGTGTATATATGTATGTATATATGTGTATATATATATGTATGTATATGTTCAAGAATGATGATAATATACATAGCTCACTTTAAAAGAATGCTTTCCTCAGTAATAGTATGAAGTAGGTACTGTGAATAGCAACTTTGGGTGAGTAGCATATTTTTCAGGAATGCCCATTAGAAAACCAGACCAAAGAACCTGTGCTATTAGCCATTCTGTGTATGCTAGGGTGTTTGCTGCTGCAACCAGTAAAAAGGAATAGTCAGCAGCCTTGCTCAACCTTAGAAAAATATGTGGGCATGTGCTGAGAATGATGATATTAGAGTTAGAATTGGGCGCTTGAACAGAATTGAAACAGTTAACAACTTAGTACAGGAAATTAAATAGGGAGTTTTATTTTAGCATATTTTTAAAATTTTAAAAATTTTTAAAAATCTGTGTATAAGTTACATAAATTTGTATGGTATTCAATTTTTTTTTTACTTTTCCATTTGTACTCTATATTACTAAATATTTTACTTGATTTTGTATGGTTATTTAAGCTGATGAGCTATTATCATTAATTTAATACACTCTTCTAAGTAGTTCATGAGTAAAGTAAGTAAGATTAGTGATGAGATAGAAAGGATAGAAACAATAGAATCTTCTACCATTGTAGGAGATTTTTTTTCCAGAAAGACTGACAAGGTATATAGAATAGAAAAACAAGAAAATGAGAGTGTTGGCAAGAATATTATTCCAAAAAAAGTATGGGAAAAAAAAGAAACAAGAGTTAGAGATTTTTTTTTAAATATAACTCAGAATGTTTATTAAATGTCAGCCAGGGAAGAAGGGACAAAGAAAAAATGGAGGAGGATAAGCTTCCATCCCCTTGCCAAGCCACTATCATGAACCATGGGACAGGATGTTGAGAAGTTTCAAAACTGTCAAAATGATACTGAGGAGAGTAACATAGCAGGAGAGAAACACCGCATTCCTTTCTTGTCCCTGCTTCTGTCTCTCTGTAATTCTGAGTATATGTATTTCCCAGGAGATGATCTGAAGAGCCTGGGTGAGAGAAGTGTGCAGATATGTTTGTGTATGTGTGTGTGTGTGTGTGTGTGTGTGTGTGTGTGTGTGTGTGTGTGTGTGTGTGTGTGATGTGGTGGTGGTGGTGTCATCAAAGTCACAGACCAGCTATAATGAAGAGCTGGGAAGCAGGGGAAGGAAAGTAGGGAGAACAAAAAAAGAATAGAAAAGGAATATTCAAGAAAAAAAGTTGGATCATCAGCTTGGACAAGGAACAGAGGCATTTAGAACCCTAGGAGAGGAGAAACTCAGATTTCCCTCACCTTGGAGAATAAAGAACAAGGCATATTCTCACAAAAGGAAAAAGGATATATGGCTAGTATAGTAGCAGTGTATGACCAGTAATTAGCCTATATTCAGGGGTGTTGCCAGGAATATTATTACAAAGATTGCCCATTTGGTCTAGATAAGGTGAAGAGGCAAGTGAAGCCAGAAGAGAGCTGATGGCCTGAGAGAAGAGATAGTGCTCAGGAGATTGAACATTGTGATATGCTATATGGGTGTGCTAGGAATGGACATTGTACTTCCTCAGTCAATAGTTCATTAGGCTGTAATACAGCCACTGTCACTAAGAATCCTTTCCTGATAACTTAAAACTTTCATATTAGTTTAGTGTTTTCGTATCATTTTTAATGCCATAATTCAAGCTGAAAATGTTCAAATCTAACAATATTCCCTTGGGCAAATATCACAAAACTTCAAATTCCTCAATATTTGCCTTTTTTTTTCTTTCTTCTGCAGTTATTGGTCTCATAATTTCTTGTAGGATTGCTCTAGACAGTGACACATCAGTTTTTCATGAAAAGAAATTATTTTCCTTACGTATGAAAACTTTCCTTTCATCTCAATGAATTTAGATACACAGAGAAACACACACACAAACAGCATTGTCTCTATGACAAGTAAGGACATTCAATTGAATACTGTTTGATCTATGTTTCTTACTTATTCCCAGTGGTGTATACATTTTGGGCATATCCAGATCATGAAAAGTAGGTCTCCCTCTCGTGTATGGTGACTGTGACAAGTAAAATGTCCTTCTGGTAATGTTTGTGGCTCGAAGGGACAATATATATCCTATGGAGAATACTGGAGAAGATTTATCTGTGTTTAACATTTCTAAAATTGATTTTTATATCACCACAAATGTGTTCTCATTTATCTTCTCCTTGAGTCATCTCATCCTTTCACGAGCCGCTTTTATTTTAGATCTGCATTCAATGGGTAAGTTAGGGGGAACTGGTATCATTTGTATATTCCTTCCTAAGAATCGATAGAAGGGTGAAATACCTCTCTTAGACTTGATTTGCTTTCTCATCTGGTCCTTACCAGGAAAGGTGTCAGGGGTCTATCTATAATGGAAAAGAAACCTATTCTATTGCCATTTTAATTCTTGCTTACCCTGCTGAAAGGATTTAAGTTTATTGTTATCTAATAAATCTTAAGGCAACAGTGAATTGTTGTTTTTCTATATTTCTAAACCCAGCTCAGATGTTCAGGAGTACTTGAGTTTGTTTTTAAGATACAATGAGTATGTGATTACAAGGTGGGGGAAGAATTGATGAGGAAAAATATTTACACACACACACACACACACACACACACATTCACACACATTTTTCAGTACTCAGAAGCAGCCTCACTAAGCTGGGTTGTTCCCCAGGAAATTAGTTTTCTACCAGTGGCCATAGAGTCTTTGAATTAGTACTAGCCTGGAAGTCTTCATTACATCCTGTGACTAAGTAGACATCTGTATGAGACAGCAGACCCAATAGGAACATGGGTGTGAAAAATACCCTTTGACAGTGAAGATAGTTGTACTACAGATATCTGGCCTGGCCTGTCCAAGTAGCTTCAAATTTCCTTAGGATTCCCTCTGATATTTTTAAAAAATTAATACAGACAGTAATTAATTAGAAAACTCAATCATTTACATTAACATTTACTGGAAGCATACTATGTGCAAACACATACTATGTGTGTTTACTTGGGGTATATTTTGTACAAAGAAAGACTCTGTGTGTTTAACTCAAAGAGTTCAAAATAATAGAAAAGATATGAATTCTAAACTGCAGAAGCTTGCAAGTTACTATGGGGAAATAAAACACACAAATCACTAAAATTCAAAGCAATATATTTTGAAGTGTTTTTAAGAAGCAACATCTTAAATTGAAAAAAAAAACCAAAACAACACTACATCTATTTTCAGAGGACCTGAGTTCAAGCCCAGGGCCTGTGATTAGTTATTTAAATATTTATATTTAAATAAATGTATTATTTAAATAAGGCCTAAAGGAAGTTGTGTCATCAAGTCAAGTCAAGATACATTTATTAAGCACTTACAGTGTGTCCTACACAGTGCTAAGCTAAGGGAATACAAATACAAAAGAAAGGTAGTCTTGCCTTCAAATGGATGACATGCTAATGGTAGAAAACCACACAGGAACGAAAAAAAAAAGATGAAGGTGCAATTTAGTGGACAAAGAACTGAGTCTGGAGTGCAGCCTGGAAAGATATGAAGACTTAGCTGACCAGGATGACCTCCGTAAAATGGAGGTTCTGGGAGGAACCAGAGGATCAGACAGAGAGGCCACATTGGTAGAGGGTACTTGCAAGGTAAGAAGTCCAGGAGAGGAATGAAATTTCCAAGGTGAAGAGGTTTCTGGGGCATTGTAGAGAAAGTCCAGAGAGACTGGAGTGTGACATGGTGAGAAAAAAATATATATATATAAAAAATTTCAGTAGATGCCTACTGGGTAAAGGTTTTCAAAGAAGAAGAAATCTTTTGAGCATAGGGATTTCAGACAGCAGAGAAATTCCATCATTTAAATAACAAAGGCATGTTGGGAATGATCAATAGACTGACTGGAGCAGAAGACTTCTGTAGGGAAATATTCTGTGATAAGTTTGGAAAAGTAGGTAAGGAACAGATTGTTGAGGACCTTAAAAATCATGACTAGTAATAAGAATCATATCATAAGACTTTTTCACCTAAATAAAGGATAGCTAGGGTAAATAGGTAGCACAGTGGATAGAGTGCCTATCTTAGAGTCAGGAAGACCTGAGTTCAAATCTGACCTTGGGCACTTACTCTGTGATCCTGGGGAAATCACCTCTTTTTTTTTTTTTTTTTTTACCTCAGTTTCATCATCTCTAAAATGAGCTGGAGAAGGAAATGACAAATCACTACAGTATCTTTGCCAAGAAAATCCCAAAATGCATCACAGATAGTCAGGCATGACTGAAATGACTGAATAACAACAAAGGAAAAAAAGTGTGTTTTTCCCTTATGGGCAACTGCACGTATGTTTGTATAAAAGTTTGTGGCTAGGTTCAGAAGTTTTCTGCCAAAATGAATATGCCTTGATTTTGTTTTGAATTACTGACAAATTCTGTTTTTTTCATAATATTTCCCTCTATGCCTACAATAAAAAATTTATGTATATATATATATATATGTATATGAATTAAGAATGTGATGGAGAGAATCCAGCAAAACTAAGCAACATGTCAGCAAAATCTGACATTTTACAGAATGTTCCATACTCAAAGACACCTACCTTTACAAAGAATGGAGGGGGATACAATTTTCTATTTTTCTCCTCTCTTTTTCATTGTTCTGTTGATTATCAAACCTTAAGAAAATGATGGACAACATGTTAATTATAAAATCAAATTTTAAATTGCCTATTTCCTTTTTTTGTTTTTGGAAAGCACATTGTCAAACAGCACACCTTTGCCTATGAGCTTTGCATAATGATAGAGAGATTTAGATTTAGCCAACCATTCCACTGAATTTGGGTAATTCTGTATAAAAACCACGGAAAAGGGTTTGGTGTGTATTGATAAATCAAGTTATATATACATCACTTTGCCCCATTTTCTTATTGCCTTATTTGTAGCCAGATTTTTGTGTTCATGTTGAGGTAGCATATCCAAGGCTCCTTTTGGGACCCTATCCAAAGAGCAGTAATTAATTGTTTACTCTCGGTCCAGATTCAAGACCTTAGAAGGAGGGGTACAGTGGAGTGACCCTGAAAACTATGCTTGACACCAAGTTCTTTTTATAAATGACTTGGATAAAAGTGTAGATAACATGCTTGACTCATTTCTGTATGACACAAAGCTGGCAAGTGTAAAAAAAAATATTGTATGACAGTCAATCTTCAAAGAGATCTTGATAATCTAGAACATTGGACCAAATATAATAAAATGAAATTTAATAAGGATAGATCATATAGTTGTGGGTATAGAGGTAGAGATGAACTCAGAGATCATTTACTTCAAGCCTATACAACGTGCAGGCTGAGGACATGCCAAAAGATTTCGGGCAGTCTAGAAAAAAATGTAGAGTATGTTTTTCTCTTCATTTTTTCACAGACTGTGGGCTACAGGTTGTGCATGACTAATTTAGTTCAACCTCTTATTTTTATGAAGGGGAAATTCAAACCTAGATTAGGCAGCTAGGTGGCACAATGTGTAGAGTATGGGGCCTATAGTCAGGAAGATTCACCTTCTTGAGTTCAAATCTGGTCTACCTGTGTCACACTGGTCAAGTTATTTATCTCTTTCACCTCAGTTTCCTTATCTGTAAAATGGGCTGGAGAAGGAAATGGAAAATATGAAAAATGGTTATCAATAGCCAATATCTTTGGGAGATTGAGAGCTTCCCCTACTCTTCTTCCAAAGTCCTGACTTTTAAGCCTGGTTTTCTTCAAAACTATATCAATGATAATCAGCCTGCATTGTCTCTCCTTACCAGGGTCAGCCCTCACTGAAGCTTGTAAACATTTAATCTAAAGTACAGAAGCCTGTTGTGTTCTACTCAAGCTTGAGTAGAGATAGATTCTTTTGTCTAGATGGCAGGAGGCTGGTAGTAGTCTGGCATAAAGCTATTTTCTCAATCCAGGGGTGAAACGGTGTTGGAGTGACATCAATTCCTGTTGGAAGGATAAGTAAACTGTGTAGCCTGACCCCAAAAGTGAGCTCAGTTGCAGACTGGTGCTCCCATGCATTCATATGCATGCTGACTGGCTTTGAGACAAATGAGATCAAAGTATGCATGCAGTCTAATTCAGTTTGTCTTTCTTATACTAAACTCTGGAGGCTGATACAAACCATTTCACTGTCTTTGGAAGAAAACTCTCAATGGGGTTATGGAAAGTCAGACATGACTGAAACAGCTGAAGAACAACAAAAGCCTGGAGTGGTCAAGGGACTTGTCCAAGGTCCCTCCACAACTAGACTCTACATCACCTCCAGCAAAATAAATTCCTTCACTTGACCTCACCAGCCTCTCAAGCTGTCATCTGCTATCTCCCTTCCCTTTAACATCTAAAAAGAAAAACTTACTAAAACCCCCCAAATTTATCTACATCATTGCAACCACTTGGTCTCTTTTCATTAATTTCTTGATCTTTTGCAAAGTAGCTTATCCTCTTATGCCCTCTAGATTGCCTTAACTGGTCAATTCAATCAATAGATTTATAACACTTATTCTTCTTAACCTTACTGTGGCATTTGATACTCTTAACTGCTTTTTGGGATACTTTATTTTTTTCTGAATTTAAATGACACTGATCTTTCTATAAGTTCTCTTTCTTTTTTTGTTTGAGATGGTGGTTCATTTTATTTCATAAGTAATATTGTATGTTATTTATTCAGTATGTAATGACATTTTTTACATTTGGGGAATTTTAAATTTCTTTTTTATTCTTCTGTCTTCATGGGACACATATAGATCTAGATATATTTTAGTTTATCTGCAGGGGAGTGAGGCTTATATCTATTTTTTTTTATATATATATATTAGTTTCTCAGCCTTTATCTAGCTGTTTCATTAATATCTAGGTTCTATCCTAACATTTTACCCTTCCCCTTCTCCTGTTGTGGCAAACATCTTTTCTGCTACAAAGACCACTGATACTGAGTTTTCTCAGTCTCTTCTAGCTGATTAGGGGCCTCATAGGTTCCCTGACTATATCAAACCTTACCATGAGAAGAGTGACCCTTGCTAGGTTTCTAATCTTGTTTCCCTTTGGCAGAGAAGACCCTTCACTTCTAAGTGGTTCTCTGTTTCTCTGTCTTAGTCCCCAGTGGTTTATTTATTGTATTAAAATAATATCACATAAAGAGCTGAAATAAAGAGTTGCCAGTAAAAAGTTGAAAATCAACCTGAATGATCTTGGGCAAAGTAAAAATGGTAAGGGGGAATGAATATGATGTTTTCCCTCTGCAATCCAATGCCATGTTTTATGTTATCTTTTCCAATGTAGGAAAATCATACTTAGGTTATTATTTTTCATACAAGCAGTACCTTTTTACTGATTCAAGTACCATTATATGTATTTGTAGTTTCTAGAGAGAACAGGTGCAATATCCATTTTATAGGAAGGAAAAACATAACAGATATGTTTCAACTTACCTAAAGTTACATAGTTCACCTTAAAAATCAAATCTATACCAGAAATGATTGACTATACTATTTTTTGTTCTTTTTAGTTTTTTTTTTTTTTTAAGTCTATTATTACTCATAATGATCTGGAGCAGGAAATGGTAGCAAAAAAGATCTCTCTTGAAACCAAAACCAATTAGTAATCAGGTCAAAAATAAATGAAAAACCTATGTGGAGCTATAAAGCAACTTAGAGATCGAAGTCAAGCCCTACATATTTTAGACAAAAAAAAAATCATCACTAAAGAAATTACTCATACAAGGTCACACAGCTTAAGTAACAGTTGAGAACAGTAGAACTCAGGTTATATAGCTCTAACTATACTATTTTTTTCCACTCTCCCACAGATGACTTAACCTCAGAGGAAGTTGCTGGTGACACCAGATTGTTTAAAGCTGGTATAATAATTCTAATTACAAAGTCTCATTCTATTAAAGTCATAGACAGTTGCATTTAATGAGTAAATGCTGTAGTCTGAAATCTTTTTGCCAATAATTATTCCTATCTTGACTCACATACCTTGTTCTCATTTGCCACATTTCTTCCTAACCGTCTTATCTGTAGAAATGCTGCTTTTATTAGAAAAGTATCTGAAATCACATATTCAAGTCTGTTATGCTTGCAGGAATTAACTTTATAGTGCTTATTTTGAAAATTAATCAAATTTTTAGTCTGGACTATTGATAGATTTCATTTCTCATAATGAGATGCACCCAGACTTCCAATATTGTGTACCATTAAATAGGGTTTTTATTTATTCATCATTTTCATTATGAGTAATCTTCATGCTCAATATTTTAGTCATCTGAATAAATAGCAAAATTATACTGTACAATGTCATGAAAATGAGGTTAGTCTGTGTACAAGTCAAGTGAAAAGATCTTCTATCGTCTCAACTGAATTTGTGAACTAATAAATAATGTAAGAGGAAAAAGATTGGCTGCTGAAAATCAATTCCACTATCTAAAGTATATCAATAAGTTGGAAATGTAGAGAACTTGTAATAAGGGCAGAAGAAGAGGGGCTTGGGAAGCATAAAATGCTGCAGCATGTAGCAAGCTAGAATTTCATTACATATCATATTACCACATCACTTCTGCCCAAAAGAGCATGATCTGGTGCAATCTTTAGTAAGGTATAAATCTCTAGGAAGCACCTGGCATAAATAAGTCTGTCAAAGATTTCAGAACTGGGAGCTGGGAGTGGGGTGGGGGTGGGGCAAAGATATCTTTACCTTTTATATATAAAGACTCTTTGATTTCCTGTCTGTACCAGTCTCTGAAATTATAATTTTATGACATGATACTTTTTAAATCTGTCCCTTGGATAAGAAAAATGGGAGGAAGGGAGATAATCTTGCCACCTATATGCTTGGTGGGGTAAATCTGATTCTTTCTCATTTCCTGGGCCTTGAAAGGTCTTCAGGCCTTAATCATTTGGCCTCATAGCAAAATTTCATCCTTTTGTTTGTCTTTGGCATTTGCTTTTACAGTTTCCTACTCATGTTTCCTTGAAACCTCTGGAGGGACACTTGTTTAGGTTGCTTTTTTTAAAGTGTGTTTTTTTTTTTTCCTTTTGACCAGTGAGTGAAATTTCATCCTGATGGAAATCCTTTGTTTTGGTAAATCCACCTAATTCATTTTGCAATTCACTGGGGACATTGAAAGGATCAATGACTTGTTAAGGGTCACACAGCTAGTACAAGTCAGAGATAAAACTTAAACCTAAGTCTTCCATATTCTAAGGTCAACCCTATACCTACAAAATACCTCTCTTGTGTACTTGTTTAAAATTAGCAAACGCCTGATGTAGAATACTAGAGAACCAAATGACCCATTCAGTAAGGAATATATACTCGACTTCATGTAAAGTCAACTGGGGATCGAATTTAATTCCTGCTCAAAGCATTGGGTCTTACTTATTAATATGAAAACAAACAAACACAACTTGGTTGATTTTTAGCTCCAGTGGAATCAAACAAGAGATTTTGACTGGTATTACCCAATTAATATGAAAACACACAGACACTTGACTTATTTTCAGCTCCAAAGCTGTACTGTTCAGATGACCGATTTTGATTTGGAGTCAGAGAACCTGAATTTGAATTCTGATGGCTACTTACTAAAATTGCCATCAGGAATAAGAAATGATATTTACATGGGCTTTACATTTTGCATTTCATGTAAATTGTTTTAATTGGTCCTCACTACAAGTTTGTGAGGTAAGTGCTTTTATAATTTATAGGCGAAGAAATTGAGGCTCAGGAAAATTATACCTTCCCTAACTTACTCAAGTTGCAAATGCCTGAGATAAGATTTGAACACTGTTGTTCTTAGCTCCATAGGCAAAGCATTTAGCCTCTCTGGTCTAAGGTTACCTCATTTGTACAATGCGCACACATAAATGGATGCACTCTAAAATCTTATTCAAATCCTAAAAATTGCGAAATTATCACTATTTTCTAAATCAAAATTAAAATAGAGGTTAGTAGAACTTGCTCAGCATTACCTTGTCTTGAAAACTCAGAGTTTTTCAAAGGTAGAGATATTCTCTCAGATAAGAACAATGGTCCTCTGCATTCCTGTGGCACTTTTCATTTATCCAAGTACGTTATCTCAGTGGAGATAATACTATGATTATTCTTCCTGAAAGCAATTTACTTTGAATATGAGAAGGCTAAATATCTGCTTGGAGGTAATGAAACTTTCCCAAAGTACAGCATAACAAGTCTTCCAGATCATCAGCATTTACTAGGCTGGGCTATCAGTTCCCACATTCAAGCTTTTTTCTACTTTACAAAAGCTAGTTCATTTCTCAGAGTTAATGTCCTCATCTGTTGAATGGGGATATTGGGAATAATGTGAGATAACAGGACAGAAACTATTAAAAAATTACTTGCTTCTTATTTCAAGAACAGCTGTCTTCTTAATACTTCAAGTTCCAAGCAATGTAGATGCATTTTTCTTTGGCTCTTATATTCAAAAAATATTTAAGCACGTGCATATTATAGATACATGTTTAAGTTTCTATTGAATTCCTGTTTGAAGCATATTTTTCCATTGATGAAAAGCCTTGTGAAGAAAAGAAGCATGAATGATTTCTGAAGTTCCTCGGGGCTATGATGTGTTTAAAGTTTTGTGTGTTTTTAATGTCTTATTGATGTTTGTTTTTCTTTTTTTTCATGTTTAAAAAAAATTTTTCCAATGATGTGCCCACCCCCTCCCAACCCCATTCAGTAAGTATAGGCTAGCAAATACATTGCAAGGTGTGAGATTACATGCAATACTCCGCCCTTGCAATCCATTCATATTTGAAGCTCTGACCCCACCCTGTTTGATTGGTGACTGAATGGGGGCAAACTACCACACTTAAACCATCATATCTGCTAGCAGCTAGGGGATCCATAACACCAGACCATGATTCAACTTTACATCCTTTCTTCTCATCTACTCATTCTACCATTAATTCTCCTCTTCCCCTGGGCACTTTTCTCTGTGTTTAGTGTGTGTGTGTGTGTGTGTGTGTGTGTGTGTGTGTGTGTGTAGTATATGTATACTAAACATTATATATAGTACATATTATATGCATATAGGATATGTATATAAAACATATATGTATATAATCTATAAAAATATACACATATGTGTACACACATATATACATTTTATCAATTTAATTCATCTCCCTAAGTGAGGAGAAGAAGTCATGCTTCACTCACCACTAGTTCTCTGAAAATGAAATGGACATTTCATTGACCTAAATTCTTTAAAACATTCTTTCCTTGACATTGTTGTGATGGTTTTAAAAATTATTCTCCTGGTTCTTCACACATCACTCTTAATCAGTATTTTTACATCTTCCCAATCTTCACTGAATTCTTTATATTAATTTTCATTTTTTATACTGAATTTATGTATTTTGTATTTTTTTGAGGGGGGAAGGTAAGGCAATTGGGGTTAAGTGAGTTTCCCAAGATCACACAGCTAGTGTGTCAAGTGTGAAGCTGTACTTGAACTCAGGTGGTCCTGACTCCTGGGCTGGTACTCTATTCACTGTACCACCTAGCCGCCCCTTTTATAGTGAATCTAATCATCAAACATATATTTCAATATGCAAAGAAAATTAACTAGGACTGTATATGACTCCATGAATTTATGTTGAGTACTGTTTTATTTTAAGATGTAAGAACATAGATTTAGAGCCAGAGGGACCTTAGAAACACTGGTCTTTGACTTCTTGTAAGTCTCCTGTTTCTGTAATGGCCCATTATTGGTTTGTCTTCTGCTGCACCTAATGCAATGTGACTCTGAGAGATGGCTTTAAGCTGCTAGATGGGCTTTGGCATATACTACCCAAGCGCTACCAGTAGCCCTTTCTCCTACTGGCTACCAGGCTACTGACTTCAGTCCCCTAGGAAGGCCTTATTGCATGACTCTGCTTTTCTATGAGCTATGTTTACTCTGTCCCCTCTTCCTCCCATGGGTCAGTCCTATTACAGAGTGGGCTTTCTCTTCCCTATCTTGTTTCCACTCAGAATCCTGCAGAATTCTAGTAGAATTCTTATGTAGGCCTGCACTGGATGAGAAGAATTGAATCTCTTTTATGTTTTTTAATCATTCATTATTCTGGTGAATTGTTAATACTTTGCCAGAGTATTTGTAGAAGAGTCAGCCTCTTCCAGGACCTTTCACATTGATATCTTGACCAGTGGTCCTCACCTCATAATTATAAATTCAACTGTCACCTCTACCTGGGTTTGAGTTTAACATAAACTATTTATAAGCAATTTACTTATTTTCTCTGAGTGTCAGTCTCTTTATCTATAATGTAGGAATAATACTTATATTATCTTCAGTACTTTTTGAGGAAAGCAGTTTGTAAGTAGTAAAATACTGTGGAAATGCACACTTTTTCTGCAATTCATAATTGCTGTGAGAGTTCTTGTTACTTCCTGGATCTCGTCTACATTCTATTTGGTCACAGTACATTATATAGACAGTGTAAAATATTAAATCTGTTCACTAACATGACAGACGTATAAAGTATATAGGAGAGAATCTGCTAATGTGGTTAGGAGCTGGAAGCAACTTGCAAAACAAAGAAAGAAAGAAACTTGGCACTTGAGGGGAGAGAACTCAAATCAGATTAAACAAAAATAGATGGGGCAAAAAATTAGTGTAAGGCATTGTACTACTTTCTAAGAATTAAGAGATCAAAAGCAACACAGTCTGTTAACTTAAGGAGTTTATAAGTTTAGTAGGAGGGTTCAGGTAGATATATAAGCATAGTAAAGGGTAGAAAATGATGAAGAACATGAAAGAGATTAAAGTATTATGAGACATATAAAGAGGAGGATGACATGTCTAGTATTTGGTATTAGCAGTGTTTTCTGTCACCTGAGTTGGGCTTTGAGGAAAGAGAATGATATCAAAAAGTATGTATAGGAGCCAGAATCCTCCTCACCCACATGATATAAGAAATCTACCCAATATTTGAGTGTGACAATCTTCTTTAAACCAAGGAAAAGGAGCCTCAAATAATATGTTAACCTGCCAGGGAAGCTCAAAAGTGAGTTTGGGTACAGTGTCATTAATGGGTTGCTAAAGTAACATCTCTTAGTTTATCAATGTAATTTGTTCAATTAACAATAGCAACACAACAAAAATTCTCCCTTCTGCCCCTATTCCTACATTGAGGGGAAAAAAAGAAAGGAAAGGATAAACAAACAATATAACAGGGTTGCATCTCCAGATCTAAATCTTGAGCTTTCTAACCCACAATACACAAATAAGTAGTTGATAATTGAAAAAAAAAAAATTAAACTGGTTATATTTCCCCTCTGCCAAGATGATCATAGAAGATAATGGCCACCCAGGCTATGACCACATATGCCCTTTTGTGATATTTTACAAAGTTTGAGAGACATAATTTCTGGGTAATTGGTTAACAAGTAAGGAGAGAGAATGGACCTGTTCTAATGAGGGGCCAGGGGACATGACTTTTATCTTGTCATTTACTTCCAAATCACCCCGAGCTTTGGGCAATCTAATAAAAAAAATATTATCCCCACCCAATCCTTACAAGAACATTCTTTACATAATGCATTATTGTAGAGTTTCTTTCAAATCTTTTATTCATTGTAGTACAGAATGGGAATACATTTATTGGAAGCTAACTTTGCTTTTTGTCTCATTTTCCTTAAAATATAAATTACTTTCATCTCACCTTCCCCTTTCTTGTTTATCGAACATCACATATCCAAATCGCAGTGTCTTCGAATTAGAAAGGACCTCAGAGGTCAGTGATGCACATCTTTACCAAAGTCATAAATAAAATCTCGATGTGCTTAATCCTCTACAGGAGGATTTTCAGGGGTGGAAAAATCTATCCCTATATCTTTTGTAGGACTCTAATTGTAAAGATTTTGTTTCTCTGTTTACTTTTTTTGTTTGTTTTTTTGGAGGGGGGAAGGCAAGGCAATTAGGGTTAAATGAGTTGCCAAAGGTCACATGGCTAGTAAGTTTTAAGTGTCTGAGGCCAGATTTGAACTAAGGTCCTCCTGACTTCAGGGTCAGGGCTCTATTCACTGCACTACCTATCTGTCTCATCTTGTGTTTACTTTAAATCTGTTTCCTTGAAACTTAAAATCATAGGAATTGCACTAGAAAGATCATCCAATTCATTCTTATCATATAACAGATGAGGAAAGTGAGTCTGAAAATTGGCTAAAGTTAAAAACAAATAACAAATCAAAACAAAATTTTATCTAAAGAGATTCAGAAAAAGCCTTTGATGAAGTATACTACTACAAACTCTATAAATCATAAGTGTAGGAGGACCTTTTTCTAGATATAATACAAAGTATCTATCAAAACCAAGAGCAGTCATCATATGCTAAGGAATACATTAGAAAATTACCCAGTAAATACAGCAGTAAAGCAAGGCTGCCCATTCTCCCAACTATTATTTGATACATTTCTGGATACGTTAACAGTAGCAATAAGAAAAGTGAAAGAAATTAAGGGCATAAAGATAAGTGAAAAGGAGACAAAACCTATTTGCTCATGATAGTTCACTTCATAATTCTAGGAAATAAACCAAAATGCAGATTGGATCAATATCTATTATATATGAGAATTCTTGGAAGCCACAAATTAGTGTCAGAGTCCTTAGAGACATTTGAACATCTTATTGTCCACAATAGACTAATAAACTCTTTTAAATTATCTTTATTAAAAACCACAGATCAGTTTTGGTTTTAACCTTCCTAACATACTTCCTAACATTCAGGGCCTTATCACTTTTTGGTATTCATTCTCAATTTCTCACTCTAGCTTCTATAACTTCTATATATTCTTTAAAAATATTAGTTCATTGTTGAGCTAGTCAGCCTTATCTTTGAATTTCTACCAACAGTTATTTCATCATAAAAATCAACTACAACTCCACAATCCAAATCTAGTATAGAAGATGAAGGTGCCTGCATTAATAGGGTGATTCTTTGTCAATATTGTTTTGCATTTTTCCCCATAGAGTATATTTATTTTTCTAAATACTACTCCTAGACCCTACAACATCAACGGATTATATATATACACACACACACACACACACACATGCATGCACACACACACACCCTTATATCTTATATATACACATACACACATATATTAGACATATTATATACATTTTTTCTGATAAAGAAAACAATTATTTTGTGGTTTTTTACAAAAAAGAAAAATTAAGGCATTATAACATCTATTCTCTACATGCTAAAGATCAGGAGTAAAAATTTCTCCATAAAATTATTTTTTAGTCAGTCTAATTTAAGATTCATCTTATAGTGAGGATAAAGTGTGTCTCACATCTGGAACTAGTCAATATGTGTCTTCTACTTGACAAGAGTTTAAGAATTTTTTTTTTTTGAAACGGAATGGGATGGAATTAGAGTGAATTGAATTAAATTATGGTGAATGAGAATAAAATGTAAGATGCTTTTTTTCAACTGAAACTTTTAACTGATAAGGATGATATTATATTCCTATACTAAGGTGTATATCAGAGATAATAGATACAAAATGCAAGTCAGCTGGGTAGGTTGGCCAGTGTTTATAACTTAATTTTCTCTTGTATATCTTAATCTTCCTTGTTTCCTCTTCTTCTTCTCTACTATTTCCATTCCTCCCAAATATCTACACTCTCTTTATCATTTTTTTGGATGCAGTTTTATGAGGCTGAAGTTTGAAGTTTATTATTTCTTCCTTCCCAGTCTAAAGATATGGAGTCTTTGAGTATTTTTTTTTCTTTTCCATTTTAAAAACCTAAAACAAAAATCTCCAGGAGTAAATGAAGAATCTTGTACTTAGGGGGAATATATGTTTATTGTTGAATAACTAACCTCTTTAAAAAAAGAGATCATATATTACTTTTAAAGTTTTTCCATAGCCAATAGAAGTTAAAGATTGTTATACTTTTTTTTTTTCTTTGCTTGAATATGAGCCTTTTCATCTGCTTATCTCTTCTTATAGGTTTAAAGAATATCTGCTATGCCTTGAAGGCTTTGCTTTAGGAAATTAGACAAGTGTTTGAAATTTGGCTTTTCATTTTAAATAGCAGTATTATATTACTAAGAACTCCCAGGAAAGGAGTACAGCAAAGGGAAAAAGAAAGGAACATATCTATTTCTATCTGCATAAAAAAAAAAAAAACTTCTATGAAATAATAAAAGGAGAAAAATGAAAGCTATATAAATTTTGTTTTCATATTTTGGCCCCTTGGGCTGACATAATGTTGCTAATGGCAGTCACAGAGGCCAGATTTCACAAGAAAGCAAGGTTACATAACATTGAGGTATTTTGGAACTATTAGGAAGCTGAGATTGTTACAAAGATAAACAGTAATAAATAAAAGTTTGTCTTAGTTTATGATCCATTCGTGTCATTTTACATAAGAATAAAAAGCCCATAAAATACATCTCTGAGGAACAGTATGGGAAGTAATCTACAAAGCTGAGAACAAGTAACATTATGCACCATATCTAATAATGTAAAATTTCTATCCAGTTAATATTGCAATTGAAGAACATAAGTCACAAAATATTCCAACTCAGAAACTTTGCACAAATTTCTCAAACATTTTTTTCTCATCTTACTCTTCTGTATTGATGGCATTACTGAATGCTGAAATAGAAAGTTGGGGTGCTGGGATTAGTGTAGTCATCAAAACTGTCTACAAAATGCACACATATCTAAGGCCAAAAATCAAACTGTAATATTTTTCATGAACTAAGTTTGTTATTTAGCATTGAGTTTTCAGACATAGCAACATATGAAACAAAGAAAAAAAAAATAACGGCAACTTTGCCTTCCCTATCACTGCCAGTGATGGCAGTGGAGAAGATAGTAAGGGTGAGTATATGCTGACCTGTCTATAAGCTTTAATTTGGATGTTATTATGCTAAACATGAGATTTTTGTGCGGTGATCAATGAGTAATAAACTACTGGAGGAAATGCATTGTGTCAATGGTGCCATTCTTGCTATATGGAAAATGAGAAAAAAGAAGAGAGCTGTAGCTAAATGTAGAAGAATACTCCCAACATTCTTCTTGGAGAGGGAAACAAAGGAATCGATTGATTTTGTTTCATAGCACATCCAAAGTCAAAAAGAAACAGCATTTTATGGGAATTTTATGGGAATAAGAAAATTTCATTTTCTTATATTGCAATTCTAATGATAG
>CM053589.1:51965116-51991325 GCA_028646515.1 Pseudochirops corinnae | reverse complement strand
AGAGAGAAAGAGAAGGAGAGAGAGAAAGAGAAGGAGAGAGAGAAAGAGAAGGAGAGAGAGAGAGAGAAAGAGAAGGAGAGAGAGAGAAGGAGAGAGAGAGAGAGAAAGAGAGAGAGAGTTTCTCTCCCAGCATCTGGAAGCTGACTGACAACTGAGATGGAGTTTTCTTGAGACCAGAATCTGGTGAAGGCCACCTGGAAGGCTGAGAGTTCTTGCCTGCAGGGCCGATATTCCTTCTGGGTCCTAGGGCCAGCTGAACAGCTGGAGGACTGAAGAAGCATGACCAGGATAAGACTTTGTTTGTTCATGGCCTGGCTGATCCTTGAGTTCCAGGAAAAAGAAATGATTAAGGGTTTGAGATGTGCTGGACCCTGTGAACTTCAGTGTGTACCAGGGACTGCCTTGAGGACTGGACAAGGACCTGGGAGCCGTCTACCTCTGAGGACTGGATGAGGACCTGGGAGCTGTCTGTTTCTGAATCCAGGTGACTTTTTGGTGGATTTTGGAGGGAGCTGGGACCATGGAAGGGGATCCAGGGAATCAGAAAGACCACACAAAATCAAGGTGAAGAAAAGGCCTCCCCTTGGATGAAATTGAGGTTTGCTGGACACCAAGGGGTGGAGGGTTTTTGTGGTTTTTCTAATGATTGTATTTAGTGACTGAGTTGATATATGATTGTCCCATGAGTGGGAGATCGATTATTGTATTGTGAATTGAGTATTGATCACTGTATTGTGAATTGATTGAATGCTTTGTTCTAAATATTGTGGCCACTATAGTGAAAACTGTGTGGCCATTCTAATGTTAAGCCATTATGAACACTATACTGTGATTTTCTATAAGATGTAATGTTGTGCATATTATATTGTGATTTGTAATGAATGTTTGCCTTGATTTGTAATGGAATAAATAGTCTTCACTATACTGTGTAATCTGAACCTTTAAAGCTGTTCACAGCAGCATTCTTTTGGGAATCTGCTGGTGCATGGCATTACAATGCATCAAATAAAGTGCATGTGATTACAAAGGAAATAAATTATTTTGAAATCATTACCAAAATTAAGAAAGAAAATGACACCACAAACAGTTTTAGAGAATCAAAATTTAAATTTAGAATTGTTGTCTTCTATATGGAGAGTCTGTTATATTTTTCAATTCAGAATTATGGCAGCATATTCATAGTCTCTAAGTGTACTGTGAATATTGCATTGGCAATACACCTCCCGTTTCCCTCCCTCTCCACCCCCAAAAACATCAGCAATTCGTGGTTATTCTAAACTTTCCTTCTGAGGTCTGTACTGCTTAACAATGTTATCTAGGAGTAACTAGCTCAAATTATAGGCACAAGGGTCCTTAGGTCCTATAAAATATCTAGTAGATAAAAATTATATATTGTGATTAAATGAATATAGTGGTAGTTTTGATATGCAGAAATATACTGTCATGAACCATATTTTGAACATTATTAAGCTCATCACTTTAAACATGTATTATAGATCTATTTGGCCATTCATATTTAAACATAATTTTTACCCAACTTTTCATATAGGATTTATTTTGTTGTTGTTCTTAGATCTAAGAGTATGTTATTTTTATTAGTGACCACAAACTATACTTGGATCTCTATATTGCAATCCTGGATGCATTTTTTACCTTATTTGAATTAGCTAGATGTAAGATTTGAGACACATTCTCAGAAGTAGTAGTAAAATAAATATTAATGATCCCAAGACCTTGAGAAATGAGATGAAATTCTCAAATGAAGAAGTAAGTTATTCCGACTGGTAAGCAGTGATCTTTCCAAGCCACAAAGAAAATAAAAAAGTTCTAAGGGGAAGGTTTTGATTGACCATTATGATAACCAGTAGACAGGGGTGTGCTGATAAAAAATTAACAATCAGCTCTTTGGGAGAAATGTATGCATCTCTGGATGCACATTTAATCCACATTATTAACATGTTTTTCATCATTTTGTTTAGTGCAGAAAAATCAGTAAAACACTAAGCCAAATCCTGATCTGCAATGTTTGCCAATTTTGGAAATGCAAAAACATTTAATATTTAACTTTTTTTTTTTTGAAACTGGCTACAACACATCTCTGTCAACAGTCCTTACATGCTGAGATTGTATAGCTCAAAAATAGAAGAGACTTTTGTAGATTCAATCAGGTGGTACATGTGAACCTTGTTGTCCATGGAAGCCATGTGATGACCACAGGAAAAAATGATGACTACCAGAGTTGATTGCTCTGATGTGGAGTCATTTGTCGTTTTAGATTGTACAAAGTCTAACAACCCTGCCACTAAAATATCTTATGTTGCCACTGTAGGTGGAATTGTAGGAGGAGAGAGAGAGAGAGAGAGAGAGAGAGAGAGAGAGAGAGAGAGAGAGAGAGAGAGAGAGAGAGAGAGAGAGAGAGAGAGAGAGAGAGAGAGAGAGAGAGAAGGAGAGAGAGAGAGAGAGAGAGAGTTTCTCTCCCAGCATCTGGAAGCTGACTGACAACTGAGATGGAGTTTTCTTGAGCCCAGAATCTGGTGAAGGCCACCTGGAAGGCTGAGAGGGCTTGTCTGGAGGGCAAGACTCTCCATATAGAAAACCACTGCGTTGGGAGCTCAGAGACTTAGATTCTAGTTCCATCTCTCAAAAAAAAAAATTAACCTTGTAACTTTGGGCAAGCCACTTAATCTCTCTGTGTCTGCTCATCTATAAAATGAGGAGGTTGAACTAAATGATCTCTCAAAGGATACTTACCAACTTTAAATGTCCGTGCTGCTCTCTGATAAGCAAAGCTGTGTCTCTGTATTTCATTTTGGTTCATTTGGCACACTAAGTCCATTAATAAAAGTCATCACTCTAAAAAAATAATCCAGTCAATTTTACATATTCAATTTTAATTGCCAACTTTTTTTTTTTGACTCTTCAGATCAACTTAAAGATACAATATTCACTTGGACTCTAAAATGTAAGTTTGATATGGAAATCTAAATGTTAAAAATATTACCCAATAAAAACTGGATAATTTAGTTTTTTTAAATGCAACATTTCTAAATTAATTTCTATAATTCATTTCAATTACTGTTTGTTTAATAATAATCTGCTAATATTGAATAGGATTCAATATGAAATTTACCAGGCTTAAAATAACACTGAAGAATAGTTATATCAATATGGTGTAGGAGTGTTAAAAGAAAGGTGAAATTATAAAATAGCTGTTGAGGAACTAATTTCAAATACTAAAGTATTGATCAGTCCCTTTTACTCATTTGCTAAAATTAGGAGCAACTGTTCTCTAAATTAATGTTGATATAATAAGAGTTACTACTATGTCACTCTAAAAGTTGAAAGCAGAACTAAATGTATAACATATATTGAACTCCATTTTGCTGGAGGATATCACATAAAAATAAAAAAAAAATTTTTTTAAATTTAAAAAAAAATCCCAAGGTGATTAAGAAGGATGTTGGAATTCAACTGCCTTTGATTTTCCTCTTTGGTCTATGGTATGTCTTATGTCTTAGCATTCCCATGTCTATGTTAGGCATCCATCAATGAATCTTTAGAACCCATGATTTGTCAAATATCTTTATTTTTTTCTCTTAATTTAAATTTTACTTTTAAAAAAAATCAATTTTTCTCTCTCACCTTTCCACAGAAAAAGAAGGAAACAAAAGCTCTTTTTAACAAATATGCATAAACAATAAACCCAGAAATGAAGTATGTCAATTTACATCTTCAGTTTATTACCTCTCTATTAGAAAATCATTAACATTATTCATCATCAGTCTTCTGGAATGACTTCATGTTATTGTACAAACTGTTCTTGTTCTGATAAGAGTATTTGTCAGTAATGGTGCATTGTATACTTCAAAGCTTTATCATTCTCAATTTTGACATATATTTCTTTCTTTGATCTGGTCTTAATTCTAGGAGAAACATTTGATTAACCATGGTACACATGGATGAACATGGACAATCTTTCTGAATTTATGATTTGGACAGCTTGACCTTAGTGTATCTACAGTGACCTTAGTTTATAATGGCTTTTGTATGGATAAAAGGCCAATTTGTTGTTTAGTTGCTTCAGTCTTGTCTGACTATTTGCAACCACATTTGGAGTTTTCTTAGCAAAAATACCAGAATGGTTTGTCATTTCCTTCTCCCACTCATTTTACAGATTAGGAACCTGAAGCAAACAGGCTTAAGTGACTTGCCCAGGGTCACATAGCTAAGAAGTGTCTGAGACCAAATTTAAACTCATGAAGATGAGTCTTCCTCACTTTAGGCACAACACTATATCCATTGTACCACATAGCTACCCAGGAGGCCAGTACAGGGAAGTTTTTCATAATTAACTTAAGAACACTCATATTTAAATGTCTTTATAAGTCATTGTTATTTCTGATTGGGTAGCATGACCAGTACAGGTATTAATAATTTTTCAGAGAATAATCTTGAAATTAGAAACTACTGTCTTAGAAAATGTTGCATTGGAAGAATAGGTATATAAAATTTCTTACAAATTACCCAAAAAAACATGTTAAACTCTTAATAGACTCTCCAAGAGGTTACAAGAGATTAGAATTTATTTTAAAAATAAGACCTATTGGCAAAGAATTGGAAATTGAAGTGATGTTCAACAATTGGGGAATGGTTGAAGAAGCTGTGACATATGATTAGGAGGGAATACTATCGTTTTATAGGAAATGATGAGCATGATGGTATCAGAAAAATGTGGGAAGACTTATATGAACAGATGCAAAGAAAGTGAGCAGAATCAGGAGATCATTATACAAAGTAATAATAATATTGTAAGGATGATTTATTGTGAAAGACTGAGCTACTTTGATTAAGAAAACGATCCATTATAATTCTAAAGGAACCATGATGAAAAAATGCTATTCACCTGCAAAGAGAGAACTGATTAATTCTGAATGCACCTTCTTTATTTTTCTTGGAGTATTTTTGTTTGTTTTGCAACATGGCCACTATGGAAATGTTTTGCATGATTTCACATATATTATACCACATTTCTTCCCTTCTCAATGGATGGGGGAGAGACTAGAGGAAGAGAATTAGGAATTCAAAATAAAAAAAATGAATATTAAATCTATTACATGTAACTGGTAAATATTTAATGAAATAAATAATAATATTTAAAAAATAACAACTATGAAGAAAAGAGTTTTAAATACACTATGCAAAATACTTTTTCTTCTATTTAGGAAGGAAATCTTTCAAAATGATACTTTCAATGGCAGTTTTAGGATACAGTAGTAATAAATAAATCCAGTCCAATACTGATCTTAGTCCATTATTTAGACACATTCCTTATGGGAAATTCATATGTGACTAGCACCTCAAATCATAAGATGGTACAAATAATCATATACGACCCTGACTAACAAAAAGGCCATCCAGAATAGTTGACAAAGGTTGTCTTAATTTTTCCTGCCTTCCTTCTTACAATTTTCATTTCATTTCTAGTATTCACTGTTTCTCTGACTAAAAATTTATCATCTCTAAGCTGAGGCAAAAAAAATAATGTTCAAGAAGTCATAAAATTTGGAAGCCTTCAAGTAAGAAAAAGATAGCTAATGAAAAATAAGTTTTTACTGAGCCTAAATTCTGTTCAATGGATTCTTAACTATTTCTTTATCAGAGACAAATTAAAAGAGTTCCTGTTTTTACAGAATTACATGAAAGCTAAAATAGAATATTCTGAGACTCAGTGTATTGTAGTGAATAGAAAGGCAATCTATGACATAAGAAAAACCCTGCGTTCAAGTTCTGTCTTGCACAAACTGACTATATGACCCTGTGTAAAATTACCGAACCATTCCATGTGTTAGACAACACTTAAACACTGTAATATATAAAGTAGCTGTCATTCTGAATGGGTAAAGTCAGTTTCCTTACCAAGGAGATCCCTACTCACACGGAATTAGGTTCAGAAAAAAGACAAAATGCCAAGCTTATGTCAACTGCCTCCCCTGCCCCTCCAGTTATGGTTTGAAACACCACTTCTGAAGTTAGTGTCTGAAAAAGTTAATTACTAAAAATATTTGCATGATTTCTCCTTCCTTTAGGGTTAATAGGAGACGATAGATATTTGTGCCTCATTATCTGTCATTACATGGCAGAAACATGGTAAGATATGATGTTAATCCTATGTTATACCTCACTGAATCCTGCTTCTGAAAGGTCTTTGAGTTGTTACTAAAAATCTTCTTCCCCCAAAAGCTGACTTGTCCTTGATTAAGCACTTGGGTTACTGCAGCAACATCATGCCAAATTTTAACTGTTGAGCTTGAAAGTGTTTCATTTTATTCAAAATGGCATACTTTATAGCTTTCTATTTTATCCTTTTATGATCCTTTTAAGGCTGAACTTAATGCTCTGTCAGAGTTTAGGGTGATTGGCTG
Organism: Pseudochirops corinnae; assembly: GCA_028646515.1. Taxonomy (NCBI): domain Eukaryota; kingdom Metazoa; phylum Chordata; class Mammalia; order Diprotodontia; family Pseudocheiridae; genus Pseudochirops; species Pseudochirops corinnae. Next base: position 51,984,903 of record CM053589.1, on the reverse strand, counting down.
TTCGCAATAGAAGCACAAAGATGAACAACTCAGAAGGGAAAATGAACCTAACGGGCCCAATCTTATTTAAGTTCACCAAGACTTATGCAACCCAAACACATACACTCAAGGACAGGTAGAAGAAATTCTGTTTCTAGAAAAAGCTGGTATTTTCTTGTCACTTTTATTTCTTCCCTAATTTGTGAGTGTTTGATTTAATAAATAGTGCCTTGGCATTTATCTAATTAATGTGTTCTGATAATGGAATCATATATAATAATTTATAGAACAAAGATAGGCGAAAATGCTGCAAAATACTTGCTTTGTGTCACAACTTTTACTTTTTGTTTTTGCACTGAAGCTTCAAAGGAGACAGAAATTACACATTTCTCAGATGGGTCTATTTTAATGAACATAGAAACAAATTTGTCACAATATTTCTTTGCTTTGCCAGTGAAATGGAGAAATGGTACATTAAAATAAAGCATTGCTATGGTATCATTACAAAACTATATTATTTGAATAAATTTCAAATTATAAACTTATTAACTTGCTATGATGAACAAGCTGATTAGGTCAAAATGGGCATATTGTTAAGTACAACTAATTCGTGATTATATGTAGTGATAAGGGGTAAATAAAAACTACAAATATCAAAACTTATTTTAGAAGACTACTTGTCAGGAAGCAGGACTGTATGATTTGAAATTATTATTTAAAAGTGATTATAATAATAATTTTATTATTTCAAAGCTATAAAAACAACTAAAAAAACCTGAGAAGAGAAAAAAATTGGGAAGAAAAAATCTGAAAGTACCCACTGACACTTGCACACATACACATTCATGTCCATATACATATATGCAAAAACATTTATATAAATTCACATGTGTGTGTATATGTGTAGGCTGTGTTCAGAGAAGACTAATGCCTGTGGTGTGAAGGCTGCCAAGCCCTTTTCTGGGTTTCTTTCGTCCTTTAGTGTCCACCTGATCCATCCACATAACTTTTCACTTGTGGCTCCAACAAGCTGTAGCGTGCACAGAGGCCACTCTGGGTTAACCAATTTGGTGGACAAGCTAAACTAGGTAGAGGGTAACTTAGGGATCTCACACCCATTGATGAATTTTAGGATGGTGTCTACCCCTAGTATGGGAAGATTTCTCCTGGTGGAATGGGCAAATGAGAACAATTTTTTCCAATGGCCATGAAGACAAATGAAGCAGAAACTGTAGAGTTCTTAGAGCTTGGTTAGTCATTGAAGATGTCAGGGTCATTCATTGAATCTTGAGCCATCACTAGTCATCTTGACTCTGTTCTGCCACTAGACTGTGATGGCTCTGGAAGAGAGAATGAAGCTGATGAATCCATGCAACTCTGCCTCACTTAAATACAATTTATTCATGAATCAGAAGATACCATCCATACCATTTTAAATTTTTACCTGTTTCAAAGTTCTGGCAAGAGACAAAGCAGCAGGTGTAGGTACATGGGGAGCTATAGTCACAGTCTTGCACACAGGCAATTGCGTCTTCTCACTGGAAGTAGCAATGGGATTTGGCAGCCCCTCTGGGTGTCTGAGCAGCCTTTTAAGGATCACACTGCTCACCTCTTGGTATGAGGAAGGGATTAAAAAGGTGCCCTAAAACTGTCTGTTTCCCCAACTCTGACCTGATTACCATGGTAGGCAGGGAAACCACCCTGAGGTCAACACACACACACACACACACACACACACACACACAATGTACAAAACCTTTTGCAAAGATGATTCCACTTACTATCACCACATGGAATATGTGTGTACTTATAGGCAATACAAAATCCAGTAGACCTGAAAGACAAACAACTATTGTTCCAAGAGATATCAGCAGATATCACATTTGAATAGCAGCCCTCAATGAAACAAGGCTGGAAAGTGAAGGCCAGCTTACTGAAGTCGGAGCTGGATACATGTTTTTGTTTGTTTGTTTGTTTGTTTGTTTTCTGAATAGCCTCAGTGAAGGGGAACACTTTGGAGCCGGTGTAGGTTTTTCAATTAAAACTAATCTAGTCAATAAGCTTATTTGCCTGCTAAAAGGAGTGAATAACAGACTCATGACAATACTATCGCCATTTGCAGGAAAACACTATGCCACCAACATCAGTGCCTATGATCCCACCATAACAAACCATGATAAGGTCAAAGAAAAATTTATGGAGACCTGAAGACCCTTATCATCAATGTATCAAAAGAGGATAATCTTGTAATTGTGGAAGATTTTAATGCTAGAGTAGGCTCAGACTACTGGACATGTTAGAGAGTCCTTGGGATGAATGGAATTAGAAATAGCCACAGCAATGGTGACTTACTATTGAAGACTTGTACATCTTGTGACCTTTTCATCATCAACATGATTTTCCATTAACCTAAACACAATCAAACTTCCTGAATACACCCTCACAGCAAACAATGGCATTTAATGGACCATGTAATTATAAGGAGAAGAGACAGGCAGGATGTGAGAAAAATGAAAGCAATGTGTGGCGCAGAGTGCTGAACTGATTATAGACTTATCCTCTCCAAGCAAAATATTCACAATCACCAAAAGCAGTGACCCCAAGATAAAAGATAAAATGACTACCAGAAGAATTAATGTCAACAGATTAGAGACCTTCTCTGAACTGGAAGAGGTTGTTGCTAACTTGGAGGGAAAGTTGAACCAACACACATTTGACAAATAGTGGAGCAGAAAAGGAGTGGTCAGCTTTCAGAGATCTGGTGTAGAGCACTGCATTTGCTCATCTGGGTCAGAACACTCAGAAACATCAAGATTGTTTGGACAAAAACAGTGGGGAAATTCAGAAGCTGCTAAACAAAAAGTGAGAACTCTGCAGGGTTTACCAGCAGGATAGTTCATTCAGCTCTGAGACAGTAGCATTTAATTCCATCAGAAATAAAGTCCAAGGGAAGCTTAGGGAAATGCATGATTCTTGGCTGAGTAAGAAAGCAATGAAATTAAATTTTATGCTGGTAGTAACACTCCAAAGCATTTTTATGATTCCCTGAAAGCTATTTATGGGCCAAATACCTATGGTGCATCTCAACTACTCAGTGCTGATGGAGCCACATTGATTAGTGATAAGGAAATGGTTCTAGAGAGATGGGCTGAATATGTCCATAGTGTTGTCAATACACCATCATCAATGCTGAAGCCACTGACCATTTACCTCAAGTTAAAATCAATCCCTTCCTATGTGAAGTTCTAGTCGAAGAAGTTTTGAATACTATTAGGCTCCTTTCCTGTGGCAAAGCCTCTGGTGCTGATTCTATTCCAGCTGAGATTTACAAGGTAGGAGGTCCATTGCTTGTACAAAAGCTGACAGAAATTTTCTGGGTTATGTGGCAAGAGGAGATTACTCCCTGGAATTCAAGGATGCTTCCATTGTCTATCTATATTAAGGTAAAGGAAATAGATTGTCCTGTGAAAATAACACCTTTGGGGGTTGGTGGTGGTGAGCGTGGGGGTCTCTCCTTAGTCATTAAAGGCAAGATTCTTGACAAATCCTTAGGCTGATCATAGGTTGATCCTTTACCTGGAAGACGGCCATCTACCTGAGAGACAATGTGGCTACAGACAGGGTCGAGGAAGAATTGATTATGGTGTTTGCTGCCTGACAGCTCCAGGAGAAATGCCAAGAACAGAACAGAGGTCTGTACATAACATTTGTAGTTCTGACCAAAGCCTTTCATAATGTCAGTCATGAGGGCTTATGGAAAATTATGTCAAATTTTTTTGCCTGGAGAAGTTCATCAGTATTGTACATCAATTTCATGATAGAATCTCTGCCTAGGTTCTGGATAAGAGGCAATGGTCTCATGCTTTCCCAGTCTCCATGCTTTTTAGCATGATGCTTTCAGCCATTTGTTAAATGCCTTCAGTAAGGGACAAGCATGGATTTACTGATGGTAAATTTTTCAGTTTGAAAAGGGTACAAGGCAAGACAGAGTGGAGGGAATGTTGGTGTGAGGTTTTTTGTTTGCAGATGATTGGACACCCAATGCAGCCTCTGAAACTGAGATGTAACAAAGACTGGTTCATTTCTGTGCTGTTTATTTTAATTTTGGCCCAACAGTTAACACCAAACAAACACAGGTACTCTATCAGTCAGCACCACACCACCTATACATGGAAACATTGCTTACTGCAAATGGAGAAGTTTTGAATGCTGTGGATAAGTTTGCTTACCTTGGCAGTATTCTTTCCAGGGACGGACATATTGATGATGAGGTTGATGCACACATTGCCAGAGCTAGCTCAGTGTTTGTGAGGTTCTGAAGGAAAGTGTGGGAGAGAAGAGGTATTAGACTGACTACCAAATTGAAGGTCTACAGAACTGTGGTGCTGACCTCATTGTTGTATGCCTGTGAAACCTGGACAGTCTACCAGCACCATGCCAGGAAACTGAATTGTTTCTGTTTGTATTGTCTTAGGGAGATTCTGAAGATCACTTGCCATATTACAAAATAACAACTAAACTCTGATTCAATCTATGGTCCCGTAAAAAGATATCTTGTGCAGTTCTTTTTGGTGCATTAGAGAAGAAGACTGGGTTAATAAGACTAAAAAAATTGTCCAAAAAATTATGAGTTTAAAGGATAAAGATCTAGGGATTTTTTTTCCCACAAGGATGTACTTAGCACTCACATATCTCTAATGGGTGATGGGTGATACCTCAAGGGAAGATAAATATCCTATTCAATTGTCTGTAGTGAGAGGAGTAAGCTGATACTGAGAGACTAGTAGGCCTACACATTCATTTTTAACTTTGTATTTGATTGAATCAAGAGTTTGCTTGTTATTTTGTAATATTATTTGACTGTTGAAGGTATGTTTTTTGTATTCTTTTTTTTCAAGCATATGCTTAAAATGTGAATGTAATGGACATGCTCTGCTTCTTCAGAAGGAAGGAAAACAACTCAGGAGTTCAGCCTTTTTTGCAGAAGAAATATCCAGCTTTGAAAACAATTAAGTAGATTAAAGCATCTTCTTGGGAGATGTGTTTATTGAGTGCTCTGGGAGTTAAATATAAAATTTCCATTAAAATGACTGAGAAATTGTGCGTGAAGCTTCCTGCTTGCCTTGATGAACATTCTACTCTTCCTTTTGAATTTGAATAAAGGGAGTAATTCCATAGTTTAAGGAGTAGCTGGCAATCTTGGCAACACAGACATTTCTCTCATTTTAAAAGACAAAGTCAGTCTGAGGGTTTCTGAGGTGCTAGGTGAATAACAGGTATAACCGTTTCACATTTTATACTTAAATGTCTCCATTGCTCCAGGACTAAAAGTGACTTCAATATTTTTGGATAGAATTTGGGCCAGAGTGATGTTTAAAAATCAAACGTTGTTTGTTTGTTTCATCATTAAATTCACAAAAGTATCATAATGCACTTATCTCAGCTCCTTAGTAGAAGGCTTCATATGTCTTTAACATAAAGTTGATGACTGGCAAATGTATTCTCTATAGTTAGCATAAAAAGCATTAAGCTAGGAAGATTACTTTTAATCTCTATTCTCTTTGGCTGTTTCAGGGGAATAGAATATTTATTACATGTCAAAGAAGCATGAGACAGCAAAGCTGTACTAGTGTGGAGGAAGTAGATAAAACCTGTGCTTTAAGGGTTTGGGGAAAATATCTTTTCCACAGATAAAGTAACTTTAGAGGTCAAAAAAGGGAGATATGGGGTAGTATGAATAGACAGACAATATACATTTTATTTAGCAAGAGGATAAACCCACTGATTCCATCTTGAAAGCAGTTTGAACTTAGGGACCTCCTTCTTCAACTATATATTCTGATGAGATTAACTACAGATTTTCTATACCTGCTACCCCATCAACATGGTTCAATGAGATTAACCACAAGGAAACATCACTTTTGAAAAAGAACCAATCTTCTGAAATTCTTGTGTCAACAAGGGTTGACAAACTACTATTCAAAGGCTAAGGCATTCTCTCTCCAAATCACCAGATATCACGTTCCTATTGTTGTGGTTTCATGGAATGCTGTGGCAGCATCATCTTGAAGAATTCAGAATCAGACCCACCCTAATCCAAGCACAGGTATTTATTGAGAACTGATACCCCTCAGAAGCCGGCCAGTTTCCAGGAGGAACCAGCAACTTAGTAAGACAACACAGAAGAATTTATAGGGCAACAATGCAGATTATACAATAGAAATTAGGAACATTAAAAAGGCAGGAGGATTTTTTAAGGATTTAGGTAATGGGTATCTTTTATTGTTCCGTCTTCAAACATCCTGGTAGTGCTACTTTCTGATTGGCTAGCTATTGCAGCCCTCTCTGATCAAGAAATATAGCTAGGCATTGTGGTCCTGTCTTGGGTTAAATGTGATTGTGATTGTTTACAAAGGACACAGTTGTTCAATTTTGTGAATAAGATCTAGGGGCAATGGCTAACTAGTGAATTGAGTCTGGGGGCAGTGCTGTATTGAGTCTGGGTGCCTGTGGTGTGGTTAAAACCAGATTGTATGGTCAGATCAGGACCTATCTGTTGTTCAATGAAGCCATAAGAAAGTTAGAATATTGAAGCTGGTGGCAGTTTATTAGGATTCCAACATTTTGGCTCAACCTTTCAAAGTCAGATGAGTAGTTGAACAGCCTCATTTGATAAGCTCCTTTTGCCACTTCTAATGATTCTGCTAAAAGCTTTAATAAAATGATAGCTAGCTAGATAATCTCGCTATAGATAGAGACATAGGGGGCAATTAAATGCTCAGTGGATAGAGCCCTGGACCTGGAGTCAGGAAGACCTGAATTCAAATCTGGTTTCAGACACTTACTGTGGAATCCTGGGTAAGTGACCTAATCTCTATATGCCTTAATGCACTGGAGAAGGGAAGTACCAAATCGTTCCAGCATCTTTGCCAAGAAAACCCCGTGAGCATAGTATGGTACATGGGGTCACAGAGATTCAGGAATGACTGAACGGTAACATCTTCCTTTGTTCTTTGGGGTTTACTAGTCACTCTGACAACTGCTCAACAGCTGGTATTAATCAATTTTTTTTCTTCTTGCCTCTTGATTTATTGTCCTCAGTCAAGGGGACCAAGTTGAGAGAAATTACTCCCCAGAAGGATCTTAGAACCACTAGATTGAAGAATTTTTCTACACTAGAAAGAGTCCTATATGTGGTGTTAAGTATTTTTTTTAAATTTCTGGCTTACCATTTATGTGATTTTTTTCCTATCATTTAACCTTTCACCTTCAGTTTTCTCTTCTCTAAGATGAAGAGTGCTAACAAATTGTAGAGTAGATAGAGTATGGGTCTTAGATTCATTAATACTTGAATTCAAATCTTGTCTCAGACACTAACTAGGTGTAACAATACAGGGATTTGAAGATCTTCCATGCCCCTTGAGCTTGCTGACGTAGCAGGAAGGGGTGGAGCAAGAGAACGCCTGAACCAAGCTAGTCTCTGTGCGGTGCTGACTGGAAGTGGCGGCAGAGGAAGCAGCCACGGTTGGGAACTCCTCTTGCTTTGAGCCGGCCAGAATCTCTGCTAAGGACTCCTGCTGAGGACTGCCTGGGACAGGAACTGCTGGGGGCTGGAGCTGCTGGGAGCAAGCTGCCTGGATGCTGAGCAGTTGCGTGCATGAGGAGAGGAGTATCTTTGCCTGAGGTAGCCTGTCCTGTTTGAAGGCTTGAGAATGTGGGTGTTTACTACGTTAATCACATGTGCCAACTTCATAACTACTGTGTTGGCTTTGACTTTCTGGTTTTGGGACTCAGTTTTCTGGTATTTAAATGAGTGCTCCAGCTATTTTTCTTATGTAGAGAGCCTGTTACATTTCATGATTAATTACCATATCAGCATATATCTAGTTATGTATCTAGTTATCTATAGGCATTGTGAATACTGCATTGCTGATACACTAGTCTTGTGAATTTGGGCAAGACATTACTCTTTTTACCTTGTTTCCTCATATTTAAAATGAAGATCATAGTAGCACCAATGTCACAGAGTTCTTGGGAAGAGAAAATGAGATAACCCATGTAAAGTTACTTGTAAAGCTTAATACACTTATAAATATGATGATGATGATGATGATGATGATGACTCTTAAAGTCCTTGATAGTTCTACACTTATCAACCTAAAAAGGTAAATAGTTTCAGGCCTTCAAGTATACAATTCAGAAATGGTTATATGGTATGACTCAAAGAGTCATTATTGATGGTTTATTATGATTGTAGTAAGAACTCTCCAATGGAGTTTCTAGAGGTGTGTACTCAGCTCTGTGTTTTTCACAGTTAAGCTGAAAGAAATGGGGAACACACTGAAAGGCAGAGTAAGTAACCGGGAGTTCTTGACTGTGGTGTGATGGAGCTTCCAAAAAAGGCAATGAAATCTTTGCATTAAAAGAGACTCTCTCCAAGAATAGAGAGGTGAGAATATTTCTATACTCTACCTTTGTAAGATCATATCTAGAGAATTGTGTTGAGTGTTTTTTAAGTGTTCCTCAATTTCTTCATACATAAAGGGGGGCAGCAGACAATAGGGCTTTTAATATTCCTTCCAGCTCTGGAGCTCTGATACTATGCCCAATATTGAGCAATAAAAAATAGGCTTAGGAATTGGAATGAGAAAATTAAGACATAATTGTACAGTATAATTATAGTTCACACATTATTATAACTAAACAACTAATATCCAGGCAAATAAAGCAAAAAGGGCAGCAACTGGGAAGATAGGCAACAGGAAGAGTATCTTAAATTATCGAGAATACTGACTCTCATTTCCAACTCACTTTGGAAGAGAAAACAGGTTGTGGTACAGATACCCTAAATATTTTACGTGTTTCATTAAAAGAGATATTGAGTGAAGGACATGTTGTATGGCAAGCCATCATAGCAAAGATTGGACCAAACCTCCATATTCCTTAGCCACAGAGGATAAAACTGTGACTTTGGGCAAGTAACTTAACTTTTGTCTGCCTCAGTTTCTTCAACTGGTTAATAATACCATCTACCTTTCATAGTTGTGGAGATTGAATGAGATAATATGTGTAAAACACTTGGTACAGTGCTTGGCATGTAGTTGGCACTATACAAATGCTTATTCCTTTCCCTTCACCCTTTCTTTATTTTCTGGAGCCTACAATGACACCCTAAATGTCGAGTAACTCTGGTTGTCTTTTACCTCCAAACATAATGGCCTTTCCTCTATCCTCATTCTTATTGAATACTCTTAAGCCTTAAGCATTATCAGTCATCCTCTTCTCTTTTATATTCTCTCCTCTCTAGCTTTTCATGTTCCTTTTCTCTCCTTGTTACCCTCCTTCCTGTATGGACTCCTTTGCAGCCACCTTTACCCAGTCTTCATCCAGGCAAAACCCAGTAACCATGGGTGTTACCTAAATTTCTCTCTTCTCTTATGCCATTTTGCTTGTTGATCTCATTAGTACCCCTGGATTCATCTAATCAAGTAATTTTCACATCTCTTTATCTAACTGTAACCTCTGTTCTGACTTCCATTCTCACATTTCAAACTGCTGTATCAGCAAGCACCCTAGCATACCTAGGGCGGCTACTAGCACAGGTTCTTAGATCTGCTTTTCTAAAGGAAAGCAACTCAAAATGGGTTAGCAATCTTACTTTAATCGAACATATTATTTACCTAGTTCAGGGGGAAAAGTCAGCACCCTGAACGTCACAGAATACAAAGAGAAGTTATAAACAAACAGAAAAACAGATCAGCAGACGGCTTCCAGCGTCTGACCATTACATCTGTTACCTATTCAGTTACCAGAGAGCGAAGCACCAACATCTGGGTTTTTCACAGCCGGGGGGCTCAACGGCTGCCCAGAGTCTCTTCTCGCCAAATCACACAACTCTTCTCAAAGTGAGCCCCGAACTAAAACCTCACATCAGGGCATATATATAGCCTTCTCCTGGCTTGGAGAATGTCACAGTCCTCTAAACCCACTGCCCAATCACAAAGCTACAAGGCACGGGCATCCCTGGAAAACAAGCCTGGTGCCACAGGCTCCACGTGACCACATTCAGTCTATTAGAGAACAGAGTATACTTTCAAATATCCAAGGGTCCTCAGGGTCACGTAGCCACTTTAGCAAAGCGGCTAGGGGCAGGGAAGATCTTCAGAGTCCCATAACAACTGCCTATTTAACATTTTGAAGTGGATGACATCTGAAGTGGACTGACATCTTAAACTCTATAAATCCAAAACCTGATCTTATCTTCTCTGAACTTCTCCCCAATTTCTAACCTTCCTAATATGCCCGAGGATAACATCATTCTGAAAGTTACCCAAGCCCACAGCCTCAGTGTCATCCTAAATTCTGGCTGGTAATATCAATTCAACTTTCATAATATCTCTTCTACATACCCCTTTCTCTCCTCTGACATTGCTATCACTCTAGTGCAGGTCCTTATAACTGTATACCTGGACTATTGTAGTAACCTTCTGATTTGTCTCTCTTCCTCTATTTTCTCCTCACTCCAATCCATCTCCCACTCAGCTATCAAACATCTTCCTCCAGCACAGGTGTGACCATGCTGGTTCTCTTTCAATAAACTTTATTGGCTTCTATTATCTCCAAGATCAAATATGAAATCATCTGTTTGACTTTTAAAGCTCTTTACAACCCTTTCCTGCCTTTAAATGCTTCTTGTACCTCACTCCCATCCATATACACCATGGTTCAGTGACTTGGATCACTTTGTTGTATTTTTTGAATAGGACTCTCTATCTCCTGACTCCATTAATTTTCACTGGCCTACATTAATTTTCCCAGTGCCTACAATTCTCTCCATCCTCATTTCCACCTCCTTTCATCTACATCACAAATTTGCTTATGGTTATCCAGTGTCTATATTATCTCCTAAAATTTCATATTTTCTTCTAATTACAGTTACAACATAGCCATTCTCTAACTATTAAGTAATTTCACATTTTCCATATCACCTCTTCAAGATTGTGATCTTAAAATAACAGGGATATATTATATTTTTACTCTATAGTTCCCTAGAACCTAGCATAGTGCTTTGCATATAAATAGTTGTTGGATGAAATGATGAATATTTCATATGCTTCTTTCACAATCTGTGTCACAGATTGTTGACCCCTAACATGGAGAGCATTTTTCTAGTAAATAAAGAACAAAAAGAAAATTATTGAAAGAAGGAACAACTGCAATCAAACGTTTCCCAGGGTAGAAATATTCCAGAAATCCAGAGACTTTTTTTTTTAATAAGAGAGGATTATGGATGTATGTAGACCAAGTAAGAAGAAATACACACACACACACACACACACAGAGTAACTAGATAATCAAAACTTTTGAGGTTGATGTCTGTTGGTATGATAAAGCCCCAAAATATTGTCAATAAATTCTGTTAGCTGTTCTATAACTAATACCTCAAAGGATACATGATCTCATCACTGAGAGTACTCTCTTCATTGCAGCAGATGCCAACCCATCCATACCCTTACATACTGTGTGATAATCATCATATCATAAATCTGATTTACTTAAGAGAGAGAAATATTCACCTACTGCACAGTACATATAAATCAGAGACCAAAGGAAAAGTCTCTGGTCATGTATTTTCTAATGACTTACTGCACAACCAGTGGAAAATGGCATGATCTCTCTGAAAACCAATCTGTTAAATGAGGGTAAAATTCCTAACTTATCTCACTGTGGGTACTTAGAGTTTTAGCCTCAGCATGTCAAGAAATGCATTGAAAATATAATATGATAAATAAACTCAAAGAAATGACAGTAGGTATCGTCCAAAGACAATATGTCATATGCAAATATATAAAGAGTTCAATCGTAATATCTTTTTAAACATGGATAGAATTCATTTTCAATTGCATCAGTGAAATTTATAATGATTTCGACATCGTCTGGTAAAATGTATGAGTAGGAAAGAAAAATGATCTGGCTTAAGGAAAGGCTGCTTCATTAGCCCAATCAGCTGATTTTTTTTTGTATAATTGCACTTCTCATCTAGCATGCAGATAAAGTAGGCTTATGGCATCTCTTCTTCCCATTTATTTTCTTACTTCTGGACATTTCATTATGAAACAACAACAGTCAAACAAATATAGAGACTGAGAGGTGAAAAAAGGAGAAATGAAATCCAACTCAATCAGTTAGTGGCTATTCAGTCATTTCTGTGAAAACTGTCTGGATAACGAGTTTAGAAATAATGGCTTAAAATAGATGGGCACATTATTTGTGGACTCCATGCATGTGTGCTAAGCTTGTTCACCATTAACGTAAATGATTGAAAGTTGACTCCCCATGAAAAGAATAGCAACATTTCATCAAATGTCATAGACGCTGTCAATTCCACAAAGAGTTTTTCATTCATTTTAACTTGTGCTGCCAATAGTGACACAGGATTACACTTGACTTTGATTTTTTTTCTTGCAATTTTGTTTTAAGCATTACCTCCTAAAAATACCATATAGATTATATTAAGCAGTTTGCTCTGGCCTGTGAGTTAACCATAATATTTGGAAACCAGGTGAGGAATCCTAGAAATTAAAAAAACAAATCAGGTGTGTTTGTGGTGGGGGGAGGGAGACATTAATAATATAATAGTTATATTTGAGATTGATTGGTGATGAAGAAAATAGGAAATTGGTTTGAATTTAATGACTATAATCCTAGCATGATAACAGTTTGGGTAGTTTGGGTTGGTGGGTATGAGATTCATTGAAACTGCAAGAAAAGATGTTCTATTTTATTGTACCAATCAATTCTAAAAACAGAAAATCATAACTAAAAAGGCCAAGTGAAGAACTTAGATCACTTATTCCCCCCTCAGAGGGAACTTGTCTACTTAGTTATGATGTGGTAGATATGGTAATAAGTCCATCAGCATGGTTGTATATTTGGAACCTGTCCTGGAAACTTATCATCAAAATCTGATATTTACTTACCTTCCATCCATTAGGAAAGGGAACCAAAACATTTTATCCATTCATAAGTTAAATAAGAAAAAAAAATATTTTTTCCAGTAAGATGAGGAAAGCTTTAATTTTGAACCTTACACTTACATTATTTCGAATTTTGAATTTGAAGGAAATTTTGAAGGAAGTCAGAGTCTCCAAGAGGTGGAATTGGAGAAGGCCTTCACTCAAGACATGGATAAGAACCAGCACAAAGACAAAGACAGGTGGAGGAATGTTGCGTATGTTGCATATGAGCAGTAGCAAAAAGGGCAAGTAATTTGACCAGGCTTTGGGTATTGTAAATGGTAACAGTGAAAGCTGGAGAAGAAAGTCCGTCAGTTTGTGAAGGCCATGAATATAAGATATTGTCTCTATCCCTCAGGAAGAGGATCTTAGAGATTAATGAAAAGAAACATTACTGAGAACATGCCATTTACTACAAAAGTAGTGAGTGAAGCTCAAAGTATATTTGAGAGCTGCAGTGATTAGAATCTAGTTCTTCTGAGAGATATAGGTGTTAACAGAAGTCTTTTATTTTTCTTCCTTTTTTTCTCTCTCTTCCTGGTAGAAACTGGGAAGTTCACATGGCTTCATTTGAAGAAAGATTTAAAAGACTAGGGTAAGCCAAAAGGAATACCCATTGTTATTGTCTTTTGAGGAATAATTATGAATACTGGAAACTCTATGAACAGGGAGAAGTATGGTACCCTACAATACAAATATGTAACTCTCAATTAGTCATGTATACATCTTCAAATAAAAAAAAAAAAAACTTTAAAAACAAAGCAGAGTTTCTAAAATGACCCAAAAAGGCTCTTTTGCTTAAGACTATGCTGCTAAATATACTCTGTTCAGTAAAAGATCTGTGACATGATTAGTGTTCTGTTCCTTTTTACTCCAGCAATATAGATCATTACAGTCCTACATATTATTATGTGGTCTTCTTGTTACTCAAATTTCACTAACCTGAGTGTTTAGTAAACCTGATGATGTGGTTGCCAAATTTAAGTTAAAGGAAATGTGGTCTTAGAAAGACCTCCTACTTTTCATGCTCTTTATCCCCTACTCTCTATCTCCCCTTTCTTCCATCTCTCCATCTCCCTTCTCTCCTTCCTTCACCCTTTCCTTTTCCTTTTCTCCTCTCCTCTCCTTTCTTCCTTCCTCCTTCTGCTTTTTCTTGTTGTCCTTCTTGTTGTTCTCCTTGTTCTAGTTCTTGTTCTTCTTATTCTTGTTCTCTTCCTCCTCATATTCCTTCCTTATTTTCTTTAATTTTTACATCTCTATTTTCTTTTAGTGAATTTCTAAATATATTACTTTTGTTCAAGAAGGTTGTATTGTCTACATTTACATAGATTAGAAGTAATTAATGAGTAGCGTTGAACCCAACAGCACTGGGAGTCCAATAAGGTCTAGGAGAACAAATGTGAATTCTGAAATTGTCAAACATTTTTATTTGGCATTTTCCTTTCTGTTAAAGTAAGACTTGTAATGACACCTACTACACAGAGTTGTCATATAGAATCAGTAAGAATCAGGATTTCAAAGTGCAATTTGAAGTGTTTGATTGATATTTTGATATTTTTTATGGTTTCATTCAGGTCCCCCACATATCCTACCAACTGAGCCTCCATTTCTTAGCCCCTTTCTCCATTTCATTAATATTTCTCCTCTCTCATCTTCCAAATTGAAAATAATCAAAACTATTCACCCCTACGAAAACTTGTAGGAGTGGTCTGGAGAGGTTTTACAAGATATTGATTTGGCACTATGTTAAAAGCTAATTCAGAAGATGAAAAATTAGCCCATTTTATCATATCTCTTAATAAGGCCCATAGACTAATCATACTTTTATCCCTTTGGCTTCATACATTTAGTATTTGAAGAGTATTTTTCCTAGCCTTTAAACTGTGAACCATTTATTGATTCATTTGAGTTTTAATTGCTTGTTCTCAGTAAATATTCTAAACAGAAGGACCAAGCCCACTTCACTATGTCCAATTCCAATGGAGCCATAGAAATTAGAAATGCAAATAAGCTGTTAAGTCATTCTTTTAATCCTTTCTCTATGCAGGACAATTCCTTTAGTAAAATTTTCTTTTCTTTTCTTTTTTTTTTGGTCAACTTGGGTTTTAAATAGTTTCAGTAAATGAGACTTCAAATTGTTGTTGTTGTTCCTTTTTTTTCTCTATAAGATTGTACCCAGTCCAGGATTAATATGAAAACCATAAGCTATTTCCCCCCAGACTTATCTTTTCCAAAAGAGTAGTTATTTCTGCCATTCCTTTCCAGGCTTTCCTAATTCTTTGGCCCAAAGTGGTAGCCCTTTGAATGGCAGAATTTGCTTGAAGATCATAATTTCCACCCCCATACTTCCCATTCCATCAGAATCAATAGTAGGGAAATGAATGATAATTAAGCCAGCTGTGATGGTGCCACACTTGTGGATGACATGACATGAACTGACACACACATACACATATACACATATGCAATAATTCTGGAAAGGTAAACATCATTTTTTCTGTCATTAATCTTCATTTTATCTATCCATTCCCTAAATCATCCTTAATGATCCAGTACACTTATCTCAGGTAAATGAATTTCACATTTATACCTAATTGGTTTGATACCCTGTTTATAGCTTGGTCCCAAATAGTGTGAATAATAAATCTTCTGAAATGGTCACATATATTCAAATTCATACTATCCAAAGTTATAATTATGTAAATTATAATAATTGGTTCAATCTTAATGGAAATATGCAATGGAAATTCTAATAATGTGACTACTTCAGGGGATTTATTGTTTACACTTAGTGCGATCTACCTATATTTATCTGAGAACCATCAATAAAAATCCCAGAGGATGAACAAGAATAAGTGGGTTGTGAGCTGCATCATTGTGGGGTTTAATCTACATTTATGATGTTGCAAACCTATGGATATACTGAAGTGCTGAAAATGTGGTTATATACTTTCCAGGTATGCTGAATGTGGCCCTACATACCTTATTCCAAAACTCCCACCCCTAGAAATCATACCCACAAAAAACATTCTTAACAATATTTAAGTTATGAGGCTTCCATCACATAGTCAGGGAAAGTTTCTCTGAAAAATTACATCCAGAGGAATCCAGTTGAATTCTGGAGAAATATCTACACTTCCATAGACAAGAAATATTCAAAATGAGTTTAAAAAAACACAACGTGGTTATTTGCTTCTTCCAGTGGAAACCATAGTGATACTCACAGAACTTTTACATATGTTTTATATCATCTTAAGGGCATGAGAAAATGCTTGTATAGTGTTGAAATGGAGATGAAAGCTTTATGTTCAATCTCTTCTATCTTTTCAATACCTTTTTAGAGGGGATGGGATATTGGATGGCGTCTTAACTGCTGATAATAAATGTTTGTTAAATTGAATAATTTTACAAAGGAAATAAGTGAACTCTGGAGAAGCCAAATGGCTTACCCAGTAATGTACTATAGCTAGACGGGGGTAACTTTTCATCATATCTGGTAATCATTCCACCATATTACTGCTTCAGAGCAGTTTGGGATGACTTAGATGAATGATGCTTTAGCCATCCTTTACATATTTGAATATGATGGAGATGATCTCATAGCTGTCATTTCTTCCCCTCCCCTCCTCTCCTTCCCCCCCTTTCCCTTCTCCCCTCTCCTCCCCTCTCCTTTCCTCTCCTCTGCTCTCCTCTCCTTTTTTCTCCTCTTCTCTCCTTTCTTCTCCTCTCCTCTCCTCTTCTTTGTCTCTATCTCTGTGTCTCTGTCCCTCTGTCTCTCTCTCTCTCTTTCTCTCTCCCTCTCCCTCTTTCTTTTTTTTTCCTCTCTACCTCTTGTTTCTGTCTCTGTTTCTTGCTTAAGATAAATGGGGGCAGGAGGGGGAGCCAAGATGGCAGAATAAGAGCAAGAACTCTCCTGAGCTTTCTCCCAAACCCCTCAAATTCCCTTTAAAAAGTGACTCTAAACATATTCTATGGCAGCAGAATCCACAAAAAGATGGAATGAAAAACTTTCCAATCCAAGACAACTTGAAAGTTTGGCAAGAAATGTCTGTTGCAACAGGGTGAGAGAGGAACACAGACCAGCTTAGGCCACACCAGCACAGACCAGGCCCCAGTAAAACCAGAACAGGCCTTCAGGTGACTGAATCACTGGCAACAGTGGTGATGTCCAGATCTCTCATTCCACAGAGGAGAAAGACAACTTGGAAGGTTAGCAGGAAGGGTCTATCACACCAGTGTTAGAGTAGAGATCAGTCTAGTACAGGACTTGCCAAGCACAGTCCCAAACCCAGGAAAACAGGAACAGGCCTTGTGAGTGACTGAATCATAAGAGGCAGCAGCTGCTTCTGGAGATCTGAGCCCATAGATTGTAAAATGTATAAACAACTGTTTAGAAGGAGATTACAAGAGTCTTACTGCTAGCACTGAGGCAAGACTCTGTTGCTTTGCCCATACTTGGATTTGTGTTACAGTCCTGGGTGGCCTTCACAGAGTGAGGAAGATCATTCACATAACAGAACTTATGGTCACAGTGGAGGAGGACCCGTCTTACAATTCCAGGGGAAAAAAAGAATGTTATGTTTGCTCACAGATGAGAACACAGACCAAGAGAGTAGCAAACATCTCTCCTTAGGTCATACTACTCTGAGAGAACTGATAACTTGCAGATCCCTAGAAGTATCTTTGAAAATGACTGCACAAAGCCCCTGCAGCTTGGGATAGTGTTCCCTCCACCCTGGAAGCAGAGCCCTCCTTTGACAGAGAGTGAAAAGTGAACTAAGAGACTGTGAATATGTGGAAATCACAGGAAAAATCTATGATATAGAAAGCTACTATGGTGAAAAGGAGGATCAAAACACACACTTAGAAGAAGACAATGAAGTCAAAGCCCCCACAGCTAAATTCTCCCAGAAAAAAAAACAAAACAAAACAAAACAAAAGAAGAATTGGTATCAGGCCATGGAAGAACTCAAAAAGGATTTTGAAAATCAAGTAAGAGAGGTAGATGAAAAAAATGGGAAGAGAAATGAGAGTGATGTAAGAAATTCACAAAAAAAGAGGCAACAGCTTGGTAAAGGAGACCTCCCAAAAAACACTGAAGAAAATAACACCTTAAACTAGTCTAAGTGGTAAACAAAGTACAAAAAGCCAACAAGGAGAAGAATGTCTTAAAAAGCAGAATTGGTCAAATGGAAAAAAATGGATCCAAAAACTCACTGAAGAAAATAATTCCTTAAAAATTAGAATTGAGCAAATGGAAGCTAATGACTTTTTGAGAAACCAAGAAACCACAAAACCAAACCAAAACAATTTCTAAGAAAAGAAGGCTATGTGAAAAATCTCATTGGAAAAAACAACTCACCTGGAAAATAGATCCAGGAGAGAGACTTTAAAAGTTATTGGACTGGATGGCAGCGTAGAAGCAACAAGGTTCCATAGCTCCCACATAGACACTTCAAATACCCATAAAATATAACTCTAAACAAATTTTAGGGCTCCAAAACTCACAATGGAAAAACACATGCCCCACTGAAGGCAGCTTGGCAGGAAGGGCTCATCGCAGCACGCTGGGAGCTGAAACAAGCCCAGCCTGAAACCACGGGTTGGCCCCAGAGCCACCAGGATTAGCCACAGCTGGAGCCTTCAAAAGAGTGGATCAGTGGCAGCTGCAGCAGTTTCCAGAACTATCAAGCAATAAGAAACAAGGACTAAGTGAAAGGTCAGTGGAACTCAGCTAAATTTGTGGTAGAAAAGCAGTCTGGCCAAACTGCCTACAGAGCAAGGAAGTGGCAGATGCTGTGGCCCTGCAGCTGCCTCTATGTGGCTGCTTCAGAGCTCCCAGCCTGCAGACTGCAGGGGGGCCAAGCAATCATTAAGAGGCTAAGTGCTCATGCATTGACTGGCCTGGATCTGGATCGTGGTCTTGGATGGTGGTCCTGGGGTGCATTTTCAGTGAGCCAAAGCTGGTGGGGGCTGCAGCAGCCCCCCAATAACTCTGGCAGCTGCAAAACCCCCAGTGATTTGGGACAGAGCTTTCATCTCTGGAAGCAGAGTTCCACAGAGCTAAAAAATCAAGTAATTCACTGGCAACATGAGCAGGCAAAGGAAGCAGCAATAAAACTCTAAGAATCCTTTTTTGGGGACAAAAAGGATCAAAGCATGCAATGGGAGGAAGACAACACAGTCAGAATTCCCACACCAAAAGCTTCTAAGAAACATGTAGATTGCCTAAAAGCCATAGATCAGCTTAATAAGGATTTTGAAAACCAAATAAGAGAAGTGGAGGAAAAATTGGGAAGAGAAATAAGAATGATGCAAGAAAATCATGAAAAAAGAGTCAACGACCTGACAGAAGAAAATAACACCTTAAAAAATAGATTAACTCAAATGGCAAAAGAGGCCCAAAAAGCCAATGA
Organism: Pseudochirops corinnae; assembly: GCA_028646515.1. Lineage (NCBI taxonomy): Eukaryota > Metazoa > Chordata > Mammalia > Diprotodontia > Pseudocheiridae > Pseudochirops > Pseudochirops corinnae. The sequence continues at coordinate 51,965,492 of CM053589.1, read as the reverse complement.
AGACAAGAATGCCTTAAAAAGTCGACTTTGCCAGATGGAAAAAGAATCTAAAAAGCTTTCTGAAAAGAATAATTTCTTCAGAATTAGAGAGGAGTAAATGGAAGCAAATGATTTTATGAGAAATCAAGGTACTATTAAACAGATCTGAATGAATGAAAAAATAGAAGACAATGTGAGCTATCTCCTTGAAAAAAACACCAACCTGGAAAATAGATCCAGGAGAGACAATTTAAAAATTATTGGACTACCTGAATGTCATGATCAAAAAAAGAACTTAGAAAGCATTCTTCAAGAAAATCTCAAGGAAAAGTGCCCCCATATTCTAGAACCAGAGGGCAAAATAGAACTTGAAAGAATTCACCAGTCACCTCTTGAA